>SELE01000030.1:0-1200000 GCA_009805495.1 Pezicula neosporulosa
CTTAAACTAAGTAGCTACTAAGAAAAGTAAAATACTAAAAAAATTATACTAAAACTTTAAATAAATTAGAATTTAACTTAAACTTAGAATATTCTCTAATAAATATAAAAGCTAAGGAATTAAAATATAAAAAGCTTAGAAAAGAAATAAAATACATATATTCCTCTTAGAGAAAAGTTAACCTATATCTTAAATAACTTAAAATAAAAATATTAACTTAGATAATCTAAAAGAGAATAAAAATATGTTAATTTTAATATAAAAAAGTTAAGGGATTTAAAAGCTTAAGTACCTTTTATAAGTAGAAGTTATTCTTAACTTTAATAGAATTTCTATCTTTAAATAAAGCTTTCTTAGTAAAGAAAAGAAATTATTAATTACTATAAGGTTAATAAAAGTTCTCTCTTAAAATAAATAAAAATTAACTTAAATATTATAATCTTTAATACTAACTAAATAATATAATATTTCTATAAATACTCTAGAATTATAAAAATAAGTAAATTAAAATACTATCTAAATACAGCTTTTTTAAAGAGGATAGTTAAAGTCTCTACTTTACAAGGTAATAATAACTATACTAAGAGTAATAAGACTTTTAGTAGTATTAAAATTACTAAAGTAAACTAAGAAATATATATTATTTAATTTTATTTTTTTATATTTTATACTATTAACTATTAAATATAAGCTAATAATTAAATAGTTACTTTACTAAGGACTTTTATTTAGGAGTCTTCTTATATCTAAGATAATTTACTCTTATATTTAAAAGCTTTATAATTACTTAGAAAGTAATTAAGAGATATAAAAGAATAATATAAAATAATATAAAAAACACTTTAAAAGTTATTATTATTAAAGTTATATAATAAAGATTTAGTTTAAAATATAGTATAAATTAGTTATTAACTATAAATTTATAGTTATATAAAGTTTATTATATAATAAAGTAAAATTATTAAAACTTATCTTATATAACTAAGCTTAATTATTATAAAAAAAATAATACTTACTTAAATTTAACCTATCTACCTTTTATAGTAACTAACTTCTTTAAGAAAGTTAATCTAATTAAAAACTTTTCTAATATTAAAGAATCTTAAAAAAGGTAGTATATTATAATTATCTAAGATAAATAATTAGTATAAATAAAAGACTAAAAAAGAAATAAAGTTAACTATCTAGATAAAATTTTATTAGCTTCTATATAGTTTAAATAAGTTAATTCTTATAGGAAATAAAGTTATTATTATAGGTTAAGACTAATTATTAATTAATAACTAATAACTACTAACTAACTAAGATATAAGAAGTAAGGTACTAGGTTCTAAGCTAAATTAATACTAAATAAAGTTTAACTTATATATTTTACTTTATAACTTTAAGGTTATAATAGTATTAAATATATATTAAATATAAAAGATAGTAATTAAGGTTTTTAATAAAGATAAAAAGTTAAGTAGTTTATAGTTAAAAACAATATAGCTATATAAAAACTAAATTTAGATAAAGTTAATAGTAATAGAAGTAAGAAAGAAAAAAGAAAATAAAATAATTATCTTTTTGTATATTTTTATAAAAATTTATTAAAGTAAGGTATTGTATAAAGTTAACTTTAAGAAAAGAATATTAGTTTTAAAGAAGGAGAATTAAATTAAAGATTTAAAGGTAAGGGATTTATAGAAGCTTAAGAGCTAAAATAAAAAAAAGAAGTTAATAATAAAGAATTAAATAAAGGGAATTATATACTTATTTACTATCTATAGTAAGCTTTCTTATATAAAATTAAAGTTATATTAAAAAAGAAGAAAAGATTATTTTAATTACTTAAAACCTTTAACTATATATTATAATATTTATTTATAAAAAGAATAAGAAAGAAATAAAAGAAAGAGTAACTTTCTTAATTTATATTACTAAAAATAGTAAAGGTAAAAACTTAAATAATAAATATATAGTATTTTAAGCTTAATTTAAAAACTTAGTATAGTAATAATTTTACCTTTACTAATAACTTTAAAATATTAAATAACTTTAGTATATTTAAAGTATACTTAAGTAAACTTACTTTAGTATTAGTTTATAAATAATAAAAGAAAAGAAGTATTAAAAGGTTGTTTAAAAGTACTAGAAGCTTAAGAAGTTAAAGTTATAATAATATATAAGAAAAGAAGAGGTATAATTATAAGATATAATTACTTTAAGCTTTTACTTTTAAATTAAAAGTTAAAGTTAATTTAATAATATTAAAAAAAAGAAAGAATTATTAGTAAGAGTTATATAAAGTAGAAGAAGAAAGGAAGAAGAAGAAGAAAAGTTAATATTAATACTTACTCTTAGAATTAAAAAAAGTAAAGCTATATAGTTAAATCTTAAGAAAATTAATAGTATATACTAATACTAATAATAAAGATAACTTATTAAAACTATATAATTTAAATAATAATTTTAAATAAAAGCTACTAGTTTATAAAATATAAAGAAAGATAAATACTTATATAAAGTAAAATCTAAATACTAAGGTAAGGAAATTATTATTAAAATTAAAGATTAAATATAATAAAGTTAATATAAAAGCTAAAAAATAGTTATTTAAAAATTATATTTTTAAAAGATATTATTATATATTAATATATTAAACTTTTAAGTTAAATTATTTTTTATTTAAATATTACTACTTTACTTATAGTTTTATTATTACTATTATTTTATTATTTATATTTACTTACTTAGTTTTAAATAAATATTATTAAAGTTAAAAATATATTAATTATTTAAATTTAAGCTTTTTTATTAATTTACCTGTTAATAATACTTAAAAATTATATAAAATCACTTTAATAGATTAAAAACATTAAATCTAAGTTTTAAAACTTAAAGATAATTAAGATAAATAAAAGAAATAAACTAAAGAAAAACTACTTTTATAACTATAATTAAATTAAAATTATATTTAGAAATCTACTTTTAGTTATATATAATAAAATTAAATTATTAATATAAAGTTATTTTATTTAAAAATATTTATTTATATAATAGTTCTACTTTATAATTAATAATAACTAAAAATAATAATATTATACTATAATTCTTTTAAAAAAAGAAACTTAAATTTATCTTTTAGTTAAGTTTAAATTAATTTAAAATACTTAATTTATTTAATAATAATAAATACACTTTTTTAAAATAAAAACTTTAGTACTTTTATCTTTAATATTTTATTTAAATTTATTATCTTCTAATTATAATAATCTCTATTATGTAATTAATAAGAAAAAAAAGAAAAATTAAATTAAAATAAAAAGAAGAAGATTAAAATACTTATTTTAAATTACTTAGTATTATTTAAAGATTTTTATATTATTATTTATACTAGTTTAATTATTTTAATTATATATTTTATTACTAGCTTAAAATAAAACTTATCTTTTTTACTTAAATATTATAATTACCTTTAAACTTACTTAGTTAACTTAACTATTATTACTACTCTTTAAAAAGTTTAAAGCTTTAACCTTATTTATATTTTATATAGTATTATAAAATTATATTATTCTTTAATAAAGTTATTTTATTATTACTAAGGATAGTTTCTTATTTTTCTAAAATAAAAAAATAGTACCTACTTAGAAAGTATAAAAACCTACTAGTTAACTTTTACTTCTTCTATATTTAAAGTAGCTTAGCTTTTAAATAACTACTAGTTAAAATATATATATTAAAATTAAAGAAAGATATAAAGTAATAACTTTAATATCTTCCTCTTTTAAAATTAATTTATTAAATTTATCTTAGATTAATTTATTCTTTTTTAGTTTTAATTAAAGTTTCTCTTTCTTTCTTAAAAACTTATTAATATTTTATAATTGTTAATACTTAAATTAATTAATAATACTTACTATTATTTAATTCTAAGTAGAAAAAGAACTACTTTTTCTTAGTAACTTAATAAAGTAAACTTATTTACTTATTTATATTATATTTTTACTTTATCTTTTATTAAAGTAGAAATACTAGTATTAAATTTAAGCTACTTAAATTATTAAACTATAATTTATAAAAGTAGATATATATAATAAAATTTTATAATATTAAAATATAATATTTTTAGTAAAGTTTATTAGTTATTTTAAAAGGTTATACTAAGAAATACTATATAGTAAGTTAGTAATTTTTAAAAAAAAAAAGTAATTAAATACTTATTAAGTTTAATTCTTTAAATTTAAAGTTACTTTTTACTTTTATCTTTTTTCTTATTTACTAAGTAATTTATATAAGCTTATAAACTATTTTAAACTCTTTATTTTAAGTTCTTAAATAGTAGTATTATTTAATAAAAACTATAGTTATTATATACTTAATTAATATAAATATATATTTTCTACTTTATTATAATATAAAAAACTAAATTTAAATAAAGTTAATAATAAAAAAGTAAAAAGAAAGAAGAGAATAAAATAAATTTATCTTCTTAGTATATTTTTAAAAAATTTATTAAAGTAAAGTATTAAGTATAAGTTAATTAAGAAAGAATATTAGTTTTAAAAGGAAAAATAAAATTAAAGAATTTAAAACTACAAAAATAAAAGATTTATAAAAGCCTAAGGATTAAAATAAAAGAAAAAGTTATATAATAAAAAAATTAAATAAAAAGATTATATTACTTATTTATTATCTATAGTAAAAACTTTCTTATATAAAGTTAAAGTTATTTTAAAAGAAGAAGAAGAAATTATTTTTAAATTAACTTTAAAACTTTAATTTATATAGTATTAATATTTATTTATATAAAAAGAATAAAGAAAGAAATAAAGAAAAAAAGTAAACTTTTTTAATTTATATTATTAAAAATAGTAAAGGTAAAAATATTAAATAATAAGGTATATAGTATTTTAAGCTTAATTTAAAGAAACTTAGTATTAGTAATAATTTTACCTTTACTAATAACTTTATAAATATTAAATAACTTTAAATATACTTAAAGTATACTTTAAGTAAGCTTACTTTAGTATTAATTTATAGATAATAAAAGAAAAAAAGTATTAAAAGGTTATTTAAAGATACTAAAAGGTTTAAAAAATTAAAGTTATAATAATATATATAAAAAAAAAGAAGATATATATAATAAAATATAATTACTTTAAAGCTTTTACTTTTAAATTAAAAAGTTAAAGTTAATTTAATAATATTAAAAAAGAAAGAATTATTAGTATAAAGTTATAGTAAAGTAAAAGGAAAAAGAAAAAAAAAGAGAGGAAGTTAATATTATATACTTACTTTTAGAATTAAAAAAAGTAAAGTTATATAATTAAATTTTAAAAAAATTAATAATTATATTAATATTAGTAATAAAGATAATTAATTAAAACTATTATAATTTAAATAAATTAACTTTAAATAAAAGCTACTAAGTTTATAAAATATAAAGGAAAATAAATACTTATATAAAGTAAATATTTAAATAGCTAAGGTAAGAAAATTATTATTAAAATTAAAGATTAAAATATAATAAAGTTAATAATAAAAGTTAAAAATAGTTACTTTAAAAGTTATATCTTTAAGTAATATTATTATATATTAATATATTAAATTTTTAAGTTAAACTATTTCTTATTTAAATATTATTACTTTACTTTATAATTATTATTATTATTATTATTATTTTTTATATTTAATTTATCTAGTTTTAACTAAATATTATTAAAGTTAAAAAATATATTAATTATTATAAATCTAAGCTTTTTCTATTAATTTATCTAGTTAATATTACTTAAAAAATTATATAAAATAACTACTTTAATAAATTAAAAATATTAAACTTAAGCTTTAAGATTTAAAGATAGTTAAGATAAATAAAGGAAATAAACTAGAAGAAATACTACTTTTATAACTATAATTAAATTTAAATTATATTTAGAAATTTACTTTTATTTATATTTAATAAAATTAAATTATTAATATATAAAGTTATTTTACTTAGAATATTTATTTATATAACTATTTTACTTTATAATTAATAGTAACTAAAAAAATAATAATAATATACTATAGCTTTTTTTAAAAAAGAAGACTTAAATTTATATTTTAGTTAAGTTTAAATTAATTTAAAATACTTAAATTTAGTTAATATATTAATAAATACTTTTTATTTAATAAAAACCTTAGTACTTTTATCTTTAGTATTTTATCTAAATTTATTATCTTTTTAATTATAATAATCTTTATTATAATAACTAGTAAAGAAAAGAAAAGGAAAATTAAATTAAAATAAAAAAAAGAAGATTAAATACTTATTTTAAATTATTTAATTAATATCTAAAGATTCTTATTACTATTATTTATACTAGTTTAATTATTTTATATTATATATAATTTATTACTAGCTATAAAATAAATTTATCTTTTTATTTAAATATTATAATTATTTTTAAACTTACTTAGTTAGGTTTATTTACTATTACTACTACCTTTTTTAAAAAGTTTAAAGCTTTAAACTTATTTAATATTTTATATAATATTATAAAATTATATTATTTTTTAATAAAGTTATTTAATTAATTACTAAAGATAGTTTTTATTCTTTTAAAATAAAAAATAAAACTTACTTAAAGAAAGTATAAAAACTTATTAACTAGTTAACTTTTACCTACCTCTTTTACTACTTAAAGTAGCTTAGCTTTTAAATAACTACTAGTTAAAATATATAATACTAAAATTAAAGAGAAATATAAAGTAATAACTTTAATATTTTCTTCTTTTAAAATTAATTTATTAAATCTACTTTAAATTAATTTATTCTTTTTTAGTTTTAACTAAAGTTTCTTTTTCTTTCTTAAAAACTTATTAGTATTTTATAATTAATTTAATAGTTAAAGATTAATTAATAATATTTATTATTATTTAATTCTAAGTAGAAAAGAACTACTTTTCTTTAATAACTTAATAAAGTAAACTTTATTTACTTACTAGTATATTATTTTCTTACTTTTATCTTTTACTAAAGTAAAAATAACTAGTATTAAATTTTAAAGCTACTTAAATTATTAAAATTATAATTTATAAAGATAAATATATATAATAAAGATTTTATAATATTAAAATATAAATAATTTTTAATAAAGTTTAATTAGTTATTTTAAAAGGTTATACTAGAAAATATATATATAAATAAAGTATAATAATTTTTTCTATAATTAAGTAATTAAATAGCTATTAAGTTATAATTCTTTAAATTTAAAAATTACTCTTTATTATTATCTTTTTTCTTATATTATTAAATAATTTTATATAAGTTTATAAGCTATTTTAAACTTTTTATTTTAAGTTATAATAGTTTTATCTACTATTATCTTTCTTTATAAAAGTTTATATTTTATATTTAAATAATTTAGTTATTTATATTTAAATTATTTAATTATAAAGTATTTATTATTAAAAATATTTATATTATTAAAGAAAGTATTATTAGAGAAAAGAGTACTTATTACTTATAAACTACTTATTACTATTAAGGTACTTATTATTTATAGAGTATTTATTATTAAATAAAACCTTATTATTACTAACTTTATTATTATTTTTAAAGCTTTTATTATTTTTATTACTTTTAATATTTACTAGAATAATTCTAAGTAATATAAGTAAATAAAATTATATAATTTATATAATTTTAGTATATAGTAATAAAACTAAAGAGATAAGTTTTTATCTTTTAAATACTTAAGGAATCTTTTTTATTTTATATTTTAGTTTTTCTTTTCTCTTTCTTTTTTATTTTAAAATTCTTAATTTACCTTTTACCTTACTACTTTTACTTATTATATAACTACTATTATATAAGCTTTTAAATAGTAGTACTATTTAAATAGAAACTATAGTTATTATATACTTTAATAGTATATAAATATATATTCTCTACTTTATTATAATAAAAGCTTATTTTTTTAGTTTTATTATTATATTTATTAAAATTATATAATTTTATTTACTTATATTTATTTAAAGTACTTTAGTAAATATTAAAAATAATAATAAAATTAACTATAATAATATATCTTTTATTAATAAGTACTTTATAAATAATAAGTACCTTTATAATAATAAGTAATTTATAAGTAATAAATACTCTTTTCTTTAATAATACTTACTTTAATAATAAAAATATTTTTAGTAATAAATACTTTATAACTAAATAACCTAGATGTAAAATATAAACTTTATATTAGAAAAGATAGTAGTAGATAAAATTATTATATTTATAATTTAAATTTTAACTTATCTTTAACTATATCTTAGAAAAGTTATATAAATTTTAAAGACTACCTTAGTATCTCTTAAAAAAGATTTAATTATCTATCTCCCTCTAAATTAATATAATATAATACTATAGTAGATATATAGTAATATATATAGAGGCTTAGAGTAAGTTATAAAAATAAAGAAGAAGACATAGACAAGCTAGTTAAGATAATATAGCTTCTAGTTATATACCTAATTAGCTTTAAAGACTAGGATGCAAAGAAAAATTAGAAAAACTTTGTATATTACAAGGACCTTAGCTGCTTTTGTACATTCTTCACCAATTAAGACTAGGGAAAGCGACCTTTAAGACTCGGATTCTTCGTTACCTAGACAAATACTTAGGAAGAGACAACGAAGGTGGGATGGTCGAAAGCAGAATGGCACACATAGGGAGTCTGTGTAGTAACTTTAAGGAATGAAAACGAAAAGTACCTGTTTATCTTTGACTGTAATACGAACCACCTTTTCGGGGACGAGCCAGAGGTACAGCAACAGAGTCTTCTTGGGCTACAGCAGGATTTTATCGAGTACATGCGAACAGAAGCGGAAGTGAGGGTGCACATTGGCGCATATGGGATGAACAACACTAAGGAAGGAGAATCCATACGATTGACAGGAACATGGTTGGAAACTATGATCTTAGAAGTAATTCCAACGTCAGACGTGGAAAAGATGATCTCTAAACGCTCTCTTGGAACAATGGGATGGAAGGAGGTCACATACGTAAGGACTGATGAAGCCTCTGAGCAAACGATCTCAGTGAAACGGAAAAGAGGCAGCCATTTGAATAAGCGTGAATTGGGAGAAATTGGACGAGCAAGGAAGCAGATGAAAATGCTGGGATATCAGATGGTGTAAGGCGTCAAGGACCTGAGAACATAGTGTGTTTGGGCAAGGTATGTCCGGAGTTGAGTTGGATATAGGAGCGGGGCGCATTATAAGACAGCAATGAAGAAATATCCATTAATTCGAAAAACAAAATCTATATGTTCGCTCGCTATAACTACTTGGGTGCCAGCCAATCAAACAGTATTCCATATCATTATTCGGCGTGAGTGGGTATCCCATAATCTCTTCATTCCACCCCGGTCCCGCAACCAGCCATCTCCATTTGACGTGATCTATCTTGTTGTCCCCATCTGCCCAACCCTAACATGTATGTATCTTATCACCTATGATCTGATTCGGCCTCAAGACCTGTTCCGCTTCATTCATTTCCAGAGAATTGTCGAAGAGAATAGGCACACGACCCTGATCAAGAGCTGCTAGGATCAACCATCGGCCGATCATCCGGATACACCATATCAGCAGGAACACTGCCATGCTGCCTCTGCGCAATCACCTCTCTTGCGTAAAACTCCACAAGCATAGTGCCATATGCCTCCAACTCCTCCACAGGTACCGAAAGTCGGAAGTCGTTTAGCAGCAGAAACTGCAGTTCGAGGTGGTTCAGCTCGGCCAAAGGGAGCCCGCCAACCTATCATAGAAATGTTAGTATGAGCTTGTAGTGGTTGCAAAGACAAGAGGGGCACGGCCTAAATTTGGGGATGGAATGCGGAACGGACCTTTGCGTAGCGGGAATTAGTATAGAAGACATCTGAAAAGAATTTACTCGCACAGGTCACACCTGCTATTACAAGGCGATGGATGTTAAAGCTATCGACAACGAAGAAATGGGATAGTGGGAATGATATTGGCTCGGCTTGTGGTGCGTTGGCGTATGCAGTCTGTTCAGAATCCTCTACCCTTTCGCCTCGAGATGGCGGAGGGGAGTCTGCTAGATCTGAGCCGTCTGCTGAAAAACTTGTGGAAGGCCGAGAATTATCCTGGTCTGTCGTTTCTCTTCGCATCGCCTCAATTGGTGCTGCATTCACTCGCTCTGTCATCCGATCGAAATATACAAGTAAACTGAGGAAAACTTCGTATGTCGTGGGACAGTATTTATGTATGCGGCTCAGATAACTGAGAATGGTAATGCTTGGTACGTTCTTGCCGTGGAACGCAAGCACGCTCGAAGAGTGCCCAGCCATGTTCGTCGAGTCTCGCTCCGATGGTAATGCTCGATTCAAATTCTCGTGCTGGCGGTCGTTTGTTGTTGTAATCTTCGTCAGAAGCCCTGCCACCATTTCGATAACATCGGTAATTGGCATGCCACTGATTTCGTACTTCAGTGTAGGATCGTCTGCTGTCCGCCGTCTTCCCGACTGACCTCGGTATGATGAGAAGTCATCGCTAGCGAATTCTTGGATGTGGGCTAAATCTCGTACTTTGATTGTACCCCCTTCGTTTTTGTGCACATCGTCGAGAGACCTTGCTGGTCTCGCTATGGGATCATGTTTTGTAGATGATATCGGAGATGAGTATACTGTTTCCATGAATCAGTACCAATATTTCTGGGAGGCAGAGGTATAAGATATAGTTCGGGGCTTCTAATTGTCTTACAAGCCCAGGCGCGGCTCAAATCACAAGGGTGCAAGAATGAATAGAATCTGTTCCACATATACGAACCTCCAAGTGATTCCTCCTTCAAATGCTCTCCCCGACCAAATGGCGCCGAGAATTCAGGAAAGTTCTGCTGACTTTTAAAATGCTCTCTTGTGTATGACACGGCGACTGGGCTGGAACTCTTTGGGGGAGATGGCGGACCAGCTTTGACTGACGTAGTAGAAGGAGGGGAGGTAGACCTCGCACTACTATCTTCTGGAGGTCTCTGATCCGTTGCCCTCTGAACGACACTTGGAGGGGGCGTACCAGTATGTATGGACGTCGGCCGTGGTTTGGGGTCGACGGGTTCACGTTCTGCTCTTGATTTTGACCTTTGTCTATATTGCGATTCGGAAGGTTGGAGGTCAGCTGGAGATCGTTGGCGTCCAGAGCCGGCCATCATACTGTGGGTATGAAAGCGGGAGGAGTCTGAGACGAAATCGCTGATCACCGCGGCCATATCAGCCTACCGTGCTTGTACGTAGAAGAAGGCTCTGTCGATTGTTGCGTTAGCATCTGGTCGGTACATATCTAGGCATCCTGGATAGAGGATGGATAGGTGAAAGGAAGGTCATGGCAGCGTGGGAGTGGAGGAGAAGTGTGGAAGTGCATGTCGGGCATGTTATTTGCGGTCTGGCGTTCAGAAGTACCCATACCGACCCCTCAAGGCTCCACCAGCAGACAATGATCACAATAACGAGCAGTCGGCACCGACGTCCTTCAGTTCAAACACCCACGGTGCACAGTGTACCTTCCTCACTGCTTCCGTGGCGAGATGCGACGACATTCCACTGTGGTTACAGCGACGCGCGAATTCAATCGAGGTCGTGGGGGGTTGACGATACCAAGCCTAGCAGCGCAGTGGATCAGAGAAGCGAACGTACCTTCAGCATTGGTAGAATTACTGCCGATAGAAAGATCGTGCGGCGCCGCAGGTGTCGTGGTGGCAGAGGACGTGCCTGGAGTGTTGGTGGTTGATATCGCCGTCGGTGGTTGGTGTAGGTGTTGTATGTGTACTGTACTGTGAGGTATCTCGAAGCTTGCCTTGCCTTGCCTTGCCTCTTGGTGCGCCGTTTGCCTAAGGGTCCTGGGATGCGCTTAAAAGACGAGGCGCAGTATGACGATTTTCTCGACGGCAAACGATGCGGGTCCTGCACGCCAGATGTGATTGGAAAACAATGGCACCAGACGAAACGAACCGGTTTGGTATTGAGAGATCAGTGGGTTGAAATGCATGAGCAAACGCAAATCGCCAGTCAGAAATACAGAGGAAGGAGGTGTGAGTGTGGTGAGAGGTGAAGCACTGAGGGACTGAGGGACAAGGTAAGGGATTCGTGGGGGCAGCAGTCAGTGGAAAGGGTCGTCGTGGGTGGGTGTGGTATTGTACACTATTACTACCCGTACTGCACTGCACTGCACTGCACTGTGATAGCTACCAGAATAAAATAATAGATAGATCTAAGAATACCAAATTGAATTCTTGGGTTAGGAACTTGCCCACCAGAACGGCAAGGGGGGATTTCTCTTTTTTTTTGAATTATTTTGTTTTGATTGTTTTATTTTTTGAGTTGCGGCCGGCGTGGAGACACGCCTGTCGCCTTTCGACAAAAGCTGGGCTGGGTCGCCCCGTTGCAGGGGATGCGAGATCTGTACCAATCTGCTTGGGAGAGGCTGACACGAGGCACAATGATATCAGGCTGGGACCAAGGGCCTTGAGCAGACGATTAACAATGCACGCCATAGTCAACAATCCCACAGAGCTCATGGAATGTACGAACTATGGTATTCGTGGTCGGTACAGTACCGTATAATCCCCGGCAATTGTTATCGCCGGGTAACAAACAGTCGGTTTCTTGAACTGTACAATAGTAACATAGAGACACAGTCACAGAGGCCGCCATATACTATGTGCGTGGCAGGATCTTAATATGACAGATACTACATTTCCCGGCCTCTGGTACTGGCTCTTGTTGTTTGCTTCTGCACCTCATCACATAATTTCTGCTGGTCCCATATGCACAGAATAGTCTCATCGCCTCACCGCTGCCCTCTGAGGTTTCAGTTGCAGACCGCTACTACAACCCTGCGGATAGAGACGTAAAAACACCCAGCAGATAAGCACAGTCTTTGGATTGTACCAACACTATTTGGGATTGACACAAATCCAGTGGTCAAGATTCGCTCTAAGAGATAGAGCACCTGCCTCATAAATCGTAATTTAGAATGTTCTCCTTTTCTATTACGAGAAGCTCTTTATTGTACAGATTTCCCATCGATCCCTCTATTGGTGACGGACTCCGTATTTTGTATCTGGCAGGTATAGATGTCGGTCTGCACCCTTGGCAGTCAAAACCACCATTCTGATTACTCCTCCAGAGCTTCCATCCCATTTGATAGCCTCTGCTAATGCACCCTTGACAAACTCTACAGCCTCCTTCTCATCCATACCTTCCTTCCAGTTGGCATCGCAATATCCGTAGATATATGTAGATCCTGATCCTCCAATAGCGTACGATTGTTTGTGTAATGATCCTCCAAGTGGTATCGAGTAGACCTGCCCCCCATGTCGCTCGTCCCAACCTGCAATGATCAAGCCAGCACTGGGTTTTGTCAGCAAATTCTGAGGTAGCCTCTCGGCGATAGCTCTTACCTCAACCGATCCTTGTTATCATAGCAGAGCTCCTGGAAGATCGCTGCAGCAGCAGTTTGAGTGGTAGGTAGCTTGCCATTCTGAACGCCATACATCGACAGTTGGTACTGTACGATATCTGCAACAGCCTGTGTATCTGCAGCAGATCCGGACCGACAGCACCAGATCGTATCGTGGACTTGGGTGAGCTTGTCTGTGACTCTGTTTGCGATGTATGCACCTGTTGTGGTTCTACTGTCTGCGCCTATTTTAAATTGCCATCAGCCTCCAACTCAACTTGTATAAGATATTATGCGTCCAGATACAACCAACCTAAGATAACACCGTCCTTGAAGTTGATTGCCATGCTGTTGGTATGTCAGTTGACTGTGCGGTGGATGACGATAGACGCGCTTGGCCAAGGAGCTGTATTAGGCTCTTACATCGAAGTTCCGAGACTATATGTAGATTAGCAACGTCGAACATGAGTTCGCATGCGAGACCTACTTGACCTCTCCCTTCTTCAAGCGGTCCATATCAACGTGGATGCCATCATCTGCAGAAACTCGGGTTAGCTATTGCCAGTCAAACGAGATCCGGGACCTTGACGTGCCTTCATTGAGATTTCCTGACTGGCCAAACTCCATCTTAAGAAATTGATGCTTGCGTTGGTGAGTAGGAGGGAGGAGGTAGATGTCTGTCTAGAGAAATCGTAGAGCTGGTGTTTGGGGTTTCTTGGTATGGGGAGCTTGTTCGAGCTCACACTCAGGCGGCAGTGATACGCGCAGCTGGAAGCCACGCTTAGTTTGGCATCACGTGACCTAAAGACACTCGCCGAGGTGCAAGGTTACCTACGAGTAGGTACCCATTGTGGCCTCAGTCACTTCCTAGGTACTCATTCGAATTATCTAAATTAGTCTGGGTTGTTCAACAGGGAATTGCTAAAGTACAAACACTAATCATAGTGGGTAAAGATACGTCCTTGAGCAAGCTTGGATCTAGTTCCCAATATCAACTTCGAAGTGCGGATGGTATGTACAGGGTACATGAAAACCGAATATCCAGAACCTCTTTATACGGATATATATGATGCAGAAAGCGCAAAAATCTTCATCCAAAAATTCACAAGAAACTTCCCTTTACTCCATACCTATGCTCTATTCAGATTCAGCCGACCCATATGCGCCATGCTCAGGTGAAAATCCCGCTCTCTAGTATTATACAATCCTCCCCCAGGGTCAGAGTAAAATAAAATCAACCACCTCGGGTCAGCCTAAAAGGTGATTAGTCCAGTCCCTTCATCGCTTCAAAAGTCAGGCCGAACTCACGCCTCCTTTTCTAATTTCAGCGGCGTGATCCCGCCCTCAATCTTCTCTACCTTCTGCGCTCCAGGCGCTGGATCATCACCCGCACACCCACAGTCGTAGAAATCTCCGATGTTACTACAGTCGAATAGGTCCTTCTTCAACCTCTTATTAACTTCATTATGCACATGGCAAGCCCATGCTGCTGCTGCACTCCTACTGGAAACCTGCGGTGGGAACTTCTGAAGGAGCCCTTGGAAATGGCGTGCGCAGTCGCCGCAAGGGTAGAGGCGTGCGAAAAGATGGATGTAGGATTGAAGAGCTATAGAGTCGTCCGGAGTTGGCTTGTCGGGGAATTTGGCCATCATAGTGTGAAAAAGCTTCCAGGAGGCGTGGCCGAGTTCTGCCCTAAAAGAAGGAATCTGTAAGTTCAATTGCACACCAGTCCCGGAAGAAACAAGTCTCACTTGAGGGTAGCATTTTCAAGCTTGGGGGCTGTCGCCTCGCCGTGCAATATCCCTTTGTCAATGACAGGCGAGATTTCCTGTTGGAGGGGCAGGGCTGTATAATCGCCTCCTGGAAAATTGGGATGCCGCGTTCCTTCAGCCTGGTTGCGGAACGTAAGGACAAATGTCAGACCAAGAACAATGGATCCCACAACGATGAGTGTGACACGTAAGTTATTCGCTCTGACAAGCTGGCGAGGCATATTGGCGATCGTGGTTGCGGTGGTTGTTGAGGCAAAGAGGGTAGAGAGAAGTTATATAAAGAGGCGCTGGATTGAAATGGGCAACAAAGGAGCACGACTTAGAGATCAGTCGTCGTCGTCGGGGCTATGGTTCCATGCTGGGGGGGCGCGGGGGAACAAGTAGTATGAAATAGATACAACAATGAGGTGAGGTGAAGTGAGGTGAGGTGAGGCGAGGTCGAAGGATGAATGATGAAGCCATCTTCTGAACCGAGGGCGACCGCACCAGAGAGGCTCAGAGGGACAGAGAGCAGTTGTCAGCCTTCCAGTCATTATTCATTCAGCCTTCTGATTTGCCTGTGCATGAACCTGGCTCCCGAGTACGGCCCCTGTAATAATCACGCCGCACTGTCCCCTGCATAGGTACAGATTTACTTCCGTGCAGCAGTAAGTAGTAAAGTACAGTACAGCACAGTAGCCGCGTGTGGTGGCCGAAATCGCTGATGATTTTGGATTTTGGGATCTTTTTTTATAACTTTATTCTTCGATTTTCTCCCTCAGCTAAGACGCACAGTGCACAGTCAGCAACAACGCACACCATCACCGAATCCACTTCCCCATTCTCCCTCTCTTCCTCTCTCTTCCTGTCTCTCTCCCTCTCTATATACAACAATCCACTCCTCCAATCGCCTTCATCTCCTTTCAAATCACTCTCTCCTCATCACCTGGACCTTATATCCTCACAATGGCGTTCCCCCCCCCCCACCTCCGGTCAACACAATTGACTGGAGCAACATCGGTTTCAAGGTTCGCGAAGGTAAAAAACCCCTCCTCTACTACCCCGCCATCGCCAATTGCACCTACGTCTATCCCTAGGTAGACTTAACTAGTTAACACAAACACCACAACAGTAAACGGCCACATCGAATCCCACTACTCCGTCAAAACAGGAGAATGGAGCTCCCCAACCTTTGTCTCCGACCCCTACCTTCGCATCCACGGCATGGCACCTGCCCTCAACTACGGGCAACAAGCATACGAAGGGCTCAAAGCCTTCCGCACACCCAACAACACCATTCAAATCTTCCGTCCTCAGCGTAATGCTGCCCGAATGGCACACTCGGCCTCCTTCATCTCTGTACCTCCAGTACCAGAAGCTGTATTCATGGAGTGCGTGCATGCTGCCGTAAGTCTGAACGCTGCATATGTGCCCCCGCACGAGACAGGCGCTGCTATGTACATTCATTCGACCTTTGATCTTTGGAAGTTCGGCCCAACTGGGTTTAAATCCTCCCGAAGAGTATACGTTCCTCGTCTATGTTCTACCCGTTGGTGTCTATCACGGTGTCCACCCAGTCAAGGCGCTCATCCTCGAAGACTTCGACCGCTCAGCACCGGATGGAACGGGAAGTGCAAAGGTAGGAGGAAATTACGCTCCAGTACTGAGATGGAGTGACAAGGCCCGGAATGAGGGATATGGAATCACGCTACATCTGGACAGCAAGACGCGCAGCGAGATTGATGAGTTCAGTACCAGTGGGTTTATTGGTGTGAAGAAGGAGGGAGAGGATATTACATTGGTAGTTCCGGACAGCAAGAACGTCATCCAATCCGTTACAGCTGATTCCTGCTTGGATATTGCACGAAGTCTAGGCTGGAAGACTGAAACCCGTTCAGTGCGTTTTCTATCCTACCCTTTTTTATTGCCCTTACTGAATACTAACTTTTACGTACAGATCAAATATGAAGAACTGCCCAACTTCACCGAAGTAATGGCTGCCGGAACAGCAGCCGCCTTGGTCCCTATCAAATCCATAACCCGCAAGTCCGTGGCTCAAACATCTTCGTATATTGCTGAAGATTCCGAAGAGCCCGGTCCTGTCTGCGTGAAACTCATCTCGACACTACAAGGTATCCAACGGGGTAAGCTAGAGGATACATTTGGATGGACCGTCAAGGTAGAGAAAGTCTATGAGAGCAATTATGCTCAGAAGGCTGACGAGATAACAAATGGAACGATTTGAGGCAATATCGACACGCTGCCATGAGAGAGAACCAGAAGTGTACCAAACAAAACTTCATGAGATAATGAAAAGGTTAGTAAGAGCAAAAGCTTCTTGGCAGAACACGTATTTCGAGACGCAGTTCCAATGCTCCTGTTCCTATCTATTCCCATACGCCATGTAAGTAGCTGGGCACCACCATCATTCTATATATACCCAGATATCCATGAATCCCAAACGCTTCGCACAGCAAATCTTGTCCATCCAATTTTTATTTTTATTTTTTTCAAATTTTCCATCAAGCAGCAAAAGATCAAGCAGGTCTAGCCAGGAGCGCCTCGAAAAGCTCTCTCTCATCTCCAACCAACTCCTGCCTCACCTTCTTCAGGGCATTAGCCAACCTAAAGTACCAATCCATATTTTGTTGTTTCTTCCCTTTCTCCACCCTCCCACACTTTACTGTCTCATTATCCTTTTCCTGCTCGCCTACCTTCGTTTTGTTGGAAGACGATGGCATCCTGCTTCTGGATGTATCTCGTACTCCTCTCTCTGATTCCGCTTCGGAGTGATCTTCTTCGAGGATTTCGAGGAGATGATCTACTGCTGTTGATGCCCCACTTATCGAGGACTTTTTTGACTTCTTCATGGGTGTCTCGACTGGCTCGTCCCCGACGCTACCGGTGCCCATGTTCTCCACTTCTTCATCTTCAGGCGTAGGTTCAGGCGTTGGTTCAGGTTGCCCTAGAGTGGACCTCCTCTTCTTAGACTTCTTCTTTTTCTCGGTGGTCTGCTCCCCGTCATCTGGTATGGCCACCGCATCGGCATCCTCCTCCTTGGACTCCAGCTCGGACTTTGTGTCTCTTCGAAGTCTTCTTTTTCTTCGCCTTTGCGACGCTTTCTTTCAGTCCCAAGTGAGAGACGTCCCCAGTATCAGCATCGGAATCTGGTCGATGTTTGCGTTTCTTAGGCCCCTTGGTTCGTCTCGTCTTGCTCTCTTGCACGCCAGATTCTTCCCCGGATTGGTGCTCTGACTGTAGCCCTTCTCGTGGTAATTTGGTTTTGACTTTCAGGTTATCTCGTCGTACATTTGTTACCTCCAGCTCTGGTAGCTCTTCATCTTGCATGACTACAGTCTGGTCTTGTGTATGCTGTGAGTACTGTGTTTGCTGGGGCTTTGCAACCTCTTCTATCCGAGCTGTCCGCTTTTCTGCGATGGCCTTACAGTTTGGATCGTTCGTGACGGTGGTTGTTTGCCGCACAGCTCTGGCTACAGGGTCCTGTACGAATGAAGATGGCCGAAACGTCTCGTCTGAATTGTAGACTTGCGGAAGGGATATCGCTCGGTCTTGATTCTTATGTTCTCCCTCCCTCTGCGTCCTCTGCAACAGGTCTTTTAAGGGCGTGTCCTGAGAAACTGAAGAGCCATAGCTGGGAGCTGCACTCGTAGTCCGATGTTCGCGATAACTGAGCATATTTGTCGCCTTTTGCCCAGCTCCAGAATTGATTGCACAAACTGAGGAGCGTCTAGAAACTAGTTCTGCTTTCGCCCTGGAGAAGTTCCGCTCCACACCAGTTGTGACAGAAATACTAGCATTATCCCCGGTTAGCCATTTGGGTACTTGTTGGAAACCTGCTTGTGCTTTGGGAACATCTTCTATGGTGCCAATTTCACCGGGAAACGGTTGAACAAGATGCTGCGCAAGTCTTTGTCTTAAGATTCGAATAGCAATGAGTTGATCTTCCTTTGACGCAACTGATATAAGAAAGAACTGATGTTTGGGTTCGCATCGATCCTTGAGTTCCTGCTGACGCCATGGTGGCATTTGCGAGCAATACTCAACGGATACCAGTTCAATATCTGCCAGCAATCCAATAATCTACATTTGAATAAGTCAGATTTGTGACTTGCAATGTATAATAAGGACTCACCACTGCCTTCTTCACTGAGTATAATCCGGATACTAGGACACCAATCTTAGAAGCATTATCTCGCGTACGGTCTGGTTCTAGAAAGCAGTCCACGTTTTGTGGCACAATTTGAGGATGTGATGATATTACAAAGCCGTGGTCCAGCACTGCTTTTTGTTCAGAGAGAGCAGTTGTCACTGGATTATTAGTGCTTCTTCCAATCGAGTTAAAAGATTGAAGAGCATCCGGCGTTTCATTTGCGGATTGAATTGTGAAATTTGGAGTTGTCTCCAGGTGTTGTTGTCTCTTCCTCGCCTGGATAGCCTCTTGTCTCGTTTGTTTATTCCCAGGAAACGGCTGGATCAAGAGATGACCAACTCCTTGCCTGAGAACGCGCAGGGCCATTTGTTGATATTCTGTCGACTTTACTGAGATGCGGATGAATTCATCTCTCAGACCGTAGTTCAACACTAGGTACTGGCGGTGGTCGGCAGTGAGTTCGGAGCTCGCTTCAATGAAGACTGGTTCAAAGTCCTTCATCAACTGACCAATCTGGAAATTGTCATATTAACTCTTTACCTAGCAATAAAATTGATTTTGGTTTGATAAACTGACCTTGCTGCTCTCAGCAGTCCACTCTGAGATGTCAGTTATCAGGACGCCAATTTCTGTATCTTGTGCTTTTCCTATCCCAGGATCTCTTTGCGAAGATGCACCGAAATTTATGCCTGGCGCTTGAAGATTAGTCTCTTCCTCTGCGTCTGGTTCGAAGGGACGCGTTTGTGAGCCCGGATATGCGAGTCTGCTATTCTTATGGATAGTTCCACAATCTTGTGATGCTGCATTTTCCATGGAGATAGTAGCCTCAAGACATGTTCCACGATGGCTAGGATATGGCTGGATTGTGGTCGACGGCATCTTCCTTCTCAACAGGCGAATTGCTACTTCTTGGGCATCGATGGACGAGAAGCATAACCGAACGAACTTGTTCCTCAGCGCATATTCGGACCTAAGTTGTATCTGGACATCGGTGGGGAGTTGGGTGTCCTGTTCTACACACACGGTATCGAAAATTTGCCGAAATTCTGTCCATTTCGCAGTCTGCTATGTAAGATTAGTTATGAGATATGGAAGGAATGAAGACACTGACTTGGTCAGTCCAATGAAGGCTCCATTCCTGTTTCATTCCTGAAATCAGGACCCCAAACTTTGGATCAGGGATGTCGCCGCTAGTAATTTTCGATGTTGCCGTTGGCAACTGCGTCGCTAATTCCCCATTGAGCTTCAATCTATCTTCTGCGGACTGGATTCGATGGGAGACGTGACAAGGATTGTTTCTCAACAGAAGGGTTGAATTCTATAGACTATTATTAGACCTCCATCTTGACTCGTTACGCAAAGATATGTGGACTGACCTGTCTCGTTCGGGTTGGCGCTTCCGGGATCTCACTGAGCGTTCTCGAAGTCGAGCGTTCATTGTCCAGAGGAAGCTCCTCCTTCTTCAAGATGTTTTTCTTGGGATTCTCCTGTCCGCTGGCGCATGACGGCCGTCGATCACGTTTGAAATTTTTGTCATGATTCCGCTCCTTCTTGATATTCTGAGCAACCTTGGCTCTCTCCTCTGGGTCATTGGGATAAATAGACATGAGGGCTCTCAGCTTGGCCGTTTCGCTCGCATGCTCAAAATGTCTATGAACCACATATGTCCAGAAGGCCTGCAAAGCTTCTGGCGAGGGCTGCTGACCATGGAAATTGTCGGAGTTACAAGTGTAAACGCCAGCACGGAATTCGGAATACTTGAGCGGGAATGCATCAGCTGCCCTTGCATTGTCTTTGGGATCAGCCAGCCTGTCGAGATGATAATTTGGATAGTTCCATCCGTGAAACTTCTCGCTCGGACTGTCGACAGTGTAGTAGGATACTGATGGATCAGCAACTACTCGGTTTCCTCGACTAGACATGTTGGATACCCGTCCTAGACTCGAAGATACAGGCAGGCTGGGGGAATGTCCAAGAGACTAACGACGTCAATTGACTAGGCAGTGTGAGGTCAACGGTCGTTCGCGGATTCAGTCGAGTTTGGTTGAGCTAGATTGAGAAGAGTTGACTTTCTTCGTGCAGTTGAGCTTCGTTCGTCGCGTCGAGGGTTAATATGAAGTTCAGCAGACGCGAATTTTGGCGTAGCTGCCGAGGCTCGAGTCCACCTCGCTTCCAGTACGAGGGTAGAGAAGATCCATTCATTTGCTTGAACCTAAGTAATAGGGGGCGTGCGAAAGAAGAAGACGAAAAAGGAAAAGGAGGAGGCAATCTAGACTACTTGCAGTACGACGTACGTGCATTCATGGCTCCAAATTACGGCGCAGTACGATACTCTCTCCCAACCCCCTTGCTCGTATCCCAAATTTCACCGAGTGGAAGAATTTCAGCTTTTGTAAAAGATGTATGATGTATCATAGCCGGCACCTATAGTCCGATATATTGGAGCTTCGTCGTTCAAGCAGCTAAATTATACTTTCCTGATGCCTCTGAGCGCAGGCCTCAATACCTCTCTCTTCTGAGGGTGCCCAATCGACCTTTGTGCTATTGTATCCAGAACGCCTGTGAGTCAGCTCCTGCTTCTCGCATTAAGAATTCCATTAATAATAACGCCCTCAACTCTTCGACTCATACATATCTTTGGGCGACATCAAACTTCTCTGGTCTCCACAGCTAATTTGCAAGGTGTACTTTACAGTACGAGCAGCTGGCCAAGTCGACCCAAAAGCAAAATAAGGATTTACAAGATGTGCAAGCCCAAATTACAAGTAAAACTCTTCCTGTGTGGCCCGATACTTGTTCTTTGTGCGGTTAGAAATAAGTAGGCATACTCCGGAGATGAGCGGTGTAAACATTATTTCTTTAAAACATTATATCTTGCTCAGGAATATAAAAGCACTCCGTACATAATTATATAAGGCAGGAATCTTTGCTAGATAGTAGGCTACGAAATAGAAATTCTTCGGCTGTGTTACTTAAACTTCTATAAAGGAAAGATGGTGGTTTTCTAGCATTAAAGCTATTAATTATACTCTAAAGATTAAGAGGAGGATATATTCTTCTATAGATAAATAGATAAATAGATCCATCTTATTTCCTTGCTTTACACTTGTAAGATCTCTATTTATAAGCCTATACTTAGAAAAAACATCCTAGATAGAAGTAACTAAGTTGAGGAAACGTTTACCTAGATGAAAAAGACTGTAGAAGAAGGATTATTAGACTAGGAATTAGAGGGTTTTAAGACGATATACTATAATAATCTACTTAGTAGAAAGGTCTTTATTATTCGTCCTCAGTTACCTACTAAGTTTAAACTACATAGTTAAGTTAGTTTCTATATATCCTTTACGCTTAATACTAGTAGAAATTTCAACGTTTTTAAATAACTTAACTTACTATACTGCAGAGTTTAACATAAAGTACTTGCTTTGTAAGTTACTATAGATAATTCCTTACTAATCTATAAGCTAACCTAACGCTGCTGAAGTCCTGTATACCACGCTTATAAATCCATCTAGGATATAACGTAACGAAGGGATTAGTATATCCGTTAAGCTATTATCTTGGTATATTAAAGAATTAGACTAGACTAGGTGCTGTGCGGAGAATTCTTAGACGATATCATAAGTTTATTGTCGAGCCGTCGGTACAGTGCCTTTCTAAGATTCAAGCCACATTTCCTATCATTTCTAATAGATAAACCAGGTGAGAATAGGAGCAAGTTCAACCAAAGAACTCCCCAGCGACCAGGGTCTCCCAGGGCTTTCCTGTCTCCCACACACGCTCCATCAACGTACGAGCTTGGTGAACCTGCGTCATACCAAATCGCTCAACACTTTTGATCCTTTCTAAGACATAAACTCTTTTGCCTTCATCAAATGTATCACAACCAGCGGTAAACATTGGAAAAAGGAGGCAGGCTTCGGCGCTACTCCCTGGTCTGACTTTATACAGAGCTCCAAGTATTTCGCGGACAGCCATTTGCACATCTGGATGTATAGAAGGCTTGCCGAGAACTCTTCGATGAAGGTGTACAGTCCCAGCCCAGTGAAATGCTTCGTTTGTAGCAGCCATTTCCAAACTATCCCATTGGTATGCTGCCTCGTCTTTAGATTGCATATGGGTACATGGTTTCGCAGAGTGCATACGCGAGTCGTGTAGATCATTTTCAAGTGCCTCAGCACGGGTAATAAGCTCTTCTGGTAGCTGCCAGTCTGGTCGGATAGCAAGGTCGGGACCAATTCGCTGCGTGTCACATAATCTGGCCAGTTCTGCGATCTTTGCGAGAATGCGAACACATGTACTCGTAAACCCAAGAATGCAATCGATCTGATAATCATTTTCTTCGTCGATTTCATAGTCTAAGATCCAAGCAGAACATGAGGAATTAGTCTTTCCACCACTCAAGCTCCCAAGAACATCAAGATAGGCGAACCAACTCCACAGAAAGGAAGATACTTTGTCCCCTCGGGATGTGGTTTGCATCCTCTGCGGTCCTCCCCGGGCCGCTATCATCTGTCGTGCCGTATCAAGATGCTTCTGCCAAGGAACGCTACTACTCCAAAAGCCTTGGGCGAGATAATTTCTAGAGAGGCCAACATGACTGCGGTTGCTAGATTAGCATTTGATATGATTTTGTTAGGGTCGTTGAGAGCATGTCGTAGATTGGGGAATATATCTTGCACCCACAGCGCGATACGGGTTGCAGGCTCGGGCTGCCGAAGAAGCCGAGCTCTGTGGGATGCTGAATACGCTAAGAGAAGGTTTAGAAGGTTGTCATCGCGTACAGCCATCTGCGGCAGAATGCTTTTGAAAGGATTCGAAGAACAGTTATGTGGAATGAGACAACCAGCAGTATGGTTCAAAAAGTGTGATGCTACTTGGTTAGCAACTGATCAAGGCCACGGCATTTGCGTTGACATCGGGTGCTTACGAAGTACTATTAAACAGTTAGTGAATGGCTAAAACACTGTTAAAGCTAAACTCACAAGGAGATTCATGGGGTTTTCTAAGAGCTTGTTGGGGAGAGGCTCCAGTATTCGCGGAATTGAGATGGGCACGGGCTTGTCATAGTAGCCTCCATTCTCAAATGCTGTGTCATTGGTCTGCATACCAAATCCAAACTCGACGGGTTGAAGCTCGCCATCATCGTCTAGAATAAGGTTGAGATGGTCGCGGGTGCTGACAGGAGACAGTCCAGATATCGCATTCATATCATCATTCTTGCCAATATCAAGGTCCTTAAAGCCCCGATCGACACCCCATGTGGTAGTTTCGTTTCGTCCTGTAGATGATGCGGAGGCCATGACTGAGCATCAGAATTACTACTCACATAGCCCAGGTCACCTTTAGATGGTATTCCTGGCGGACCAGATAATAACGAATTAACTGAGAGCCGGCGAAGATCGGGATTTTCAGCCAGAGAACGTGGTGATGGCCTAGAATCACTATGGCTTGATGCTGGAGTCGCTGGAGTACCAGCAGAGCTGGTTTGTGCAGAAATGCTGATAGGTCCTTGGATTTCTGCACTGTAAGAGGGAAAAGGAATTGCCGCAGGAGGTGGCATTGTAGATACATATGGTTGCTCTTGGTAATGACGAGCTCGTTTACTTGGTCTATCATATGATATTCTTTCAGAACATAGCATGGCAAGGTCATTGCTTGAACCCCCAAACATTGGGGATGTGGATTTTCGACTGTCGGTACTTTGCATTGGACCACTGCGGTTCGAGTAGGCCCTAGCACTGGGGCTTCTAATACTCAATTCTGCCGGTGACGACGGCGCATCGTCTTGAGTCTGTGCTTTACGCAACCTTGATACTGTACGTGACTTTACCGACAATTGGGTGCTAGGTGTGTTAGAGCTGTAACGCTCGTAGCTTTGGGTATACTGGTAGTCTGGTCGATTACGGACATCGTTGTAGAGATTATCTTGGTACTGGGTGGAGGTAGACTGGCCCGTCAACGAAGGCTCGGTCTCTTGCATTTCTGGAACGAATAATTGACTCTCATGCGCAGATATCGATTGGTGCGATAGTAGTCCTGGGAATTGCACAACAGGGGCATCTGGCATTTTTCGAAGTCTGCTATTTGACTTTGATGTTGTTGGCGGCGTAGAGCTGCGCCCCGGTTCATCGATGTCTGTTCTTGCTACAGTTTCTCCCTCCTCAGTAATTGGTCTCCTTCTTCCAGCACTTATTATACCAGAGACGAAAAGTTGATCTGACCTAAACCTGGCCTCCCTTCGGCCTTCTTCTTGGCCCTCCCTTCCCAGTTCAAGCGTATGCTATAGTCGCAGATTTCGTTTAGCTTCTGGCAGTTCAAACATACCGGCCTCGACTCGTCGCATTTAACTTTTCGGGCTTTGCATGGCCTAGGTACGTATGTAATTAGAAAATGGCTTGGGAATTCTTCAAGGTGCCAAAGGAAACTACAATACACCGAAGCATATAGTAGACAGGGTATGACTGTACGTACCAGCAACCATTGCGACTTCGTTTCTTCGGCTCAGGAGCGCCGGGTTTCTTGGGCCGTGGCATAGTGAGATAAAGGCCGTTAGTAACTCCATTCACCTTTGAATTTGGATCTCTAAAGAACTGTTACGCCTCGTATCTTGAGCCTTTAGGCTTGATATTGGCTCTGTACACCAGGGATTCGCGCCGCTACATATAAGCATGTCTATTAGGCAAATGTAGGTAATCCCAGACACCATGGGCGGTGGATCTGTAGGTGGTGCTTGGTGTTGAGATGACATTGGCGTTGGCGTTGGCATTGGTGTTCAAAACGCCTGAAGAGTCGCCTCTAGCGTTATCGCTGCTCGCCGATAGCATCAGCCAATGAGATGTACCACCCGCAAGCGAGCATTTCGCTTCTCAATTGGCATATCTTCCGGCTTTCTTACCAGCAGGAATAAAAATCAGGAAAAGGAACACCAAGAGCAAAGCGAGTAACCTCGGGACGCAGCAAAAGACCAAGAGTATATCTCAATATAGTCGACTATGTTACTGTGTATTCTTCCCGTAGATATAATCTTGCTATAATTGGCGTAAAACCGAAACGGCGGGAGAAGATGGTATCATTGTTATTCTATACCTTTTATATCTTAAGGGCATCAATGAAATTGGCGTTAGTTAATGCGATGTAAAGCTATTTCAATTTGAACAACTTTCAGCAGCTCTAGACATCTAGCACGATATGTCTCATAAGCTTCTCGAAACGACGTACAAGTACAAGATGCCAAGCTCGTCTTCTGTTTGAGTCCGCGACCAGAAAAGACCAGAAAAGATCAGTCTGTACTGACCTCGTGTCTTTTCATGCATTATCTCTACATGACTTCTATGTTAAGGATTTTGATATCCTCTTCTGGCTTTTCTTTGTAGACCCTGGTATTCTCGATTTTATGTATGACATCCAAGCCCTGTATTGCCCGCCCGAAGATCGTATGCTTGTTATCAAGCCATGGCTGGGCTTCATTAGCGTCTTCTTGTATGGCCATCTCAAGAATTCAGACTTACGGTCTTTTCGGTCGTGATGAAGAATTGACTCCCATTCGTATTTGGCCCGGCATTTGCCATACTAACAGTATACGGCTTGTCGTGCTTCAATGTGCTAAATTCATCCGCAAACTCCTTGCCCCAAATACTCTCCCCACCGGTCCCATCCCCCAGCGGATCACCACATTGAATCATGAATTTCCTGATTACTCGGTGGAAAATGGTGTTGTTATAGTAACCTTGCTTCGAGTGTGTTACAAAGTTTTCTACAGCTTTAGGAGCTGCATCTGGAAAGAGGCGAATGTGAATGTCTCCATAAGTTGTGTGGATAATGGCAGCAGTCCCACTCTCGGCCACTTTGGTTTCTGTTGCTTTTCGAGAATTCACGTTTGTGGGTTTCTCATTTTGTACATCTCTTTCGGACTTTGAAATCTCCTCGTCATTTGTGAACATGTAGAATCGCACCTTGCCAACCCCTGTAGTAATGAGAATGGGATCTCGAGCTTCAGACTCGTGTAAAAGAGGGTTATTCGATGCAGCCATGGCAACCGTTGTGATGCCTTTCTTCTGTGGCGCTCCTTGATATATGGCAACACTAAGAGGTCTAAAGTTCTCATCTTTGCCGTAGACCTTTACAACTCGGTTTGTGTACGTATTCAAGACCTTGGTTCCCAACATGGAACCATATATTATGAAGTGTCCGCTCTCGTCAAAGACTACATTGACTTTATTCTTCAAGGAAGGATTCTCAATCTCTCTTTCCGTCGCAAGGCGGCGGCCAAATTCGACATCTTCTAGCTTCTGCAGTGCCGTACCAGCTTGTTGCATCTCTTCTATAATTTGCAATGACTCATCGTATGTCCGGTATAACTTCCCAGTGGGAAAATCAAACACACGGACTTTGCGATCAGGAAAAGAAAATGTGGCAAATTGGGCACCCGATGGAGAAATTGTAAGCGACGAAGGTGCCGACTTTGCCTTTTTGAACTCGAAGAGATTAGTTGAGCTTTTGTAGTCGAATACATTATCGGGTTTCTCAAAACTTCCCCCAGGTCGCCAGTATTCAATCATACCACTCTCGTCAGCTGATATCGCACAGTTGTAGACATCGTTGAACGCCATTAACGAAACAACGCTGCGATGAAGGCCAGCAATGGTGTGTACGGGTTCTTGATTCTCTCCTCGCCCATCGTATATTCGTATGGTATGATTAACCTCGTCTGAAACAGCCAGAAGAGGCAGCGATGCGCCACGTCGATGAACCCAGCAAACACATTTGGGCGTGAACTCGAGCGTCAACATAGATAATAGGTCGAAGGTAATTACATCGAAGAGTTTTATACTCTTGTCCGCCCCAGCAGTCGCAAAACTTCTACCATCCGCGCTCACTGACACACTCTTGATCTCTCCAATATGCGCTCTAAACTCTTTGACAAACTCGATTCCTTCGCCACCTTTCTTCCAGAACTTCACGTAGCCATCCACCGAGCTTGTAATGAGGAAGTCTGTCAAGGGAGTCATGGTGACGAAGGAGAGTTGCTCTTTGTGCATGAGCGACTTGGAATATCGAGCAGCCATTGGGAGTGCAGATATATAGAGCTTTTCGTACGGCAGCACGCGACGTTTCTTTTTAGGGGCTGCCGCGGAAGGCAGCTGAGGGCCCATGTCATCATCGTCTGATGAGGACTCTGAATTGTTGTTAGCATGTGCCAGTGGATGACGGTTAGGAAGGAATATTGTAGGCTATACCATCTTCCACAGAGCGACTCCTCTTGTTCGATTTCACTGCTGCTAAATCATCTTCTGTCATGGTGTCGGCGGGCGAGGATGTTGTGTTGTGTTTTGGAGAGGCTTGAGGGGATTACAATACAACATACAACAAGGCTGAAAACCCATCAGAGCTCTTTGCCGTATGAGAGATACTCTAAATTGATTAACGCTAAGACGACTCGGGTCTAGGGCGCGAGGCTGAAGTATGGACTACCACCACCTCTGCTTGCACGAACGGCCAGACCTAAACCACACCACTTCTATCCATATTTTCTCCCTCACTCCACCCTACATAAAGTCTGCTTTCTTCCTCAGCTTCTTCCTGAATGCGCATCTTACTTACTCGCAACATGGCTCTCCATCCTCCTCAAAACACCGATAAACTCATCTGTTCGCACCCCTCGATACCCCACTACAACTTCCACTCTGTACTTATACACTGACTCTTGACAAATACAGTCGCTCCCGCCAATGACAAGACGAACTCCCAAGCTGAACAATATACTAAAGGCGCCCTTAAGCGATCCCAGCTCGATGGTAATCCCCTAGCCCAATTTCATACTTGGTTCTTGCACGCCCAATCGAATGGCGTCTACCAACCCGAAACCGTGTGCCTCTCTACAGCATCACTCCCTTCCGGTCGCGTTAGCGCACGAATGGTATACTTGAAGGAGTTGGACACTAGAGGCTTCGTAATATATAGTAATCTTGGTACAAGCAAGAAAGCACAAGATATTGCGAGCGGAAACAAATGGGCTAGTCTGACGTTCTGGTGGAGGGAATTAGAGAGGCAGGTCAGAGTTGAAGGCCGTATCGAGAAGTTAGTACTCTCATCAGCTTCGACATAGCTATGCTTGAGAATTCTATTGCTTGGACACTATATTTCTCCTCGCGCTTGTAGATATCTCTGCCAGCTGACTACATCAATGGAAGTTTACTAATACGGACGTCTAGGATGACAGCAGAAGAGGGACAGGTCTATTTCGATACACGGATCCGGGGGTCGAGGATAGGTGCCTGGGCAAGTCCGCAAAGCCAGGTTCTTAAGAATAGAGAAGAACTAGAAAAGCGGGTCGCCGATGTGGAGAAACAATTTGAAGACGAGGAAAAGATTCCAATTCCTAAGTTCTGGGGAGGTTTAAGGATTATACCTGAGATGGTAGAATTCTGGCAAGGCAGGGAGAGCCGATTACATGACCGCTTTGTATATAGTAAGGTAGGCGAAAGCGAAGGTGAAGCAGTATTAGATAGAGGGTGGAAGATTGAACGGGTAAGCCCATAGACTATGACTTCAAAGTCTTTTTTGTTTCTAGTACCGTAAGAATTACTCATCTTGCTAGCAACCTGCAGTAAACTGCTCAAAGAAGCTTAGTGGGGGAGTTAATACTTACCTACGGTGCCCCTGGTACAGTAACCCGGCGATTCTCCAACCTTCACAATCAGAATTACAATCAGAGTCACAGTCAGAATCTCAATCATACGTAATATCTACGGCCATGAGCAATTATTGAGCTTCATCTCTAGCCGTTCAGACGACGTTCGCCTGCTGATCAAGGCTGTGTCTCTTTTCGGACCTTTTGACATAAATCATTAACTTGTAGCAACTAACTCCCCGTGGGTGTCTGGAGATCCTAGTCTGCCACAGACTTTGCGTACTGCGAACGTATTGATCGCTATGGCATCAGATACTGCCTCTCCACGTCCTTCTACTTCATACAGCACAACAACAACGCCGTATGAGTATACAGGAACTCCTTCTACTTCTCTTCTTCTTCGCCCGAGTACTGCACGGCCAAGTAGCGGTCGCAGATCAAGGGCCGCTTCTACCGTTGGTGGCGAGTCTCAGCAGATCATCTGTGCCATCAGTGAGGGTAGAGGAATATCTCCAACTGTGGGCTTGGCATTTGTCAATATTTCTACTGGCGAGGCAGTCCTCAGTCAGATATGTGACAATCAGTTCTACGCCAGAACGCTCCATAAGCTCCAGGTTTTTGATCCGACAGAGATCTTGATTGTATCGACCGCTTGCCCACCAATTGCTAGGTCGAAAATGTATGAAGTCGTCGAAGAAAATATCCTTGGGGCTAAAATTATCAATGTTGACCGCAGATACTGGTCAGAGGCGACGGGACTTGACTATATTAATCAACTGGCCTTCATCGAGGACATTGAAGCGATCAAAGTTGCGATTGATGGGAACTATTTCGCAACCTGTTGTTTCTGTGCTGTAAGTTTTCTGTCACTCTTCGCAGTCTATAATTCTTTTTGACAGTTGTGATCAAGGCTCTCAAGTATATTGATCTGAGCAAAGGATTGACTTTCGCTTTTCATTCTCTGCGGATCAAGTATCAGCCATCTGAAGGCTCCATGATGATCGACGCTTCTACCATCCAATCATTGGAACTGATCCAGAATCTCCAGAATTCACAGTCAAGGGAATGTCTCTTTGGGCTAATGAACCAGACGCTCACTCCAATGGGAGGACGATTACTCAGACTGAACATCTTGCAGCCTTCTACCCAACGCGATGTACTCAAACAACGATACCAGGCCGTCAAAGAATTCTCAGAGATGGAAGACATGTTTGTTCAAATACGGCTAGGTAAGCGTCAAGTGCTATGTCATCAATCTTTGGTATTGGGTTGATTTAGTGCATTCTAGCTCTTCAAGGCTTCCTCGATGCTGAGAAGTTACTCACTAATGTATATTCTCCTGTCATGTGTGGCGTGAAACTACTGACTATGAAGATAGCTCATCATTATTCCCCAAGATCCCGATATCCATCATGCTGAACAGTCTATCAATAATATCCTGATGTTGAAGACTTTTGCCCAGGCAATTTCTCCTATTTATATGGCGCTGATTGGCGCTCGATCCGCCTTGTTTCGTGAGATACGCGAACATTGTCACCCCGATAATGTGTTTCCTACCCTAGAATTCATCCAGGAGGTCATTAACGACGATGTAAAGTATGAAAAGACCCCACTGGAGCTAAGAAATCAGAGAACATACGCTGTGAAGGTTGGTGAACCCAATGTGATTGTATCCAATTTGCTGACATCTTCACGGGCTGGTGTTAGTGGTCTTCTCGATGTAGCCCGTCAGACGTTTAAGGAGGCTACTGAGGATGTACATCAGCATGTTACGGATATCAACCGTGTGTTCATTATCTGAAAGAAACCAATACTTTATCTTAGATGCTGATTATGAAGCAGACCAGTTCGATATGCGAACCGAAACTCGCTATGATTCTAAGCGTCGATACTATCTGAGGGTTTATGATGTCGATTTTGAGGGACGCCCTCTGCCGGACATTCTTGTAAATCGTTTCCCGAAGAAGGATTTCATTGAGTGTCAGACGCTGAACCTGATGAAACTGAACCAGAGAATTGAGGATTCGCATTCCGAAGCTGTGCAGATGAGCGATCACACTATCCAAAACCTTCTTCACAAAGTACGGGGTCAAATACCTAGCCTGTTCCGAGTTGCTGAAAGTATAGCGCTTCTCGACATGATTGCGGCTTTCAGCCAACTAGCAACGACCCATGAGGAATACAACCAACCTGAGATCGCCAAAATCCTCACAATCAAATCCGGCCGTCACCCTGTTAAGGATCATGTATGAAGAAACGGAAACTTATGATCTCGATGCCGCTAACATACAAATTTTGAATAGTTTAATCGCGAGAAGTTTGTGCCGAACGATGTTTATGCAAATTCTCAGCAACGTTTTCAGATTGTCACAGGCTATAATATGAGTGGCAAAAGTACCTACATTAGGTCCATTGCACTACTGAGTGTAATGGCCCAAATTGGAAGCTTTGTTCCGGCCGCAGCGGCAACATTTCCCATTGTGCATCAACTCTTCGCTAGAGTGTCAGTGGATGACAGCATCGAGGCAAACGTATCAACATTTGCGTCTGAAATGAGAGAAACGGCATTTATCTTGAGGTTAGCTTGGAATATGGTTTCAGAACGTTGACCTGCTAATACTTTGTGAGGAATATTGAGAAGCATAGCATAACCATTATTGACGAACTTGGTCGAGGAACTAGTATCCGAGATGGCCTTGCGATGGCACTAAGCATTTCAGAGGCCTTGGTTAACAGTGGGTCAATGGTATGGTTTGCTACACATTTTCGAGAGTTGGGTTCGTACCATACCCAATTCTATTTGTGTCTTGCTAAAGTCGCGCAGCTCAGATTATGGACCAGCGACCAGGAGTAGTAAATGTACACTTTGATGTTGATACAGGCGACGATGAAAGATTTGCAGTGAGATACCAGGTTCTTAGTGGGTTCGTCGAGGCAAAGCACTACGGTCTCCAACTCGCCCGCGTGGTAAACCTACCGCCTCAATTGCTCAGTATTGCTGAGAATGTCGCTCGTACCCTTGAAGCAGGAGCCGCGGCAAAGAAGTCATCTTCAAAATCTCGAGCTGTGGTTAAGCGACGAAAGCTAATGCTACTGCTGAAGGACCAGCTGGAACTTGCTAACAGTAGCCTATCGGAACGCGGGCCCTTATTGGGTTGGTTGCGGACTCTCCAGGAGGAGTTTGTCATGCGGATGGAGAAGATTGACCATGATTGCACAGAGGATGACTCTTAAGCAGATGAGTGCTGATCTTGATGAGACTGAGACCCGATCCGCCATAGGAATGAATTACTGCTGGCAAAGTCTGAGAAGTTTGTGGTAATTCAAACCACTGTGCTTCTTAACGTATATATCGCTAAGGATGTCTATATATAGTGCCTCCTCCTAGCTGCCTAGCTCCTAGAATCATTTTTAAGATTTTTCATCAAATACTTCATTGTCATCTCAACTAATTCATTTCTATGAAAGAAGGCCTGAATAATATCTTCAGGAACACATCTCATATCTAAGTGGCCGACCATTTTCGAATCGACCCCCATGCATAAGCGTCGTTGATGCCCAAGAGGAGAGCATCAACGCCTCGCTCCTCTATATTCTCAACATCGGGGTATGCAAAATCGTTCTTTTGAAAAGCACTCATTGTCCCTTAACATTACCCGGGCGGCTCCTTGTCTGGGCACCCTGCAAGCCATTGAAACTGCCATAAAGCCGTTTTAACATCACAGTGCTCGCCGTCATGGTTATGGCGGCACCAGTAAAGAGAACTGTTCTTTGCATCGTATCGAGTTGTTCGAAAAGGGGATATGGATAGCTAGCCAGATATAAGTCAGCCACCGCAATACTACTAAACATCTTCGCCATCTCAAAAAAGAAGATCACCTACAACCCATTATGCTTATAGCACTGCTCCACCCATGCCCAGTAGGAAACGGCCAACACAGAAGACAAACCCATTGCAGGCAAAGCATGGATTGTCCATGGCGGACTAAAGAACAGTAGGTCAATGGTCAACAAAATAGCCGGCATAGCATGAAATCCTACATCAGCCCAAGGACTGATATGGATCTCAGGTGGAACAAGCAGCTTCTTATCAATAGCACTAATGCCCCAGTACAGCACCGAAATTAAAACCTCCAAGGGCGCACTGCACAAGGACAGCGCATTTTTGATGAGGAAGAGTTGGGGTGACAGTGTCAGGTCGGCTAGAAATCCAAAGATGAATGTTAAGGTTGCGATGCTGAGACCAATGATGGTCAGGTATTGGGCGTGCCAACCGTAGGAGCTGTTGATGAAGGTGGGGAAGTCGAAGAGGTATTTGTAGGAGAGGCCGAAGGACAGGAGGCCAAGGCAGTGGACGAGGGCGGAAAGTTGACGGGAGGGAGAGGAGAGTCGTTGGAGAGGATGTTTGTCTATTAATCGGTGGGATACATATTTGGATTGCGCCATGCTTGGGGATGTCGTGATCTACTATACTTTGATTGTACGAAGGGGACGGCAGTCGTCAAGTGCGTCGAGAGTCGTGTCCTGTTCTTTTGGCCAGATTGGGAGGAGGCGTGTGAAAGGAAGGGAAGTCAAGCCAGACCCAAGGTGTGTAGAGCAGGGAGGTATTGTACAGTATGTATGTACATGCGTAGGTAATTCAAAGATATAGTTGAATGAAGCCTTCAGGTCCGGGGAAGCCGGGGGCTTCGGAGCAAGGTGTGGTGACGTTTTTCTCCGATACCCGCCTTTCTCTCAGCTTTCTCGGGCCTCTGGGTCCCAAGCCTTTCGGGTTCGGCATCGTGCTTAGATACGAAATACGTGCGGAGGTAGCTGTCTGGTCAAAGCTGCTGACAGGGGGCCGCCAGGAAAGTCCGGTAGCCGATGATTAGGGAGGGGGACCTGAGGTACCTAGCGCCGCGCACAGATCACACAAGGCTGAGGCTGAAATCTTGGCTTTGTCTCGATAAAAAATAAGAAAATTCCATTCGACTTACGCATATCCTATTTCTCCCTCTTATCGAACTCCTTCCCCGCTCCATCACCTATCTACAACCTCACTTCACGAGCGCGACAGAGATGCCTGTAGACATCTCATCCCATCCCAGTATAGCAATCTCACCTTCCGAAAAGACCTTTGATACTTCAGACAGACTGGATTCCATACGACTACGACAGAATGGCGACGATTATACCTCCACCGAGCAAGCGCCAGCGGACGGATGCGACTGTACGCGCGAGAGAACAGCAGATGGTTCAGACCATTCCAGAGAGTGCTGGTGATTTGAGAATACAGTTCAGTGATGAGAAAACCGGCCTACCCATTGGACCTCGAGTTACGGTTCCAGTTTCTGATGCAAACCCGAAGAATTTGGAGGATTTGGTTAACCAGTTATTGATGAGTGTGCGTATCTTTTGCCTAAAATTTATTTTAAAATTTATTTTCAACTTTTTCGGTGGCTTCTTGGGGTGTTAGTGGAGGACTTATCAGAGAGTTGGTTGATCTGAGTAGCTCAGACTACTGGGGTAAAGCAAACAACTGGAGGACTCACAGCGAAGGGGTCGCTCAATTGATCTAGGTTACTCAAAACTTATATCTTGGTCACTCATCTAATTCTATTCTAGACTAACCCCGATCACGAGCCCATTCCCTATAGATTCACTATTCCTATCCCTAGCAAGAAGGTCACCGAGCTGCCAACCACCTCAGCTTTTCCCGCGAATGAGTTCATATTATACCATACTCTGGTCGCTCCAGGTATCCTTAGTACGGAGGATGTGCTGTGTATTTCAGCTGCGCCCCAGGCTGTTTTTAGAGTTCAGGCTGTTTCAAGATGCGCATCAACGATTCCCGGGCACGGTGAGGCTATTTTGGCAGCACAATTCTCACCCAAGAACTCGTCCCGATTAGTTAGCGGGAGCGGCGACAATACGGCGAGAATATGGGATTGCGATACCGGCACACCGATTCATACTCTGAAAGGCCATACCAGTTGGGTTTTAGCAGTTAGCTGGTCTCCAGACGAGTCAAGAATCGCAACAGGCAGCAACGATACGACGGTGAGGGATAGTAATGCGTGTAAGGAAGTATCTGCTAACAATCTTAGGTTCGCATATGGGATCCAAAGACTGGCAAACAGTTAGGAAACCCAATGAAAGGGCATACAAAATTTGTTACGAGTCTTTCATGGGAGCCATATCACGCACAGAAACCAGGCGAAGTAAGGCTTGCTTCATCGTCAAAAGATTCTACCGTCCGTTTATGGTCAGTCAATCAGCAGAAGATAGAGATGGTCTTAAGCGGAGCGGACACAAAAGCACTGTCTCGTGCGTCAAATGGGGTGGGAAAGGCTTCATATATTCGTCCTCACATGATAAGACGGTCAAGCAAGTTGAACTGCTCTTCTCTTTACTATTTTGCTAACTCTCTAGTCCAGAATCTGGAATGCAAATGACGGGACGCTAGCCCATACTCTCAATGCCCACGCACACTGGGTAAATCACCTCGCTCTTTCCACCGACTTCGTTATTAGAACTGCATATCATGATCACGCTGGCAGTCCGGCTACAGAGGAAGCAAAGATCGCGAAAGCAAAAGAGCGTTTCTTGAAGGCTGCTACGATTCAAGGCGAGGTCGTTGAACGCTTGTGTTCAGCAAGCGATGATTTCACTATGTATTTGTGGGAACCCTCCAAGAGCACCAAACCTATCAAGCGGATGCTGGGTCACCAGAAGCAGGTCAACCACGTCACGTTTTCCCCCGATGGCTGCCTCATTGCGAGTTCAGGCTTTGATAATCATACCAAGTGAAAATTGCTCTTCTATCTTCTCTCCACTAATAGCTAACTCTCTACTGTAGAATATGGAACGCAAGAGACGGCACTTTCATCAACACTTTACGAGGCCACGTTGCTCCTGTATATCAGTGTGCTTTCTCGCCAGACTCCAGACTATTGGTTACTTGTAGCAAAGATACAACTTTGAAATGTTGGGATATGCGAACGCATAAGCTCTCTGCGGGTCAGTACTATTTGTTATCTTTTCTTGTCAAAGTTTGGAGAAGCTCAATTGTCTTGGGGGACTTATTTTAACGAACCTATCTGTTTTAAATCTCTCGAATTCTATCTTAAGTAAAGGACACTGACATTATCTCCAATAGATCTACCAGGGCATCAAGATGAGGTTTACGCAGTTGATTGGAGCCCAGATGGACAAAAGGTGGGAAGTGGTGGGAAGGATAAGGCAGTGAGGATTTGGAGACATTAGATTGTTAGGGAATCATTAGAAGTCAACAAGTCGTACGTACTGCTGTACCAGAGATACATTTGCCATCGTTTGCTACTGTAAGTTGCATGATTGACAAGAACGGCTCGAATGGCCATAAATTAATTAATTAATTTAAGCGACGACTTCTGTCAGGTGCTCGTGCTGACCCTCAACTGCCGGCCGAGCTCCTGACATACGAGGGCTGGGGTAAGGCAGCTAGCTTCCTTTGCAACTTCACAATGCCATCTCGAGGCATCGGAACAAATGGGTTGGTTGAAGGGCGTTAGCAATCCAGTGCTGGCGCCTGAGTAAGTATTAGGTACGATACCTTAGCAAATTAGTATCGGTGTACTGTACCGTACGGTCGGTAGGCAACCTTCCCTGAGGATCTGCAAGCCGTACGAAGCACGGCACATACAAAACAAAATTACTAGCTCAAACTTACAAATTAAATTTTTGGTGGCCAGCAGCAGAAAAGCAAAGAATTGTTTGCTTTTGACAGTGGACGGGTAACCAGCCCCCTCCTATTTGCAATGGATCGTGCGGAGTCCAGGGGAAGCAGACCCAGCAGTCCATTGCAGTACGGCGTGTCCATTCTTCGTTACTCTCTCTGTATTGAACTGGCCTCAGTGTAAGTCTCGGGTAGGAAAACGTGGGGTGTTCTCTAGCGGAGCAGGCATCCATCGGCGGCCATCCTGTACCTAGGTACCGTACAGTATTTAAATTTATCGTACGGAGGTAGGCGAGCAGAGTCCCCAAAGTGAAGTTCACGCTGCCACCTTCACCCCTCCTCAACACTTCTCGCCGTCGACACCAACCACGACTCCATATTGACGCCTCAATGTTTCCCTTCCGCCTCGTATCATAGCTGCTGGCGCATTGCCGAACACCAACGCCATAATGACGTCTATGGGTCCGCCTCCCGTGGCTCCTGGTTACTCTCTTCGAGTTCAGCTCTTCGCGCCCAATGCACACACCGCTAGCGATCCTCCAGTGCGATGCTTTCGTGTTGTTACCTCTCCGGATGCCACCCTGCATGAGTTTTGCCTGGAGGCAGCCAGAATTCATACTATAAGCTATGGACAGTAAGTGGGCAAGTTACACCACAGGCCTCAATCCTCGTCTGCATAACCAAGAGTGCATGCTAACTTCAGTTGTACAGGTCCATTTCTATCAAGAAGTGCCAGGATGATCAATTGTTCGACGTTACCCAGAGCGACCTCATCGGTCCCATTTTTCCAAATGCCTCGACGATACGAATGATTCAAGCCTCAAATGTTCCCAGTATTCGCGACTCCGTGCTATCCACGTCAGCTCTTTCTTACGACCCTACGCACATCCTGGGCAAGCGACAAAGACTAGAAAGTCCCATACTCAATGGTTCTGGGCCTCTAAACTTGTGGGAGGTGAATAAGAGACAGAGAGTCTTCGACATTGACCCAGATCAGCCAATACAATCGCGGGAATATGACTTGGCAATGAATGAAAATCTGCAAGAAGATCATGTCATTTCAGACTCACAGGAGAATGGCTCGCTGACTGTAGCGCATGGGTATCCTGAAAGGCAATCTGTAAGACTATCTACAGTCCCTGAAACTCCTCCTGCCGCGTCTCCTCCCCTCTCTCCAAGTTTGCCAGCGGCAAGTAATAGCATTCGCCCTATGTCTGCGTTTCCCAGCTTACATAGTCCCTTCCATGAACCCCCAATCAGACTATTAGTCAATGGGTCTCGAGCTAAAAGTGCGTCATACCATATTTCGCGGCTCGAAGCACGAGGTATATCGATATCTACAGCAGCTACGACACCGTTGGACACTGATCAGCAACTAGAACTATCACCTCGAAATCAGAGTGAAGATTTTGCACACGGTATCATCGTGCAAAATAGCAAGAATGAGAACCGCTCGGGTAACGAGGATAATATTTACGATGATATAGCACCCGACCAAGAAAGCATCCCAGGATTATGGAGGACCAGGGCGGCGTTGAAGGTCCGAAATAACTCGAGAACTAGCTTACCTGGCCCAAGTCAAGGGAACAAACTAGACACGCCGCCAACTCGAGGCCGCCGCCATTCTAGCCAGCTACCTCTCACTCCCAGCAGCAGAACGAAAAAAGCTATTGGGACTAAGGAAGGTCAAAATAATCAGGCCAACGCCGGTACTACAGCTGCCAAAGCCGCCGAGCAACGACGCCAAGCTACAGAGGCACAACGAATCCAAGAACAAGAACAAGCTAGTAGAGAATTGGAAATCGAGGAGGATGAGGTGGAGAAAGAACGGTTGGGAATGGAGAAAGCTAATGAAAGGAGAGCTAAAGAGCTCGCTGCCGCGAAAGCCGAACAGCTTCGAAACAAGCTCGAAGAGAAGAAAGTAGCTATAGCCACGAAGAAGAAGCTCGAAGCTGAAAGGTCACAGAAAGAAAGAGATGAGGCTGCTGCTGCTGCTCGAGAGGAATTCCTCGAGGCCGACCGACTCGAGAAGGAGAAAAAGGAGGAACAGGCAGTTTGGGAAAGGAAGACTATTTTAGAATGTAAAGCTGCTGCTACTGTGCAGAAAAATCTGAATGAGAAGAAGGCGAGAGAGGAACTGGCTGCTGTAGCCAAGGCAGAAACATTGAGGTCACAGATAGAAAAGGAGGGAAAACAAGCCGCAATGGCAGTAGAGAAAACTTTGGAAGTAAAGTTATTGAGGACGAAGGCGGCAGCTTTGGGCAAAAAGAAGTCCTTATCTCCAGAGACAGAGGTCCTAGACCCGAAACCCGCAGTGATTAAGCCGCAGTCAGCTACACACCTTTTATTCCACGAGGAAGGTCTGCATCTCGACAGTCGTCAATTAGATCGGCGTTGAAAAGCTCTTCTCCAGAATTCTCGAGGAATTCATTGCAAGTTCAGAGGAAGGGTGTTGGACTCGTTGAGCAGTGTCCTCTGCCGATTGAAAAGATGAAATCGGTTGCGTTTATAAACGATACAGAGCATTCACCAAAACCACCTCCATCTAGCACCATAGGTTCAAAATTTAACAGTCCAATTCTTCCAGGCGCCAAGATTTCTGTCACACCCATTCCCACGCCTGCTAGAATGACTTCCTCTCAGGTTTCGACAACGCCAATGCTTCCACCCAATTTCGTAAAGCCTACACATCCAACTGGAGGGACGTCCACGCCGCAACCAGGACTATCGTCGCAAGCATCTCTTCAGCACATATCTGTTACTCCTAAGCCTCCACCTTTGAAGATCGCAGAGTCTGTTAACGAGCCTTGGAAGGAAAGAAGAAGTATACCAGTAGTCGAGATTCCCATTTATACACCCCCCCGACGTTCAACAAGGAGAGTTGCAGCCAAGGTCTCTAAAGAGGTAAGAATCGCTGGACCTTTTGTCTATATCATATCATTTGTGTATACCACTAACGTGCGACAAACTTAGACCACGCCGTCACAACAAAGAGGTTCACCATCTCCAGCGCTTCCACCGAGCAAGAGGGCTGTGCCAACTGCGTCTATGAGCGGAACCATAGCGGAAGCTCTCAGAGCTTCTCAATCAGGCAGCGTCAATGCCGCTACTAACGCAAATACCAAATTACTGGAAAGATCCAAACCTGTCAAGGGCCAATTTGTGAAAACGGAGATCCTCAGCTCATCAGACGAGATCGACTTTTCGGGTGACGTTTCAGAGGACCTTTATGGAGGCGATAAACCACATAAATATCACAAGCAGAAGCATGTATCTAACGAATTGCCAAGCGTCAATTCCATAGCGAGTGTCGCAGCCTCTATCAAAGCGACCCAGCCAGAAATTGACCATCTAAAACAAGCTGATGTAGATATTGAGATGGAGGATCACGTAGAAGGTGATCTTATCCACACACAAGACGAAGACGATGAAGACAGTGAAGACGGTGAGATGGCAAGCCGTCATTCTTCCCCTCGTGAAAGCCGGTCTCCAGTTGTTTTCAATCGACATGATGTGAGCCAGAAATCAACCATGAGCTCACTCCCACCTAGATCCACTCAAGCGGCTCAGACAGCGTCTGCTGATTTCGTCCCAAACAATAGCAATTTAGCAGAAGAGACCGTAAATATTCAAGGGGACAACGAAGGGGACAACCAAGATGAAGAGGAAGAGGAGACGGATAAAGAAGAAAGCGAGGAAGGGGATGAGTCGGGGTCGGAATCCTCGAATTCTAGTGCCGAAGAAGTAGGAGACGACTGCGTCAGCCCTTACTTCGCAAGTCACAATAACAGAGGTCATCCTATCTCGTCTCCACCGCTTCGTTCACAACATACGCGGTCCTCATCTCCTTCCTCAAAGGCCAGGAATGAGATCACTCAGGGACTACCATCGGATACTCATGAAGCGTCGTCTACCGCTCGTACGCGATTACAATCGCAATTTAAACCCTCTCCGCCCCCTAGTTCGTCAGATGTGGCTACTAGACCAACACAAAGCCCACATCCAAGACCGAAGATGAGGAATGGCGTTAGTCTCTCAGCCATGAGAGCAAGCATTGTGGGCAGTTACAGAAGCCGGGTAGCGATACCTTTCGTGGAGAAACCCCGGTATACAGCAGCAGCAGCAATGGCCAAACTCCAAGCACAAGAATACGTTTCGGAAGATGAAGATTCAGACTTAGACAGCGATTCTTCCGAATCAGACAACGGCAAAGACATCCCTTCAATAGCTGCGCCAAGAACAAGCCAAGCCAAGGCAGGCTCAGATGATAGTAAGAACAATGATAAAGAACAGAGTCAAGCGGTTGATTTGGCTCCTCAACCGCGCTCTACTACTACTCCTTCCCAACAGACTAAGATCGGAAGGGGGAAAACAACGTCTAAGCACCGGAGGAAGAAGCACCGGAGGAACAAGCACCAGAGGAAGCAGGAACAGATGAAGAAGCAACAGGAGTTATCTTGTAAGAAGGGTAGTGAGGATTTGCGGGTAGAGACTGCGGATCGAGTGATCAGCAGATATTCTTTCTTTCGCGAGACCACCTTGAGTGATATTTAACGCAGTGAATCTTTTAAACAGGAAGGGTTATCCTTTAAGGAGCCTGCTTGAGCATGTATTCCCCACGATGCAAGGCTTACCAACAAGACACGCCGAGTCATTGACCACCAAATAATTCGCTCAATTTTGATAGAGACTAGGGTATAACACGGAGTTATGGTCGGCGTATTGGTTTCGGAGAATTTATGGTACGTTCCGAGGATATAGGATTATTATTGTGTTGTATTTTAGGATCTAATTCAATCAAGTGCGAGTGGACATATTAACTCATGACACGAATTGTTGGAAAATGATATAAAGTATAATTCGGGTAAAGACACGTAGTCACGGAAAATAAATGCTTGCGAAAACTCCATATGTACGAAGTTGCAAATAAATTTTCTGCGCTACCACAGCCATTGTTGCGCAAGCCAGAGGGTACAGTGATCAACGCCAGCAGCTAGCTACTTGTACTATCAACTCTCTCCTAGTTTGATAGCGGAATAAATTTCACAGTTGCAAGGACAAGGACAAGTACAGGCAGGCATACAAACAGACTATAAGCACAAGACAAAAGATAGTAATGCAGGTACCATTAAATTTCATTTCAATTCTATCGTCTCCTCACTCCCATTCTGTGCTCGAGTCTATCCACCCATCCCACCAGCGCTACGACTACATAGCCCTGCTCGGCAATTCGTTAAACGCCACGCCGAACTTCCTCTCTCAATATCATTTTTGAAAAGAGAAGTCACTGTCATCCCTGGCATCCAATCGTAATCTTACAAGAACGAGCAAAGGACTGTCCGTGAAAATATTCCATCCTTAGCCTAATTCTAGGCTCCCTTCAAACCAAGTGTATAAGAGACATCCTGATTACTCTTCTCTAGTAGCCATCACCTCCAATCGTCAAACCCTGGTCTGCCCCCCAGTTCATTATAGACAATAGAGCTGGCCACTTGCTTTGAAACGAAAACACTTGAATGATGCTTTAGGGTATTCAACTTCATACGAAACAAAGCCGGTAAAAAAGTAACGTCAGGAGAAAGGAAGCGCAAAAAAGAAACCCTCTTCCGAATTTTATGAAGATTCAAAACAGCCGAGATAGAAGATGCAAAAGAAAACTCGTTTACAGCATAAAATGCAATTTAGTCGCTTGCCGCCCATATGTCTTTTGGTATCTGGAGAATTGATATTTGAAAATTGTGTCATGTTAGATGCAGTCGGTTTGGTTCCACGATTTATGTCTCGCATGCGGTTACAATCGAAGGTGAATATGCTGGACGTATATATGGTGACGACGTGGTATGTTGAAGCAAAGGCGGCGGGCCGCGAGGCGCGATTGCTCGATTCATTGGACTGTTGGCTTTGTTGATTTGTCGACCATTAGATTGGCTAAGGTCCAATATTCATCCCTCAGAGGCCAATTGGACTTAATGGCTTGATGGGACTCAGGGGTCGCATATCTGCACTTCGCCTCGGTGGGGTTGTATCCCTAACAATTGTCAAGGTTGTGTTCACAGTTTGCGCCGAACCAATACTACCAGTGCTTTGGCTCAAAGGCAACTTCTTTTTAGATGTCTCCTTGTTCGACTTTGGACCCCCTCCAGACTTCGTATCACGCGTCGGGGTCGCAGTTGCTCCTGACGAACCTGAGCCTTGTTGGTCAATGCTTACGCTGGAAGGCTTGCTGCTATCGCTGCTCGACACATTGCGTTCGTCGTGGCTGTCTACCGCCAAACTGCTTCGTTCTTCGGCAGTCGATGGGGGTTCGGGGTCAAAGAGTTGGTATTCCTGTTCGGTGTATGCAGCCTCAGTTTTACAACCCTTCCAACAATCCCTCCAGTGATTGACGAGAAAATTAAAACAGAATGCATCGATCTTCATGCAAGGTTGAAAGCAGATGCAAAGGTTGCGGAAGTCCATCTTGTTCCTGTCCGAGTGGGCGAGTAGCAGAGAGAGATGGCAGGTAATGGCGAAGAGAAGGTAATAATTAAAGGGGGAAAGGTTAGAAAGTTCGTCGACTAATAGCTGGGGAACCTCCTCCGCGCCTTTGCACTCGCGCGCAATCTTGTCCTGAGAGGATTTAGGAAACAGTTCATCTGGGAGCTCACGCATCCAGGCCTTTAGCATAGATCCAATGATGTTGATATCGTACAAATCATCCTGTTCGAAGAGGTCGATATCCAACTCTGTAAACGCGTTAGCCCGTAAAACGCATGGTAGCAATTTAGAAATTTTACCTTCGTCGAATCTGCGTTGCCATTTCTTAATCTGAGGACCGCTTCCTGGAACCCTATAAAGTCCTTCGACGTCACTCCCCTTGTAGTTCAAGTAGTCGATTGCTCGCCATGGAAATGCTGGCATCCAGAATTCCGTCTTGTCCCGAGAGTCCTCCAACCTCTTCGAAATCCTGGTTAAACGCGTCTGCGCAACTAAAGGCAGGTTCATAACCTTCAACTCGTAATGCTCATCGTCGACAACTGGCTCCTTCTTTGTTGTGCTGTTGCTCCTCTCACTTTTACCAAATAATCCCTTGCTCAATGCGCCAGCAACCTTGGTCCCAAAGCTCTTTCCATTGTTGAGGAAAGTGTGGCCGCTTGGTGCGGGGAATGACGCCGCCGGCCTCGTATTCTCCTTCTGTTCTCTTCCTTCCCTTGCAGCAGTTGGAACACGATCTTCTGATCGCTGTCGGACGTTAGAACCCATCCTCTCTCGCTTTGCTCTATGCTCGTTCCCGTTCACTGGAACTGTTCGTAGTGAGGATTGTGTATTTGACCTTTCTCTCTCGGGTTCCGTGTTGTTGATGTTGTTGTTATTATTATTGTTGTTAGTGGTAGTGGTGGTGGTGGAACCTTCTCGGGGACTCTTCTCTTCTTTCTCGCCACGTTGTGACTTTGTGCGGCCCAGAAGACTAAAAGGAGGTTTCGACTTGCCCTTCTTTGTCGACCCTGAGTTTCCACCAGAACTCGCGTTGTTATCCACGGTCGACGCCAGCGATGCTTCGGATCTGGATGGTCCACCAACGGGTCTCCTAGCTATGGATCTTTCTGCCCCAGAAGAATCTACCACCGCAAATTCAACGTTAGCATCTGAAGATTTGGACCGGAGACGAAACAGGGTTAGTGGTCTTACCCTTCTTAGCATCTCCTGATGAAACCTTGCCAGTCATCGACGGACGGTCTGTGTCGCGAGACATGTTTCCCTCCTCAGCCTGAGTTTTGGGGTGTTCTGAAGGTCCAACTCGACTCGAAGATTTAGAGGCTTTGTAATTGGAGAAGAAGCCGCCTCTTGCTGGACGATCCTGCTTGTCCGGACTCGGCGCCTGCGACTGCTGCTCTGGATTTGAAGGAACTGTTTGCGAGGGAGGAGGTGGCTGTCGTTGCTGCACGTCGGCCTCCTGCATGAACGGCGACTCACCGTCGCCTTGCTTCCTGCTGGCAAAGGAGCGGAATGGTGAGCGAGGGGATCTGGGCGATCTCGCACTCAATGGCGGCGTGTGTATGTCTTCAACCTCAGAATCCTGTAGCGCCAGCGGTTCGGGGATAGGTTTACGGCTCGCCATGGCCCGTGTTGCTGTTGGATGTCAGTATCCCTTTGCCTTTCGATCCGCAGATTGCCGCATGAGGATGCTGAGAGTGTCTCGTGTGCACAGCCTGTCAGGTACTGTACCTGAAGTGTATCAGACAAAGATAGATTCGCAAGCGTGGTGTACCGTAGTGCAGCGAGATTAGGCCTGGTACGTGCGGAAGGAGGGGGATAGGCGCTATGTACGGGAGACTGGTGGCAGAGGGTTCGACAGAGCGTATTCGTGTCTCTGAGGAATGGAACAATGGACTCTCTGGGGGTCGATTTGGTATGGTTTGGGTTGGCTTGGTGTTGGATTTGTGTTTATGTTTGGTATTGGCTCAGTAGCTCTGGTTCGGACGGAGGTTGAATGGAGCAATAGTGAAGCGAGAGAGCCTACATGGAATGATTCCTTAGTAATTGAGGACACTTTCTTGTTCGTACTGTATTTACGGTACGGTGCGGTACTTCGCACTGGACTAGGCGGCTTTGACCAAATAATGGCAGGCGACCATTCGACCATTCCTGGTCCCAGGAGGATTCTTGAAACGTGTTGTCGTATGCGAAGGCCGGCGAAGGTGGTGTGGAATGTAATGCAGAATTGTCGGGGTGCAAGCAGTGCAAGCAGCGACAGGGGCTTCTGGCTATTTAGACGCCGCACGCGCACCGCAGCACAGGATGACGGGACAGGATGATGTTGGGCAGCGTTGTGGGTTACGGTAAGTACTGAACTGACCTTATGTAAGTAATGTTTCTCATAAAACAAAGAACTCCTGCCCCACGACTCGCCGCTGATGGAGACAGTTGGCTGTGCTTTGTGCTTTGTGCCTCTACTTTCTGCTGACCTGGATTCTGGTCAATTCGAAGACGGTCGTGCTTCATAAATATCAGCTATCCTTTCTTTGTCCTATGCATCTCCAAGGCTGGACTGGAGCGGTGAAGTGTCGCAGTAGTGTATCCCCCTTCATGAAGTTGTGCAGTTCTAGGCGTGCGCCAGGGTGGTCGATAAGTGCCGCGTCCCTTCCAGGATCCTGGGAGCCACGAATGTCCTGTTGCATTTAATATTTCAATAATATTTTAAATATTTTGTGGATTTGCGATTTGCTATTTCTTGGGTAGGGGGATTGCTGCTGCGGCGATTATTTTGGGGATGGCAGGGTGTTGCTCTATGTCGTAAATTTGAGATAATGTGAATGCTGCTGGCCTTGGGGATAAATAAAGAGACATCAAATGAAGCCCAAGATCCTCCGAGAAGGGTAAGGTTGTCGTCGGATGCGGATGCTCTGCTGTGCTGTACCGTACTGTCTTGGACTCCTAGAGGCCAATGTCAAGACTCAGCAGGGTTACTATAGAATACCGTATGGGAATGGTGACTACTGGGGTCCTGGCTGGGTCCGGATAGCCTTTCCTTTAGGCCAGGAACAGGAACAGGATCGAGGAAACGAGAACCTGAAACGTCATGTCCCGTATGAGGTGAGGTGGTACGGTACATATGTGCACGTGACATAGCCCAAAAGATGCATCCGCATCCATCCAACTACAATACGACGATGGCTGATGACTGATGGCTGATTGGCTCGAGGGGCCAAAAATCAGAATCAGGTACAGACAACAATAATAATACAACATGTCCTGCTCTGCGCTGTACAGTACACACAACATAACAACAATGCTATCAAACCATTATCATCGTTGAGCGCTACTCTTCCCCTTTCTTGTATTTCATGCTGAGTGAGGAGCTTGCTTGCAACAAAGACATGACACAGTCGCCCAAAATAAGGGGACTGTTTGCTTCAGACTTCGAATGACGTTCAATTAAACTTCTGCTCTCGGCGTGCCCGTTCATCGAAGCTCAAATCGAAGCTGGGAGGTTTGATCGAAGATCCTCGACAGGACTGTCTTATGGGAAACCCGAGTTAAGAAGAAGCCTGCACCTTAGTTCTGGAACGTAATCAAGACATTTGAAACGGCAGATTCCGGGTTAATAAATACAAACACACAAAGTAGGGATGGAGGTCGGGGGCCGCTACAATCTCTCTCTCTATTCAATACTACGGCTGTCGCTACTTTGTCTGCCATTTACGTCAACAGGCGAGCACTGTGATAATACTGAGGAGCGAACTGTTCGACTACTGTATTTGTAAATACGTAGGTGTAATGACTTTAAGTGCCAACCTATTAAATCAACATACCTAGTGAAAATAGAATACTTGAGACAGCAAAAATGGGCGTGAGGTTAATAAACACTACATATGTTTTCTGCTCATAAGTACGAAGAATCTACTTATCTCTTTGCTATCCAAAGCTTCAGCAGATCTATATCACGCGAGAACACATAGGTAAGAGAAAACATTCTCGCCAATTCAGCTAGTTTTTGTCCAATACTACTTGGTTGAGTATAACAATGTGTGCTTATTCCATTTATCCTATGTCGAAACTTTGTATTGGTTGAAAGTTGAATGAAAAGCAGTTGTAGACCGTCAGTTTATTATCTATTTTGAAGGTTCATCGGATCTTACGGTTGGCTTCAAATGCCTACGATGGGGGAACTCAGAATGAAAACTTCATGTTGTGTTTTTGGAATAGGCCGTTGTCTAAGTAATCTATGTGGGAACTTGAGATCCAGTAGGATGATATTAGTGTACATCCTAGAGTCTCTATCACGCTACTGAGTGTACCTACAATGATTTGCTGCCAAACACTAACCCTCTGCTCCTCACTAGCCCTCTCTAGACTAGACGTGTGCCGAAGTTTCTGCAGACTGGCGTTGAGTAGTATACAGAATTTTGAAAATTGGACGATGCAGCACAACCGCAATTGAGAGGATGCGTAGGGCAAGGCTCTGTACAAGCTTCACACTACAATATCAGTATAATATACGATCTCTAAAGCTATGCTCAGTACAACCCATGCTTTTCCACAACCATAGCCATTGCCTCCCTCGTCAACGCCAGAAAAGCAATCCCCAACGCCATGTAATGCATTATCCTCACCCGAGTTCTCTCACTTTGCACCATTCTTCCGCCCCTTCCTCTCATTAGCCCTCTGCATTCTCTCGTTTCTTCTGACCTTCTCTTTGCGCTCTCGTCTTCCATCGTTTTGACGTTCTGTTCCCTCCTTTCTTTCAGCTTCCTTCTTCGGATCCACCTCCACAATCCAATCGTTCTCCCCGGCCTTATTCGCACCCTTGTAGCCCCATTTAGGGACCCATTCACCAGTGTTTATCATCATAGACCATCTTCTTTTTCTCCTCGGCGGTTTTGCCTTTGATGCCCTTCTTGGCCGCGAACTTCTGCCATGTTGTCTGGGCTTTGGGTGGTGGTAGGGGCTATCACAAACAATTAGTTACCTGATACCGCACAGCGGTGGAATTTAAGCTAAAAAGTACCTTCTCTCTCGGCAGCCTCGTACTTGGCTCTGGTAGGGAGAGCAGTACTCCAGCAGGTGTGCTTTGGATTGGGCAGGTGGACAGTAATTGATTTAGCAATGCTTGTGCCCCGTCGCGCGCTGTTGCGGCAAGATCTTGCTCTAGGTTTTCTGTACTGCTGATTACGATTGGGTTGGGGTCTTCTGCCATGAGGAGTCCCAGGTCGAAAGTATAGGAAGTTGGTTTCTGGACCACGACCGGAAGCCTTGAAGGCGCTGCTTGAGTCTCCGACATCGTGATTGTTGGTAACTCGATTTAAGTGGTGAGGTAGAAAGAAGCTGTTTTGCGCGGGGTTGCGCTCTGCGGTCGATAACTTCCTTGAAGTTCTGAACTTTTTTTTTGGGGCGGCGGAATTGGAGCGGCCTGATGACCGCTAGCGCTCATCCTCAAGATATTCTTTGAATGGCTCGAATGGAGCTCTACTTCCGCAACACGCAAACTCAACGACTTCCTCGAACTCACGACTCATGATGGCGTCCACGGGCTGCTGGAAGTGTCTACTACGACCTTCCACTCATTCACCTTTACCATTGGTGTCTGCCAGCACTCCTTTCTCGACCAGCGCATCACTCGCAGCTACAGCCAAAGCAGCGACCCCCCGTAAAAATGCTGCTACTCTACTTCCAAAAACAACACGCGTTCTGGAACTACTCTGCGCATCAAGAAAAAGGCCTTCGTCAAACCCGCTGGTAGACCGCCAATGCCTGGAGAACGAAAGGCCGTGAGGAAGCGGATCGTCCTAAGTAACACCAATGCGTTGGAGGTTCAAGGGATGGCAGATTTGAGCAAGGAGAACTTGGCAGATGCAGATTTGATTGGGAAGATTGTTGGGCTTCCTGGACCTGTAGTAGATCAATTGAGGGCTGTGGAGGCGTTCAAGATCACACAAGCTTGGGGCTTGTTTAGACGACCTGGGTTGTTGGTTAGGGAGCAGAGTGTGGAACTTGCGAAGTCGTTGAATGAGGCTGGGGAAAAGAAGAGTTGCAAAAGACTGGTGATTGATGGGGGCCGTGGGACGGGCAAGAGTATGATGATGGTTCATGCTTTGTCTATGGCATTTTTAAAGGGCTGGATTGTGGTCAATATTCCCGAAGGTAAGCAAGTCTCTCTTTATCCTCTTTTGCTATGTGTCGTGCTCGCAGTAGCATTTGCCAATCTGAAAGTTTTGATTTCACGTATTATGTGCTAATATTCGACTTCACCATTAGCACAAGATTTAACCTCTGCTGCAACGGAATACGCACCAATTCCCAACACAACACCTACACTATGGTCGCAAAATAATTATACTGCGAATCTCCTCAATCAGATCGGCAAAGCAAACAATGAGATCCTATCAAACCTCACCCTCTCCCTCGAACACCCAAATAGCCCCATTCCCCTTCAATCAAACATATCACTCGCCCGTCTCGCTGAGCTCGGTGGTCGAGACCCAGACATCGCATGGCCTATGTTCAACATATTATGGCGCGAGATCACAGCTGCAGACCGCCCACCTATATTCATGGGCATGGATGCCATCAGTTATTTCATGCAAAACAGTGCATACAGAGATCCGGATTTCGAATTGATTCACGCACACGACCTGGCGCTCGTAAAGCACTTCTTGGACCACCTATCCGGAGCCGCAAAACTCCCTAATGGTGGAGCCGTCATCGGTGCCATGAATCGTTCGCATGCTCCTAAATTGCCTTGAAGCAAGCAAGGGCGAAGCCAGGGGTCTCATATTGGGCATCTAGTGGAGTATTGAGAGAGGTTGTTAATGAGAAGAGTGTTGCCGAGAAGTGGGCACTTGCTGGGCATGGTGTTGTTGGAGAAATTGAGAGGGGGGCTCTTAGGATGCGAATCTAGACCGTCATGTATTATATTGTAGGAAGGGGTGATATGTACCATATGTTGGCTGTGAAGACCACTAGTCGCATCCCTAGAACCCGGGGGGGAGAATACTATACATTCTTTACATATCATTTCTTGCACATTGGTTCCTTCTACCACATCTAGCTTATTTAGCTGAAGTACGTTAGCCTTGTCCTCCTATTACATATATGAGAAATCAGTACCTCAATAACTGGACAAACAGCCAATTTCTTAACGCAAAAAATCTAGAGAGAATTTAGATTACTTGAGAATGATATGCAGTAGATGAGAATTGGTAGTCACTGGAAAAAAGACGACTTAAATTACTGTCACCTAAAATAAAGGCTGCTAAAATTCCCTCTTCCTGCTAGACGCGTACTATCCAAGATGATTCAAATACTATTTATGACGGACTGCTACAGCTGCAACAACCCTTAATCTCGGGGGAGAGAGTATAAGAAAACGGCAATCGTTTTTTCTCAACCAGCTTTCCTGTGAAGAAAATAGGGTGAGTGAGTAGCATACAAAAGGCTGTATTGTGCACTATTACATATCTTACTTATCTCCGCTTTGTCCTCTAATCTCCTTGTAGGTATCTAGTTCTAGCAGTTGTCTAGATCGATCTGATAATATAAACTTTCTTTAGATAGATTCGGGCTCTCAAGAAAATGGGGAGTATCTTAAGAAAAGCTTCTGCTTGGTTAATATCTAGGACTGAGAGGTTTTAGTGAAGATAAAGATGATGATGTTAGGTAGTCGTAGGATTTTATGATAAACTTCTATTTCGTAACTATCTTGAAGTTTGGGTTTTATTCTAGACGAGGAATAGAGTTGACTACAGTAGGATATTACTGATGAACGTGCGTACATATTATTAGACCTTTTTATTCGAAGTTCTTCATAGGTTGTACAAACAATAGAAACATGAAAATTATTAAGATTTATCAACGAGTCTGTATGAGAATGGTGGAGTCTATCTCGTATTCATTGATTTTGATGCCTCGAAGATGTTTATAGTAGAACTTCACTTCACTAATATCAATATTAATTTAAGCGGTGAAAGGCTTTAAAGCTATCTTTATGTGAGGTCGAGATCTTTTCTTTTAGTAAAAGTGCTTCTAGACCATCTGTCAGTCACACTCGAATCTTACCCATTACGAGAGAATTTTCGGTTTAAGTTTTCGGTTTAAATGATTACCTAGTAGTGTAGCTTTCCAACTCTCAAGGTGTCATTGTCAACTTATGATCATTACTCGCCCCAAATCCTCAACAATGCCTTCTCAGACTGTTGACCCCATGCTTCTGATATTAGATTATTCTGATACTTCCAGATCCAGAAAGCCCTGTGCTTCAACCAAGAGACCAAGAGAAATCCTCTAAACTCAACACCAGAGTGATGCCAACCGATAACGATCTATTGCCAAGAATACCATACTCAACAACAAAAGCATAATCAGCAGTTGCAGCACCTGAACGAGGACTCTGAGAAGCTCAAGTGGGAATTGCAAAATTTGAACCAGAACTTTTATGAGTTGTAAAAGCAAACATAGGAGTTGGAAGGGAAGTCGTAATATTGCCGGAATGATTCGCTGTGTTAGGATTTGTGTTGTGTGTTGCAGTAGTGTCCATAGTATACGTGTTGAACATAGTAATGGGTGGAGAATGCTCGTAGGGAGTAGGAAGGGTAAACAGAGTATCGCGGATATGATTCTTTGCGCGGGTGTCTGTCTCCCGACACTCGCAAATGTAAGCGTGCTATCGAAATCCTCTACTCCATCTTTTATTGCTTCTCTTTTTTTGTCGATGGTAGTGGTAGTGGTTATGGTTGTGGTTGTCATACTTGAGACTTGATGACTGGTGAATACTTGGTAACTCAAATACGCGAAGATGATTCCTTGGATTGTGAAGGTGGAATTGATGTTTTGGGTCCAGATGTGAATGATATTACTTGTGAGGGAGAATATGATACCCCATAAGACCGCTTTGTATCTTTGATTTCGGGGACTCATTGTATGATCTTTGAGGGTTTGTTACTACAGTGCTCTAATGTGTTTGGTCGCAGTTGAAATTGGAGCGTCTGCTCAACGTAGCTTATAGAATTCAGTACTACCTTATCGCAGTTGATAATTTCTTAACGAAAGACAATGATAAGCGAGCAAGAATAGGGGAGAGCGGCGAGGAGCATTACCGAGAATTAAGAACTGGGGAGAACCTTGCGCAGATCTTAGCGACGAGCAACGAATACGGAACGACTTACGGAATACGAAGTACGAAAAGGAACGAGCTGCTGTAGCTGCTACGTAGAGTAAACGGCACAGCCGGGATGCTCAGCCTTGCCAACGACAACGAGTCCCAACATAAGAAACAATTACAACCCTCCATTTCCACTTCACGATTTTCCAATCTACAACCCCATCCTAACCCTCCTCTCTAATTTCTGCGCATCTATACGTAGTAAACCATACATAATTATTCTCAATGTCTTCAACAGCAACAACACCAACCGCAGCACCCCCACAAGACAGCCTCGTAGCACGGGTACGTACCTTATGAGAACCCCAGAGATCATTTACTTTACTGTATAAAGTACAGAAGTACTTGAACATCTACAAGAGCAGACACTAATATGGTAAATAAATGCACAGCTACTCATCGCACCCTTAACCTTCATATCATTCCTCATATCCCTCGCCCTGATCGACTCCCACAACGCATCACTACGGTCCTCTCCAAACGGGCAAAGACCGTCATTTCTGCATCGCATACTCTACCGCGACTCAGAACCATACGCGTATGTCAAGTCGCCCTATAAAGAGAGCGGTACTACTGGGGATGCGAAGAGTGCAAGCCCTGGTTCCAAGGGGACTGACGAGCCCTGGCATTGGAATACGAAGCAGAGGAAGATGATGAAGATGGAGATTTCGGATGCTTTTGAGATCCGGAGGTGGGTGCTTGCTGGGTTACTTGTTTGTGGGTGTTTGTTGGGGATGCTTGCTTGGTTTGTTACTAGTTATGTTGTGGGGTATTTGTGGTCGTGAGGCAACTTGTCTCTTTGATGTCGAGTAATGATTTGATTATTGGGAGATTAGGATTTTCTAGGGTATGTTGTAGAAGCCTGCTGAGGAGGAGGTGGTAGTAAGTCGATGGCTGGGAAAGGTTGCGCGAAAGAAAATGGGGTTTGGAAATGAGGTTCTGACTTGGATTTATACGAATCTAGTGGGAAGAAAGGATGGAATAAAATATTTGCGAGGTTGAAAATTGGAGTTCTGGGTGGAGTTATGGGACATTCTGGGATTTGAATGGTTATGTAACACCCTTGCTTTGTTGCTTGAATGTCTAATTGACTTGGATGACTTAAATTTTGGGCCTGTTGAATAGTTTAGCAGTTTAGGAGGTGTAGAATATTGAGCTGGATTCAGCTACTTAAATGAATCTTCTTTGAGTATAAACTAATACACATCCACAACGCGCGATCACTCTTACCTCGAATTCTCTCCTTCACCTCACTACCAGATTGTGGAAAACATGTAAGTGCAATTATTAACCAGTCCTTTAATTATAACTACGTATTAATCTATAAACGAAAGTGCCCATTTCATCACCCAAAACACCAAAAGAACGTCCTAATTTCCAATTCCCAGATCTCATTCAATCATAGACCGCATCCAAACTCAAGCCACTTATCTAACCCGATCGTTGATAGGAGCAGCTCTCATATCACGCTTGTTGTTGGTTCCCTTGGGAATAACATTGGTGCAATCGATCAAGTTCTTGCTTCCCCCAGGAACACCCAACAAGCTCATTCTTGTCATGGCATCGGCAAACTTGCCGGTCCACTTCCCTTGGTTGTTTACAAAGCCCGAGAACTCCTTACCGACCACTGCATGCGCTGCGAGGTTCTTGTCGGATTGGAATGGGTAAACACCTGCTGGGGTTTGAATTGTTTCGCCGTAGTACTTGACGTCCCAGAGTCCGGGTGTTGAATCTTGTGCTCCGCCCGATGGAATATCGGGTTGTCCGAATGCCTTCGACGTACTGTGGGCACCGAGAAGAGCAGCCAGATCCACGGCGTTGAATCCCTTTGCTTGGAAAAGTGCATAAAGGCTATCGCCTGAGGCATGGGCATCTGGAAGGTTGCCATTGGGATTTCCGGGAAGAGTGGCGTTGTCTTTACGGCCTACGTAGGTCGTTATGCGAGGTCCTCCGGGACAAGTTACGATCGCTACGGAGGCGGCTACTTGGATTACATCGGCCACGGTTGTTGAAGGGTATTTTTGTTGAAGTGCGAGGAGTTTGTTGGAGATATCTTGGAGCCCGTTGTTTTCAGGTCGGTTATAAGCCTCTTGAGCGAGGATTAGAGAGCCATCACAGCCGCCAGTGGCTCCTTGGGTGTTGTCCCATGTTCCACAATCGTGGAATGCTTCCTATGGTGTCTCTGTTAGCTTTTGTGACCAGGAAGTTGACAAGGTGTTTAGTAGAGAATTTTGGAATACGCACTCTGATGGCTGCTCGAGCATCGTTATTGCATTGACCATTGCTGGTATCCAAGAACATGGTTGTCAGATCCTTGACCACGGATGTCCATACTGCTGGACAACTGTTTCCACCGCCACTCCGCTCTTCAACTTCTCGGGTTGGCAAAGCGTTCTTGAGCGCCTCCAGAGAGCGAGTACTGTAGAGGGAGATGGCAGCTCCAATTTCTGGGAGAGTGATGCCGTTGACTGCAGTGATGGCAGTTGCTGCTCCGAAGACGATTGAGTAACGCATTTTGAAGGATAGAGCTGAGTATAAAACTGCTGGAGTGGTTCTGGTGTTGAGACTGATTCCTCTGATATTATGATATATCTGTGTCTTGAAGAACTGATGGATGCAGTGAAGATGCTTGGCTGTGATGAGTGAGTCTGGAAGATCTGCTTTTCAAAATTGCATGGCCAAACCACCTACTTTATATCTTCCAATGCTCAGCCCAATTTCCTCATTGCCTCTATACAGTCACGCACCTTGTGCCTCGAGATGCTTGGCAAGATGTCACTTCTGATTGGCCATCGCTTAAACTCACGTCCATGTAGACAAATGCTCTGCGTGGTGCCAGAGAAATCTGACAGTCGGAGGAGTGACCTAGAACTGTGCACCACCACCATCTAGAATTATTGAGAGATGAAGCGTGCCGTCGGGAAGAGCATGACCTCTGTTCATCAAGGCCTTGACAGCATGGTAAAAAGCCTCCGGTGGTCCCGGCGGCTTATGGGAAACCATGTGGGAAGATTTGGCAGCCATTGGTAGTGAGTAGAAGACTCATTTGATACCGCCACTTGGTACCCATCTGGTGGAAGACAAGGCCATGTCAACGTCGACGTGACCTCGACCCCAAGTTTAAGCGGACAGACGTCAAACAATAATTGGGATTCGGAAGCGAGAGCTCGTGGATGAGGCTGAAAAATCGTCGCTAGCTATGGCTGTGGGAGCTGCGACTACGGTTAGTGTGTACGGACGGAGCTGCTGCTGCGTGACGTGCTGCTCGGAGAGATCTATTGTTTCATTGTCGAGAGCGCAACGTGGTTGGTGGTGGCTTGAGCTTGAGACTTGGCATGGCCACAGGAAGGCTGGTGAACTGTGCGTACAGGCTACAGCACTGAACAGTACAGTACAGTACAGTGCACCACACTACAGTACAGTGCGGTACAGTACATGGCAGACATCAATCAGACTCTTAACGTGCATTCTAGAAGGCCATGCTCATCACCCATTCCACAGCGACATATTAGAGCCTCTGTGGCTTGTGGTGCAAGTGTGTGTTCTGCAGGCCTGCATCTGCGCCGGTATGTATGATTCATGCCTAGAGTTTCCACGATGCAACCTGCGAGGTCGACAAGTTCTAGAAAATCAGCAAAGAGGGTCCTCGTATGCTTGGTGCGCCTGGCCTCACCCACACCTCTGTTGATTTCTGGTAGAATGGCTTTGCAAAGAGCAGGAGCGTGATCATAGAGGCCAAGAGAAGGCTGATGTTTCAGGGACGTTGAAGGGCGCTGTGCACTACTGTTACTGTAGTGCATTCTGTAGAGTACTGTCCTGTTCTGTTCTGTACTGTAGCTGTAGCTGTAGCTGTAGCGGTAGCGGTAGAAGAATGTTGTGAAGAGTGAAGAGTACCTAGATCTGCTCTCAACACACTGGTTGGTGGCTGAGTGGCTTTTCGTCTATTCTCCGAGCCACGAATCACAGAGAGAGGCCTGAGCTCGATTCGGCAAGAGTCACCAAGGTTAAGCGAGTCAGACTGTCCTCGTTGGGATTAGGTTTCTAAGTGTGCATACAGTACTGATTGGAGGACCTAGTGAAGGTGAACGTGATTGCTCCTGATCTCTCAAACCTGGAACCTAAACTCAGATTCTCGGCAGCAGAATTAACCTTTGCGCTGGCAAACTGTACTGTGCTGTACTGTACTGTACGATTAAGTTGTCTGCATGGCATGCTGCATGCTTCGACTACTCTTCGGTGGCTAATGCGAGATGTACGGAGTAAATAATGATCGCTTATCTTGCTGCTGCTGTCCAGGTTGTCGAAAATCCGGGGTACTTCGTACGGAACATAAAATTTATTTTATGGTAGAATTAGCATGTGAACCTCTTGGCATTTATTTCAAGCCACGGCCTGGGTATGGGTATGTAAGTGACTGAATTTGGGACTCTCTGCTTGCCTTACTACGCTTTGCCTTACTCACATGAGAACAGACATGACATCTTCGACTGATTTCCATCCACGTTAATATATCTACTGTATCTTCCAAGGCCCTTCTAAAAACTACCGTACAGTTGGGTTTCTAAGGCATCATTTTGATTAGAACAACTGAGTTGCTCAGATTGAGTTGCTTAACCAAGTCAAAATGATATCCTACAAGCCAATTTGTACGATACTTGAATCAACAAGAACGTAGACGAACACAACGATACACAAAGCACTGTACAGTACTGCGTACTATAGCACCCGCCTGAGTATCTTCAGCAACTTGGGCTGAACACTACTTACTTGGCGTCTTCCTTTAACTCCTCAAGAATTCTTTCACCGCTTCACCCCATATAACACCCCTCTTATAAAAATGCATCGCCGGTACGCTGCCTTCTTTCAAGCCATCAATTGCCGCTGCGAGATCTTCGCCCAGTCCTTCCTCTTTGATATCTTTGATGGGGTACAGGTAAGTTTTGAAGGAGAAAACTAAAGCCTTGGTTTGGGGTAATCGATGCAGCATTTGTCTCTCGCAGCGCACATAAGTCTGTGAATGAAGTCGTCAGTATGTTGCTTAGTGGCAATTACAAAAAATTCATGTTCTTGGGGATAGATAAATAGATAAATAAGTAAAAGGAAGAGTCATTTCACTTGCATTCGAGATATTGACCTCTTCAGCCTCTGGCTCTTCGCCTTCATAGAGATGATTACCTCCGCTAGCGGCATACAGTCGATCATGTGTAGTAATGGACCACTGTATCCAGTCAGAAATGTATTATTCCAGTTATATGCAAGGCTTCTAGCCCCTCGGAACAAGGCGATTCGCGTCTGGAGACTCACATTAACCCTCTTCACCAACCTCCCTACCTCGAGTTTCTCAAAGAACCTATCCATGCTCTTCTCCAACTTCTCCTTATATCCGGGAACAGGCCCATGGACATCTCGAAGTTTCATCCCGAATTTCTCACGAGTGTTGAAGCCTGCGGGAAAACATGTTACATAACCTTTCAAAGCGTAACCATCCCCGTCTTCACTTGGTAATAGGAACAGAAAGTCTTCATCGATATTCTCGCCCAGTGTTCTCAGAGTCTTGAGTGGATCCGGGAAAGGGACTAAGGGAACTTTAGTATCGGTTACGAGGTTTAGGAGGTGAGATGTCGTTTTCTTAGAGTTTTCGGACAAAGAGAACATTGTTGTTGGGTAGCGAGTTGGGAGGTATGTGTTTGTGAGGTAGACGTAAAGCTCGTTTATAGCAGGTACAGCCACGGGTGACACTGCTAAAGCAATTTCACTGTGCTCATCCATGATTTGTTTGCGGATCGCAAGCCGTGTAAGATAAGTGTTGTCCATCTCGATAAGCTCTGAGGGCGGAGAGTTTTGCACAGCTGGATGCCCAATTAGATCAGCCAAGTCATGTGAATTGTTGCTGAAATGAAAGTTTTGTACTCCCGAAGTCATACTGTAGGTCTCTCGTGCTTTAGCGAGTTAGGAAGGGGGGCTTACCCATTGTCAAGTGATACTTTGGTTTAAAGGGGCGAAATTTGATCGGTTCCGTTCTTCGCCAATTGAAGCTGGGCAACGGAATGATTTCTTGAGAGCCATCTGTCTTCTTTGCTGTCTTAAATTTGACATCTTCCTGTATTGGCTACAGACCGCTTGTTAGCTGCTTGTCAAGACCAAGGATCTATAGTTGACAACTGGGGCTCATCGTCAAGTTGAATCGCCCGTGACAACTGAAATAAATAGTAATAAATTAAAAGTGGCCAAAAAAAGGTGGCTGGATGAGAATATATTATGGGAATTAACCTTTGGATGAAGACTCCTCCATTTCACACTCCATACCCGCAATCTATAAATACCGACGAGGATAGCGAAGGAAAGCAAAATGATCTCTTGTGATACCATAGTGAGGATATAAAGTAACCCTCAGAGCAAGAAGATTGAGCTTACTCTCAAGGGCGACAGGAATTTCAAGAGAGGAAGTGATGTAGTCGACTCAGTTGCGATTTGGCGACTCGAGATAGAAGATACCAAGGGTGTGGGTACAGTGCGGGAGGCCGGTTCGACTTTCTATTTTAAGCGCTAGCCTCTGCTTAGAACCCCATATCCTCAAGAATGGGGTAAAGTCGAGCCAATGAGGGTCCTGGCATTCACATACAGGGTGGTTGGAATGGGAAAGTCAAAAGAGAACTGAGAATTAATCGTATTATAGGTGAAGGACAGCCCAGAACTAGCTAGAGCTTGATGAACTTCCAAAAGACTGTAGTAAAGAAGAAATCATCAACATATTATGTTCCTATAGTAATCATCGCTTCGTAAATGCCCCCCTGTGCCTATCTATGCCAAAACTGAATTGCATTAGTTAACAAGATCCACCCTTTCCTTTACCGGAAGTCTTAGTGCACGATGTAGTAGTCGCAGATGTGCTTGTTGGTGCAGTGGTTGTAGTCGGCGCTTTTGTCGTTGTGACTAATGTACTTGGTGTTGTTGATGCCACGGTCGTGGATGTGCTTGTTTTGGCGGTTAGAGCAACATAATAGTCATCTAAGGCTTTCTCGACAGCTTGAGCATTTGGGTATGCATCGAGATTCTGAAAAGAGGGCAACAAGACGTTTTGGATCTGTCCCAAGTCGGTACCGCTGTACGGTTTGGCTCTGAAAAGGGGCTCCATTGGATCGCCGAAGTTGTACTTCTCAGGATATCCAAATGCCGTGAGGTCAACCTTGGACACATTGAACGCGGCCATCATATCGTGATCCTCATGTACGAGGTTGTGACAATGGAACATATATACTCCTGACCATGGAGCAAAATTGGCAATGACTTCGACTTCCTCTGTTTCAAAGTTAGACATGTAGTGAGACGTTATGTTGGATGCCTTACCATTTTCGCCCAGGTACACAACATCCTTCAAAGCAGCTGCCTCATAAGGCTCAACAGCTGCTCGACCTCCTATGCGACTGACAACTTGAAAATCGATGAGATGGATATGAATCGGGTGACTCCATCCTAAAATTAGTTGTCAGTACTTCCCTACTATTTAATAAGAGGGAAAAGGGTCCCATACCTCCAGATTTATTCGTCAGTCTCCATCTCTGCACTCTGCCTTGAGGAGGGAAAGCAACGATTCGATTTGCAACATCTTCAAAGCCGATACCGTTTATGAGCCACTGACCGTTAGTTCTTTCAAACGTAAATGCCTGGTCAACTGCGGTGTGTTGTCCGGGAACAGCTAGATCAGAAAGATGGGCGGGAATATCTCCGTTCCCCTCTGTGCTAGTGATAGCATTTCCAACCACAAATCGCAAAACGCGATCAGTTGCCGGGAAGTCTGGATTGGTTTGAAAATTCCGTTCGTTCATGAGTGTCATGTTTTGGCCTTTGTAATTGGCGAAATCAATCACGATTTCGTACCTTTCTGCCATGGCAATCACGAGACTCGTGGTAGAAACTGGGTGGTCAAGGTAGCCAGCATCTGCGCCGACGACGGTGAAAGGAATTCGTGTATTAGGGTCCGCATCAGCCACCAAATAAAGCTTGTAGGTTCGGGAAATCGAAGCATCAAGAAGACGGAACTTGTACTTTCTGTTTTCGACGTTGAGATATGGCCATGGCTGGGCTGAAAGGAAATCAATGAGTAAAATATTTAAGGGACTCTTGTGGCAGCAGGAGGCTCACCATTGACAGTAATTACGTCTCCATATAAGCTCACTCGCTCATTTTCAGGCGATAGCAGTTTGCCGCTGGGAAGAAACTGCTTGGCAGCAATCATTAGGGGAATGTCGTAATTCCCAGTTGGGAGCTTAAGAACATCAGAGACTGCTTGGTCATTCAAAATGTAGAAACCGGCTTGTCCAAAGTAAGCATTGACGGCGGTGATGCCAATTGCATGATCATGGTACCACAATGTCCGCATCGGCTGAGCATTGGGATAGTAATAGTCTTTGTATTGACCTGGGTTGGTCACGTCTTCGGCCCAGCCATCAAATGCCGTCCTAGAGTAAGAGCCGTGGAGATGAATAGAGGATGGGCGGTCATAAGCATTGATGAAACGAACAATAGCCTCTCTGCCCCTGGTCATATGAAAGGTCGGCCCAGGAGCTGTAGTTGATAGCAGTTAATATAATGAAGATCATCTTCTGCGGAGAATACGAACCCATTCCATTGTATCCAACATAAGAGGTGGGTGTTGAGGTTTGGATATGTCTGAGCCTCAAAAGGTTTGATCGTTATCTCGTAGTAATCAATCGACTTGCCCGTGGTAGTATTCGTATAAGTTGCCGACGGGGTCATCGGTGGCGGGATTGGCAGTGGGAATTGGAATATGTATTTGTATCTAGAAATGTGTAAGTGCTGGCATGTTATGAAAAGCCTACATTTCTGTAATGGATATTGTATAACAGAATAGATGGGGTCTCGTTAAGCGTAGAGCACAAGCTTTGAAGACTCAAACCAAGACTTGTGTCATAAACGTGATGGAGAAACAACGTACTCTGGGGATAGCCATGGTTGCACGCCACCATCTGCTCTGGCAATTCCAAACAAGGCCCCCGCCAAGACGAGCAAGGTGTTGGAAATCATGTTGAGGACTTTTGAGAAGGTTTGAGAGAGATGTTCTGAAATCGACCAAATGAAAGCTTGCCAGGACAAGATGCTGATGATTTTCTGAACGACTTGGACATTGGTATATATATATCGACTCAATCCGTCCGATACATGCCCTTCTCAGCATTAGACTCGGCCAGTTCCCATCACCACCATCTGATATCGTGAAGCCTGTGGTCTCTTGCCACAGATCTCTTTGGTTCACACACAAGATTGTGGTGGCATGGCCAGCGGCCTTGGCTCTCTACCATGGCTCAGTCTTGCCCTCATATTCTGACTCGACGTTGCATTCTCGTCGTCTCCCTTCCTCGCGTATACTGACTTTTGACTGAAGCTGTGACTCTGGGACATGCGCATCAGAGTGAGTTGTGGAACTCGTGGTCCAGCCATTGTGCGCCCATGGGGATTTCAAGAGGTGACCCAAGACGCGATGAGAGTTGACAGGCTTGGAAAGGCTGTCTGGCTGTCTTGGCTCTGTCTGAACTCCAGAGTCGGGCGACAGCTGGAGGCTTAAACCTCAGAACAGAACCCATCACGGCATTATTGTTGTGTGAGGGAAAAGTACATCACGGAGGCGAAATGCGACATTGGGCTCTAGCATGGCAAAGTAGAAGGACCTAGAATACAGGCTGCGCACTTGAGGCCCTGGGTGTGAAGGGGGGGTGAGGCGAGGTGGTGTTCTTGAGCCTGATGCCAAGGGCAATAATGCTGTTTGTGCTGTCCCTTTCCAGTATGGCCGCTGCTTAGTCACACACACACCCCTTTACCTACTGACCACCATCTCACTAACAACCATAATACTCCATACGTCGATACATCGTCTCTTGTATACCATCTTCGCAAGCTCAACTTGGGCATTGAACATCGCACATGAATAGAAGCCATACAGTACATAATATGACGCATCCCGTTTTGGATCAAACCATTTAAAAAGGATTCAGCATTTTTATTTCATGTAGGGACGCTGTTCCAAATTTCATCCTGGCTCATTCACTCTTCAGCCAGACCGCGTTTGGATTGGTTGCGAGCAATTGAATAGGCATTGTCTTGAAGACCAATATCATATATGCCGTCTCACTCTCTGGACATCCTCTACCGGCTGAAATCATTGCAGTACCTAGACGAGACATATCACCTATGATGATATGAATCCATCTCGCTTGAAATAAAGGCGAAGATTGGCTCCAGGACTTTCAGACCTTCAAGATTCATTTTTGAACAGTATACTCAAAGCATGCTCTCGATTATCACTTTCTATCCCATTTCATCGCACGCTACGCCAACTGGCCTTTACTGTTATCCATTCACAGCTTCTGGTATATTTGATCCCTTCTCAGTACCCAGATGCCTTCAAATTGGCTCGTTTTAAACATGACGTCCAATGCAGTCAGGAGCATTTATGGGGAGGAACACTCACTGTTAACCTGGTATGCAAGTCACTGTCGCGTCAGGTACCTTCGTGCTACATTCCCGCTGCTAATGCTGCACGGAGAGAACTTTCACGCTTGGAAGTGCCGCTTTGAAAACTAATTCGTGGGAAGCAAGGGAGAGAATATCACGACGTCGTTCATTGTGCTCTAAGCGGTTTGTTAGAAATGCATTCGGCAATCAACTCATTGCTACATATTATCTGTACTACTTCTAATAACAGTTACCTAAAACGTACGTACGCCCTACATTTCTACCCCTCATTGGAAAGGTTGGGAAGGTTGTTCCATGATTAGCTAACACCTTTCCCCCTCCATTTTGGAAAGCATTACGCCGATGCCCAGAGCTGGGTAACTGTAGTAACTCGGTACATCTACGTAGTTCAATTTCGTCAGCGCAGATCAAAAGTTCAAGTTTTACCGGGAGTGATGCTGCAACTATAGGAAAACACGGCATCCTTTACTAGACCTCTAGTACTTTTCTCGGCCCAACATCTATCTCTGGAAGGTATCAAGAGTCGAGTCTTTATCGTCTCTGCGAGCGAAGTCAATGAAAACAAAAAGGAGAGGGCATGAAATATTAACATCAGCATCAAAACCAAGAAACCAGTGCGACGATCACAAATGAATTTGGCAATTTGGCTTGCACGTCACTACTTTCTATGCTGTGATTAATAAGCACCTAAGTCTAGTTCGTATCTCTGTTTACCTCTCACCAAGAGCACTTCTCTCGTGATGGTACTTCCTAACAAGCACAAACCCACGGAGCTTTTTCCCGCTACTATTTCTGGCAGATCAATTAAGCCCGAACACTGACAGGAGGTCCCCCGAGGGTGATCGACGGGCGTCCCAGCAACAAATCAGAAGAGAGAAGATCCTCGGCTAATTTTCTGCTGTTACTGGAGTAGCGGTGGTGTAAGAATAGCTATACAATACCGGCCCAGCTATTCGAGCAAATACTGGGATAGCGGTAACTTAAAAGTTAGCTCGTCAGCTGCTTGTGAATGTCGATTCCCTCCTCTTAGGCATTAATACCGTACAAGTGACGATGTCATTATGAAAAGTCAGACCCGTTTAGCAATGTCTTGATTTCATATGAGATCACAAACAGTCCTAGCTGAGAGTTCACTGGATGAGCACATCCGGATCTATTTACTGATGAACTCGCTTCTACAGACTTCAGCGGCAGTTTCCGAGGATAAGATTCAACGTTGCTGTGTGAGCAACTGAATGGGAGTCACTCGATTTGGGAACACATAACAAAGTCATGACTATCTCCACTGTGCTCGTTCGCTATACTAGCATAGCTAAGATCTCCCAGCCATGCATTTCCAGATTGCGCAAAGTTGTGGCCGGGCAAAAGAATTCGGTGTTTGCAAGCGTGGGAGTGACAAGTCTGGCTGTGGGGGTTTCACTTTGAAGTCTAGGCCTGGCATGAAAATTGCCAGTATCCAATTGTTATCAAGTCGCCATCAAAAGGGTCGACTTTCTACCATGCCAGTCACACAGGGGTTTGGGCGTCTGGAAAGAAACAATGAATTGGCAACTACATTCTAATAGTCAGTTGGCTCGGCGAGATCTCTGACATTAGAATGACACTTCGTCAGTATTCGAGGTCCTTCCGGACTCCTCCAAGAGAAGTATGTCTACGCGATATTACCCACGCTCCCTCGAAGTTGAAAGCACGGTCAGCGTGTGTCGTTCAACGAAGCATAGAAGTAGACTTAGTGTTTCAGACACCCACGCCGAACTAGCGCTTAGTTTAAACTTCCGCAAGACTAACTGGTTAGTTCTTTGGAGCTGACGGTGGCTTGTGAAGCTCTCTCCAAGGTTCCATTCATCTCTCCAGATTAGCGAGGACTCAAGACCAAAGGCTTATTCTGCATGGGCTCTAACACTGGACCTTACCTATTTCTGATTTTTGTACTAAGTATGCCTCAATACGAGTTCGTGCAGCAAGAACAACGTAACTCAAAATCATGTTGGTTTATGTACTTGGTTGTCTCTTACAAGGTGTACGGAGTAGCTGGTAGAGTCCACGACAATTCCGCTGGCACCTCGATCTGACAGCCAAAGCATTCTACCAGCCCAGATTCGAGGATTTAAGTTTCTTTGTCACATAATCGGGGATTCTGAGCTGGGGCTTTGTACGTACGTTCAAGACGCCACCGACCTTGACCGGTTCATCTGGCACTGGATCCAGTTCACTAAGCGAATGAACTAAACTCGTAGCTTACCATTCAAAATGGGCCAAATGTCAAGGAACATTTTTGCAATTTACACTTTTCCATAGAGCTGGGACCAAGAGCCCCGGATTCCCAACCAAAATCGTGGGGATAAAGTCGAGCGAGCAGCAGCAGTGGGCCCTCATTTCGAGATTCATACACAATTTGGCCAGACAACTTACACATCTCTTTGTCTTCGGCTAATGATGGATCTAGCTGTACGCATCTGGCGTTACACTGAACGCTAAGCCATTTATACTTAGAGGCATATTTCAGGCACGGCAAGCCTCCATGACTTCATGCCATGCAGCAGCAGTCTTCCTTGGCAAGTGGCAGGTGGCTAAACACCTAAAACCTCCGCGGCACTTCAGCCGTCAAGTCATGGACCAGTTTGGACCATTCATCGAGCTGCGGCTCGATAACGATGGCCCCATTGAGTGCAAATCACAAGCCTGTTAGACAAATTAGGCCAAAAGGGCTGTAGCGAGGTCTTGGTAAGCTCTCGAGTTCCTTGTAGATGCCACTGAAGTGCGGCTCTCATTTACAACGCACAGCTTCCTTACCAGACTTGGACTTCTCGTGAAGAAATTCTGCTCTTCTGCATTAGCCCTTTCGCCATTTATTACCTATGACTTTGACTTAGATGAAGGATCTCAATAGCGAAGGTGGCTAACATGCCAAGTAAGCTGTGGGGTCTTTTCCTCCATAAGGCATTGCTTGAACCCTTTCTGTCATGTAATCCGTCACAATTTTGGTCCTTCTTGTTCACCATCTCAGGTTTCGACATTAGGTTTTGTTCTGTTCCATACACAACGAAACAATGGAGCAGCAAGTCCACGTCGATTATATCTCCTTCCCAGAAAAGAACGAATATATTGTAAGTAACCTAGAGTATCCTTACTACTCACATCCCGATTGCGAGGCTCCTTCATAGAAGAAACAATGATCTGATAATAGCACCAGCACGATTGGTCACGACCACATTCATTTTCTGGGAACTGGGAAATGCCTACTTCTCCCACTAATAGCATGCCAATATGGCAATACACACAACTGCGGCATTGAGTAGAGTAGATGCAGGCCCATCGTCGCCATACTTCGTCAACTCTCACGACTCTCCCATCTCTCCAGGCCCAAGCTCCTCTACACTACCGAGTCCCATCGTACCTTCTGGCTTTCAACACAATCAACAACCGAAATATACACCTCTCCCACATAACTACGAATTCCCTGCGAGGGCAGTAGATGGATATAGTGCTTCGGAGCAAACTGTACCAGCGCAGCCTATGCAATTTGGGGAGGCCAACTCAGTGACCTCGCCCGAAGAGGAGGAAGAGGATTCGGATACTTACAACATGTGGGAGCCTTCACGAACATACAACAGTACATCGAAGTCAACAACAGGACCAATAAGACCTTCACATCGAAGAGCTCAATCAACATCCGTGACAGAGATGTCATCTCGGAATGCCAAGAGAGCACATACTGTTGTCGAGCGAAACTACCGGGAGCGGTTAAACGACAAGATTGCAGATTTGGCTCAGTACCTTTTCGAGACTTCTTCTGATTGTAAGTCTTTCTTATCTTTCTTATTCTTACCTAATTGCATATCTCGCGAGTCATTCACAACTGATGCTTTATCTAGCCCGAACCAAACCTTCTAAATCCCTGGTCATGACCCGCGCCAAGGAGCGACTAAAGCAGCTTGAATCCCGCAACACAAACCTCGAAAATGAAGTAACTAAACTACGACAACATATCGCTATACTCGAACATATCGTAGCTTCGTCGCAGGGATTGGAAAGAACTACTGCACCGTTGGTCACTAGTTGACAGAATTTCACATAAAGTTGACACATCATCTTGGAGTTGCGACTTTGTTTGAGTGTATTTTTTCCTTTATTTTGATGAAGCGGCATGATACAAGTATGAATGACATAATGCGAATAATGCGAATAATGCGAATAATGCCATTGATGGTGGCGCCCTGGATTTGGAAGGACAAAATCATATCTCTTGAGATTAATGAGATTTTAAAACGTAAGGATGGGAGGGAGGGGAGGAGGTGAAGATAGAGATGGGGATCTAGTGAGAGATTACGAAATTGGAAGATATGTTGTATCACTTTTAGACTGCAGGTGTTGCATTTTTATAATGAAAGAGCGATTGTTGTACCTAAAGTTGGAGGATAATAAATAATATGTCTCATTAATTTTTCACTGATACTAGAAATATATGGATTTATTGGTTTAATACTCTACTGTACTTTGTACACTTTCCTATTACTTATCATTAAAACATCATTAATATATGTACTAAATCCTCAACAGAAATATGTAGCATACCATCTGTTTTGACAAGCAGTATTGTTATTGCTAACCTAAATCAGCTGCGTACCAGTGAATAAGTTCCGCCTGCTTATTATTCAAATAATATGAAGTCTTCTTATCTCTTTCATATAAACAAGAACATTCCAACTTAATACGACCTCATAAAATAGAAAAGTTAAAGATATCCAATGCTAGAAGAACTCTAGGGTAACAAGAATGAAGTAGCCAATAGAATTGTGTACTTGCTTACGTGCTATTCGTTGTTGTATGTACTGAGATAATGAACAAGTTAAGTTGGATCTAGATTATACAGAACTGCTAAATGGTGCAGAAGATTGGTATTTGAATCTGTATTTGATGAAATGAGAATAACGAAGTGTTGTGAAGTAAAATTGTAACCTTCACCTATGAACATAGATTTAGGTGCAAAGCTTAGGGATACTAGAACAAGTCTCTTAGTAACCTTAAGAGTTGAGCTCGTTTTCTAGTACCTGTTCGTAAGACTGTCTGAAAGCGTTTTTGAAGCCCTAATGTTGTAACTCGAGACATAATTATATAGATTCCTTTAAAAAGTGAGGATTACATATATGCGTTGCAATTCGCATTTTTAGATATATAGTTTGTTCGGTGTGAGTACCTAAACCATCAACTTGAGTAACTGACTGACTTGACTACAATGTAATTGGGCGAGGAATCTCAATTTAAGCGATCTATGAACTTGGTCGAAAAGATTCAACAAGCTCAGCAGCAATAAGTCGTTGTAATCTACAAGTATCAAGTTTCTCTTACTTGATATCAGTCAGTCTCGTTCTCATAGGAAAAATGGCAGGAACGATTTTGCTAGTCAAACGAATACCACACGTTGAATTCGGTACTCAGTTAAGAAGGAAGTTTCAACTTACTAGCTTCTATCTCTAACCTCACTCAGTAAGGAGAAATCTCCTTCGGACAGAAAACAACAAAACGTACAAAATAAATCAAGAGCATCAACTCTGATGACAAGCATTCTTCCCCTGTCACCGGGTTTACTTAATTAATATCAAGTACATCTCCCTCAATTGTCAGAAATCTTTCGAGAAGTCTTAACTAACATCTAGCAGTTCAGCATTACAATACCGTTACATCGAAAATTAATACAGCCTACTGACATGGACGTCGAGTCCCCCGAAGAACTCATGAGGATCCCAACCAGAATCATCATTGGAGATATTTTCTCCTCACCATACATTTTCCCACCAACTCCACCACCTACTCCAGCGGCTTTTTTCCCGTTGCCACCGACAACTTCTTCCTCGTCTTTTAAGCAACCCCCACAAGCTGGTTATGGGTACTATGACAAATGGGGAATCCAGTGTTGCGTGGATTTTGACATTTTCCCCCTTGATATTGAGAAGGATGGACTATACTCTGTTACATTCAACCCATGCCGGGATTTTTTTTTTTCTGAGTATCCTCACTTCGAAACCCGACCATAGCTACTTCATTGATAACGACCCATTTTCGATTTCACTGCAAGATACCAAACATATCTTAGAAACTGCCCCGTGGCAACTTGAGATCTTTCGATGTGGGTTTGAGATGGTGGAAGATGAAATAGACTGTTTTGAGGATGAATTTAATAGGTTTGAGGTTGAGAGAAATAGTTTAGAGGATGAGAGTGATGGCTTCGAGGATTCAATTACTGGGTTTCAGGGCGAGAATAATGGTCAAGAGGACGACGGTGATGGTTTCGAGAATGAACTTAATCGGCTCGATGATGGAATTAGTTGGTTTGAGAATGAAACTAATGGTTTGGGGGATGAAAATACTGGTTTGGAATATTCCAATAACGAACCAAGGAGTTTCCAACGTTTGGGAGTTTTTTATACCTGTACAAGTGGATCAAAGGAATCGGGTGAGCCAGACTGGGAGTTCGCCGCCGGATCATACAATTGAGCGTTGGCTTGATGTTACTGATAGAAATGTGCGGACTAACCCGAATGGACCATTGGATATGCGATGTAGAATGGGTTGTCCTCATCACCAGGAGTGGCCTTTGGACGTCATGTGTTATGTGAGGTATAGAGACTTTGAAGAGATGAATCCGGGAGTTATTTATACGCTAGATGGACGGGCTTTGTCTCTTGGTGATGGTGTCGTGTGGGGTTATTGGCCTTGATCGTGGAACCCCTTGAATCTTAAATTTTAGGAGCGTCGTTTTCTTTTTTGAGCATTAGAGTTGAAATGTTCTTTTGAATTGCTGACTTGATTCGAGTGATTAGTTTGATATGTGTAAGTAACTGATTTAATACCTATAGATAGTAGATGTGTTTACATACATATAGCACATAAATTCAGGTAAGCTTTGTAGGTTATGTTGAATCGTGAACTATGCTTTAGAACAGAGTTACAACTGCCTTTAGCTTGTCACTTTGTAGTAGAAGTCTATAGGTAAGGGTAAGGCTTCTGTAAAGCTATCAGCTTTACGACGAATACCGAAACAGAGTTGCTACCTCTCAAATATAATCTCCAACAATTCATCATCTTGAAACGAAAAGAGACAGTAGTCCTGGACTGAAAATAATATGTTACATGATTTGGGAAGATTATATCCTATCAATCCTATCATCCATCACATTTAAGTCTTAGGAAGGAGATTGAATACTCAAGTCCTTTGAAACTACTCCTTTATGATACTCTTCTCAATTGCAACGTTGATATATAATACGTGAGATGTGACTATATAACAGCAAATATATGTTTTGAAATTCTGACTACTATCCTACGTCTTGACCGGTCTTTAGTTAAAGCTGTAAGTATAAAAGAAGTATATATAATCAGAAGCCTAAATATTTTATTCAAGTTTTAACACTATGGATTTGAAATTCTGTTTAGAGTTAAGAAGATAATAGTGGAAGTACGGATGAAGGCTTTGCTTGTAGCTCCTATTAGAAACAAGCTTCTTACGATTTAAAATACTTGAGCAATTGCGTCTAAAGTAGATATTGTCTTGGGCATTATAGATAGTATAATAGTTAGGAAAGCAAGTTTAAGGGCTGAGATCTATGAGAGGATATGAGAGAACTTGGGCCAGCATCTTCGGACTTCGGATCCCTGCACAGAAAAGAAAAGGGGGGCCTCTCGCTTACAAGGACTCGCTTAATTCGGGCACAAAAATAAGACACTTCGAAAGGCACACCCTAACAAAAAAAAAGAGCAATCATCTTCAAATAAATACCAGAACCAAAAAAAATATTCAAAAAATAATTGGGAAGCTGTCATTTCTGGCAACCTCGGGAATTGAGCCCGAGGTGGGGCTCGAACCCACGACCTTGAGGTGTTCTATGAGTTCGAAACTACTTAAGAGCCACACGCTCTACCGATTGAGCTACCCGGGCAGGTTCGGGTATTTGTTGTTGAAGAAAAAGGCTTTAATTCTGTATCTAGAGCATGCTACTGTATGCGTATGAGCGCAGGCATGTCCCACTACTGGAATAAGCTTGACCCGCTGTGGCTGTGGCTGTGGCAAGAGTTGAATACGAATACGAAATCTAGATGATATGAGTTCGAGACTCAGAGAGCCTGTCGTGCCTGCCAATCCAGGAACCATTGAATCCTAACTTGTCTGAGGGCAGGACGAAGGCTGGGTTTCTCGCAAGTGAGGTTTCTAGTACTACATGTATACACATCCATCCTTGACTCGATGATGTACCAGAATACCTCACTCTCACGATCACAACAACGTTCAGACAAAGTACCCTACGCTTTGGCACTTTTAGTTTCTGCAAAAGTCACTTTTGAAATCAAAACCTAAACCAGACCAAAGAAGAACCTTTAGGCAAGGTAAGATAATTGATGCTGACTCTAGAGCCTGACGCTTTCGGAAAAGGAATCAGCCTTGTTAGCACGTTCGCTAGCACGGCTAGGTACATAACCAGCGTGTACTATCTAAGGTACGGTGCTGTACATCCCTAAGTAACACGCTACCAACATACGAATGAACTATCTGCTTCCTGATCTCTTCAGTTAAAATTTCACAAGTATTACGAGTGCTTTTACTCCAAATGATGTATCGACATGATGCTCCAAGCCAAGTCCTTGGGCCTCTCTTGAAGCTTTGTCCTCCACAATTCGTGTAGCATCTTGCGGAGTTGTTTTTGACTTGGCTGCACCCCAGAGCCACGCTGGCGGGATTTCCGCGAAGTGCATTCTTCATACCAGCCCAGCAGAAGGACACGTAGGGCGCATTGAGTATTATCAATAATAGAATCATTTGGAAATTGGCCACGAGATGTTTCGTGAGAGCAGTACCAAATCATATATACCTTGCAGTATATGGAGTGGAGTGAAGCGTGCCAGGCCAATATTACTTCATGTGCACCCGGATCTCGAAGCCGACCGTTCCTTCCCGAGAAGCTTCTGGAGCTTAGCCGAGGTATTTGCAATGCTCACAGCGAATCAGAGGCGCTCGATTTCTGCTTAGGCCATTAGCTAAGCAACTACCTCTTCCAACGACGACATTCAAAGTCACAACGTCGTCCTCAATTGACCCAGAGCCGCCACTCTCCCTCGTGCCATTGAAGTGCAACATCTACAGCTCCTGCGCAGTTCACCAAGCTCTCCTAGAGTATATACAGCACTCCAGATCCCCCCCTTCACAACCCCCCCAATCTCCACTCTACGATGTCCGCCCTCCGCAGCACCTCACGCCTCTTGCGCAACACTACTTTCAAGCCCAGAGCAGCCTCTCAATTCCGCGGGTTGGCATCCGTCAACTCTGTAGGCTCAAACGATGCTACTGCTTCAACAACTGGCTTTGTCCCTCCATCCAAGACATCCACCGTCACGGAACCTGCGCCCTCGGAAGAGGCCCAGATCAAGACCTTCCACATCTACCGCTGGAACCCAGACGAGCCCGCAAGCAAGCCCCGTATGCAGAGTTATACTCTGGACCTGAAGAAGACAGGACCTATGATGTTGGATGCGTTAATCAGAATTAAGAATGAGGTGGATCCAACCCTCACTTTCAGACGGAGTTGCCGAGAGGGAATTTGTGGAAGTTGTGCGATGAACATTGATGGTGTAAATACGCTGGCTTGTTTGTGTAAGTCTTAGTTTATTCTACGCCTCCCTATTTATTTTTTGTCTATAGTTCTACAGCTTAGAGGGAGGGGCTGTCGTTTTGGGGCTCAAGCTGACGATAATTTACAGGCCGTATCCCAACCGACACCAAGCAAGAGTCGAAGATCTACCCTCTGCCCCACACCTACGTTGTCAAGGACATCGTGCCAGATCTTACCCAGTTTTACAAGCAATACAAGTCAATCAAGCCGTATCTCCAACCAAAGGAGTCGAGTCGAAGGGCCCTGATGGAAAGGAATACCTGCAGAGCAAGGAAGAGCGCAAGAAGGTATGTGTTTTCTGAGCAAGAATTTGCTGCCTCATGTGTGGTTTTGGAGAGGAGCTTTAAGGGATTCTTCGGGTCTTAGATGAAATCTTACCTCTTCCGCATTGGCTCCCCTTAAGTAAAAAGAAGCCGAAGCTAACAATTTCTCCCTCTAGCTTGACGGTCTTTACGAATGTATTCTATGTGCCTGCTGTTCAACATCCTGTCCATCTTACTGGTGGAACAGTGAAGAATACCTCGGACCAGCTGTTCTTATGCAATCATATCGATGGCTCGCAGATTCCCGAGATGGTAAGAAGGAAGAGAGAAAGGCTGCTTTGGACAACAGCATGAGCTTGTACAGATGCCATACTATCTTGAACTGCTCGAGGACGTGTCCGAAGGGGTTGAACCCAGGTTTGGCCATTGCCGAGATTAAGAAGGCGATGGCCTTCTAAGAGGGCATGGAAGAGTGTAGCTGCAAGTTAGGAAAGGACATTATGGCATGACGATTTTGTGAAGCACAGGGGAAATAGTGGGCTTCGAACCACCCAGGAGAAGAGTGGCGGAGATCCGTCGATAATACGACGACGTGTACACGGTGTAGATACAACAGTAGTACGATGGTGGGAGGTTAGTAGTTCATTCCATTATGTTATTTTTCGAATTGCATCCTTTTCCTCTTTCAGTCCAAGAATTCGCTCCAAGAATCAATCACATAGTGGTATAGTCTATCATCAAGATGTCTTGCTTTGGGTACTTGGTAACGTGGATTGAGGCACCCAATCTGAGTGAAGAACCTAACTAAGAAGCAGATAATGATGAAAAATATAAAATAGTATTTGTAAAATGAATCCCCACCAGTTTCTTAGCCCAGCTGCCAATATAATCAAAATCAATGAGTATTGCGAGACTTGACTTAATAATTTCCTTCTCATTGGCCCCCAAAAGAAACCAATTCTCCAAGGACTTTATCTATGGCCTCTGGCATATTCATAGCACGAATATATGGCATACCTACTTAAACTGCGGGCCACTAATTGCGATACTGCTGCTAGAAAGGAATTTCACCTCTGATATTTCTGAGGATGAAAGGATGACACTGAGATGTTCAATTCGACACAGAAGACCACCTAAATAATGAGGAGGCCGTGACATTTTCTGATGATGAAAACCCTGAGATAGGTAGTAGTATACTTGGTTGGATACACGGGATTGCCTACTAACAGGGCATAAGGCTATTACCTCTGTAAATTCTCTGAGCATGAAAGACTGAATTGGTATATAAAGTACAGTACCTTAGGTAATCATAAATGAGATCCTCCAAAGCCGTCAAGATACAGTAATCCTAATAATCTTACATATCTTCTTTTTCAAAAGAAGTAACAAAGCATGAAAAGGTGACGCCTTAAACACCACGCTAAAATGCATGTTCCATTCCATTCCAAAACAAAACAAAACGAACCAATTTTTTCTTCAAAGTATTCCGCCTTAAGGTGCTGTTGGACGCCCTCCCTGTGCTCTTTTATCTTTCTATCTGGCCATCCTTAGGTCCATGGTGTTTGTTCATAACATTGTCGTTTTCTCATGTCCATTATGTTGTGTCGATGTTTGGTTTGTGCGTCGTGGCCTCAGAGCTACTGGCAAGAGTTACAGTCTCCTGTCACTCTTCTTGATGAGATCGCCACTCTCCAAATTGCCAACGAAATCTGCAACTGCTTCAAAATAGCCGGTTTCCAACACACTGGAATTGTGGTCTCCGCCAGGAAGTGGTTTCCATATTTTTGTTGGTGTTTTACAGATTTCGTAAAGACGGCGCATGTGATTAGGACTGTACCATTGTTTCATTAGCAATCGTTTGATGAAATCAAGTGCTAGATACGAGTGTGATGTGGAGAGGGAGAGTCAGAAATTCTCAAGGATAGGTTAATCAGGACCCAGAAGGGCCTTCAGGTTTTGTGGATGGAAATTGTAGTCATCATATAGGGTGAGGTGTGGTTGAAGCGGAGGGGAAGGTAACGTACGGTACTATTTCATCGAGAAGACCAGATATGAAGAGGATGGGAACCTCTGTGATCAGAGGAAGGAAAGTGTCGGATGCCCAGACTTGGTGGCAGAGATACGTGAGATACCTTGCGGGTGGGATGACGCTAAGCTTGGTCAGTTTTGCAGGGAAGATAAATACGGTGAAGGGGGACAGACCTAGGAATTAACTTTCGCATGCTGAGGAATGTGTTCTCCAGCACCAATCCAATCAATTTTCTGTCCCCCTGGTTCTTGGCCACAAGCTGAATAGCTACAGCACCTCCTAGACTTTGCCCAAAGATTACAATGTCGTTGTTGCGAGTCTCGGATCGTTGGCGGAGGTAGTCGTATGCCGTTTGTGCATCAATCATTAAGCCAACCTCATCTGGGCTTCCCGTGCTCATCCCATAGCCTCTGTACTCTAGCATGAATACACTACATCCCATTGTCTGTGTAAACATGCGAGCTATTGGTACACGGTGACCGATATTGCCTGCATTGCCGTGGAACATGAGCACAGTGGTTCTAGCTAGACGAGCCTCTGGTCGCGGCGAACGAATGTAAAATGCTGAGAGCTTTTCGCCATCGGACGTTGGGATCATAAGCTCTTCGAAATCCGTAATTTCAAATTGGGAGGGTCGGGGAATTTCTGTTCGCGCCGAGTTGGGGATGTGCGAGGGGTAAATGAGCGCCCTGAACCCTGGTCAGCTTCGCTTTGGGGGAGAGGAGATGGATAATAATATACTTTTGTTTAAAGTAGAGCAGAGACGAGAGGACTGCGGCAACGCCCTGGGGTAGCTGTAAGTACGTCGAAACGTCCATCATGCAATCAAAGATTCAAAGGTAAAGAAAGCGGTGACAAAAATAATGTAGAGGTGGAATATACCGAGGAGACCAGAACAGGCAAACGCATATATGAAGCTGCGGAGCTGAGCACCTGCGTGGCTTGCTCGAGATAGCTTCCCGACGAGTCTTGGGAAGACATTTCGAAGAGAGAAAGAAAAGGAAGAAAGAGAGGAGGAGGTCGGCGAAGAAAAGGATTGTTTCTGCGCAACAAGGAGTTTTGGTAAGAGGAGTCTCGGAGTGCGTGTTTGGAGTGATGCACCCGTATGCACACGGCACTGCACAGCTTCACCGTACTCGTACCAAGCTTTGGAATGGGGATTATTGGTGAATGGTGGCCCTGGTGATGCGATCGAGGGGTGTCTTGTGCGCACAAAGTGGAACTGGACTGGGAGGTGGAAGCTCTGCGAGCTTCGTGTCTCAGCTAAAAACTAAGCTCACCGCATTGGAACGGGGGGGCAGAGAGGGAGCGAGGGGGGGAAGGACGAGGGGACGACGACCAGAACCCAGAGGTGGCCGCTTAACAGGTGAGGCTATTGACAGAGACAAGGTGAATCTTCAGAGAGCCACGAGTATTTCTCAAACATATAGACTTGTGTGATGTGCTTGGTTTGCATAAAGAGGAAGATGAAGTTTTGCTTTGGGTTGAGGCTTTGTTAATGCAAACGAGCTGTGAATAGAGTGAGCGTGTGCCAATGGAAGGCTCGGAAGCTAGCGAAGAACTCCAGCGTAAACCGGGTCTTTACCAGAGGCAAAAGCGGCAGAGCGAGGGATGGCTCAAGCCCATACACCGGCAGTAGTGGTGCTGTCGTACTGTACTGGGCTGGACTAGGTAAGTGATCTTACAGCTGTTGTGGATTAATACTATTTATTATTGTATTATGATTATGATGGAGGATCATAAATGCTGATTTGAAGCGAAAGAAGCTTTATCGCATTCTAGAATTGCTGTGTACTAGGTACATACCTGTACAGTACTGTAGATAGGTTAGCTGTGAGGCTGCTGCCGTTGTTCGCTGTATCAAGGACTCCTAGGCTCTCTGAATCACTGAGACCAGCACAACACGGTGACTGAGACCTCATCCCACCACCTCATCATCCTATTGTATGTCTTCGTCTGTGCCGCTTTACTTGCCTCATTCCTACAGTAGCAAAAGTACAGTCCAGTACGGTAGTAGTTCAAAGCACGGCGTCTAATTTTCAGGATATCTTCCCCCAACAGGAGAGCAATGACGTCCGTCGTACAGTACTACAGACTTTCCAGGTATCAAAAGGAAAAAAACATGTGCTTTCCGGCGTAGTGGTAGACCAATGAGGAGGCCATCAACAAGAAGCGCGCACCATGATGGCCTGGAGATCACCATTTCGGAGCCCCTGTCACACCTGGCATGTCACAAAGTTATGCCTCTTTTGTGAAAATCATCAGAATAATGTGGGTGGTGTCGTGGGAAGGGAGGAGCCACCAGAGCGGCCGCAGCAAAGAAAAAGACCACTCAGCTGCCACGAAAGCAAATTTATGCGCAGCAGCCAACGACGCGAACCACCACAAGTACAAGTGAACCTGCAGCCCGTCAAAAACCAAAGCCACAGCGTGAAAGCGGCCTGCCAAATCCTTGGTCCATCTATTCTTGACACCCACCCTTACGGTCCGGCACGAACGAAAAAAATACCAACAGCAACCGAAAAGGGAAGTCTCAAGAACAATCTGATACACCCCTTAGAAAGACTGCTCCTCCTGGTATTTGCGCATCATCCCCGCGCAACTCTCCCGTACGCTACTATCTAAAGACCACTGCTTCATTCCGTCCAACGACCAGCAAGAAACATCTTCAAATCACACAAAGCACAATACACAGGGCATCCGGCGCACAAGTCACAAATCATGGTCTCCTTTTCTTGCGAGGTATGTTGTTTACATGTACTCTACGCGCCGTCAGCGTGACACCCGTGTTAATCCAACCCCTAGGGCTGCGGAGATGTCCTGACGAAGAAGAAACTCGATGCTCATGCAAACCAATGTCGAGGCGCCTCATTTACATGTTTGGATTGCATGGTTCATTTTTGGGGGACAGAGTATCGTGCGCATACAGTTTGTCTTCCTCTGACCCCTCATCGCTAGGGCTGAACTGACGCTCCTGCAGAGCTGCATTAGTGAAGCGCAAAAATACCAAGGTGCCTTGTACAGACCGGAGAAGGAGAAGAAAGGGAGGCAGAATAACAATAGCAACAATAGCAACTCGAGAGCCCTGGTCCCAAGAAATCCTTACGTTGAGGATGTCGAGGAACAACACAACGGCCATATCGTCATTGTAGACCCTCCAATGCCCGAGGCTCCTTCTCCGCCATCAGCAGCTCCTGGTTTTAGACACGAACCAGCAGAACCGGTTAATGTTTTCGACTTCCTCGTCAATAGCGAGACCCCAAACCCTTCTGTACTCAACCTTCCCGCGCCAGAATCCATGGCCATGTTGGAGGACACTCCTGAAACAAATGGTCAGGATCTTATGAGAGTACACTTCGATGATGAAGAGCATGGTATGTCTGAAATGGTGGAATATGGGAATGGACCAGTGCCTGCTACGAATTATCACACGCCAGCTCCCAAGCAAGGGCGGGAACGAGAACGGGAAAGAGAACGGAGAAAGAAGGAGAGCAAGGAAGGGAAGAAGGATAAGAAGCGGAAGAGAGAAAGTCTACGTGTAGACACCCACTCTCTTTCTCCAAAGCCGGACGAGGAGATGACGGATGCGCCGCCAGTTCTTCACTCGGGCCTAACAGGTGGCCTTCACCGACTGATGCGCCCGGATGTCTTCCCGCCATCGCCGGATTATTCGGGAGGTGATGCGAATGTTGATTCTCCTGGCAGCCCATTGAAGAAGACAAAACATTCAAAGACTTCAAAGAAACGTGGTCGTGTTGATACCATTTCTAGCAACATCATGTCGCTCATCAACCCAAGCAAAAGCGCATCCCGTGAGCATTCCGAGGACAGACCCAGGAAACATCGCCATCGAAGACACCGAGAAGAGTCCGCCAGGCCCGAGAGGAAAATGATTGAGTATAAACCCATGGGCGAAGACGAGGGAGGTGATAGCCAAATGGTCGTTTACCAGCCTCGTGCCGAATTGTTACTCAGCTTCATCAATAAGGGCCCGGAGAGCGAGCGAGGCGTTAGCATGAACAAGGCCTTAAAACGCTATCATCGCGAGCGCACTGCTCTTGGGGTCTCAATGGGAAAGGGGGAGGAGGAGAAGGAATTGTGGCGGAGTCTACGGATGAAGAAGAACGAGCGAGGGGAAATCGTGTTGTTCTTGGGATGATTTGGGCAGAGGACGAATGTGTCTTGATTTTGTGATCGATAGTGGTTGGCGGAGATATCCAGTTGCCCATGTGATAAGTACTTATACCTATACCTTGCTGGAGAGGGCGCCTGTTTCCTTATGGCAAAGTTCTAGCTTTAGTTTTATCAGTTGTCGGCTCTGCTGGTCAGGAGCGAGCAAGGAGTCGGCAGTTGTTTAATATGCAGCGGCCTTTTCAGGCCGTTGTTGTTTTGGTTGAGAGTACAGTCCTCTTTTGGTCAAGTGAGCGTGTGACTGATGATAAATGATAAAATGCGGTACTTGGCATCTGTACCATGCAGTGCCCCAGAGAGAGGTTGAATTCCAGTCTTGACATAGATGACTGCAGTGAGTCTGTGAAACTAAACTACTCTACCTAGGTACGTAGACGCTGAGCTGAGCTGGGCTGAGCTGAGGCGTGCTCAGTTGCACTCCTTCCCTATTTCATCAATGGCGCATGAAATGGTTGCAGGATGAGAAATAAATGCACGAGTGCGAAAGTCCATCCATGAGTCAAAAGATGACTCTCAACACTCAACTGACACCAAAATGGCTTAGTGTAGCCTTGCGCAAATATGTGCTCCACCAGTTCCCAGTTCCCAATTGCATACGAGTAGCCTACCTAGTGAATTGAGAGAGCCCTTTGCCACAAACATAAATTCACCTCCGTCTCTCATCATCCTCGCCGCATTTCATTTCCTTCTTTCTCTACGTAGACGACGCCTTACGATTTTTCATTTCTGTACGAAGCCGCCGTATTTTGAAGGCGCATCCATTCTACAAAGACTTCGGAGACCTCTTGCTCCCTTGAAAGCGTACCGTACAGTACAGTACAATACTTGCACATCGTAATCAACAACCCGATACCAACATCGACAAGCCGAGCCCCACGGAGAACCCCACCATAACCAACATCACCACGTTTTCTTCAACCTCAGGGATTACAACGACTGAAGCAATTATGGCGTCTGTCGAAGCTCCCCCGGCTACTGCAAATTCGGGCAGAGGACGAGGCCGTGGAAGAAGACCGAGAAGAGGACGAGGTGGCAACCACACAGCTGGTTCAGCCCAGACGCAGACAACTCTTAATGTCGCCAATCAAGGACCGAGTACGTCTCTAGAACCTCAACAGTTTCCTACGGCACCTCTACAGAACCCACCACCCACAGCAGATAATCCAAATAGAGGCGGACGGAATGGTAGGCGAGGAGGCTTTGGGAGGGGTGGAAGACGGGGTGGTATACAAGCACAGCCAATGGTGAATGGACAGCGGGTTTTTGGTGGAATGCTCACGACCAGTAGACCTACTGTGGAATCATCCGTGAACGGATCCTTAGCAGCAGATGCTCCAGTATTTATACCGGGCCAACCCGTTGTTCCTCGCGCAAGAGCACCACAAGCACCAAGACCACGTCGCATGTCGAAATCTCAAGCCCAGGATATTGCCACAAGAACACATGAGGATATATCAAATGGCCAGTACGAATGCTCTATCTGCACAAACGAGGTACTACCAAATTCTAAGATCTGGACTTGCAAGACATGTTGGTCGGTACTCCATTTGTCATGTGCCAAGCGTTGGTCTAAGAATGAGAGTGCAACGGTTCAGCAACGCAGAGGTGAAGAAAATGGAGACTTGCTTCCAACAAGGCAATGGAGATGTCCAGGCTGCAATCTTCCAAAAGATGAAATGCCAACTGCTTATACTTGTTGGTGTACAAAAGAGACCGAACCTCGCCAGATTCCTGGTCTACCACCTCATTCGTGTGGCCAAACTTGTTCGAGGCCGCGCGCGGGTCATTGTCCTCACCCTTGCGAGATGATTTGCCATGCTGGACCTTGTCCCCCTTGTCAATTGATGGGGCCTTCTATGTCTTGCTTCTGTGGAAAGGAGACCACTTCAAGACGTTGCCTGGATACAAATTACGAAAGCGGCTGGAGTTGTGCGCAAATCTGTGGCGATATCCTACCTTGTAGTGAGCATACTTGCCAGCGGGGTTGCCACGAGGGTTTATGTGGAAGTTGTGACATATTGATCGAATCGAGATGTTATTGTGGTAGGGTTGTAAAAGAACTGCCCTGTTCCGAGCGAGATGAAGAGCGAGAAAGTCAGTTGCTGAAGAAGCCTTCAGATGAGGAATCAAAAAACGATTCTCCAGACATCGATTCTTGGACGGGCTCCTTCGACTGTGGTGCTGAATGCCGGAGACCATTTGACTGCGGAAATGCTCAGCACTACTGCGAAAGTACTTGTCATGCTCAAGATCTCTCGCCGGCTCATTGTCCATTTTCACCCGATGTAGTTGCACATTGCCCATGTGGAAAGACTCCTCTAGATATCCTTTTACCTGAACCACGCACAAGCTGTAGCCAACCCATACCACACTGTCAAGAAAAATGTCAAAAACCGCTCATCTGTGGTCATCTTTGCGAACAGATCTGTCATCAAGGAGAATGTCGGCCATGTCTCCAGACAGTCGAGATATCATGCCGTTGTGGTAGGACGTCCTCAAATACTATTTGCCACCAGGGGACAGACGAGCCACCTTCATGTGCCCGAAAATGTAGGGCTACCCTCAATTGTGGAAGACATGAGTGTGGAGAACGCTGTTGCCCTGGCGAAAAGAAAGCCAGCGAACGACAGGTTGCGAAGCGCAGAAAGCAACCTCTGAGTGCTGGTCCCAGGTCTGCAGACGAGAACATTGAAGCTGAGCATATTTGTCTCGAATCTTGTGGTCGTCCTCTAAAATGTGGCAATCATAACTGCACGGAGCTATGCCACAAGGGGCCCTGCGGAAGCTGTCTCGAGGCTATATTTGAAGAAATCAGTTGTGCTTGTGGTCGTACAGTCTTGCAACCTCCTCAGCCATGTGGATCTAAACCACCTGAATGTCGTTTTGAATGTACACGCCAGCGCACATGTGGTCACCCTCAAGTCAAGCATCAATGCCACCAAGACACGGACCCATGCCCGAAGTGCCCATTCTTAGTGGAGAAGGCTTGTCTCTGTGGCAAGCGAACGTTGAAAAACCAGCCATGCTTCTTCACTGAGGTCCGATGCGGATTACCTTGTGGTAAGAAGCTGAAGTGCGGTATCCATACTTGTCAGAAGCCCTGCCATCGTGCCGGTCAATGCGAGGATGCTACTACACCATGCACACAACTTTGTGGTCGGCAGAAGAAGACTGTCTGTGATCACTCGTGTTCAGATCCATGCCATGCGCCTTATCCATGCAAAGAAATTACACCTTGCCAAGCGAAGACATTCATAACCTGTCAGTGCCAACACCAGAAGCAGGCGGTGAAATGCCTAGCTTCAAAATCCTCTGAAGGCAACTCGAAAAAGATTCTAGAGTGCAATGACGAATGCCTCAGATTGCAAAAAGAAACGCGAGACTAGCACTGGCCCTTGATATTGATCCAGCTACTCATACAGACGACCATATTCCCTATTCGCAGACAACATTGGAAATGTTCAAAACCTTCCCCAAGTTTGCACAAACACAGGAGCGCGAATTCCGTGTCTTCGCCGCCGACGAAACCGAGAAACGCCTCCGATTTAAGCCAATGCAAGCTTCTCAGCGAGCATTCCTCCATGCTCTCGCGGAAGATTTTGGTATGGATAGTGAGAGTCAAGATCCAGAGCCTCATCGCCATGTCTGTATATTCAAGACGCCTCGTTTCGTCTCAGCACCTATGAAGACACTCGCTCAGTGCATCAAGATCAAAGCAGTGCCTGTTCCAGAACTGGTACAATCATCAAAACCTCTAATGACGACTGCTGAACCATTCAACGCCTTTATCCTCTCCTCCCCTCGCTTCGGACTCACTATCGATGATCTTCAAGCGGATCTTCAATCTGAACTTTCTACTGTACCCCTTGTCTTCGATATTTCGTTCCTGCCTTCAGGCGAGATTGTCCTTCGTGCACTGGAACCGGCGACCTGGCACTTGAAAGTCGAACCTAGTCTTGTCTCTATCAAGACGGGATTGACCCGCAAGGTAGCATCCCTCGGAATTGCGACCGGTGTATTGCTGTGTAGTGTTGATGCTAGCTGCAATGTTTTGCGCAGAGAAGATGACCATGCCGGTGGTGGATGGAGCCAGGTGGCTAAGGGAGCCAGTGCTAGTCGTAGCCAACCTCAGGCGAGTCTCGGCGCCAAAAACTCATTCACTGTCCTTGGCAGCAATAAGAAGAAGAAGGCCGAGAGCGATAAGAAGGTGGTTGAGGATGCCGTAGATGATTGGGAGAGGGAGGTTGATGGTTGGGAGAACGGCTAGTGTTTAATTTGTGATAATAAGAAAATGCCAGCCTTACGTTTGGCCTGGGATGAAACCCATTGTAGCGTAGAGCAAAGCTCGCTTAGTCTTCGAAAATGAAGCGGAGAAATATCTATTAGATATGCCTTACTTTCCACCTAGCTCCGTACTTATAACCCAGTGTTATTGCTTATATTACAATACAGAAATAAGATCAGGTATGGCGCTTATACCGAGTTGGTATTTGTGACTACGAGTTGAATGGCCTAGCTCCTGAGGAGGAGAAAGGGCTACCTTCAAAGAAAAGAAGAAACTAGCTGCGTCAACCGTCAAAGAGTAACCTTTCTCAAGATAAGCAGCTTAGGACTAGACATCAACATTCGAGAACCTGTTCTGAGGCTACCCTCAAACAAGAGTGGGCTGTCGGAAGCTTCCTTTATAGCAATTCCAGACGTTACTGTTATAGAAGGATTCACTACTATTTCAATTCTAATATGTAGGCGGGATGAAACTTGCTCTGTAATAAAGGTAATTAGTACAAAGTCGACGCAGGACGTCCTCATTTGATTTGCATCTGCGAGGCAAAAGTCTCCTGGAGAGGAAAGATTTCATTAGTATACACGCTTTACTCCGTATATCTTGCGATTGGGCCGATATCACTGCAGGTGCTGCTGTATCGATATGGTTGCATCTTCGGAGTCCGGAACGAGAGTGCAGCATTAAATGCGTAGGGTGCCGATCAACCTAGAATATCTTCCAAGGATTGAGTACCGTGGATCTTGACCCAAGAAATGGGGACACGACAGTAGCGTCTCATCATCCATTGAATCATCCTAGATGTCTTAGTGGGATCTTGCAAGAACCAGATCTTTTTCAATGCTCTTCCTCGCTCGCTTATATAGGGGCTCGGCTGGACAAGCAACAGGGGAACTTGGGATTTCAAGAACACCATTTCGTACCAACATGTACATGTAAATGACAAATCTTTTTAAGGTATTCTACTCAATACATATGGAAGTCTACTCAGACAATAAAAGGCACTTTTGCATACTTCCATCACCTGACCCAACTGTATGTCATTATCGTATCCTTCACTACTGCCCCGGCTTCAACTTTGCCAGGTCAAGTCTTTTCTCCAAGATAATTATTACTCTAGGACACGGACAGAGCAACGTTACTGCCGCTCCGCTTTCATTATTATTAACTTCTTCTCTTGGGTAATTAATGTACCGATACTGTGGGATTAAAAGAAAGAGTGGAGGTAACTGCCGAGATAAGAAGTGTGCAGCATTATGTGGGGTTATATAGAACGTGCGCCGCGGCAGATACTCCCCAGCAGAAAGCACCTTCTCTTTCAAGGTTCTTATCAGAGTTCAATCAGGCCAGGAACCCGCTCCTGGAACCATCAAGAAGTCTACGACCGAAGAACTTGTCCTGCAGGAACTCCGCGTCATTCATGTCTTCTTCCGCGAGATGCATACGACTACCGGATGTTAAGACTGATCCACCAGCCAGCAATGGTTTTCGTCAATAAGACCCTTGTTACGTTGCATAGATGACAATATTGGCTGGATGTATCGTTTTGTTTGTTCCATTAGATGAGAGGACAGTCTGTATATCCCAGGTAAGTCGCCTTGCAACTCAACTATCGATCATCCTTAAATCCTTAAAGCTCGCTTAAGATGGCTTTCTTCGCTTGCTTTACAACGTTGGCCGTGTTATCGCTCACACAAGTCGGCGTAGCGGTTGACTCAGCTTTTGGTTATCCCGCTGGCGTTGACGTCTGGTGTGGGAAAGCATACCGATCCACGTGAGTTTTGTAAAGCATTGTAGAGATCCCCTGAACTAACAGGCATCATAGCAATGATTCCTTTGAGTCTGGAGGATGGCTAAGTGAGCCGAGTTTGTCATCAACTCCTCTCTTGGATTTGACCATTCGACCTCGTATGAATATATATCTCGAGTCAGACGACTATGCTTCCTTCATTGTGGATGTGACCATTTCGTATATGCATGGAGAGGCGTATTACAATACCTCTTTCAATAAGCAAACTAATGAGACCAAATCATTTGAGACCTTGTTTATAGATATCTTAGTTGATGATACAGGCCTAGACTTAGTCTCTTCTGGTAATGTCTCAATTAACTCAACCTCGAATGAATTCGTCTTCTCGCTTGCCAATCTTTTGCCTCAATTCGAGCCATACAATATATCAATTATTGGTTCGTCGGGCGATGGTAACCACTCTTACATCTCAATGACCCAGCTTTACCGCCTACCTGAACGAACCGACGGAGGAACTGTTGTCAAAATTGATAGTCTGTATGGTGGTCTATTGGTTCAAGATTTTACGACAAATTCAACAGACTGGACGCCTTTCTTCCCATATACTTACTACGCACTCTGGGATGAATGGGTCGGCAAATCAGTTGATACTCTTGACGTTTTCAAGGACCATGGATACAATACAATCCATATCGTACCCACAGGAACATTGGGCAATTTCGATTTCAGCTATGAAAACTTGACCATTTATCTCCAGAGAGCAGAAGAGTTGGGTTTGTGGATTCATTGGGGTATGCGAGGAAGCTACACGAACTTGTCGTTCGAACTTGTCGTTCGTAGCTACACAAGTCGAACAAGTGAAATCGTGGAGGAATATGCTATCATGGTATACAGCAGATGAACCCGATGGACAAGTACAACCCCTCAACTCAACAAAACTCGCCTACGACTACATAAAAAGCGTTGATCCATACCATCCCATCTCCCTAGCCCTCAACTGCGAGAACTACTACTTCTCAGAATACTCCTCAGGAGCCGATATAATCCTCTCGGACGTCTATCCCATCTCAGTCAACACATCCTGGTCCAACGTCTACGACACAGCTTGTAATACCACATACGGTTGTTGCGGTTGCGATAATTGTGATGGAAATTTCGAAGATATATCAAATCGATTCGACCTCTTTGCCAATTATCAAGAATGGTTAGGTGTACCTCAGAAGCCTCATTGGGGTGCTCCTCAAGCTTTTGGAAATGAGACTTTCTGGTCTAGATATCCTACCCCTGATGAAGAGGTGGTTATGAATATGTTGAGCATTAATCATAATGCGAAGGGGATTGTTATGTGGGACTATCCCAGTGAACCTGGGATTATTTCTGTCACTGGCGAGTTATCTAAGGTTTTAGTTGCGGATACGGCGAGTGGGTTTTTGCTTGGGAATGTTACGATTGGAAATCTAAAGGTTAATGGCGCGAAGAGGATTGATGCTTCGGCTTGGATTTTGGGTAGTCAGATGTTGGTTAGTGTTGTCAATTTGGAATATTCGTCTAGAGTTGGTGTTGTTTCTATTCAGCTTCCTGTTGTTGCTACGGGAGTGAGTAGTGTGCTTTGGGGGAATGGTGGGTGGATTGTTGATGGGGGAATGATTTCTAGGAATGCGACTGTAGGACTTGGGGTTGATTTGATTGTTTTGGAGTTATGAGATATTTTTTTATCTTGGACTGCTTTTAGAGATATGTACTTAGTTATTTAAGTGGTAATAGATAACGTCTTCAAACAATACCCGTTGGTCCGCTTAAGCGAGCAGTAGACAACTGGAAACCAATGTTCGCACTACTTGATCTGGTAATCCGTGAACAAAAGGCACGAAGCCCATTTCAGCTCCGCAAAGCAGAGCTTTCCTCCTCTCTCCTTTCATCTCTTCCCGCCTATACCCTTGTAGATTATTATAGCCGAAGATCGTCTCTCCAAAGCCCCGATATGCCAATTCCATTATGCAATTCCCATGGATCAGCAACTAAGTGACTGGCTACAACAACTCTTGGCACAACAATAGCGTATCTGAATCTCAATCGGAACTCACATTTATCTCCGCATTTCTTGTGTGGGGGATGACATATCCAATATCCCATCACTCTTTTTGTGTATTTCTGAGTGCGGGGGAAATCCGCTCCCCACGATTTCTTTTACTTTAGCGTCGTTGGCACTCCATGCTCAGGGTGGGAGGGAGTACAAAGTGAGATGGATTTCTCTTAGGCTTTGATTTTCTGATATCTTTATATCAGATAACAACGAACGTCATCTTAGGTATTCTATCTTGCTTTCTTCTTTTCAAAAATGGACACAAAAGACCCCAGCTTTTTTGAGAAAGCTCCATCTGCCATCCACGATGATAATAGTCCTCCGTCCCCTCACCCAAAAGTGCATCTCCCGCACGGTCACGATCCGAACTGGGATGGCAGCGGAATAGATTTCAGTCACATCGATGAGAAGGCGGTCCTTCGAAAAATGGACCTCCGATTAATTCCGATGCTCGCGTTACTTTACCTCCTTAGTTTTCTCGATCGAGGGAATATAGGGAATGCGAAGATTGAGGGCTTGACTGAGACGTTGAATATGACTGGTCCCGAGTATAATTGGTGTTTGACGGTTTTTTTCTTTACTTATTGTGTTTTCGAAGTTCCTTCTAATTTAATGTATGTAAACCTCTTCTTTTCTTTTCTTTTTGTAACACATAAGGTAGGCACTGTATGTAAGATCTAGAGCTGATAAATGAGTATATTTATATAGGCTTAAACGACTCCGTCCTTCAATTTGGTTACCTACTATTATGGTTGCTTGGGGTGTCGTGATGACATTAATGGGAATCGTTAAATCTTATCATGGTTTACTCATTGCGAGGATATTTTTGGGTGTTACGGAAGCTGGTCTTTATCCTGGTGTTGCTTATTATATCACTATGTGGTATTGTAGGCATGAGGCCCAGTTTCGACAGGCTATGTTCTTTAGTGCTGCTAGTGTTGCGGGTGCTTTTTCTGGGCTGTTAGCTTATGGTATTGCGAAGATGGATGGCGTTGGTGGGTTGGAGGGTTGGAGATGGATGTGAGTTCCTCCTTCTGTTTTTGGAAGGGTTGTGGATTGTTTTTCTGACGATTTTAGTTTTATTCTTGAGGGTATTGCTACTGTTTTGGTTGCTTTGTCGGCTTTCTTTGCGATCTACGATTTCCCGGATACGGCATCTTTTCTTACGACGGAAGAACGTGCTTGGGTTGTTCATCGACTTAAGTATCAGGGTTCTGCTGGTTCGGGGAAGATGGTTGCTGAGTCCGAACGATTTCACTGGAAACATGTTTGGGCTGCTTTTACTGATTGGCAGATATATGTTGGTCTTTTCGTAAGTATTTCCTCGTCCGAGAATGATGACCTTTTCTGACCTTTTCAAGATGTACTGGGGTATAGTTTGCCCTCTATATGGTATTTCGCTATTCCTACCTACAATCATTAACGAACTTGGCTATGTCTCTTCGACGGCTCAACTACTTACTGTTCCGATCTATCATCACATCACTGCAGCTGTGCTATCAGTCGTCACAGCCTTTTATTCCGACCGTTCAAAAATCGGGAGAGCTCCATTTGTCTTCTTCCCTATGTGCGCTATCCTCATCGGTTACATAATGGCCATTGCTGGTTCCGCCAAAGGAAATCTTCCTGGATTAGTCTACGCTGGAGTATTCCTCGCAGCATGTGGACTTTACCCAGCATTTCCAGGAAACATTACTTGGATGTCGAACAATCTCGCGGGGTCTTATAAGAGATCAGCTGGAATGGCTATTCACATCGGAGTTGGGAATCTCGGTGGTGCTATGGCGAGTAATTTTTATAGAGAGGTTGATAAACCGAAGTATTTGCTTGGGCATGGGTTGGAGATTGCTTTTGTTAGTGTGGGTTTGGTTGCGGTTTTGGTTTTGAGGATGTGTTATGCGAGGGTTAATAGGGCGAGGGAGGAGGAGGGGAGGAGAGTCCATGGTGATGGGGTTGAGGGATTGACTGTTCTGAAGATGAGTGAGATGGGGGATAGGGCTCCAACTTTTAGGTATATGATTTAGTTGATTGTGGGTGTTAGGTAGGTAGTTATACTGCTTATACCGTCTTGAAACTCTGAAGCGCTAAAGCTATGTTTTAGTACACTATCTGATCATGTCTCCCCTTTCCATTTCGCTTTATTGACTTTTTCGAGCCTGATACCTGAAAAGGGGGGCGGGTCGCTAACCGATCGTGTCATGTGATGTGATCAAAGGATCAAATCCAAACGATGCTTCGGCCTTAATTATCTATCATCCATCCAGCGCTTAAGATACTCTAGTAGTATCTCATACTATTCTATATAAGATATAAGCTGGGTATGAGGCTCTACACTGAACCTCGAAAATCGGATGAACCTATCAATACCACGTGGCTAGAAAGTGGGATGTCCCGTCATGCAGATCAGAAAAGAAGCGGAGCGAATTCGATATGATTTAATTATTTGAGAAACTAACGGAAAAGCAGCGTCTGTAACGTAGCATAGAATGATTTTCATGGTACAGTACATAACGGAGTAGAGTTTACAGTAGCTGTTGATAGTGAGTGAAATCACGGCGAAAATCCAAAAAAGTTCCAGGTTCGCAAGCGGGGTGGCTGGGATGACGCGGTGAATAATACAGTATGTAACTGCCAAATAGCCGAGCAAGTTCAAGTCTTCCACCCTTTCCCCCACCTTTCGGACTACCGCTCAAATCACAATCAATTGGGACCTGGATTTATTACTGTATCATAACTAATCCTATATTATTATTATGGTACTGTATTTTCCCGCTTCTTGTTCAAGTTTTGTAAGAACGGTATCGGTATAGTAGTATGTATGTATATATTGTATAGCCGTAAGTGATCCAAGATATCATATCTCTATACAGTAAGTCTCCTTTCTTAATCGTCATTTTAACTATTTTACTTAGTCTCTCATATTTCTCCACCCTATCTTATCTATATCGCCCCTCCCAGATGTTACGTTGAGTCTACTAACAGTACCTGACTGTACTTCGTACCCCTCGGTCTCCTGCAGTACCGGTACTTATCTTTTAACCGACGATTAATTTACGATTATCGTTGAGATCTCCTCTTTTTACTGTACTGTATGTATGCAAGAGAGAGGAGAGAGAAGGAAGGAGGAGATGATTATCAGGACAAGGTTGGGATTAATTGACCTGATTTTCGGGATCGCTATCGGGGGTCCTGGTTCAAGGTCTGAGTTTACCGGTGAGGGGTTATGGGTTTTTTAATTTGCGATTGCGACGGTATGTTATAATCTCCCTGGTCGTCGCTTCACTTTTCGGATTTTTCTTTTTGGTTTTCTTGTCTCTTGCTAGGTTGCCGCATTCTGTTTGTGGCTCGCTCGCTCACAGATGACAATGAAGACCGCCGTCGCGTTAGCTTTTTGGGCTTGGGGATTGGTGGGGACGGTGGTGTCGGCTCCGTATCCTTTGTCGAATGTTTCTAGTAGTACTGTAAGTTAAAATCCAACTCCCTCGTGCCCGGCAATTGCTTGCAGACGGCTTAAAATTTGAGTTATGTCAAGCTATCTTCTTATTACTCGGATTGCTTAATCTGGATATTTCGGATGTTCCATGTCTTACAATCGCAAAGAGAGTTTGAGGGATTCGAGTTAAATGTCCTGCAATGGTGGTGACCCTTCTTGAATCGCAAACTGACATTGTATAGCTTAAATCAATTCAAGTACCTCTAGATTCGTACTTCAACAATGCTGGCTTCGCGCTTGCACCGGGAGAGGCTTCTTTCGATCAATTGAACAATTCGTACCCAGCTAGCAAACTCCCAACGGGTGGATACTACAATTCGATGAAAACAGGACTTACATATCTTTTCCCGGGTTACAAAGGGAAGAACGTTAGTGATAATGTAATCATGTCGGGTCAAACGATCGATATCGCTTCAGCATCATATTTCAGCGTTCAAATGTTAATTGCAGCTGATTTGGCATCGACGGCTGCGAATGTTACGTTTAGTTACACGGATGGTTCTTCTTCGGTCTCGGAGGTACGATCAGAGCCATTCTTCAACTTCTTGACTCTTTATAAGGGAGAGATTATCATGCCTTCTTACTTTACGGAGAACGATACGAATTTTAATACTACTCATATTTATGAGTGGGTTGGATCGCTCGATTATTCGAAGACGTTGGAGTCTGTTACTTTTCCCGATACGACTAACTTGACATCTGGGTCGAGATTGCATGTCTTTGCTGTTTCTCTTTGGCAGGGTTCTGGTATTGATGTTCAATATTTGCGTCCTACTCAGAAGACTTCTGGGGATGGGGTTCAGATTGTGGAGGTTGTTGTTAATAATGCTGGTCCTGATTGGATTAGTGGTGATGGTGTCGAGATTACTATTGAAGGAGAGGGCATCGTGACTGTTGAGCCGGGGACGATTAAGAGATTACGTCCGGGGGACCAAAAGAAGGTTAATGTTGGCGTGGTCGGTTCTGGAAATGTTACCGCGGATGTTGTCTTCACGGGTGGTAATTCTACTACTACGTATACAGTTGAGGATGTGGTTTTTGGACTTGAGGAGTGGACTTCTGAGCTTTCGAGTCTTACTAAACATGAAAGTCCGGAGTGGGTAGGTAACATATTTCTTTGTTCTTGTGATATTGAAATATCGTCTTACGTCTCCGAGAGCAAGACTCATAACTCTTACTCATAACTCCTACTCTTATACTATCAGAAATCAGTATACTAACTTGGCAATAGTTCGATAACGCTAAGTTTGGAATATTTATCCATTGGGGTCCTTATGCTGTCCCCGGTTGGGGAAATTCTACTCCTTACGAAGTCTATGCTGAATGGCATTGGTGGTATAGTCATCATCGAGCTGCTGACACTAAAGCTGATGTGTGGCAATACGATTTGGATACTTTTGGACCAAATGTCGTCTACGACGATTTCTTCGTCAACTTTACAGCTGATGCTTTCGATGCCAAGGAATGGGTTGATCTGTTTGCAGATGCAGGAGCTCAATACTTCGTTCTTACCACTAAACATCACGATGGATTCGCCATGTTCGATACCAAGGAAACGACACATAGAAACTCGATACATTATGGACCTCAACGTGATGTCCTGAAGGAATTGTTCGATGCGGCAAAGGAATACCAACCTCAACTTCATCGTGGAACTTACTTTAGTCTTCCTGAATGGTATAATCCGGACTTTGGACCATATGGATTCGCTCAGGCTCCGGGAAATGCAAGTACTAGTTGGCCTGGTATTCTAGCACGAAATCCGTATACTGGTGAAGTGGAACCATATACAGGTCGTTTGAACATCTCAGATTTCATTACTGATTTGATGGTACCTCAAATGGAGCTGCTCGCGTACGAGTATGAGACTGAGATCATGTGGTGTGACTGTGGTGTAAGAATCCCTTCTTCGTCAAGCAAGTAACATGACTGACTCATTGAAACAGGCGGCCAATGGAAGTGCTGAATTCGCAAGTGCTTGGTTCAACAAAGCATCGGCAGCAGGTCGAGAAGTCACTATGAACTCGCGCTGCGGAATCCCCGAAGGAAGCGACTTCGACACGCCCGAGTACGCAACCTTTTCTTCAGTCTCCGAGAGAAAATGGGAATCCAACCAAGGCATGGATCCTTACTCTTACGGGTACAATCGAGCTACAGCTCCAGAATCATACATGAATTCGACAACGATCGTAAATTACTTGGTGGATATGGTGAGCAAGAATGGAAATTTCTTGCTTGATGTTGGGCCGATGGCCAATGGCACAATTGATGCTACTGAGGTTGCGCACTTGAAGGAAGCGGGAACGTGGATTAAGGCCAATTCGGAAGCTATTTTTAATACTACTTACTGGTCAGTACCTACCTACTTGGTTTCAGGTCTGGAGGAAAGACTCGATTAACAAAATATATAGGTTCATCACCCCCGAAACCGGAGATGTTCGCTTCACCCAGACTCAAGACGCTTTCTACATCATTTCCCTGATCGAACCAAGCGAGACTCTTGTTGTTGATGTTCCTGTTCCAATCCTTGATGGAGACACCATCACAATGATCGGTGCGGGCAACAATACGGAGCTCGATTGGTCTTTTACTTCTGATGGAAGCCTGTCGATTGAAGTGCCGAGTGCGCTGGTTGATGCTGGGAAGTATGCCTGGGCGATGAAGGTCACTTACGTGGCGTGAAGGGCAATTTAAAGGACCCGTCTATAAAAGGTGTAAACCAAAATCCAAATCAAGATAACTACCTACTAGCTAATGGCAAAGTAATAATAATGTTGGCTTTGTAGCAAACTCTGGCTGAACTGTGAGGATCCCAAGATGAAAAGCGTCGAACCGGCGAATGTGTCAGAAGCTGGGGCTGGAGATGCTTGTTGATGCAGGTCTTGGCAAGCTGGATACGAGCTGCGATTCCGTCCATTTCAGCCATTCTTCAATCAAATTCTGCACTTCTAACTTTTTTCCTGATCCTGATGCCTACGCTATTACGCCAGCCGCTACACGCTTTTGAGACGCAGGTACACATTATAAGCCTCTGAATGCGCCCCAAATGTCGCAATAGAGTTACTCGAGCATCGAGCCAGCTCCAACTTGGCAGCCTTGGCAGTGCCACGTGTGCACGTGATGGACCATATGGAAAGTCCGGAGGGCCGAGGCAAGCGAAACACGAGGCCCGAGCGGCCTTACGGCTTCGCTCATGGCCCGCAGGACTCAGTGAGGTCTTGTACAACATTCCCCTTCAGCAGTACAGAGCCAATCCGTAACACCGTTCCTTATCTTCGAGGTCCACACATCATGGCTGAGGTACAACCCGACGGACCAAGCTCCACCACCAACCTGGAAACACAGCCGGCACAGCAGCCACCAGTACCATCAGCACCAGCACCAGCATCAGCATCTGCACCACCCGAGGCTCCCTCTCCTGCCACGGCCGACGCACCTACTGTCCAAGTCCCAAGCTACCCTGCTGTAAGTCTCTCCTTTACTCCGTCTCGAGGTGAATGGTATGGCTAACGGGCTTATGGTCTACAGTGTGATCGATGCCATTCCCGAAAAGTAGGTGTGACCAAGGTGCACCTGCAATGTCACTCGCTGACCACTACTAACAAACCACCAGATCAGATGTGACAGACAAGCTCAATGTCAACACTGCATCGAGAGCGGATCACCCTGCCAGCGGACACGCTCCGTCATTGCCGGCAAACGTCAGAGGAGGAGCAAGAGCAAACCGTAAGTCGTCTTGGGCAAAGTTCCTCAATGCCTTCTCTAAGCGACGTGTAGTGTCGCCGAAGTATTGAGGCTCGAAGACCGCTTAGCACGACTTGAGAAGTCAATCACCCACGGAGAGTCTCCCCATATACCAAGTGACAGTTATTCTCAGAGGAGCCCCTCGGACCGAGATCGAGCTTCAAGTGCTGATCAACCCCCAATTAGTAAGCATTCTTCCGGAGGCATTACCTGCACCTGCACCTGCACCTGATGAGCGTTCAATTCTAACCTTCCAAGAACGTGCACGAAGTAGTACGGCACAGGTCACCCCCAAGAATGTCGAAGCCCGACCAACTACGTCACAGGCATTGCATGGGGTTGCTTCGGAATCGTCGAATCTTTTCTCGTCAACCGGTGCTGAGGCTCAAAGTACAATCCAGCAAGCCCTTCGCAATGCTTCATACCTCAGCGAAAGCGAAAGCGGGCAGGCTACCCTGAGTTCTGCGCTGTCCACTATCCGTAACATGTTAAGAGGCCATGAGCAAGACTCATCCGGACGATTGATAGAAGAAGCTCAAACCAACCAACCCCTCGGTAGCTGATCTAGACCTCCTCCCCCAGCCAGAATTTGTCCATGAGGTGTTACTAGACCAACAGAGTACGGCCGATCGAACTTTGAGAAGTTTAAATGCTGACATGAATATAGAAACTGCTGAGCTCTTCCAATGGTTCCCAATGGTGTCTCAGAAGTCGTTCGTCGCTATGTATCATGCACTCTGGCAACTGCCAAGCGAGAAAAGGGATATACGCCAGTTAATGTGTGTGAGTGAAACCTTTGCATGGTTCCTTTGCGATCGAACCTTCCATTCAAATCACACGAATCACAAAACTGGTTTAGAGATATATCTAGAGCAGAGAGCCAGTGACTATTCTCAAATCGTCTCATTCGGTTCGAAGCAGCTCCTTACGCTGAGTCCACCAAGTATTTTGTCTATCCAGGCATTAGTTTGCGCAGTATGCTCCTTGTCCTGACATCGTTTCCTCGGCATCTGCTCACAATACTTAGGCATTTCGGTTCCAGGATAATGGAGATCAATCTGGGGCCTGGACACTAATTGCCGCCGCGTGCCATATGTGTGGAGCACTTGGGCTGGATACGCGTACGTACAAAAATACACCTGAAGACGACGAGCTGCGTTGGTGCTTTTTGACTACCTATATGCTAGACCAAGGAATCGCCATGAACCTTGCACGTTCCCCGACCTTGCATGATTCAAATGTCGATCCGGCGATATTTGTTCGTCGAGAATATGAAATGGTCCACATACAGTTTGAATGTCACTATCTAACACTTGATTTCGCTCGGGTCCAAAGTCTCATCCATACAAATCTCAAGTCACCCCAGAGTCGCCGGGCATCCACCTCAGTACGATATGAGTCACTTCAAGCAATCAAGAAGCAGCTCGACCAGATATACGAGAAGACATTGATGGTATGTAGCTTCCTTGCTAATATCTCTCCCGCTAACAATGAACAGTTGAAGGAAAGAATAAAACCCATGAACAAGCCGGATATTTCAGCTCAGGTTGTCGTTATGGAGTTTAGCTACTGGAACATCCTAACTGTGATGTACCGTTCTGACCCAGTATTTCCGGAGGAGCCCTTCCTGAATGAAGAATGCCTCCAAGCTGCTCGCTCGACCCTCCAACTAATAAAGCCACTTCGCAATGAAGTTTCAGACTGGCAAAGTCATGTTGCTATTGCCCACTGGTGAGAGCGCTTAGTTGTCGACCACGGGAAATCAACTGGCTAATAAGAATTGAATAGGTCTCTCTTCTACTTTCCCTTCACGCCTTTCTTCGTTCTTTTTTGCAACGTTATTTTCCAATCAGAGACCGAAGATCTAGCGCTCATGAACGACATGACAGAATATTTGAAAGAAGTTCGCCATTCCAACACAATCGCTGCTAAGCTCTATGCACTTTGTACCACCTTCTGTGATCTAGCCACTACTATCCTTGACATGGAGATTAAGCGAAAGCATCAGGTAGTTCAACAAGCAAGTCAATCAGGCTATATCAATAACAGCTATGCGAATAATCAGGATCCTAATTCTGTTAATATGGGCCAACCATCATATGCAAACCAACATTTGCCTATACCGATGATGCAGGAACATCCATTTAATGGGCAGGGCAACGAAGGACAGTGGAATCAGACACAGGACCAGGCAGATGTTCTCTGGCAGCTGCTGCTCTCGGATCCTACTCCTCAATGGCTTGAGACAGACTTTTCAGGGATCATGCCTATGACGACATAGATAAACCATATCGCAGTGGTTAAATCACCAGATCATATCCGCAGATGGGAAAAAAAGACCAATAGTCCTCAATGGGTGCAAACCTCTAGGACTTTGGAAATGCCGGCTGTAACAGGCAGCAAAACTCCACTCATGAATTAAATAGCGATACCGCGTAAGGTTCTAGGAGATACATCACCCCTGGTTAAAAAGACCGCTGTGCTGTACCAATCGCTCTACCAGATTAAGAGGGTGGTATATATCATGCGTGGAGTCTTTCCCGTGGTTTTCCAGCACTTTGAAGTGGTCTAAGGCATGAAGCAGGATGTTGGGTGTAAACCAATCGATGCTTTTCTCATCCATCGGCTAATTTTACCTCGCCTTTAAGTAGACTGTATCCGTAGCAGAGACCACAAAGCCATGCACGGTGGAGTTGAGCGGACCGCAACGCATCTCAACGAGAGACAGCCTTATCTCACACCGAACGTCTGCTCTTGGTTGTCTTTCTCTATCGTCACCATGATTGATTGACAAGTTCGCCATTCACACACCTACCAACAGCTAGTCATCATGCACAACCTCTTGCAAAGCTAGGTCGAGTCTCAAACAATATCCAGTTCGTTGATTCTAGTAGCAAGATCTATTTTGGCAGCGTTGAGTTATATCGATCGCTGGATGGGATGTTGTCTGGTAACCTCGAAATCAAGTCACTCGTTAGTGATTTTTGCTCTGTGAGTTGTAGCTTTGAGAACTGCGGAGTATGCAGCGGTGCTTTAGACGGCATCTGAAGACAAGATCGTGTTGGCGCAGTTGCCCGACTAAAACAAAATTCTTGCCGATGGACTCTTGAATGCGCTTGAAGTGCTTGCAATTGAAGGCGATCGTGGAGTGTTGTTGGGGAACAACGAATTCGGCGGATAGTGGGAGTCAAATTGGGGGAACAACGAAATTCGGCAAATTTAGAGACTAGATTCTTTCTGAGGGGGAATAGTACCTACCTTAAGCCACTCTCTTAGATGGTGACCAACAACATCTTTGCGTGCGTTGCGACCATCCCGACGCGGCTCAGGACCCGCCTTAGGACCAGCATCTATAGTACAAAGGAAGCCTCCCCTGAACAAGCTTGTCTTGCTTCGCTACCACCCTAAAGTGTATTAGCTATATTAGTACGAGCGCTCACTCATGCCTGTTGAAGAGTATACTAGTAGTACCCAACACCTATATATTATTTGAAGGTTCAGACCTACTATTGTACATCTGTGAGTTAATCTATTATTGCCTCAAAATTCCATCGGCTTGAGCCGATAGTCTCTCTGAGAAGCTAGCCAGAGCCAGCCGGGCTATCTAGTAGGTTAAAGTCTCGTTTGTTATTGTAATGAAGTAGATAGACCACTCCCCTAAGAAAGACTATACACCGCCGCCCACAAAATCAGCAAAAACTTCTTAATCTATCTATCCCTATTGCGCCTAGATGTACTTGTCATATCTATGTATGAAAGATACAAGTAAGCGAGCTTCTTCTAAAAGGTGAAGTACGGCCTGATGATGCGGTTTGTGAAAACAGCGTCCAGTTGAAAAGGCAGCCTATTCGGTAGAAATGAATGCTTCTCGTATGTAAGTATTCTGCCAAAATAATGGTCGTTGTTGACTTGGCTTCAAAACAAAAGAGTGAATACAGCCAAGCTGATAAAGTAATCCAGACAATCAAAAATTAGACCATATTTACCTGTACCGTGCTGTAAAACCAACCTCGCTTCAAAACTTCTTCAACCTTTCAACACAAAACTCCAAACAAGACCAACAACCAACCAAACCATCACCATCGCCATCACGATGAACGAAGACACAATTGCAGGAATCAGTACCTCGCCGACAGCATACGTAGACCTGAACGCTATCGAAAACAAAATGAACGTTGAGTCAACACAAGGCACGGCTTTCAACTTGGACACTGTCGAAAATACCACGGAAGTCTCAGCATCATCAAGCTCAATCTCAGTCTCTGACATCATGGGCATCTACAATCACAACCAAATTCACTCTGTTCCAAGACCTTCCGAAGGAACTCCGCTTGAGGATCTGGCAGCTGGCAGGCAGCCATGCTCGTGATGTGGACGTATCTGTCTACTTCTACGAAGACCGACCAGGTCATTGCTCAAAACTCCGCTATAGGACTTCAATCTCCGCTCCAGCCCTCCTTCATACGAACCAAGAGTCTCGTGCTGAAGGCTTGAGACTTTATAAGCTTTGCTTGAGAGATGAAGGCAATGCCGAATCAGGAATTTGGATCAATCCCACCATCGACAACTTGATTCTGCACCCCAAACGTTTAGATTAGAGACAGCCACAATAAAGCTTTCACCACATTCCCGAAATTCCCGTATAATCCCCTAGAAGTCTTCAGCTTTCTCACATACTGTTGGTATGCACTTTTTTTCCATCTCCCGCAAATGAGCTTCTCCCGGGAGGAATAGGAGACGTGGGATTTAAATACGATTGGGGGGGGCTCTTACTATTCTTGAAAACGGGAGGCAACATCGGTCATGGCCTGAAGATATAGGTGCTATCTTTGGTAGTGTTGGTTTAACTAGGTGGGTATACCCGTAAGAGTAAGTAGTACTGATTGTATAATAATATATTAATAATATTGTTACTACGGAATATAGGTAGGATACTACGATATATATATATATATATATATGCAGGTAGTTCCAATCCCTGACTCGCCTACTACCCTTGCATAGTTATGGCATTATCCCAGCAGGTATGGTTATCGAATGGTCTTCGGCTGCTGTGTATGCAGTGGCTGATACTTGGATGGGAATAGGATTGAGTCGTTAAGGGATGGGGGGGGAGGGTGTGAACGATCATAGAAAACCATCACAGGTAGTCATGAATGCCAAGACACAAAAATAATGGAACTTCTCCTTACATCACATTAATTTAAGAGACACTCCCATATTTCTTATTCTCCTCTCCTACCATACAAGGAAGGAGACGGACCGTAGATTGTGGAGAGTAAGAGGCTTAAGCATAAAGGGAAAGAGCCAACCCTTTGAAGACGGTGAGAGCTGGAGCCAAATGCAGCCTGGCCAAATGCATGTGAAAAAAAAATCATTGCCGTTACAAATTTAAGTAGCGTAAGAGTAGCTATAGATAGGTAATGTTTTTTTTTTAAAAGAAGTGGTAGGGACTTTGGTTATGAGACAGTTTGATTTGGGAGAAGTATGATTTTGTATTTGGTTGCAGAGACGATTGAGGTAGATTATCAGAGAGTGAGACTTTGAGAAAATTGTACAATTAAAACTTTCCTCTACTATCTAAACCATATCATCCCCATGATACTTTGCACAAGCAACATACTCTTTCTGTGTTTCAGTACTCCGCAGCATATGCATATCAGTATTAGTACTACACGGTGTCTCCGTTCTCTCATTCGACATCGTGGTACTCGTAGTCGTATTTTTGGATGAAGATATTGATGATAATCTCGATGAGATATAAGAGCGCCAGTTTCCCAAGGCTAAGCCAATGGATGTAAAGTTTATTAATCCTTGCATCGCTGGTAGACATGATGCTATAACTGCTACACCTGTCTCGACCATTGTCCAGAACAGTTCTGCGCTGATTATCCCGAGGACGTCGTAATTGGGTAGACCCATTACGTATTGCATTTTGAGACCGTCTTTGTGTAATTGTTAGTTTGGGAGTAGGTGAGGGGTGGAAGGGATATTTACTGCTTGGTGTTGATGTTTCGATGTAGATTGTCATTCGGACTATTGCTGATGCTACGGCACTAGATTTTATTTAGTAGGATGAAAGTGAATCAGCAATGGCGAGGAAAAACTTACAATCCTCCGAGTAATATAATAAAGGTGACTTCTATTTTCTTTCGGAGTGACATTTGGAGACGGAAGATCTTTACGAATGTTAGCAATTTTTTCCCCAGCACTGCAAACAGAATTCGAAAGATTGCGCATACATATGGTAAAGGAAGAGTCAAGATTATGAAATCGAAGGTAGCGTCTAAGATGGTATAGACAATTGTTGGCATGAAAGCGAAACCACAGACGCCTCCAATATTGGCCAGTGAGCTCCAGTTAGCAGCAAAATCAAGCTGACAATCGAAGACAAAGCCGAAGAAGAATGCTAGCATCCAGCAGATGATGATCCCGATTAGAACCCAGCTGATGATGTTGAAGCTTCTTGTTTGAAAGATTCTTCTGTAGAGGAAGAGGAATGATAGTTTAACGAATCCCAGGGCGAGTGGTTGGAGTATGAAGACGATATAGACACAACCTGTGAGAAGAGAAAGTGTTCTCGTTAGTTGGAGTCTCCTTCCTGAGGTCGAGGAGGGGAGCTGGGTAGATGAGGGGGATGTTGTAAGCAAAACTCATCAACGGACTCACTCACTTTCTGGATATATGCAAAAGGAGGAGGTGTCACATTTTCAATCCAACCTTGAACATCGTCCACAGATGAATGACCACCGACTATTTGTTTCGAAGCACCTGATCACAGATGATGATTAGAATTCATGGCATTTTCAAATATCCGGCATCAAAAGTGTATTGAGCTCACCCAAGGCAACGATCACACCTGTTGCGATTGTTGCGAGCTACTTTACGTTAGGAATCATTCAACTCATGCATATTTCGAAATAGGAGTGACTTACTAATGCCAAAAAGCAAAATACATCATCCAGGCGATCATATATAACCACCACTGTATTGCTTACTGCATTTTTACGAACCAATCTCTGACTCAATCGTATACATACACAGATGATTCCAAGTGATGGTAACGTGATAGCCGTGGCTAGCATAGACTGAGGATTAACATAAGTCATTCTGAAGATCGGTAATTAAATAAGGTACGTATGTATGTATGCAAAAGGTTGAGTAAAGTTAGCCAGTCTGGATATGAAGTGATATACCCGATGGGTAGTGACTTCATTATATACGTTTGCGGAACCAAACTCTCTCAAAGCCATGACTACCAAAAGTAGTGACAACTTCGCCTTGGTCCCTTTGCCACATTTACCACGTTTACCACACGTTTTTTTTTCCCATCGCGATTTGAGGCACATTGTAGAATGCAGCTGGATCGAAGTAATTGCAGTAATCGGAGAATTATTTTTCTGACATGTCTTGACTGTCACTGTGTATATGTTATAGATTGGATATAGTGATGTATAGGCAGTAAACTATTGTTACTTTACTTAGAACGGTCACTCAAGCAAATAATTTATCAAGTCTTGGGATTAGAGGTCAGCTTGGTTAGTTGAATGGAAGGTTTCGATCAAGCCTTTGGATAATAAGCTTTAGTGGAAAAGGACTTTGGGTAAGGCTCTTGGTAATCGCATCTAGGATAGTTTGGCGTAGATTTTGGATGCTTACCTTACATACCCGATAGTACAAAGCCGCAGGTTCTTTTGAGGGACTAACCTAAAAGCGACTGCACAGCCAGGATCTACAATTTCAGGGCCTTCTACTAAATTCAAGGTCTAGCATTTCAGATCAATCAATAATTTCCGGATAGTAAGGTATATTGTTCTACATTGATTTTCTCTTCTGTCTGTTTTCAAGTGTTGTTTTATTCATTCGTTTAATTATACCTAGATAATGTCGGGTTTTTACTCACAATCATGCCAAACCAAAGCTGAGGAGATCAAAAATCTTCTCGCTGAGGAAGAATGTGTTGAAAGAGAGAATTCGACAACTAACAGGAAATTCCCACTCAAAAATCTATTGATAGGACTTCTTGCCTTCTCAAATATCGCAACTATCCTAGCATTTATATCACCATGGACAGAGTCAAAGAAATTACAAGTTCCTTCAGACTGGGGTACGAGTTTTCAAAGCAAAAACTTGAATCAAATACTAATGATTCTTCATAGCACGAGTAGATACACTCCCAACCAGATGGGTCCGCTTCAAATGGCATACACCCTGGGGATCCGACAACGACACAGAAGCAGATCTCCTCTGGGATAACATCCTCACATCCCACGGTCACCTCGCAGTAGATCATGAATGGGCCAACCAGCATAATTGGCCTCCAACAATGTCAATACCGGATGAGCCTACTAAAGGACTATATCTCTTAGAATCTTATCACCAACTTCATTGTCTTGTATGAACTCTTCAACCTCTGTTCCTCTTACACTTCTCAATAGTAGGTAAATACTGTACTAATTAAGAATTTACAGAAAATTGTACGCAAAACTTTGCTTGAAACTGCACGTGGTGAATGGCCAAGCTTCCCGCTATATCATGCTCGACATTGTCTGGATACTTTAAGACAGGTAGGTAAATTAATTACATTTCTCTCTTCCAAATGAACAATCATAAAATATGTATCTATCTTTATATATATCTAACAGATAAATCACCATTCTAGTTTATCATTTGTCACGTAGATAATACCCCGTTATATACTTTTGGAGATCACACTTCTGGAGATGGTCAACTTCATAAATGTAGAGACTGGAGTGCTTTACGTGGTTTTGCTACGCGGAAGTCGGCTTGTTTTAGGGATATGCCGGTTGGTTCGACTTTGGGGGAGCATTTTGGGGATTGTGATGGTGGGGTGGATGGTCTTCCTTGATGGGAGATCTTTGGTTTGTTGTTTGGTTTGGTTTGTGGGATGTTATTTTGGTTAGGTGAGTTGCCTAAGTCAAGTGAGTTCCATCGGATTAAGTTAAGTGACTTAAGTCTGTCTCTTAGCTCTAGGTAGATAGCTATTCGAAATGATATCTTATAAAACATTCGTATGGTATTATATATATCCAAGTAGGTTTTCCATCGATGGTTTGAATGCGGTCTGGTGAGTGACATCTCTATTCTCTGTTGCTGTTGGGGCACGTGGGCACTAGCCTACCACTTCTGGCTCTTGCTCTCGCCCTTTCTGTCTCCTCCTCTTCTTCTTCTTCTTCTGCAGAGACCATAAAACCACATTAGATAGAGCAACTGGAGTCTACTCAGCTGCACTGTCTTCCATTGCTGTTACAGTTGCCAATTTCATATACGTACTATTTACCAGTGCAGATAAAAGTGACTGCAAGTGGAACAAGACTCTCTATTTCCATAAAATCCTATATCTGAACTTCAGACTCCCGTCAATGAAACGAGCTTCAAAGTATAACGAGTCATATTACTACAATACTTCATCATTGTCCGCAGCATATATGTGTACACTATCGAAAGCTATACAGTAGAGTATGTCCAGTACCAACAGCCACAAAGATGAGACGGTACCTAAGAGCCAATATCGATAGTTATGGTAACTGCCCAAAGTAGAAAATTGGCGGAATCCTAGTGGAATATTCTAAAGCGTGTTGATAGATCTGGTTAAGGTATAGTGCAAGAAAAACTTTCTCCTACAGATTAGCGAGGAACAGAGTTTCGGGAGGCGGGAAACCACTGCAGATATCCACGTTGTAAGGCTTGGGGACCGCGAAAAAAGAAATTCCTGTTTGATTTATCGGTATTCTTGAGGACTCAACTCGGGGGGTTCCTTGAATGGGCATCTTGTAGGTTGGTGAAGTGATGTAAGTTTTGGGGAGTACCTAGGTTTCTCGCTTAATTTAATTTTGCAAAACAGCGGTACCTACTGCGTACCTAGATACGGGTGCCTTTGATACTCCATGAATATCTTTCTCTGCTTAAACATCTACAAATGCGAACGCAAATGATCTTCGCAGATGCTTTCTGACCAGACTCTAGCTGGAATGACTTTCATAGGAGTTTTAATCATGGAATACACCCGCAGGCCGGATGCGAATTTTAGACTAATACCACCAGTTCTAGATTTGAGCTTATTTGTTGCCACAACGTGGCAAACTATCACTAATACAACGTTACAATGTCTTACGTCCATCACATTCGAGTCATTCATCAAGCCACACTGCCCATCGAATCTCCTTGCCAAGATAAATGGTATAGTACAGCCAGTACAGTAAGTTGAACTCCAGTACACTTGCCAACTCTTCCAGTGGTATAAAACGCTTAAAAACGGTCGACCTTACCTATTTACACATTTGATCGCCTGTTTTCGAGTTAAGAACATCCTCTCTTTCATCTCTAGCTACAAGCAGCCACTTTAGCGCCTTAGAATCTTCAGTCATCAGGAGGAATCCTACATCTAACGCCAAAGCATTTGGGCTTTTGCATCTGAGAACGTAGGTTGTTACAGTAGTATTACAGATGATGAATTAAATGAGTGATGCTTTAGTGTTAGCGAAGACAATGCTAATCTGAAGAACAAAAAAACCGAAAGGGGAATTAGAGCCAATAATTCAACGATTCAAGTGCAGACATTGTTAGAGGGGATGAGATGCGAAGTAGAAATTCAATTACCAATCCACCTATTGTAAAGAGTGATATAAGTACCCGGAAATTCCTACTACAAATAGAAAATATTCAGTATCAATCAACTATATATTCAAATATAATTTTACACTAATTTCCACCACACTTATAAACAATCAACAACCTTTCTCTTCTTTGCTTTCCTTCTACTAGATAGACTCCAATCAAAATCAAAATGAAGATCACCTCATCAATCCTTGCAGCTCTCTCCCTGGTCACAGTTATCACTGCCGCACCATCACCAGCACCAGCACCAGTAACCACACCAACCGAACTCGAAGACCGTCAACTTCTCGGTCTCCAACTTACAAATGCATCAATCTGGATAGCCTGTAACCATATATATCAATGCATTGGAACCGGGAAAGGAAAGCTCTCAGACTTGGTTGCGAATCCTCCTGCTTACTGTAAGTACCATAAACCTGAAGCTAAAACCCAAGTAAAAGCCAACATTCATCAACACCAGCTTCTCTGCTGTACAAAAAAAAAAAAAAAAAAAAAAGAATATATATATAAAACAAATCCGAATAAATGTGCTGTCGCTGACTTCTCTCTGATAACTAGCTGGTTCTCTAACTCTCTCCGGTTCCTGTGCTGCAGGGAAGTGTTCATGGGGTAGTAATCTCGTAGGCACCGCAGGCACTATAATTCCACTCACGATAACTTGCAATACGCCTGCTTTTGATGCTTGTACTGCTATGTACAATGCTAATCTATCGTCGATTATAAGTAATCCGCAAACAATACGTATGTTTATTATTTCCTCTCTTGAACCCTTTTCTTTTTTTTTTCTCTCTCTTCTGCTTTTTGGTGCTTTTTGTGGTGGTGTTTTCAGATTCGTGAGCTAATTTGTTTTTGTGTTATATAGAGGCTTGGGATATTGGGACTTTCTCGGGTGTTTGTAATGCTGGTGTTTGTAAGGGTTCTCTTATTGGTTCTGGTGATCCTTCTTATTAGTCGTGGTGGGAAGGGATTTGGGGAAAGTTGATGGGATAGGATGGATGGGGATGGGATGGGGATGGATGGGGGTTGGTGGTTTCTTCCTTTTGTGTGATTAGTTCTGTACTGTAGATAACAATTTTAAGTAGATTTAATGCTAGAATAATGGTTTATAGAAACATTTTCCGCAGCAATACTGCAACTCTGTATTTTTGAAGGCTGCAGATTAGATCCACCATTGATATTATTGCTTGAAATTCTCGCTTCGATCAGTTCGATGCGTCACAACACACAACAGACTTACTATAGCGGTGTGATTCAATCAGTATCCTTTTCGAGATCTCTCAGGAGGTACTAGGATAAGGCCAATGATAGGAAAGATTGAGCATATTTGCACAGTATTTGTCTTTGAGGCCTTGTGCAGAGCTTGCAAAGCTACTCTAAGGAGGTATTGGACTCCCGAGCTTCATTTATTATTCTAATTGTGTCATTTTAACCTCATTTATATATCATTACAGACCATAAACTAGTCCTTCTCATACTCGGAGGGGCAATATATGCTGAACCAAGCATTCTCTCCTACAAAGGGGACATTCCGGCTTCTCTCTCACCCAATCACCAATGCATCCCCAACAGAAAACATGCCCACAAAGCGTGGCACTTGGATCTTTCAATCCCTCTAGGCACAGTGTACATTTCCTTTGTTGTCTGCCCTTAATCCACTTCATAACATCATCATGTCCATCACGTAAGTCATATCTCGGCTGTCCGTTTTGCACGACTTCTGTGTTCATTGTCTTCCCAATCTTGGAGGCTGGATGTGAAGGCAAAGAAGATTCGAAGAGCAGCTCGGTATTGGTGTTCTGGTCAAGGGAGAGTTCGACGCCGCCCTCAAGCACAGCGGTTGCACCTGTAAGTGTGTTCGCATTCGCTGGTACTGGCGCGTCTTGCGTTGATTGCAATGTGGATCGTAAATGAAGCCATGATTGAACGGTAATCTGCAAGACCAACAATACCCCAAGAACTTCGTATCCCACCCTGGCTTCACTCTCCCCGATCCTCTTTGTGAATATATACCGCAGACCGAAGGTCCGTTTCGAAAGCTGATAATAGGAACCAGTGAAATAAAATATAGTCAGGGTGAGAGCAGCCACCGGAGAGGGAGAGGTTATGGTCGACAGATGCGTCAAAAGATAGGATTGTAGTCTGTAAGAGTATGACTTCTGCTGCGAGTTGCGTAACAAGCGCCTCAGATTGGCCTCCAGTTTTGACCGTATCCTTGATCGAAAAGAAGGCAATATCTTTGTAAGTGAGTATGGAAGCAGTATCGACGTCAAGATATAACCCGCCCTGCGCGATATGGCTGGCAGCTTCAGGGTATCATCTTCAATCTGTACGATGTCGCAGTACTCCTCTCCAAGAGTCCTGTTCCCAATGAAGGTTGTCAGGCCAAGATATAAAAGTTCGGAGAAAGTCCTGGCTTCAGACGTGTATTTGTGGAGAAATCGGGCACCATAAAGCTTGCGGAGAAGGTTTGAGAGGTGATTTAGGAGGATACCCTCGAAGTAGGCGTCTTTTTGGTGGGACCGGATTATGTCGGGGGCGGCAGCAAAGGGATAATTGTAGGCAGGCGTCGCCGTGGGCTTGGAGAGGACATGATCCTCTGCCATTTTGAGGATATACTTGGGGGGATTTTATGCGGTCAATTCGGGGCTGCGGGACGACGATATTCTTGAACTTGAGCAAGAAGACAGCCGCAGCGAGCCTCGGTATCAACAGATCAACAGATTAATGGATCAGATCCAGCCACATGGGGTTGCGCTGTGGCTGACGACTGTTCAGGCTGTGGCTAATGGCGCTATTCTGGTTCCAGCCTAGCAGCGCGCACTTTTCGAGGAAATCGCAGCCGCAATCGACAGAAAATCGAGAGAGTCTGAGTCAACGGATCTCGAGGCTTCATTTCTTCATTTCCACTTGCCACTCATTAATTCCTGTCTAATACTGTTCTGCGCACATCTGCAAGATCCGCTGAATTTACCACAAAATCCCACAGTTTTCGAGCCCCAAGTTAGAGAGCTACCGAAGCATCCAAGTGGGGTATCAAAATCACACAAATTCAACCCAAAGAGACAACGTCTCGCGACAGACCAAGAACCCAAACCATACACCGCAATCATGGCGCCGAGTTTCGATCATCTCCCAGACCCCGAGGAGGACGATTACGATGAGGATGAGGAGCTCGACTTTTCCGATATTAGAGAAAGATTTGAAGTGCAGCTAGAGCAGGGTCTCGACACGTTCGTGGTGGTTGATGGTCTTCCTGAGGTCAACGAAGATACAAAGCCTAAGCTGGTGAAGTTTCTGCTGCGAAAATTGAATGCTGTTGGGAAGGCGAAGGAAGACTCGATTTACATGCCAATAGGTGAAAATGGAAAGTCATACAAGTATGGACCACCATTCGGGGATTGCTGCTTGTGCTAATGGCATCTAGATTTGCGTTCGTAGAGTACTCGTCACCCGCTGAAGCAGCAGCAGCATGCAAAGCCCTTGACATGGTAGCGCTGGACAAGAAACACACCCTCCGAGTGAACAAGCTTACAGATATCGACCGTTTTGGGCGAGAAGGTCGCATTGATGAGAACTACACACACCTCCCCGCATCGAAGAGTTTACTGAGAAGGAGCATCTAAGATCATGGTTGGCAGACCCAAGTGGCCGTGGAAGAGATCAGTTTGTGATGTACAAGGATAACGGAGTAGCCGTGTGTACTGGAATAACGAGAAGGATGCGCCCGAAGTGATCGTTGACAGACAACACTGGACCGAGTCTTTCGTACAATGGTCGCCACAAGGCACATTTTTGACATCGATACATGCGCAAGGTGTCCAGCTCTGGGGCGGGCCATCATGGACTAGACAAAAGCGTTTCGCTCATCCTTATGTTAACTTGGTAGACTTTTCCCCAAACGAGAAGTACTTAACCACATGGTCAAATCGAGCCATCGAGATTCCTGAGGATGGTCACCCAGCTCTGTCGCCAGATGACGATGGAATGAATTACGTTATCTGGGACGTTGAGACTGGCAAACCTCTCCGATCCTTCGCAAATATCGATCTTGCACCTACCACCGTCGACGAGGCTGGCCAACCTGTCAAGAGAAAAATCCAGTGGCCAGCTTTCAAGTGGTCGTCAGACGATAAGTATGTTGCTCGTTTGACACAAGGTAGCCAGATTTCTGTCTACGAGCTTCCACGTATGGGACTTCTAGACAAAAAGCCAATCAAAATTGAGGGAGTTATGGATTTCGAATGGGCACCAGCAACACCTCGTCGTGAAGGCATCAAGACTTACGAACAGCTTTTCTGTTACTGGACTCCCGAAATTGGCAGCAACCCAGCCAAGGTTTCTTTAATGAGCATTCCATCAAAAGAGCCTGTCAGAACACTCCCCATCTTCAGTGTCACTGATGCTAAACTACACTGGCAATCAAATGCCGATTACCTATGTGTCAAGGTCGATCGTCACTCCAAATCAAAGAAGTCTTTGGCTACTAGTCTTGAGATTTTCCGTGTCAGAGAAAAGGGTGTACCAGTCGAAGTTGTTGACTCGATCAAGGATACCGTAATCAACTTTGCTTGGGAGCCAAAGGGTGACAGATTTGTCATCATCACAACAGCTGAAGTCGTCGCCGCTACTGCTGTTCCACCGAAGACATCCGTTGCTTTCTACTGCCCCGAGAAGGCCAAGGGTGGTGTTGTTGGTAACTTCAAACATATTCGGACATACGACAAGAAGAACAGCAATGCTATCTACTGGTCACCAAAGGGTCGATTTGTTATTGTTGCAACCGTTCACTCACAAATCAGTTCTGACATGGAGTTCTTCGATTTGGATTTTGAAGGCGAGAAGCCTGAGAGTGACAAGGATTTGACTGCCAACTTGCAGCTCATGAACACCGCCGAGCATTATGGTGTTACCGACATCGACTGGGATCCAACCGGAAGATTCGTAGCAACAAGTGCCAGTATCTGGAAGCACACCGTAAGTAATCCGGATCTTTCAAGCCTGAAAAGAAATTAACAATGAAATAGATGGAGAACGGTTACCACCTGTACGACTTCAAGGGCGAGCAACTCCGTGAAGAGCCAGTCGAGAAGTTCAAGCAATGGATCTGGCGCCCTCGTCCACCAACGCTTCTCACCAAGGAGGAACAAAAGCAAATTCGCAAAAACCTTCGTGAATACAGCAAAATCTTCGACCAAGAAGATCAAGATCGTGGTGCTTCGGCTGATGCAGCGGTTGTTGAGAACCGGCGTAGACTGTTGCAAGAGTGGATCGCGTGGAGACAGGGTGTTGAGGAGGATCTCAAGGAGGAGAAGGAGGCACTCGGTCTTCCAGACGATCCTTTGGTGGCATTGATTGGTAGCACAGATGATGATGATAAGCAGGTGATTGAGGAGATAGTGGAGGAGATTGTTGAGGAGACCGAGGAGATTATTCCATGAGAGGTTAGTAGCTTAGAGGGTCCCTTTTGTGATTTGTATTAGGCCGGAGTCGCTGTGCATTGGGGGGTTTATGTATCAGGAGGAAATGAAACCTTTCTGCAGATAGCGAGCCCGTAAGATGGTTGCATAAAAATAAAAGAATCTTGACCGACGGCTGCTCTCAGGAAGATGAGTGAGTGATTGAGCGAATGTGTTACCTGCAACGACCAAACACATCATGTGAGTGTCAGGTGAGTGAGTCATTCGGCATTTTCTCTGTGTTCCCAATAATGCATTCTTGACGTAAATCAACCAGAACTCATTTCATTTATTCTCATTTCCAGCCAACCATAATTTCCAACCAAGCATAACTCGCTCTTTAACTCGCAACCCATAAAGAAGACCATAACCAAGACTAGAAAGGAAGTTATCTTTCAAACATTTTCAACTATGGCATCACCAACCACCTCGTCAACTAGAACTCTCCCAGAAAAATCTCACTGCCTTGATAGCAGCAGCTCATGCCGCAATCGATGCAGTTCTCGGTAGGTACACACATATACCACCTCTCTCAGCCTTCTCATCTCCTCAATCAAAGCACCTAATTAATAAATACCTAAAAAATCAAATTTCCAAAAATCCTGACTGATATATAAACGAAACGAAAACCAGACAAGGACCAATGCCGAAAGCAAGCGATCATACAGTTGGATCCGCATGTCTCGCAAGTGATGGACGGATCTTCACTGGTGTTAACGTCTTTCATTTCACTGGGGGTCCTTGTGGGGAGAATATTGCTCTGGGGAATGCTGTTATGGGGGGTGTTTGTTCTGTATGTATAAGTACCTTTCGTATTTCTCTATCAGTCTCTAGTCTCTTACTTCAAGTTTCTCATACCATCCTTTCATTACGAGTTCTCGTTCCCAATCACTACACTACTTCACCACTCCAACCCCTCCTTTTCTTGTCTCGCTTGTTTAAACTCTACACAGTATTGTATCCTCCATAGACTGATGAGAAAAATAAATGAAAATAAAATAGTCCAACTCCCCAGGCTTCCCCTCTCCAATAACCAACGAAATCCCAACCTTAACCCATATAGTAGCCGTAGGATTTATTCCTCCTTTTGGTTCTGGAAGGAGGGGTGTTATTAATCCTTGTGGGAGATGTAGACAGATGTTGATGGATTATTATCCTAATATTGGCGTTATTGTTGAAGTTGGTGCCGGTGCTCCTGATTTGGGGGTCGTGGCTGGTGGTGGTGGGTTTGTGGATCAGGAATTGAGGGTTGTGAGTATGAAGGAATTGTTGCCTTTTGCTTATGTGTTACGAAAATGGAGTTCTGATGGGGTTACTTTTGAGTAAGGGGTATGTATGTATGGACGGATGGCTCGGATTCTGGGGTTTTAGGTAGGGAGATTTAGAAATTAAAAGATTTAGAAATTAAAACGTTTGATATCTAGAGCATTCTTACCGTGAAATGATAGAGATATGCTACTGCCTGATACTATAGATTCCTACCTAATTGTACTTAACTACATCAATATTAAAAGCACAATATATCTACCAAGGGTCTTCAGCATTGCATCTAGCTACCTTAGTTAACTTTACCTTACCTTATAGAGTACAAAGAATGAATTATCTCACTAAACCAAGTGTTCATTTGCCCAAGCCGCCAAGTGACTTACTCAAGCCAAGTGGAACACTCAAACGTCAAGTTGCCTACTACCTAGCCAGAGACCGACTTATTCAAAAAGAGAGTTGCTTAGAAACTGATTACCCAAACTCTCACTACTGTAACTCTCGAACCCCTCTCCTATACAAATTACTGTGATCTGACATTAGCTTTAAGAAGAGTGACATATTTAGGTAGGAGCCTTCGACCACGGTGCTGTGAAATAGATATATATTTATTTTGAATCCAGTCCCTCTACATCCACACAAATATATGATGACCTTCGACTTTGAATTATATCTTAACTAACTGTCAAGCCTGATCTACGTCACTGTAAACTACTCAACCAGGCTGACCAAACTGCGATATCACTATGATACTAAATCTTTCTGAACACAAAGCAAAAGATAGAACAGAGAGGTCACAAGTAGTAGTAGACCAAGTAAGATCTTGAGATTCCTAAGTTTCGATTTGCATCTACCTAAGCTGGCTTTCTTTTTCTATAGAACGTGCGTACATGCATATAGTACAGTCGCACAGAAGAAGGAAAGATTCAACTGATGACTGCGCATGTACTGTGATCCATAATTCGCGCCAACCGTCGAAGGACGATTGACAGTTAGAAGAGACAAAGGAAAAGGCTTCATGCCACAAAGGCAGTTTCTTCTGGCCTAGAACATAGCCACCAGGATATCTCCATCCGGTCAAACAGCCATCCAGCTCCCTAAACATCCATCCCTCGCCCGTAAATACACTACCAGCCCAATACCTCCCTAAAGGCCATCATAGAATAGAAACACACAAAAGTAAAATTTAACGCGCAGAGAATTATGAACAATTCCCTTCCAGAGGTGGCTCATTGTCGCTAAACCGCATTTCGCAAATGGGAATTGAAGACACAAAAAAAAATTCGAACCCTTTAACTCGTAAACGCCGTATTCTTTGAGTATCCCTTCCTTTATCGTCGTACCCGTGCGGACAAGAGTAGATCTTTTGTCCTTCTACGGATCCATATCAAGTCGTCATATACCATTATTAACTCCGGTATCATTCCATGAAGGGGAGAAACACAGCTTTTTCTTTCCTGGAAAAACGCCGTTGAAAACATAAAAAAAAAGTGATGGGTGACTTTTCAGTCAGTCGCGAGGCGTGCAAAGTGTTTGCTCCAGATCCATCCCACTGAATCCGTGGGATCATCCTGGTTCTTAGCGAGCCAGAGCTCACCTTTCTCACCGATTACATCAAAGATCTGAAGCGGGTTAGCTTTGGAGGTACGCAGAGGATGGAGGGTACTTACTTCACCGGCTTGATAAGTGAGGTAAGGGTAACCAGCTTCGGATTTAGTAGCACTGATGTTAAATTCAAACAAACTTGCAGCCAAGTAGAGGACATTATAGCCACCAGAAACATTACGATCCCGCGACGAGGCTCGTGATGATCGCTGACTATCCTCGGGTCCATCAGGAAGGGGCATGGCGGAGTGGAAGAGTCCGGAGTAAGGTCTCCCAGACTGTGGTGGTCCGTCGATGTGGTGATTCGAGTTATACGTCGAGCCTGATTGACGTCTATGGGGCTCGTTGTAATCGTTACTAGGGCGCTGCAAGCCATCACTCGATGTGAAACTCCTACCAGTACCTGGTCTAGGAACACTTGGAGCTCCATATTTGTTAGGGCTATCTGAGTTTGGGGTGGCTGGAGAACCAGAACCAGCTCGTGAATGGCCATTGGAGAATGAAGGGTCCCGAGGTGCAAATGATGGAAGTCCAGGAGCTTGAGACAGAATTGGAGAGAAAGTGAATTGGCCACTATTCCGTTTCGCAAAGTCAGGCGTTGGAAGACTCGGAGAGGTATCGCTTCTAATAGAAAGTCCTCGAGATCGGCTTGAAATATTTGATGGACGACCCTTCGATGTCATTGATGCACCATCGTCCCGTGTAGACTGTGATGCTCGAGCAGTCTTTGGGCTGCTATCAAGGAAGGTACCGTTAACAATTCCGAGCTCTTGAGCTCGAGCCTCGACATATTTGTAATCCCGTGCAAACATATCGACAATATCTCCGATTTCCTTTGCCATCTGGCTCTCTTCCAGAACCACCTTGACCTTTTCTTGCCAAATATTGAACCAGTGAGCTTGGATAGTAACAAAGTGACCAAGACAGATATTGCCGATTTTCTCAGTCAATTGTGACAACTTCGGGAGCTCGAATTTCAACGTTTCGTTTCGTTCAACGCTTCGTACTGATCTACGAGCTCACTAAGCTTCTCATCTATCTTCTTCTTCCCAGAGTTCTTCAGCTGAAGGGACTTCTCATAATCAAGACGTCTCTTGTTGCGCTTCTTCATTGCGAGCCCTGGAGCGCTATAAGCCTGAATGACTTGCTCGAACGGTTGAATAACACGCTGTCGAACAGATTGAAGGTGTTTCCTCCCAAAGCAACGGTACCCATATCCCGCATGCCCATGTTGAATCTAGCCCATTTACTCTCGATTTCGGGATAAGGGCTTGCACTCAGTCGCATGACAAGCTCAATCGATGAAAGATAACGTAAGAAGTCATTGACATATGAGCTGGACTGTCGAGTATAAAACTCCACATCACGGAGGACGACCTGTAACCTGAGATAATCATCCTGGTACTTCTCGTGCAGTTTAAGGTAAGTCTCGTCGTCATTGGGACGATGACTGTTCGAAGACTGCAGCTTCTCGGCACGACGTCCAAAGGCCTTAGCAATACCAGACCGTACGTCAGATTCTTTTCGTTTCCGCCCAACGATCTTACCGACCATGTCAATCCGCCTCTTCAAATCGTCAATGTTCTTGAGAAGACTATCCAGTTCGGCCATAGAAGTCTGGATGGATTGATAATCTGGATGGTTTTCTGTTGTGTGCTTTGCTAGATCGGCCAAAAGCAGCTTGTATCGGGTGATTCGTTGAACTGGCTTGACGAGTAGAGCATCCAGACTCCATGCAGCGGTAAGATCCTTTGCAACAAGATTACATTCCTGGAGCCAGACTTTCACAGCAGGATCGGCCTGGAGAGCGGTCAAGCGAGTGCTCGCAATCTCGCTATTCTTCAAGAAATCTGTGTATACTTCCTGCATCTGCTTAAGATGCTTACCGAAAGTTCTCCCAATAAAGGTTTTGCGATCCTTCTGATCATCTGTCTCCTGATTCAGAGTTTCTGCCGTCGAAAATCTGTTTGCAGTGGCTGTGGTTGCTTGACTCTCCCTTTTCTTGGGTTTGCGAGTAGTAAATACACTTGACCCTGCAGCTTTTTAACTCGTCAAGGAAAGTTGTGGTGAAAGCAACAACTTCGTCGGTATTTCTGAATATTGATTTCACATCAGTCTCCTCCAGTTTCGGACATGCTTCAGCCGTTCCCTTGTAAATCTCCTCAACAACATTCATGTCCTTGAGATAGACTGCTTCTGTCTCGATCAACTCTTTGATGATTCTCATTCGTTGATATAGCCGCTTTTTCTCCTTTTCTGCAGCAATCCTGTCCTCTTCAGTCTCAAAGGCATCGGGAACAGCGGTTGGCGCGGTTGGAGTAGCACCATTGGTCATAAGGCGCTCTACTTGTTTAGCAACATCTGCAAAAGACTGGTGCGCTGTGCTGACATCTTCAGCTGACATTTGTGCACTAGACCTTGGCGTTGAAGTCGAGGGGCGTGGTGAATATACATCTTCACTGGGACGCCTGGACTCGTATTGGCTTGAACGATGGATGCTAGAAGAAGGGCCACGGTTGTAAATACTTGGGGGCGGTGGTGTTCGGGTTGGAGGTGCAGGCACTGCAGGCGCTGTATCCTCAACAGGCACGGCTGGTGGAGAGTATTCGGGCCAGAGAGGTACCACAGAGGTCACTTGTGAGCCGTATCCAAGAGTTGATTCAGCAAACCCTAAACCTAGTCCAGTGCCAGTCGATACTGGAGGAAGTTGGTGTGTGGACTCTCAAGATATGGTGTTTCTCTGAGGAACCGTGGAGATGCTTGTGGAGTGTAATTGTCGGGCTTCGGAGGAACAACAGGGCTCGTTTTTGGCGGTGGGATTGGTTTCTTCTCAGGATCAGAAAGCTTGAGCGCGAGATCTAGTGGATAGTGCTCATAGTATTCTTGATCAGAAAACTCGTCCCCACTGTTAACTGAGAAGTCTGTCCAAACTGATTGTCGCTTATCGTAGTACATGCCGGGAGAAAGCTGATCGCGGTTTTGGCTTTGCGAGACATCACGCTGCCCCGAAACACTCGAGTGCTCGTTTGAACTTTCATAATCCATATCTGTCGTCGGTGTCATGAGATAGTCGCTGTCCCGTTGAGCAGACAAAGCAGACCGAAGCATTGGCAGCCGTAGGTGCGGTGCTTTACTTTCATCTTCATCTTGATCCTGCACTGCAAATTCCTCAGCAGTCGGGCTATCATATTCGGCAGGTGCAAGATCGCTGCATGTAGATTGACTAAGATCCTCAATCACAACTTCGGCATGGATGGTGTCATCTACAAACTCACGCTCGTCGCCTGACTCTGGAGGTGTCCTCGCTTCTGGATGTTCTTGAGGCTCCTGAAGTTCTTGGGGCTCTGGAGTTGCCAAGGGGCTTGCAGATGTGATTGTCGTAGCAAAGACTGGTTGATCGTGTTCTGCTAGATCTGGAGTAAGCTCTGGTGACTCCTCGTGGAATGCACCTGGTGGCGACGGATCGCGAGCAAGGGGGTCGTATGGCGAAAGAGGTTCGTCATATTCCATATACTCAGTATCCTGCATGAAAGCACCTGCGCGGGTTTGGACTTTTCGGGCTTGGAAGCGGCGAGGGAATGGATGTTTCAACTGGGGTTGCATCGAGGAATATCGGAATTGCACTCTCATCATGGCTCTCCTCATGGACCTCTTCTTGCACTTCAATTTGTGGCGCTTCTTCCACATCCTCATCCACCCTTTCGGGTAACTGAGGAGTAGTCTCGGCGCTAGACTCAGGTACATAGACCTCTTGCGATAGCATACTTGGCCCTACGCTACTATCAGATGGCAAAACGCTCATTTGAGCCGGAGCTGTCTGAGGTTCGACATCAATCTCCGTAACTCCAGTTGCATTTGAAATAGCAGACTGGGGCTCTTCAATTTCTTCATCTACATTTTTTTCGCCAGGGAAGCTCCCAGGAATACCTAAAGTTGGCGAATCTACATCCGGAGGTATTTGCTGTATCACGGAAGCTTGCTGGATTACAGGAGGTGTCCAATTTGGCGGCGAAAAGGTGGTGGTTACTTGCAGCGGCTCCGCCGCTGCCTCCGAAGCCTCTGTAGGTAGATTCTCCGGGGCGGCTATCTCTGCAGTGAGAACTTCGGCTTCTTTCTTGCTCTTAGCCTCAGCTGCTTTCCTCTCATTCAATCTTTGCAGATTCCTTGCACGGATTTCTTTCTGTTCGCTTGCATGAATAGACTTAGTGTAAGCCCTCTGAACTTTCTCCCTGCGAGCTGCGAAGTCCACCGGTCCTGTTGTTAGAATCCTCCTTGGCTTTGGTGACTCGTCTCTTGAACTCGGTGTTGAATTTGTTCGTGTCACTCTCATGCCAGTTCGTACTGCCTTCGGGGAGCCTGCACGCTCTCTGACCGCCGACTGCGATCTTTCTCTAGTCTTTTGGCGTGAGCTTGCTGTACTGGCAGATGAAACTGGCTGCCGTGGGCGAGAACTTCGAAGCGGGGGAGAAGTTTTTGGTGGAGGCGAAGAGATGTAAGCTTTAAGGCTGGCATTGTTTGTTCCTACCTTTCCCGGGCTCCTCGCCTTCCCACGAGGTGTTCGGTTGGTGGGAGTTTGTGCACGTCCGCTCGTAGGAGTGGTGGAACGTGGATCTGGCTTTCGAAGCTTCGCATTTGCAGCGCTCTTAGCTGCATATGGTGATACAGCTCGGGTTGAAGGAGGACTAGGAGAAGAAGAATTTGATGGTGTATTGAATCGACTTGCCACCGTGGGTATTCGAGTGTGGGGGCTGAGTTTGGTCGGACTTGGTCGAGGCAGGCCTGTCTTGAGAGATGATGTATTAATATTTTTTAGCGGGTTAGCTTTTGCATCTGGAGAATCACTATGTGCGCGGTTATGGCCATTTATTAATCGTGGAGATCTTTGTGGCAGGCCGCTGCCTAATTCCTGGTTTACACTACGATACCAAGCAGTAGGCGAAGCCGGCGAAGAAGGCGAAGAAGGAATAGCCTCAACTATATCTGATCTACTCCGACTGTGAGCGAGGCGGCGAATGTTTGCTTGCCCTGTTAAGCTGTAGCCAACATCAGGAAGGTTGACCGTGCCAGTAGCTGAAACTTCACCAAAAAGAGGTCGTCTTGTTGCCGGGGGAGACTGCGGATGAGTTTGGGACGTCGGAGAAAGGTTGGACATAGATTTTGAGGCAAACCCATTGCTTCCGGGTACTGCAATCCGTGGTTTGGTTGTTCGCGCCGTGCTTGATAATGTGTTATTTGAATGCTGGTCCTCAGTCGCAAATCTCGTCCGCTGCGTTGTCCTTGGTACGGTAGAATGATTGCCAGCTCCTACACCAGCGTCTCGAGTCGCCTGACCCGCTCTTGTGTTGGCTAATGTATTTGGAGAGCCATTTACAGCTCGAGTTCTCGCATACGCTGTGCTGCTCGTGCTAACGTCTTTTGGAGGAATTCGAGGTGCAGGTTTGCGAACTGCTGGAGCTGCTGTTGGTTGATTGTTCTGGTCGAACCTCTTCAACAGATCTTTAACACTTGGTTTCTGCGATGAGTTCGAGGCCCCGTTAAGCGCTGGTGACGATTTGGCATTACTTAGAGCTGTCCTTCCGTCGAGAGGTGAAGAAGCTGAGCGGTATCCAGGCTGCTTCAAGCCGTTTCGAAGTCCGGAAACTGGGGGGTGTTTGGGCGTAGTACCATTACTGTTGGATCGCAGCGAACTTGGACCTGGACGAGACTCTGATACCGTCGCAGCCATTCCGTTCGGAGAGTCACCGTACCCGTTGCTGGAGGATTGCACGCCACGATATTGTTTGTAGAAATCGTCCGGGTCTCCTCCTCCCGCCCCGCCAACATATCCATTCGAAGTCACGGCGTGCAGATTCTGTGTCGTGAGATAGGGAAGCTTGGGAGGAACTTTGGGTGATCGTGCTTCGATGTCGGTGTGCGTCGGCGGTGAATTGTAGGATGTATGATAGTCGTGATGCTGCTGCTGCTGGTCGTGATCTGAGCTCGAGGACAGAGGTACGTGATGAGGGCGCCTATAGAAATTCTGGTCGGCATTGATGTCGGACTCCATCATGCCTGAATTGCCTAAACATTGATCAGGCTTCGTTTCTTTCTCCTCGTCTCTCGTCAGTCCGGACCGTTGCGATGTTGAACTGTCAATTAACCCATGTAAAGTGTCAGAGGACGTGGTGTATGCTCAGTGGCCAAGGAATGTGATTGGGTGCAGCTCGTTTGGAGAGGTCGCTCGAGCGCTCAGCCACGTCAAGATCGCTGCATGAAGCAATAGGACAGCAGAGTTGAGGCAAGTGAGGCTATGTGGGCTATGCCAACGGGCACTGCTTTGTTTTGTTTGTTTGGTAATTAGGGTTCAGTGCGGTGAGTGCTGGTACAGTGGAGCCGTGGAGAGAGAGATGGAGGGATGGAGAGATGGAAGGGAAGGAGGGAGGGAAGAGTGTGTGTGCGTGAGAGAGAGGATGAGTCGAGAATTAAAGTGTGTGTCGTGAAATGTGGCACGGTGGGAGGAGGTGAGGGAAGGGAGGAATACGGAGTATATGTTGACCGAGGCGGTTGGTGGTGCGATGGATGATGATTATGATGAGGAGCGTCGTCGTCGTGGTTGTGGTTCTCGCAGGTGGTGGAGAGGGCAGCAAGCAATACGAGTGAGTAGGACTGTAATAGTAGTAGGTCCTCGTAGTGACGAGCAGCGTGGTCGGTACTGGGGTCTATGGACAGGCACAAGCAGTCATGGTCCTGAACTCGGTAATTCCGTTATGAAAAGCGAAATCGCAGTAATAATTAATGGTGACGGGTTGGCGGTCGTGCTCAGTGCTCTCAGGCAGAGGCTCAAATCAAGGCGCTCATAAGTTGCTCATAAGTTAAGACTTCAAGGGTCGGCGCCTGCCTTCTAGGTCGGGAGTTTTCTTGCTTTTCGGGCGTTCACTCTTGTGGCTCTCAGCATTCGTCGCTGATAATTGCTCATGCAGAGGGGGGTGATGCTCTCGCTCTCTCACAGGCTCTGCTCTGTGCCTCTGTGTCTCCGCTGCCTTCTCTTCTCGTTCATTATTCCCTGGACGGGGCTTGACACTCGTCGCCTGTACAAGTACTGCTTAATCTGCTAAGAATCATTAATCCAGGATTCAGGCTTAAATCTAGACTTCGGTAAGCTCCCATAGGCTCTAGCAGATCAACAAGACCAATCAGTGCCCATCGAGATTCGCGAGATCCATGGATCAACAGCCTTCCCAAGTCCAATAAAAGCAAGGCCCGCTACCTTACGCCTCGCCTCACCAGTTTCTGTGATCAATGGCACGTGATCTTATAATATACTACCTGCAGCTTAGGTAGGCAGCTGGAGTCCGGGTAGACCTGTAGAATAGGTCACCTCACTTCAGTGGGCCCGAAGTGTGCTGTGCCGAATTCCAATACCGTACCGCGCAGTACTGTGCTGTCTGTCTGTCTGCCCGCCTGCCTGCCTGCCTGTACAGAAGTGCCTAGCACGCGTAGAGGGGTCAACAGCAGCTACGATACAGCTTCAGCAGTCGACACTGTCTTTTGCTTCCTTCTTCACCATTGTTTCGTTTTTCCTTCTATTGTCAACAACCATCGCCATTGGACTGTACTACTATATTTGGGTTTAGCTCCCCGCTCCCCCCCTCCATTTACATTCTCCAGGTCAACCTTTTTTTTTTTTTCTTTTGGCTGTATTTTACCTTTTTCCTGGCTGCGCAACCCCACAGAGTTCGTGTGTTCCTTGTGTTCCTGGCTTGCTGTGTCCACCACAACAAAAGCGACGCGTGCAATTCGGCATCCGGAGCTGCATAGAGTTCGGTCTTCGGGTCCGCACTGACGGTAGTAGCACAGCCAAGGAGCCTCTTCCCGGTCGAACCACTGGAACAACCCAACACCCCAACCTGCAATAATGCTACTGGGCTGCTCTTCTTATTGAAAGCCGACTCGGTCTCCCTTGCTTGAGCAAGTGAGCACAGCTCGAGGGCTCTGAACCTCTGAGAGCTCTGAGCCTCATTTGGGAATTGTCATTCATCCATCAATGCATAGGACGCATAGAGGGCTGTGGTCTCCTGTCACAAAGTCTGTCTAAACACCACTTCAAAGCTCGACTATAATGCCGGGGAAAAGGAAACGAAACAGACCCGGCCACTTGTCCGAGAACGCTCCCAAGCGTCAGAGAGTCATTGGGTGTTTGAATAGCAGAAAAGATCCCGTCGTTAAACACGCGTTGCTGGGGCAGTACTATGCAAACGTGTTGACCTTGCGAAACTATCTGCTAGAGAAGCTTCCGGAGTCGTCAAAGATCCGTAGGAAAAAGATATTGTCTGTTGGGCGGAAGGGAGTGCATAAACAAGAGCCAGAGGCCGGTCTTGAAGAAAAAGCACTAGCTAGCTTCCTTGACCAAACTCTCGTGGGTGTGTGGACGTATGGAGAGGTTTCGCCCGACGAACGATTGAAGCAATGGGCCAGTTTCTCCCAGAGAGCAGATGTCACTACTTCAACGTTGGGAAACACGAGCGTCTCTGGGGGCTTCTGTCAATCCGAGGTATGTGGTTGTTGTGGCGATTGGAACCGAGATGGAAAGTCGTCTGTCCGCCGAGACATCGTTTGCTGATATGTCTAGATTGTCGATTTTGCTATTTGGCTACTCTTCTCCAAGGCACAAGCTTTCAATGGTAGAGTTAGACATCTGCTATGTCAAGGATTCCGCAAGGATGCCACTAATCGTTCGGTGCATCGAGACGAGAACCTGACTTCCGCAATCCCGGGCGTGCTCTCTCCACACATCCCAATACTCATGTGACGGCACTAAAAGCGTCGCCATGGCCGCAGGTTCTAATGTTAATGGGCAAAGCGGGAGAGAAGACGATGATTGACTTGATTCTGGACTGTGGGGTTTTTGTCGCAATCGAAAGTGGACATGGGAGTTACTATCAACTCAGTGGTGTGTGAAGACTCTCCAAGACTGAGGAAATTTCTGCTAACTTGGAAGGCTATCCGTTGGGCGATTTGCAGTTGATAGGGCAAGATGCTCACAAAGCGTCAGCCACAAAGCAATTTCGTGCTGAAAGTAATTCAAGTAAGCCGCTGCATACTCCTGGGTCCATTATCTTTGTTAGAAACCGCATGTTGTACGCGCGTGCAGCGTTCAATGCTCAAGGAGGTGTACGATTCGGGTTGAGGCATATTCGTGAGTTAACTGGCAGCAATATGTGCAGGAGAATGCCAATTAATTTTTGTTAGATGTCCTCAACCGGTATTCACATAAAGAGTCACATAGTTCTAAGAAGCCTTTGAGTCAAGTTGATCAAGCGAGCAAACAGTATCACCAGAATACAGTTAATGTCATGATGTACATTTTCCCCCGCGCCAATTTGGTTTGCATAATGTTTTTACGTCTGAAGTGGATTCTCGAGAGACTGTGCAGCGTTTCAAAGATTACACCCTTCGAGAAGATGAGATCAGTCGGAAATATCAAAACCAAAAAGTAAAAGTTCCCAGAAGACTTCGTGGTGAGACGATAGCTCTTGTCCAGAAGCTTCAGCTTTTGCACAGCCGAGGTGCTTACAATAAGCTCCTTGAGCATTACTGCCCAGTAAGTTCAATGTAAATTCTTTCTGAAGCTTATTGGCTAACCTACTAGGCATTGAACAATGCAGGCAGATTTCGCACTCAAAAGTCAGAGTCGCAGCAAAGTAGTTCCTATAATTCAACAGCATTAAAGACTCAGACCTCAACCAGATCAACTTTAAGCTCTGGGTTGATTTCATCAGTAGATGCCCGTGTGCTCCAACGGAAGGCTTCAATGATGGATCATGCAACGCCTGTGGCGGAAGTTTCAGCATTCTGCCGAGCAGTCCTGTTAAACCTCATTCCTCATGATTTTTGGGGCACTGGTGATGTACAAACTCACAACGAGCGAATATTTTATCGGAATGTCCATCGTTTCATCGAAATGCGCCGATTTGAAAGCTTATCACTGCATCAAGTATTGCAAGGAATGAAGGTAAGCTTAAGTCTGTGGATTATGTATGGGGAAGTGGGTGTGTACACAAAGGCTTATGTTCATTATAGGTGATGGATCTTTCTTGGCTGACACCACCTGGGTCCACTCACACGAAATCGTCTCAATCAGACATTAACAAACGATGGGAAATTTTTCACGAGTTTGTCTATTATCTTTTCGATTCGATCTTGATCCCACTTATTCGGGCCAACTTTTATGTCACAGAGTCAAATATCCATCGTTACCGTCTCTTCTATTTTCGACACGATGTGTGGCGGTCATTGGCAGAACCAGCCCTGGTCTCTCTCAAGCTAAAAATGTTTGAAGAGGTCAAAGCCGATAAAGCTCAAAAGATACTCGATCATAGAACACTAGGATTCAGTCAGGTGAGGTTGCTGCCCAAAGAGACTGGGGTACGACCCATTATGAATCTGCGGAGAAGGCCAATGAAGAAGAATAATGTACTTGGGATCAGCATCAATTCGATTTTGGCACCGGTATATAATGTACTCGCATTGGAAAAGGTTAGTGGGTCTAGCATTGTAATCTGGTTTCTACTAACAAACTCAGAATTTAAATCCCGATCGCCTTGGATCAACACTATTTTCTGTAGGGGATCTGTACCAGAGACTAAAAACTTTCAAGTCCAAACTCAATGGTTCAAAAACCCTTTATTTTGCAAAGGTTGACGTTCAATCTGCTTTTGACACCATACCGCAACGTGCTGTGGTAGCTCTATTATCTTCACTCCCTTCGGAGGCAGAGTACCGTATTTCAAAACATGTTGAAATCAAACCCAGCGATGGCTATCATCAAGACATCGATGGCAAAGCAAAGAGCAAGCCAATGCATAAATGGATTTCTCTTGCCAAGACTCCACATGATTTCGAGTCCTTCGATGAGGCTCTGGAATCTAACCTTGGGGTCGGTAAAAAGAACACTATCTTCGTCGAGAACATTGTGAATCAGTACAAAGACAAGAACGAGCTTATGAGTCTAATGGCCGAGCACATACATCGTAATATGGTAAAGATTGGAAAGAAGGTCTACCGACAAAAGGAAGGGATCCCACAAGGCTCAGTGCTTTCCTCCTATCTTTGCAACTACTCTACTTCTACGCCGACCTTGAAGCCAACCATCTATCCTTCTTACAGCTTGGCGATAGTCTTCTCCTCCGCTTAATTGATGACTTTCTGCTTTCTGCTCACATCACCACCGATCGCTCCAAAGCACAACAGTTTCTACAGATCATGCATGATGGGCTCCCAGCTTATGGGGTAGGTGTTAACCCAGACAAGACACTCACAAATTTCGAGGCTACCATCAACAATAAGAAACTCAAACGTCTCCTCGGACCCAACCGTAATTTTCCTTACTGTGGTAACTTCATCGATACCATGACTTTGAACATCACCAAAGATCGAGACCGTCGAAAAGACGTGGCACTCTCAGATTCCCTAACAATCGAGTTCTCCAAAATACCAGGTCGCAATTTCCAACGAAAGGTATTATCAGCGTTCAAGATACAGGCCCATGCAATGTTCCTTGATACAGCCTTCAACTCTCTCTCAACTGTCCTCTCCAACCTCTTCTCCGCCTTCACAGAAACAGCCATGAAGATGTGGACATATGCGCGGTCTATCTCCATCAACGAACGCATAGTGATCAACACAATAACCAATCTAGTAGAACTAGCATTTGTGCTCTGTAAAAGTAAAGGAAGGAACAAGAAGAATCTAGGATACCGATGTGCAGTGAAAAAATGCCAGGTTGAATGGTTGTGTTTATTAGCTATGAGACAGGTACTAGGGAGGAGACAGACGGGGTATCGGGCTGTAATCTGCTGGCTTGATCAGAAGATCGAGAGATTAAGAGGAAAAGAAGTTATCACCGGGATGAGAACGAGGATGAAGGGGTTCCTTGAGATGAAGACAGAGTAGGGTTTTTATTACGCATAGAGATACCAATGTAAAGTACAATTACATCTGCAATTCATTAATTACTTGTTCTACTTCGCACTTGTACTGTACTCTCTCTTGTGTGTGCTTACATCAATTACCTTCTTCTATAACTACTACTTTACAACGTCCAATAAATAAATTCCTCCGGTACTCTTTCGAAATAAATATACCTACCTACTACCTACCTCATACAGTACCTATCTATTCCTTACACTTACAGACGTACAGTAATTTACTCTCTCATTCAATCTTTGTCCCCTCACATCTCGCCTACAGGTAATAAATAATATCATTCTCAGATTCAATGACTGTCAATCTTAGGTATCACCCACCCACCTCATTTAAATTCTTACTCACCTCTGCAGATCACCCACTTACTTTCATTTCGCCTCTTCAAACATGAAGATTTCCCACATCATACATGTGATTCACAGTTCATAGTTCATAATTCACAATATTCATACAAGGTCGCATACACACACACACACATTCCAATTTCAAGACAAGACGACGGAACAATATATACATTAAAGTATTTCCACACACTTTATATGCAACAGAAATATATTACAAACAGAACCACCGCTTCGGTGAACTACCCATCCAACAGGAGCTTCGTCTCTGTTACACGTGGGGGCTTGCGCGCTTTACTTTAAGGCCTTAACTTGTCATTACTCCAGAATCACGGCGGGACTAGCCGCCAGTGTATACAGAATTTCATCATTAGAATTCAAACGCCCCTTTATGTTTGTAACTTTTCCTTCTCTCCTCCCTTGGCCCGTGGTCGCTAATTGCTTGAAAATTTCGTGTTGGAAGAGGACAGAAGTGGTCCAAGTAGAGAAAATGTATCGAGGTTCGGAGATGGTTAATGGAATCAGGAGAGGTTTGCTTATGACGACGATGAAGCCGAAGCTTTCCCAGCTTCCCTCACAGCTAACATCCACTCCTCTTCACCCACACCCTGCAAGCCATCACGTACGAGCACGACCATCTCTCTCTCACTCGAACAATTAAACAGTTTGCCCTCCATCTTCATCAAAAAAGCAACACCAGCCCGCACAAGGACAGCATCGCCTTCGAAGACCATGACGTCCCATAATCTCGTAGCATTATCAAGGCTGAGACATCCGGTGAAAAGAGAACTGAAAACGTCGCGTAACCAGGCATCAGGGTTATTAGAGAGGTGAGTCAGGTGCTGGTGGAGACTAGGAGATTTGGTCTTAAGAGTTGAGAGGACCAGTGAGTAGGCCTTGGAAGTCGCTCCGGAATCGTACGTGTGGAAAGAGAGAGGAAGGGAACGGTTAAGGATATTAGAGAGAGTTCGGAAGGTTGCTGCCGGAGTATCGAGGTTAAGGAGGAGAATGGCTGCTAATGTCTGTGGACAATCAGTAAGAGGATCCGGATTCAGAATTCCTAAAACTTACACTCGTGCCGTGAACATAGCCGACGTCACTCCTGTACATAGCGTATGCCTTCAAGACATCCACCAAACTCCCATGGAGTGGACCGTCCGGCTGGAAGATTCTCAACTCCTTATACGTTTCCCTTACATCTCTATCAATCCTGTCGAACCAGAACTTCTTCCGCTCATCCTCCGCACTCGGCTTCTCTGCCTTCTTCAGGCGACGTTCCACCTCCTTTGCTCGTTTGAGAGCAACATTGTAAGAGGACTCAGTGAGTTCAAGCTCATTGCCTACTGCACGTGCCCATACGCCTCCTCGACTCCGCGGTGCAATCCCACGCCACCATAGCTCTCTTGTGCGTTTCTGTCGAGTTGCATCATTCCAATTGGGTAAGACATGTTCCTCCCATATCCTTAAAAGCGAATTGGCAGTATCATCTCTACAGACAGTTTGGGTATTCTTTTCAGCCTCCCGCTTGCGATCTGCCTCTTGGGCATTCTCCATCATCTTCTGGTACTCTCGGAGATGGCGTTTCTCTTCTTCCGGATTTTTAGGGGGTAACCATGACGGTCGAGTTCGCGATAAAACAGCTTCCTTCTCTTTTGAAATCGGGAGAGGATCAATCATCATCTCTGTCCGTCGTAAAGGAGGCAATTCAGCAAATGCAGACTTGACTCTAGGTTTGTAGACGACAGTTCGTGTAGAAGTATTAAAACTACGCCTTTGATTGGACTCCGACAACTTGGCTTCCGCTTCAACTGCATGCTCCTCCAGAGCTGCTGTCAATGCCTTTGCTTCTTCGCTCAATGCCGACATGGCCGAAGTCCAGCTCTTTGCCCGACCTTTGTTTGGTAATTCATGATTGATTGGGAATTGTGACATGCTTGGTGATCGATTTGGCATGCCTAATCTTGGAGATTTCAGACAGCCTTGCTCGACAGGTATCGGAGATGTGCCATTTCCTGCAGGCCGGACCTTCTCTTTTGGTTGTCGATCGGGACTTGTGCCAGCAGAAGGTGGCCTACTTGAGGCTGAGCGTTCGTGGAGAGGCCGGGGGGACATGGGGACATTCTCAAGGAGCACCTCATCTGGCAGGTCATCGCCATCATCCTCGTCACATTCCTTCTCCAACTCCAATGCAGTCTTCCTCTTGGTAGTTGGATTGGCGTGCCAACTCTCTCCCTGCGTATCCTTGGTGACAGCGCAGAGAGATGCCTGGAAGTCTCATACATTGAATGTGCAGGACTTGGACTGCGCTTTCGGTTTGTCGATGGTAACGATGATACACTCGGGCTAGTAAATCCTCTCCTCGACATGGTCGTGCTATTTTGTGTATGTAATGCTCCCAATCCATCCGAGGGAGTTGTCACACTCCTAACCTGACCTCTCAAACTCGGAAACGACGGGCGTGTCTTTGCAGATGTCAATTCTCTCTGCGACCTATTATGTCCATGCGACGAAGCCATATTGCGCTTTTTGGCAGACGTGCGGAGGTCTGCGGTGTATGTAGAAGCATAGGGGTTGCTGCCCGAACCCTTCATCCGCGGGAAGTCTGCTACTTGATCAGACTCCTCATCGTCCAATCCTATCTCCTCGAAATTATTGGCGTCTGCTACAATGCTGCCGTCGTCGGAACCCGTGGAAGAGCGAAAGGAGGACGATTTGGAAGATTTGCTCCGACTGAGCTCAGGGGGCGAGCCCATAGGGGCATCCGCGATATAGTAATTCATCATCGCATTTTCATACTGGGATGTCGTAGACACAGTGAGGGCTCTTTGTAAGGTAGCTATCTTGGCGGTTTGAATTGGATCGGTCGTAAGTGTTGTTTTTTGGTTGTTGTGATGATTTGCTCTTAAGAGAGTAAATAATTGCTTGTCTAGATCGCCGGGTTTCGAGTTCAGCTCGATTTGCGACGAACCTGGCAGATCAATGAAGGAATAGACGGTGTGTGCCGGAAGACAGAGACTTAAAATAGTAAATAATTAATGCGTTGTTTTTGGGGGGGGTGGATTGGTGTATCGTGACGAATGAAGAATTATTAGTAGTGGTAGTAAGTAAGTAGTAGTGGTAGTGGTAGTAGTAGAATACAGTGCTGCAGAAGCTGTGTGGTGTGTTGTTGAGCGATAGATGTTGTAAAGAATCAAGTTCGTCGCCGCCGGTCGTGAAGATAAGAGAGTGTGGTGCAGAGTTAAGGTAAATTGGGTTCTGGAAGAGGGAAGTGGGCAGGAGGAGGAAGAGCTGCAGAAGGAATGACTGAGCGTACGAAAGCTTTAGGTTTGAGGAATCGAAATCGGATGGAAAGATAGGGTAGGTTAGGTCGCTGGTGGAGCAAAAGGCACCACCACTCACTACTTACAGTACTACTGGGGGGGGGGGGGGGGGGTACTGTAGTGACTGCTTAAGCCCCTTGGACCTTGCCCCTAGAACCTTGGTTTCCCGATGCCTTTCTTGGCCGCGTGCCCCTGTCGCCTTTCGAGTAAGCGACCGCTAAGGATGGAGAACACCAGGTAAAGTAAGATGAAGCAGCCGCCTCGACGAATTAAGTTGGCCCAGCGAAGGGGTCTGGATTGCAGTGGATTGGTTGAAAGGGCCAGGGTGATGACGGAAGAGCAGGAAATAGCAGTCAACAAATAACCGCGATTTGTTGATGATCTCCGCGATGAATTATTTATAATCTTTAATCTGCAGACTGCTGCCAAAGAATTGATTGGGGCAAGGGGAAAAAAAGGGGAGGGAAAGGGAGGACCTTCGGAGGAGATGGTTGTAAATATGTGTTTCAGCGCATCACGTAGCTACGGAGGTACAGCACGCAGGAAGTAGGTAGGTAGGTAGGTACTGTAGGTAGCAGACTACTGTTATCTCTAGCTACTACTGCTTTACTATCCAGCCTGCTTTTTACCACTTGTTGAAACACACACCTACGAGGTAACCATTCACTGCACTTATCACACTACTCAATCCCACTTAAACATATCCCCCTCCCTCCCACTTATTACTTTCTGGGCCATGATAACCATGATAATCACCGATACAACGCACGCCTTATGCAGCTGACAGCTGTGCTGTGCCATACCAACCACGTTATTTTCAGCTGCAATAATACCGCTCTTCATTTAACAAGCATTACTACTCTACTGTGCTGTATTGTACAGCAGGCATAAGTGAGCTTGAAAAAAGAAAAACAAGAAATCTACGACTCAAAACCCGGGCGGCTTGCAGCAAGTCTGTCTTGGCTACATCAATAGCCCTAAGAACCCCGCCACTCCGATCATCACCACCAGCCTCTCCGTTATCCAAGACTTCCTTCGTTATCCAAGACTTTACCATCGTAGATAAAGACCGGACGAAGGAAGGATCAAATCGTATCGTCCTGCCGGAAGTGGTTCTAATGATCCTACGATATCGCGATATTTCCCCTCAAATCTCATCGAACTGGTGGTAATAGTGCTATGCGGGTTTGAAGATCCGGATCCTTCAGCTATGGTGGTGGCCTCGTATTTCTCCTCTCGTCTCCTCCCGAACTCCCCTCTTCCTTGTTGTGCTGTACGACCACAAGTTATTGGCCAGTCTGCAGGGAACCTAAGGGAACAGTGAGAACCTAACCTGGAAATGCGAGAGGACCTATCGAGAGGGAGATGTTATGTATGGACTGATGATGGGATGAACGCCGTTTCCAGCATTTCTTTTTTTCGTTCTCATCTTATGATTTGATTTTACTCGCATCGCCACAACTATTTCTTTCTACGGAATGAAATTAAAAAATGGAAGTCGTAATTATGACGCTTGTGTTCTGTGCTCCTACTCGAAACTGTGTATTGTAACACCAGAGATCCTCCGCTTCACCCTTCCAGTACTGTAATAAATTCCAAGGTACGGAGGTACACAGCGCGTGACAGGTACCGTTTTGTACGTACAATTATCATTACAGCAAATCAATCCATGGACCTTCCACGTCTTGCCCTGGATACCTAGATGGCGTACTCTATGAACATGTGCAAAGCGCACCTCACTCACCTCACCTCATCTCAACCCCTCATCCATCAACCATCAATCAACCCCTCAGAATCTAAAGATTCCACCACGTTACCATGCATCATCTAGGTACCTACCTACCATCCACCTAAGCCCAAAAATGCCCCCCAAACCCTCACACGCAAGAGGCGTTCACACCAAACCCTCACGAATCCCATTAGCCACCTCACTAAAAAGGTACGATAATGCGGGAAGCAAGCCATAAAAAAAGCCATCCATCCATCAATCCATCCACCACCACTACCTTCCCCTCCACCAAAACCGCCCCAAACCAGATTAAACCAACCTACACAGAAAAAAAAAATCAAAGACGTCAAAAGACGTCAGAGACCGTTTGAAAACTCCTCAAAAGGTCCCTGAAACCAACTAAGCCTCTTACTATCTACCCGTTGCCAATAATTTATTACTTATCGAAGCCCGCCCGAATAATAAGAACACAGACCTCGACGTCACACATTATTTTGTATTGTACTGTAGGAGGGCTTTGACAATTTTTCATCTACCCATACAAACTCCGTACCTAGGTATGATACAATACGTACCTAAATCAAGATCCGTACCAGAACCTTAAAAAAGTAAAACTCCTGCTTTAAGCAGGTAACTGTTTCAGAAGATGAGATGAGATGAGATGCGATGAGATCTTCCGTCTTTCCTTTTGGATAATTTCATGAGATGAGATGAAATGAAATGAAAAACAATTATATTCCAGTGATGCACTGCACTGTGCTGCATTTTACCTTTTCGCTGTCTCTCACGGTCACGGTTCACTGTCTATCTATTTACTCTGTGCATGCAGTGTGCATTGCAGGATGCAGGATACAGGATGATTATTTTATTTCATTTTGAGATATTTTGGGATACATATGTCGGCATACCAGGAAATTTGGTTGCTGTACAGAGTACAGTAGTACGGAGAGTTCCTTGGTGGCCAGGGTAGGGTACTGTAGGGTCCTAGGGAAGAGAGGACCCGAGTCGAGTAAGCCGAGACGTGCCCACTCACTCACTCGCTGCCAACGGTTTTAAAAGATTGCTGATGCGTGTGGGGCCGGTCGGGGACTTCGGGTTAGAACATAAAGAAAAACTTGGAAGTATAAGTACGTACAGTACAGTATAATTCTGGAGAAAAAAGTATAAGTTATGTTTTTTTTTCAGTATGCATAATGATTGAGTTTATTGTCAGATCAGAGCGTACCTTTCGGAGTTATTACTTTCTTTGCTAATGTTAGGAGATGAGGAAGTTGAGAAATGGGAATGGTGTTGTCTTTATCTGAGAGATCTATCTATAAGGGTAGTAGTTCCTCCTCATGTATTCCTCAGATTATGCATGGTTTATGTTGTACAGGCATCCACGGAGTAAGATTCGTTAAATCATTGTCTGACTGTGTTGCCGAATACGCTATTGAACCCCTCGAGGTCTATGGAGACAGTTCCTCTCTCCATCTATCTATCCATGCTGTCTACTCTCCGCATAAATCTACCTTTGATTCTATTTTCTTTTCTTCCCTTCCAAAGTAATTCTATATCTTTTCTCCAATCTGCATTTCTTCTTGGATGGTAAGTTTTTCGTTTATTTTAGCAAGTAGATGTCTTCATTTGTCTTAACTAGCGATAACTCAGTCAGTCACTGAGCGTTGCGGCCTCACCGTGATTCAAATCTGTAATAACATGGCCACCTCACTTTCATATTTCCGCTCTAGTAAGCAGAATTGAATCTTGCTTACTGGAGTATAATTTGAGTTGGGTCTTCCGAGGTTCTCCAGTTCATTGCTGGATGTATTCCCGTCTGTATATGAAAGAACAACGGGAATTAATCAAGGTCAACAACTCCATAACTACCCATGGTAATTATAGATATTTTCCTATTGTCTATCTATCCTGCCTTAAGCATATAGAATTATGGAGCCCAAAATAAGAGTTCCTCGAGGTAGATCTTTTTCATTGCCCAAGTGTCTCATCACGTCTACCCTTTATCGTGCTACCTAAAAGCTGTTCTTCTCTTCTTCAACCAGTTACTACCCTTTCGCATATTCTCCTAAGCTCCAGTATTAAACCCATTTACTTTCTTCAACAGCTCCAAGGTAGAAATATAACTCGAGTCAACGTGGTTGTTTCTATACCTCAACCTCAATCTCAATCTCAATCCAGAAACGATTTGATAAGTTCCCAACACCAGAATCCACTTCCTTTTAATGGGTTAGCATCTAGTTATTTGAAGTTTCTAAGTTCCCTATTTCAAAAACATCATCATTAATCTTGTATTTGCTTGCAGGAGAACGTGACTCCGATGCTGCCTGTTGGGTTTTCTTACTTCACAGCCACGTATCTTCTCATTGCTGTAAGATTATTATTATTATGCTTATGAGCCATAAACAGCAACGCTCACGTATTTCAAAGATTGCGAGAGATTCTCAATGAGCCCTCTGAGCAAACAAAAGTGAATACCTCTAAAAATTTCCTGCAGAACTATCGAATACTGCAGCTGCAGATCCAAATTCCAAACTCTGCAGATCCGAGTTCACATTCTGCAATTCTTTATGAAAATCTCTCCATGAAAAATATGTATGAGAGTCTTTATGAAAATCCTACAACTCCTTTATCCGTCGATCATCCTGCTCGATTTCTTCGGGTTGAAGATGTGACGTTCCCGTCGGAATACAATATGGTGTTTTCGTTCCCCTCCAATACTTCTGTGCCTTTCATTCGCATGGACTTGGTCAATGCCATCATTAACATGACTGATTTTCTTGAAGAGGAAAAAGTTTTTTCATGACTTACTCGGGTCTTTATCTATCGAAGAGTCAGTCAATCTTAGGTAAAGTAGAAGATGAGAAGGTTTGACCTTGGGAAATCCGACAGTTCTGGAAGCTACTTGGGTACTTGCGTTTTAGCTTTTAAGCTTCTTCGCGATCTTCTATTATACTACGTAATCACAATCAAGATGGAGCTTTTTGCTTGATGCATTCAATAGCACAGATAGTTTGCTTATACTAATTATCTTCGTCTATCAATTGTTGATTCTTTCAAATATTCGAGGAGCTGTCTGATCTGCTTATTTCTATAACTTAGGACAGTTAATCATCGAGATTCCTTTGAGTATACCTATAGATTTTAATTGGTTGATTCTCGTTGGTTTTTACGAGGGTGCGCGGGTGTTAAAGTGAGTGTTGGTTGTTAAAGAGTATAGAGGTGGAGAATTGGATGAAGTGTTTGAGTTGAGGGATCAAGCAGGGGAAGAAAATGGATTTAGTAGATTGACTGCAGGTATAATGGGTTGTAGAGAAGTGTCATTGATGCAAGTATGTAGACTATTTTGCGATATGTTGAAAGGTCAAAGATCGAGTGGTTTAAACTTAGGTGTTTGAGATGTAGAGGTAGAGAGATATTTGCTGGACCATGAGATGAGTAGTAGTGATCACAAGCTTAGTTACGTTGTAGGTTTAGAGGAAGGGAGATACCATCTCCATTAATTCTTTTCTCTCCTGACATGCTTGCTATCTCATACCTATCCTCTAACAATGTTTCTGATCCTATCATCTCTCTCCTTCTCCTTCTCCTTCTGTTTCTTCTCTTCTCGTAACAACTCTATTCGATGAACTCTTCTTCTTATATCCTCCACAAATTCATCCGAAGGCAGTGGATGTGCAGTCCCAGGTTTACCATATTGTTCTTTCCAGTCGTCCAAGATGGATACAAAACTCTCCTGGTATATTTCCTCAAGCTGCTGCTCCCGCTCTAATTGAGTTAACTCAGTATTGCGTGTAGCTCTCATCTCTTGGTCGACCTTGTGCTTCAGATTAGATTCCACTCGCCGAAAAGATGCAAGGGTATTAAGCACGCCACCTGCGATTCTATCCAAGCAGTGGTTACACTTAGCAGAGTCGAAATTCTCCCTTTTTGAAGTCTTCCCACAGAAATGTGTATTGAATTCGGGTCTCTTCTTGCGTGATTTTATTCGTTGGTTTTCAGGCGTGCCGGTTACTCTTCTCGAATATTTCGAAAGGTTCTCAGTCCAGCTTCGCTGCTGCTGTTTTTGACCCTGTTCTTCTTCTTGGCGTAGTTGTTGGAATAAGGCGTAACTTGTTGTCCATATACAGGAAATACAGTGTTGGTCTATTCCACTTGGAAATTTGCACCATGATTTTGTCTTAGGTGTTTCGGCGTATGCTGGTGGATCTGGCGTTATTGTGCTTGGTGCCTTTGTATATGGTGGAGGTGGAGTGGTTTTCGGCATTGAAGGGGATATTTTTGAAGAAGATTTTTCTCCACTCTTTTTGTGGGATTGCTTCGATGAGGACTGTCCCATTGTTGCTTTGGTATCTCGACATGAGATAGTGTTTTGGTGATTAAGTGTTGTGTTTTTTCTTCTTCGAGAACAGTAGAACTTTCGGGTTGGCTTCTGTTCTTTTTATTGTGGTTGAGGATATTGCTAGTGAGTTTACTTTTTTACGAACAGCGTACTTAGTACTATATGACGCGTGCTTTAAGTGAGGATTTTAGGGGCTCTTAGGCACTTGGAAACTTAGGGTTTTGCTTGTGTGTGCGCGCGAAATTCTAGACGGTGGATAGTAGAGTTCTCTTGTAATCTGGTCTTTGTGTGACCTGCTTTAAGCTATTTAATTTAAGTCAAAGGTATCATCTGTTCTTAGTATGCTGCATATAGGCAGAAGAATCATCTAGAAGAGCTAGGTTATTTAAAATTATCTCTGTATCCTCGAGAAATCTTGATTTCCTGAGGTTTTAGTTCAATCTTACATGATTATAGCGACTCCCCGACTTATTTCCTTTCTCTCTCCCCGGCCTCACTATCTCATTTCGATTAACTTATAGACTATTGATTTTGTTTTCAACCTAGAATGATCTGGTAATGGCCATTTACCTCCTTGAGTCCTTGAGAAATTTTAGAATCGAGCGCTATGGTATTCCTAGCTACTAAAACACTGTAACGGATGACCTGTCTGTCTTAGCACCAAAGCTTAGAAAGGGTTTGAGTATATTGGTCCAATTTAGATCATACTTTCGTAAGCTACTTCTTTCCATGACGAAGAAGTTACTAGGGATTGTAGTTAGGCACTAGAAGAAAAGTGTTGAAGCTAATACATTGGACGAATATAGTTATGCGAGTTCACGTTCACTTCTGAGAAAATCGGGTCTGCTAGCTATAGCATACATTTCAGGACTTAAAGGAGCTCCTAAGTGATAGCCTTAGAATTACCAAATAGGAGTATACATATAATATTCGTGGCATGGATTTGTTTAGGTTATTGTTTGCCATCTTCTAGCCGACCTCACTAAATGTACTTGGTACACCACCAATAAAAATGATAGGTACTTACTTTAAATGAAAAATGGTCATAAAAGGTATCATTACTCCAAATTAATGACTTGGCTTAAGAGATGTTGAGAGTACACACATCTATGAACGCTTTCTCCCTCCTCGTCCCCTACTATAAACTCATGGATGGTATCTTTATGGTACCGTTATCCTCCTTTTTAAACCTCTATTGCGTATTCCTCTTACTGATCCTGCAACTAAGGCCCATGATTGGGCATCTAATCCTTACGGAGGTATTCCTTGACGAGTTTCTCAATCTCATTTTCTCTCCTCTCTCTCTCTCTCTCCATTCCCTCATCTTCTCCCACCGTTCAGATCTTCTCATTAATCCCGGACCAGCCCTATATTCAACCGCATCCATCAAAACCTTAGAAGGAGGAAGATGTCGAATTTCGTCCTCCTTACCAATTGGACTCAATGCTTCAGTAATTTTCTCCTCTATCCACTTAACAAGCCACTCGTCAAGATAATTTTCGAACATATCTTCAAGAGAATGTGATATAAACTCCATATCAATATTTCCTTGTCGCGCAAGTTGTATTTCAAATCTTGAATGAATATATTCTGCTTCATTTTGAATCTCGCTGATTTTAACCCAGATCATATCCATCCTTTCTTCGAAACATCGATCGCATTCCAGAACTGAGAGTGGCAGTCGTTTAAACTGCTGTGTTTCGTTTTCATATATACTGCAACAGAGATGTGATACGTTTCTTAGGTATGCTGAGGGGACATTGGGTCGTATTCTAGGTGCCATTTGATTTTCCTGTCGTAGTTTTTGGAAGAGTGTGAGGGCTATTGTCCAGTGGCAGTGGGTACACGTAAGTTCTTCTACGGTGCAGTGTTGTTGTGCTGATATCTTGGCTTCCTTTTTCTTGGTGAATAGTCCCATTGTTTCTTTAATCCGTATTTATTTTGTGGGAAAGCAAGGCAAGGCAAGGAAGGAGTTTAGATACAATGCAGAGACAGGAAAATGTGTATGTGTGTGTGTGTGTGCGTGGAGATCGGGTACCTTAGCTTTGAATGAACAATTGTCTAAGGTTTAGTATAGCTACATAAACTGTAAATTTAATACTTCAGTGGATTACGAAAGAACTTGGCAAAATGCAAAGCATACAGTGAGTTAGTTTGAAAGAATATGTCGTCTCCATCACAATACATGTCACCTATAGATGAGTGAAAAACGTTCTGTGGAATTTTGTCGTTACTACAAAGTACATATAAAAACAGCTCATCCAATTAAATTTAGATCAGCTCTTTATTACAGCTGAGCTAATAGTACGGTATCTCTCGATTCGTTGGTGGGACATATTCGTTCGTCATTTCAATGCTTTCTTGATATACTCCAAGATGATTTTGAAATTTTGATGAATGTTCTTTCCTTGCTACGAATCAGTTTGAGCTATCATACCTCTTGTACTCGTTCTTCCTCAAAGCAGGGGTGACTGGCACATCCAAGGCTTTCGGTGAATAGAAGTCCGGAAACTTTTGATTCCTTGATAATTTATTCCTCTGTAGTGGTTTTGTTTTAACTTTGTCTAGAAGCCGATTAACCTAGGTACACTATGGTGCCTTTGCATCTCCATACAAAATCCAGTATGTATATGTACATATATACCTACCTCATTCTGCTTACAAAATTTAAGTGAAAGCATGCTTCTCGAGACTCGAAAAATGGTGAATTATGCCTGTCTAGGGCGAAGCTAGACGAACCTCTGGTAGAGGCTCGCAGCGGTTCTGACGTGAAAATCGATCGTTAAATATGGGCATAGGGTGAGTATACTCTCTTTTTTCTTTATCCAACTTTGGAACATTGTATACATATACTACTAACTTAACGTGTTTAGTTTTCTTTATCCAACTTTGGAACGAAAGACTAGTCGAACTATTGTGAGGAGTAGTTGGTAGGTGGTTGAGAGGAGGCCGTAATGAGCCACCTAGTCTATTGCAATAAAGCCTAATCCGCTTCTTGATACCGATGACTTGAGTGCTTGTGCGCATTACTCAGGCCTATGTTTATCGCAATACTAAGGTAAGGGTCATGAGATATTCTTCTAACTTAACCTTTTATATTCTTTTCCGTATCTTGAGTCTTACTTAAACTTCTTAATAATAATTTCTTACGTGCTTTGCCAGTTACGAGCCGTCCCCAAACCAAGCACTTGAGGCAAGTAAGTTATCTAGAAAAAGGACTCTTCAGGTAGCCAAGGTGCTTTAAATGAATGGTTACCTAAAAAGTAAGCTTTGTTATTTATATTGTGTGAGTGTTCTAATTCAAGCAAGTTCTATAGATCAAATCGGTCATCAGACCCAACTAGTATCACTTATTGATCAAGTTTAATTAGTTATGAGTGTACTTAGGTGGCGGTAGCTGCGTTTACAGAAAGTACCTATTCATAGGTACTTTTATACCTATTCATAGGTACTTCTATAGAAGTATAATAGAGTTAAAATGCAATTATGCATATCTTCAGAAGAAGTTAAGTGACATACTTGAGTGACGTAGTGCAATGAGTTGTTCAAGCTATTAGACAATAAGAGGCGATCTTAAATATTCATAGAAAGAGGAAGCGGGCTTCTGGACCGGCTGACCATGTCTCATGTCTTTTAACAGATAACCGCGTATCCAATATCAACACTTCCAGAGTAATTAAAACTTACCTTATGGCAAGCTCTACTTTTAAGTAAGTCGGTTTGATAATACACTCGTTACCCCTTTTTATTTACTGCAAAATAAGCGAAGTATGCTGACGTCAGGATCTCGCTGTTCGCATCGTCGTCAGTCGCAGCTCTTCGCAACACGTCGCACGGCAGCCAGAACGAAAAATAACTTGGAAGCCTTCCGTTTTCTAGCAGTAGCACAGTGCCAGTGCCACCACCCACTAAAGAGGCGAAGTCGTGTGATCGAAATATGGAGTTGGCCTACACAACCTCAGCAGCCTACACATCATTTGTGGTGTGTAGCAGTTCACACTCTGCCACGCATCAACGACTACGACAACAATCATGTTTCCCTCGAGTTCGAATAGAGCCCCAAATCCTTACGAGCTCCTTGAAAGCTGGCGACGCGACTTCAACCTTCATCAATCGGCGGGCACGTTAAAGCCTCTTGTTGTCCCTTACCACTTCTACGGTCTCTTCGTGCTCGTCCTCTACCTCTGTATCCCTCATACGCAACGACCATGGGTACATGCTGCGCGATGGCCGGTTTTCCTGGCTATTTTAGCCTTCCAAACGAGGCTGTTGATGCAGACGAGTAGTATGGACATGGGAACTGGTTTCGGCGCGGGTTTGGTATCTGTATACAGCATCTTTTGGAGTGCGACTTGGTTGTTGTGGAATAAGCCTCAGTTTGATGCAAAGAGAGTTCAATGGATGAAGAAGAAGAGACAGAAGACTACGGGTGGGGCCAAAGGAACGAGCACTGTGCACGATGGGGTGAAGGGTATGAATGGAGCCGTAGCCACTGGGCATCAATTAACAGACTCGGCAATGACGAAGCGGGTACACGAGAATGGCGATGTTAAACATATATCGAAGAAGGACGGGGCAAATGTAGAGGCAGAAGCTGATTACTGTTGGCAGTCGTATCCGGACAACTTTGGAGAAAGGCTCAGTTGGGTTATGGATCTTATAGGGACCCAAAGAGGGGAACGTTGGAATTGGGCCATCCCAACCATGCCTGCCCGGCCAGTGTCTGTCAGGCAATCCCTAGGGGAGCATGTCTCTGAAGTAGAAATTGCGGCTGCAAGACGAGGTATACCACATATCTCTTCGGTGGGCACCCGCGCTTTCTCATCCCACACTGAAGCTTTTCGTAACTATCTCCCGAAGCTCTTCATGGGGATCTGCGCCTTGGATATCATTAAGACCTGCATGATGAACGATCCTTATTTCCTGTTTGGCCCAAACTCTTATGACCTACCTCCACACCTCTTCAACCTGAATCCTTTCTTGCTAAGAGAGTATCGCCAACTGCTGACCTTCTCCGGCATTGTCACGGCTCTCCAATGCCTGTTCATGTTGCGAACTCTCCTTTTCTTTTCTTCGCAGTTTATAGAATCCCTGGTGCACCACCTTTTCTGGGTGTCCGTGGGGAAGCCTGGTTACACCCAACGCAATGGGGAAGTTTCAATTCCATTCTCAATAAAGGCCTGAACGGGCTTTGGGGAAGCTGGTGGCATCAAACCTTCCGCATGGCCTTCGCCTCCCCGACAAATTATCTTATCAGAAACAAGTACATTGCCGCCGCCCGTTCAAAGAAAACAAAGCTCATTAGTCTATCCTTTGCATTTGCTATTTCTGGGCTATTGCATGCTGGAGGCAGCATGACGCAATTTCCGCAGACGAAACCTTGGGAACCCATTATATTTTTCCTGTTGCAAGGCGTTGGCATAATTCTCCAGACAACTTTTTGCTCAACATTCCAAGCTCAACTTTCCAGAATACCTCCCCTGCTTAGGATGATGGGAAACATTTTATTTACATTTGGGTGGTTGAGTCTTACAGGCAATTGGCTGGTTGATGATTTTGCAAGAGGAGGACTCTGGCTATTTGAACCGCTTCCTGTTAGTGTGTTAAGAGGTCTTGGTTGGGGTCCTGATGGACGCAGATGGTGGTGCTGGGCGCACATAGGTTCAATATGGTATACAGGCGAACACTGGTGGGAGAGCGGCATTGCACTTGGAGGCGCACCTACTAGGGAAGCTTTAGCTAGCTGGACTGGCTGGCTTGGGAAGTGGGCATTTTAGCACTTACATCGGAGCCGAAGTCCTGTCGGTTATATTGCATGAAAAGAGCATCTTAGATAGACAGAGACTATTAGAGTGAAGAATAATGAAGTTTTATGAATCTCAGCCCCTCCAACTCCGAAATCATTGGGGACTCAGGCAAGTCGCTTCCTCTTCCCTTTCCCTTTAAGTTACTGGAACAGTATGTTTACTCTAAATTTATACATAATGGACTTCTAATAATTAAAATCTGCTGTATTAAGATCGCTGCTAACAAGAATACCGGCCCAACAACTTTGATCATTGGGAACAGAGACCGCTTCGAAACCGGAATGACCTCGTATACCTCTATGAGATTTACCCACAATACTGTACAAAGTAGAATGTCACTCTGGTTGTCAAACGGGGTTTCATAGTGCCGATTTTCGCACTTGAATCTGACTTCGCCAAGTGGGAATGATTAGCCGGTGCTTTACATTCCGAAGTTCAATATTTATACTTCCCCAAGACCCATGACACCTCCAAGACCTTTCTAAGTTCTTCGATTCCCGCCATGGCGCCATGGTGTCTAGCATACCTGCACGAAACGTGAAAGTCTCTGCTGCACGTCACGCGGGACTTTGTTAACTTTGATAATTTTCGCTTGCGCCGTGCTTGCCACGACAAACATTTTAAGTTATGCGAGAAGAGAACCTTCGTAAAGAAATGATTAGGAACGAGTCTTCCAAGATATCTGAAAACCGGAAGTCAACTCGCTTTGGGGAAAGTTCCCGCCAACGTCGATTCATAATAGTCTCAAGTTCTTGCCTTTCGCATTATATTTAAGCGAGCGAGTGATTCGAGAATTTGCTCAGTGTGCCATGTTGCCATTGCATTGATCACAACTTTCAAGTTCGTTCTGACCTCCAAAATTCCCTCTTAAAGTTACATCTCGAGCTTAAGGATAAGGCTAGCGTACGCTAACCACAAGATCATTCATCACGAAGAAGTCTTCAAGTCACAGTCAATAGGAAAGATGGGAAGTCATAGCAGGTATTCATTAATAGACTACGGGCAACTGTAACAATCCCAAAATTATTTTTTGATCTCACTCTCATCCTCCAGCAACACCAATACTCTGCAGTTTCCAGCCCCTGTAAAGTCTTTCGTAAAAGAAAAAATTGTCAAAAAAAATGTATACAATCCAAAATGATCCCAAGCACCGATCGCACAATCAATCCATCACAAAAAGCTTACTGTCCTGCCTTCTTGGCGGCGATCTGGCTGGCAGTGTGGTGAGCCTCGCGCTCCTCGATGTCTTCAGAGCGTCCAGCCTTGGCCTTCTTTGCGGCGATTTGAGATGCGGTGTGGTGGGCCTCACGCTCTTCAATCTCGACGGAACGACCAGCCTTCTTAGCGGCAATCTGGGAAGCAGTGTGGTGAGCCTCGCGCTCTTCGATTTCCTCAGAGCGTCCAGCTTTCTTGGCAGCGATCTGAGAAGCAGTGTGGTGGGCTTCACGTTCCTCGATCTCCTCGGAACGGCCAGCCTTCTTAGCAGCAATCTGGCTGGCGGTGTGGTGAGCCTCACGCTCCTCGATATCTTCAGAGCGTCCGGCCTTCTTGGCAGCGATTTGAGAAGCGGTGTGGTGAGCTTCACGCTTTCCGGCCTTGGCCTTCTTTGCTGCGATTTGGCTGGCAGTGTGGTGAGCCTCACGCTTGGCAACGGCATCGTCCTCAGCAGCCTCAAGGTCTTCATCCTCGAGAAGATCTTGAGCAGCTTCGTCTTCGATGGCCTCATCTTCAGCAACAGTGCGCTTTCCGGCCTTAGCCTTCTTTGCGGCAATCTGGGAAGCAGTGTGGTGAGCCTCACGCTTTCCGGCTTTGGCCTTCTTTGCTGCGATTTGGCTGGCAGTGTGGTGAGCCTCACGCTTGGCAACAGCGTCATCCTCGGCAGCTTCGAGATCCTCGTCTTCAAGTAGGTCCTGAGCAGCTTCATCCTCAATGGCCTCATCCTCAGCTACGGTACGCTTGCCAGCCTTGGCCTTCTTGGCCGCGATCTGGCTGGCGGTGTGGTGTGCCTCACGCTTTCCAGCCTTCTTGGCAGCGATTTGAGAAGCAGTGTGATGAGCTTCACGCTTACCGGCCTTCTTGGCAGCGATTTGGGAAGCAGTGTGGTGGGCTTCACGCTTAGCGACGGCGTCATCCTCAGCAGCTTCAAGATCCTCATCTTCGAGAAGGTCCTGGGCGGCCTCGTCCTCAATGGCTTCGTCCTCAGCAACAGTACGCTTTCCAGCCTTCTTTGCTGCAATTTGAGACGCAGTGTGATGTGCCTCACGCTTGCCGGCCTTCTTAGCTGCGATTTGGCTGGCAGTGTGGTGTGCCTCACGCTTTCCAGCCTTCTTAGCTGCAATCTGGGAAGCGGTGTGGTGAGCTTCACGTTTGCCGGCCTTCTTGGCGGCGATTTGGGAAGCAGTGTGGTGGCGGGCCTCAAGTCCGGGGATGATGGCACGAGCCACTACTGAAAGGAAAGATTCCTGGGGTAATGTTAGTATAAGTTGGAAACCAGGGAGTGGGGAAAGTTAATTAATCTACTTACATCGCGCTCGGCAATATCAACTGCACCGGCCTGGGAAGGAATGGCATAGGCGTTTGTGAGGGGCACAGAGACCAAAAGGCCGAGAGCAACAAGTTGGGAGATGGATCCGGTATACATATTGAAGGAGTGTATGAATTGAGTAAGACTGGCCGGCAGTAAACGAATGGAATGAATGCAAAGAAGAGAAAGTGAAACTGGAAGATGGGGAATACGAAGTGATTGAGTGAGAATGAGCGGGTTTGTGGGCTGAGAGATAACGACATATATACAAAAGTCAGTCGACTCCCTCGTCACTGGGCTCCTTTGGCTGTGGACCTGCAGAAGACCAGGCTCGCTCGAAGCTTAACCCCAACGCCAACTTCGGACGGTTCAGCAGGGTTGACTCCGGCTGTGATGAGAATAATTCGAGACGGGAGATGAGTGATAGTCGGAGGAGGTCTCACCTCAACTCAACTCGACCTGGGCCTAAACGAGAGTGCCCCAAGGACTGGGGACGGGCACGGTGAATGACCAGCTGTGGCGGCCATGGTTTGGGCTAAGAGACGGGCAATACTTTCCTCGAAGGGGCCTCGAAGGGCATCAATGATCTAATCATATCGAGGATTGTCGCCATTCCTACGGTGTTTCGAGAACCTAGCCACAAGACTACTATTACTACTACAGTACAGCAGTTGGACTCTTGATCCGCGGTGAGGATTCGCCTTGTACCGACCTGTCGTCTGTTTGACAGTTGGCCTAGCGTCAATGCTTGGATTTTCTATGCGTTTGCTGTAAAAAATGTTGAAGTGTCGTTGACTCGCTGCAGAGGATCAATCAATACCGGCAAGGCAGGCCAAGCCGGGCACTGCTGCGGGCGGCAACAATAGGCTTGGTCGTCGGGGATTAGGGGTCTGAGTGCCCCCTGTAACGTGGAGTTTGGAGCAGTCGTTACAACTTGCCGCCCGCGACAAAGCTAAACTTCGCGAATCGGGGAACCTGGAACCTCCCAGCAGTGTCAACCACCGCGGGCATTGCTACGGAGTACTGCTTCAGAGGCTCAAAAATAGGATTGGTCCACTCAGAGGCGCCCCCATTCCAGAGCAGTCCAATTGTCAGCGATCATTACAGTGAGCACCTCCGTACTGTACCGTACAGCTTTGGGCTTTCATTAAAATGAGATAATTGTTTGAAGAATTCTCTCAATGTTTCTACGGGAATAACGACTGTTTGGGAGGAGCCATAGGGCATATTGCGAAGATACAGTATCCGATCCGGTACTTGTTGTACACAAATGGCTCATGGGATACTAATTCACTCCACACATCTTTCATACATGGAGATGTTTTGCTTACCGCTGTGTTGTCAATTGCGGGGTGCAGTCAATTGTTTTCTCGAGCGAAACTTCATCATTCGATAATGTTTCCCACGATGTACTTTAATCAGGCCCAAAACGGATCACTCGCATATGTCTGCCATCCCATAAAGTTCATCATTCATCGCATCTTTCCTTACCCGAGCAATGCACAGAACTTTTTCGAGTATCAGTCTCCTAGACGATGGAATCAATTTCAAGCAAGATTAGGCTCATGATGTTAAACTTCAAGGTTAATTCTCGTTAAGATTTACCTCGAGATGATACTCCAGTGGGGTTTCCAAGATCTCTGCGTTACAGATTATCGCTTGGCCGACGTCGCTTAACTCGGTCTTGCAGGAGTTGGAAACACTCACCTCGGACATCACGTCTCATCTCATCTGATGGGGACGGTTGACAGGTTTGGACTGGCTGCAGATCATACTTCGTAAATGGCTGGCAATAGCACAAGCCTGAGGGTCCATCTTGGTCGCAATGCTGAATGCTGTGCACCAGTACTGTTCGCAGGTACCTGTACTCCGTAGTTTTGTCTTTCGTGGTCCCCCCTTCGATCCACGTTTTTGCTCTTGTTCTTCCATCACATTCACTTCTTGCGAAGGCATTCGTTGAACGAAGTCTCTCAAATTCTCTCGTTTTTTTAATTACTTGTGTGTTCTAGAGGCTGCGCCTGAGTAATTTGCTCCATTCGTTTTTTTTTTGCACCTATATAGTGTACAATCATTCACCGTTTTCATCATGCCTTCAAAATCTCAAGAATATCGATCGGTGAAGACCATCGACGACCAGTTTTCGGACATACCGGTTTATGAGAAGAAAAGATCGAGTTCACCGGATAGCCTGGGCTCGACATTATTGGAGGAGGAGGATGAGAGGGATTTGGGTGATGTACGGCCGAGATGGAGTCCGAGATGGATGTGGCTGCTACACGCTGTTCTGCTACTGATGTCGTTCTCGATGTTTGTATCTTCATACTTTTTACGAGGTTCGACTTTGAAGATGGTACAGCAATATTCAGCATGGTGTAAGTTTATCATCACGGGGTTTATATAACAAATCACTGATTTATGATAGCTCCTGCTGCTGAGGCTGTGGAATATGTTAAAGTCAAGTTTAACAACACGATGGGAGAAGGTTCGCCGTACGTGGGAGCTGGACCCGAGGTGGACAAGGCGTGGAGAGCTCTGTCTTACGACAGTAAGTCTCTTGTGTTGAACGCATCCAGTTTTCAAATACTAACAGCGGAACAGTTGGTGACCAAATCATTCCGATTGAGAAACTCGGAGCAATCGATATGCCAGCAGACTCTCTCCGCTACAAAGACCCCAAGACTGGAGCAGAGAGTGTTCGCGTCGGTCTGGAGGTCTTCCATCAACTTCACTGCGTCAACTTGCTCCGCCAAGTAACCTACAAAGATTACTATATGGACAAGTCTGGCGAGTTTTTGGATGGTCCCGAGGCACTTCAAGTTCACACTGGTAAGCGATTTGCACATCCCAAATTGAACTGACTTTTCAGAGACTAATCCCGATCTCTAGACCACTGCCTTGAGATCCTGCGTATGAACCTTCAGTGCAACGCGGATGTTGGTGTCTTCACCTTCTACATGCTCGAAAATGACCCACTCCCATGGCCAGAACTCAACAGCTGGCACACATGCCGCAACTTCAACAAAGTCCGTGACTGGGCCCTTGACAACTCCGTGGGCAACATGGAGCGTCCTGATGTCCACGTTATCTCTGAGGAGTAGATTTAGAGTTTTTAATATAGGGTCTACTGTATCACACGGGAATCTTCTTTTCAGAGGTGTTTGTTTATATAGCGTATTTCACAACTATTTAAGCCAGTATATAAATTCTTCAATGGCAAATATTTTTCACGACTTCAGACTTTGGAGGGAGCATACTTTTGCACAGTTCTTCTTCTCTCTGCGTCATGGGACTGCCTTTTTCAAGCATTGTCTGTTACATGGGAGTCTTGGGTAAATGCGCTCGCTCGCTCGAGACTTGAGCGATAATGAGCCATTTCTACAAACCGCCTAAAATTGCACCATCAAAGAAGACTGTATCAGAAAAATTCCCAATTCGATTGAGAAATTCTCTCTCTCTCCTTTCTCCTGACTCCTGTCATTCAAATTATGCGACACACACTTCAAAGGGTAAGTAAAGTAAAAATATAGCACAAAAGTCTCCAGTTTATTATGAACGGAGTACTAAGGTCCGTCTTTTTTTTTTCTTTCTGTTTTGAAGCTCCGGTAGATCAAATTATTTCTTCATTCTATTTTCAATATCGAATGAGAATTATTCCGCCGCTCTCGTTTTTTAGAGTTGGTGTCGGTAGATACTGTACTATTTTAACTGGAATCTGGAGATTTTGATTTTGTTGGAGTTTGTTGGAGTTTGTTGGAGTTTGTGGAGAGAAATCAGCCCATTAACAACCTCGGCCCCATGCATCATCTCCAATCTATATTTTCCCCAAACCCACCAAACATAAACAATTTCTAGAGGTTTCCAAAATGCCACTCGTGTACCCGGGAATAAATGGGTGGAGTAGGTCGTACAGTACCTCCGCTCGCAAATATTTCTTTTGCCTCAGGCTTTGCTTTACTTTAGGATCTACGGTCCTTCGTCTCAAGTCTCAGGAGGCGTGTCGTTTCGTCCTTCCGTCTTTACCGCCTGTCTCACATCTCTCTTGTTGAGCCCGCTTTCCTCGCTGGCTGCTGGGCTGGTGTCGCTTTCCCGCTGTCCCTGGCCCTGCCCCCTGGTGCCCTAACAAATTCGTCATCTTTAGCGTCCGTCATCGACAGTAGGTAATACTATGCCCGATACGGAGACGACGAGAAGAGCGCCGACTTGAGACGGTTCACACGGACTACAGTACAGTACAGTACAGTACTAAATATCGGCAGGGCTGGAAATAAGTTCCACGGCTCCATTTGCCTGTTCACGACTCACTGGAATCACCATTCATTCACCAAGCATGCATGTCCTTGTCTAGAACCATGTGGAGATTCCAAACCCCCCTAGGCTAGTCTTACCCCGGAGATCTATCTCGGGATTCTCATTTACTTACCTACTTACTGTGCTTGTACTGTACTGTCTGGTCAGCGCTGGGTAGTCCCTGATGACATCGGCTCTTCTTACTATCCCATCCTGCATTATTGGGGCGCGCACAGGCCTTTCCAGGAAATTGGAGCCGCATCTGTACAGTAGTACTGTAAGTCTGTCTAGCCGACCGACCGACTGACCGACTTCAGCGAGAGTCTGTGTTTCAAAGCCTTCAAGCCTTCAACGGTCTTTGATCTTTGGTGCCCGTGGTCGTGGTGGTGGCCGTGGCGCCCGCGTTGCATGGGCGGATATGACAAGCCTTTCTGAGATGGCCAAGACACAAGCAAGTCCAATTCTGTCGGCGCTGTGAAACTACGGGGGGGCGAAGAAGTGAGGAGCCGCTGGAGTCTCCAAGCTTGGCTGGTGCTGCATTTGAGGTGTCTGATGGACGGGCAAGAAATTAACAATAGGAGGGCCCGTGCTGGTGACTGTTCCCTCCCTCCCTCTCCCCTCGCGCTCTCTCTCTCTCTCTTTCACTTGTCAGGTCTCTCACTCAACCGTTCTTTCCACGTCGTTGTTCGATTTTTATTTTTTTGCAGCAGGATCTGTATTTTCTTGTCTGCATCTCACAGTCGTTAATTCGTATCTTTCCAAGCAAAATCAAGGAACTGGATTCTGTATTACCCTTCATTTTCCTGCAGGTTCAGATTTAACACCCTTTTTGCATTTCTAAATCTCAATCTCAAAAATGGCTTTCCAAAACTCTAAGCTCGAGAGCAAATACTCTTCTGTCGACGATGTAGACCTCGAAGACTCTTACGAAAATGACTCGGATATTACAGCTTGTTCACAAGGGTTTCTCTCCAATCAATCCAAGCTCGATGGGCGTCGTCAGGCTTCAAGATCACCACAACGTAACAGCCAGCAAAGATGTAGAAGTTCGGGGGTTCAGACGTTCTTGACTTGGGCGAGATGGGGATCCGTTATTTTACTACAAATCATTATTCTCTTCGTGTTACTTTGGAGAAAAGACCCTGGAACTTTCTTGGATAGTGATACATTGGAAGAGAGTATTGAAGTTGGTGAGAAGATAACGGAGACGGGTGGTGATATTAACGGCCTCTATGTTCCCAGTAAGTTTTTTACCTATTCTCCAGCCTCAAACAGAATCTAACAACATGAACTAGAAAGCCACAAATACACCCTCCTAACACCAGACATGGAGATGTACACACCAAATATGAGCACCAACGACAACCGTATGGAGATCCGCCACAACTGGGACATGCTCCTCCCAAAGGGCTCAGGAACCGTCGAAATCCCCGACTGGAAACAGCACCCTTTGCTCGGCCAACCCGTAAATGACGACCCAATCCGATCCGGAGCAATCTACGAAGCATCCTGGACACACGCAATGCACTGTCTCTACTACACAATGGATTCCTACCATCAGTTATCATTGACCAAAGGAGAAAAATATGGATTCGACGGCGAAGAAGACCATTATCATGCATCCCATTGCTTTGAATATCTGAGAAATCAGATCTTGTGTATGGCTGACATGACGCTTGAAGGTTCTGTTTCGGCTATTGATAATACTGGCGAGGGTCAGGCTCATGTTTGCAGGAATCGGGAGGAGGCTATTAGGTGGATTGAGGACAGAAGAGTCGATGATATCCAGAGTATTGTTGGACCTTGATGTGGTACCAGGTTGAGGTTTAGATTAGAGGGTGTTGTTTTTATTACTTGTTACTATTTTAATTCTTGATCTGGAAAGATATTTTGAGACTTGATTTTGGTTGATGGTCCTGTGCTTGCTGATATAAATCAAGTGGTGAGGTTTAGTCATTGCTGATTTTAGTGGTAATATAAGTGCCCTACCTCTCTTGTCAACCTAAGATCATAAAGTGGGTTACTATTTCTGTACTTTCGTTTCTGATTCTTACTAGAACTCACTTACTAGATGGATCTAGCTAGTCTTGTCTATCAAATATCATTATCGACCGCCTACAAAGCTTGACACGCTCAAACATAGGGAATGGGTACTTGAGTTCTTCTATTCTTTAACCTAGTTCTAGAAGCGTAGTATAATAGGCATTTCAAAACGTCTGAAAACTACCTAGTTATATTATAGTAGGTAAAGCTTAATTAGCTATTTCGAAGAGCCCGGCTGCACCAGGAAGTAATGTAACATATAAGTGAAGCGTGGTGATTTTTTACAAGTAACCGACTGCATCCAATGCAGGCAGCTAGCTAGCTAGCTGTAATTATTCGAATTTAGAGTCACTCCTTAAGGTACCTCCATCTTATTTCTCTAATATCTGACTGAGAGTTATTTTGTATGCCTATATAGGTAGGCTTATATGTAAGGCTATTTCTATGTAACTCCCTAATGGTGGTTTCGAGCGAGCTCTTGAATAGTATACTGTATAGTACTTACTATTTGAGTGAGAATGAATTGTGGGTATTGTGTACTTTGATGGTACATATACGTACATACACATATTCCCTACCTACCCTTATTACAGTAGTGGTAGTAGTAATAGAGGATATTAGAAGATGATTTAAATTTACTATAGCTTGTAATCATCAGCAGGTTCATAACTAGATTTACCATGCTCTTTCATCAGGAACTTCCATTCCAATTTAGAAACTGTCGCTCACCTGACGTACATACCCTTGAATTAGCCCAGTCTAAAGAAGTGTGTCTGCTTTTGCGCTTTCTTTTCCTGACAGCCGCAGTATAGGTATTAATTCTGCGGCACCAATTCTCAAACCTCAATTTTCAAAATTTGATAATCTGATAACCCCTTCCCATCCACATTTCATCAAATTGGTGAAAATCTTGTTGAAAATGGGTCGGTTAATCATTTTTCGAAATTACGCAGCAGTAAAAGAGACGAGTTTTTATCGAATAAATAGTATGTATATCTTCACTATATATCATACTATTAACAACAAGCCCTTTAAGAAGAGCTTTATCACCTTATAAAAAAGATGATGGATACTGTTACTAATATAACCTAAAACACTGACACTATTACAACACCTAACAGCGGCGGCACAGCCGCAGTAAAACCTAGTAGAATGAATACAAGTAAGTGATATATGATAATGGCGGTGATTCAATGTCAAATATAGAATACAGGGAGTGATAAGTTAACGGAAATTCTGTCAGTTAAAGAGGATTTGGACCGAGAACTTTTTAAAGAGCTTTGGAATATGAGATTGGGGACGAAGCGGAAGGAAATTGGGGTTTGGTGTTGGTGTCAGTGGGTATTTGTTTATGATGTGGTTTTGATAGGTGAGGAATGAGGAATGAAGTTGGTGTTTTGTCCTTTGTGGATTCAGTTAATCTTGTTATAAGGAGGAGGATCGGTGGGTCGGTGAGTGGTAGGGAGTGAGTGGTGTTGTAATGTGATGATGGTATTGTATTGTATTGTAGTTATGGTGTACGAAATTTGGGTTGTGAGATATTATTGATTGATGGGGATGATACCGTTTGTGAGATAAGTAGGTATTCAGATATAATGGTGATTGGAATTGAGATCTTATAAAGACACGGTACTCGAGGTTAGTTCAAATAGTCGTACAAATTGGTTTACAAGGCATCATTTGAATCTGAGTAACTTGCTTGATTTTAGGTAGCCTAGCTAACTTATTAGCTCTAATCAAAATAATATTTTCTAAGCAAATTCATACAATATACTAGAATCTTCTTCCATGAGCCTAACTGCCCATAGAATTCAATGACATAGTTCTAAGAATGTTCATCATTTGATAAAGTAGAAAGTGATTTGTTCTTACTTCAAAAATCTTCAATGCCAAATAGAAAAGACATTTTTAATTAATATAGTAACTCTCAACTAAAACACTTAGTAAACTTCTAGAAAAAAATCCGTTTTGTACTTGATGGAATCTAAAAACTAAGCGATGACCTAAGTTCATCCAGTCCAACTTACAATAACACAATTTCTAGATAAAACTTCTTCAAATCCGCTCAAATCATATGACTTGAAAGAACAGAAGAGAAAACACACACAAACTATCCTTTCCGATAGAAGCATCCAGATCGATAAGAAACAACAATACACACCCTGGCCAAGTCAAATCACTACCACACTATACTACCAGCCAATAAAAAACAAAATGGCCATCTTTAAAAGAAAGACGAATAAAACCAACTCCAACACCATCACCAACACAAAAACCTCATCCTCATCCTCGTCCTCTTCATCTACTCCATCCTCTACCTCACTACTAAAAACATCCAAATCCACATCGAAATCCCTATTCAGAAAAATCTGGGCAAAGAAATCCAAAAAGCCCCAAAGGATCACAGCAACTTGTAAACCACAATGGGAATGGTCTAACGGGGAATCAGTCGACTGGTTGACTAAGGTTCTAATACATTACTGTAATCAATTCCCATCTAGAGCTTTAGAAAACGCGAGGAGTTTTATGTCCTCTAAGGACCTTAGTCAAGGAGGAAGAGAAATAGAGGAGAAGAAGAAGGATGATAGAGGAGGAGGAGAAGGAGGGGATAATGATGAGGTAGAAGAAGAAGAGGAAAAGGAGAAACAGAAGAAGGTGATGGAGGAAGTGGAGGAAGAGAACAAAGAAGAATTAGATGGGGAATATCTATTTTCTGCTACACCCGAGGAATGGGCTGCTAAATTAGGAGCGGATGATGGAAAGAAAGTCTTCTGTTTGATCTTTCACTGGAGAAATGAGAAGGGTGGTGTGCCTGAGGGTGTTAGTTTTCCGCATTTTGAAGGGGAGGAGAATTCCTCTTATTCTTAGAGATAGGGATAGGGAGTTTTGTGATATTGAATGGGCCTCCGGGAGAGGTTCAACCGGTTTGGAGGTGGAGGTTGAGATTTATACATTTTGAAGGGAGTTCTGTGTATATATGTATGCGTATCTGATAGGAGAGAGGATTGGGGAGTTGAGGAAAGGACAGGAGAGGAGAGGATTTTGATACTTAAGAATTTAACCTTTCCTAAAATTGAAATATTGCTCTATCGAACCCGATCGAACTCGGAGGATCCCGAAGTGTAATCCAGTGTAATTTCAGTTCTCTTACCTTACATACCGTATAACCACAATTAAGCAGTTTCAGCAAACAAGCTCGCTTAGCTCAATTGGCAGAGCGTTGGATCCCCTTTCTCTCCAAGATACGGGTTCGAATCCCGTAGTGGGACACTTTATTTTTTTTTTCCTTTTTCCATTTTAGTCGGTGTAGATGTACAGTCATAATTCTATTGGTGAATTTTGGGAGAAGCAACTCCCCGTTAGCTGAGGAGACTGAGTATTTTTGGGGGACTAAATAGAAGACAGTATATGATATAATGACGCGTTTGTTTTTAATTACGATAATAATAATATTAGAGCGAGAAAAAATTGAATTGCTATGTGTGTAAGAGATTGATATGATATGGTGTCAGAATACTTTGAGTTTTCAAGTGCCTTTGAACGAATTAAGCGACCCAGTACCAAGGACAATCATATAAAGACAGTAAAGTAATGGTTGCCGCAAACTTAGATATATTTCTATTTATCTACATATATATCTACTTATCTATCGCAAGTAGGTAAGTAAATTCCTCTACGAAGATAAACCCAATCAGGCTCTCAAGTCTGAAACCCTACCAAACCAAACCTACTCCTCAAGGGGAGGAGCAAACCGATGGACCGGACAAACACACTTAGGTGCAGGCCGCGGCTCACGTCTAGATGTATATCCCCAAGGGCTAGAGTTGGTTTCATTAGCAGTAGAAGCAGTGATATCTCCACCAATGTTTCTACCAATCCTATTACCAATCCTACTCCCAGCATTCAGCCCGGAACCAAGACTTCTCTCAGAACCACCAGTACCTCCCATCCAATTTATTTCCGCACCGATGGACCTCCCAGTTTGACTTTGACCTTGTGCTTGTTGAGCTTGAACTTGACCTTGACCTTGACCTTGACTGCCCAACCGTAACTGAGCCCCAGGTAATCTCATTCCCTGCTCCAACATCAGAACCTCCAAGCCCATATCAGCACTCCTCTCCAAATTCTCAGTTCTCATGGAAGGCATTCTGGTTGGTTCATCCTCATGAATCGGACGTCTAGCCGCAGTGTCTATGATAGGACGTGTAGGTAGGATACTCCGATCCTCAGGTTGCATTATGGGTCCATGAAAATTTGGGAGAGGCTGGTTCACGGGACATCGGAGGTATCCATAAGGAAGCGGATTTGCAGGGATCTCCTAATCTTCCGTAATTATAATGGTTAGGCAGATTTCCAGGATTTACCGAGCTTCTGGGATAGGAAGGGCTAGAATAAGGTGTATTCAGACCCCCAGTTTCTGTCAAGCTTCCATGATTATCATGACTAGGCGGATTTCCAGGACCACTTGCGAGCCTATTAGGATAAGGAGGAAGACCAGAAGGGAGATCCTCCCTTCCTCCTACCGTCATACTCGCTCTAAAGCGCTCAGCCTCTCTCAGAGCAGCAAGCCGATGTCCATTCTCAAACTCTCTCATGCGTCGTCTCCTTCGTTGTTCTTGTTCTCGATGGCGCCTTTCAATATCCTGAACACCTTCAATAGCCCGTCTTAAATCGAAGGGTTCAATGCTACCACCACCTATCAAAGGGAAAGGTATCCGTCCACCAAAATCTCCAATCCTCCCCATACCTCCGGGGCCAGGATACCTACTACCACTCAAAACCTCTTTCCTGCCCTGTCCATCCCAAATACTCTTCACGGGTCCTCTGCACATAGGACAACTAACGTATTGATAATTCTGAGGATGTGGTGGTGCTGTATTTATCCATTCTTTAATACATGCGAGATGGAAAGTATGGCTACAGGGTTTTGTGAGGACACTTTGGGTCGTGGCTGTGGTTGTTTTCGGCTTCGAGGCAGATTGGACATTCCCTTTTGGTGTCGTTTTGTGTTATGGAGGTGGTGGCAGCGGTAGCGGTTGTTTGGGTTGCAGGACTTTGAACTGAGGGGCTTTGGATTGAGGGGGATTGAATTGAACGTGTTTGAGTCGAGGTTGAGGTAGTCGGTGGTGTTAATGGCGACGAAGTGTTTAGAGCAGTAGCTTCGATGACAGCGGAATTGGATCTTCGTACGGGTCGGTTATAAGGAAGTGGTGTTATTCCATAATGAAATCTACCAGAAGCCATTGTGACTTTGGGTGTATTGCGTTGATTTGAAAGGTTGTGTTTTAAGCAGCTTCGAATTGATATACGTTCAAAAGGGCAATCTTAAAGTGATTGATTGATAAATCCTTATGATGAAAATCGTCGTCAGTGGACTTTTTGGTTGTCGAATCTTGATACCCAGAAGTTGTGATTTGAGTGTTTGAGAGAGCTGGTGTTCTGTCTTCGGTGATATCGATACTGATGAAATATATGAAGATGTGTGGTTTTCTTATAGTCGTCTTTTTTAGTTGAGTCAGTCTAAATACAAATTTAGTAGAGCAAGTAGATAACACTATTCTAGTAAGTTTGTTTCGAAATTTTGTTAGTGCAGTCTAAACACAACAAGTCAACTGCTACTTGCTAACTAACTGCTAAGCTTTTGAATTCTTTTAGGCCAGTTTAGACTTTGTCTACTTACTGCTTACATCTTGATTGTAATACACTCCAAGATTTGGAGATAAGCTGAGTATATAATTCCTTTCTTTGATTTAAATACACTACATTACGTTGAACTATACAACTAGACTGTTACTGTACATCAGATGTTATATCTGAGACTTAAATACAGGCCAAGACACGGTTTCATTTCATTGAGTAGTGCTCGAGTAGCTACTCTCATCCTTGGACACTAATGTGCTCCATAGCATCAGTGATACTTGTATGCCTGCTTGGTTGTTCTACAACCTCGGCCACTCGAACTTATCTACAAAATACATTATGCTCCGTGTGTCATCTTGCGTTCATTTTTTAAATTCCTTATCAACTCTAATCATCTCATCATCCCCAATTCATCAAGACTTGTTTCTTCCCTTTATTCCCTTTCTTCTTTCCCCCGATCTGCGCCCCAGCATCCTCATTTTCACTCTGGGCAGCACTCTGCCCAGCACTTCCACCACTACCTCCGCCCCACGCATTAACAGCCGGGCTATTCGCCCCATGATCACGCTTAACCATTCGTCCGTTTCCATATCCAAGGATTGTACTCTGGGGTTTGGCTGCTGGCGGTAACGAAGGGAAGTCTCCTGGCCCACGAGCGCCAGTAGTACGGGACGCAGGTCGGGAAGGAGGTGGTGTAGGACGTGCAGACGACGTACCAGAGGATGTTGGAGCGACCCAAGGGATAGTTGTGACTCTTCCTGCAGGTGCACGGCTTGATGAAGCCGAGGATGATTGAGCAGGTGTTGGGAGGCCGGGGAAAGGATTAGATGAAGACGCAACTGAAGGCGCTGCAGTTCCCCAAGACCGAGTTTGTGAAACCGAGGACCGGGAGGATTGTGCCGTTGAGGATTTGAGTTTGAGTACACGTGTGCTCTTTGCTGGTCCCGACGATGATGATGAAGGGGTAGACGATGAAGTAGCTCTGGCCCAACCTAAAGGTATAGAATTTGAATCGAGACCACTTGGCCCAGGGAGAGATGGGTAGTCTTCATTAATGGCACGCCAGTCATTCCACGCTGTGCGAAGTGAGTCCGCTTTTGCCTTGTCTTCGTAGAGGTCTGCAACCTCACGAATTAGTGTTCCGAGGGCATTAGAGGAGGTATCAGAGAAGAGCGCGAAAAAAGAGTCTATAAGAGCAGCGGCCGTCATTTTATTGCTTTTGAAGGAGGATATTGAGTTTCGGAATTGGGTGAGTTTCGTTTGGTCGTTTTGTAAAAGAATAGTCGCTCTTTCAATAACTCCTCTATGCCTTAATTGACGAGCTTGACCTTCAGGTGAGTTGTCCGTAGTCAAATCCATATTTGCAACAACTGCGGTTGTCAAGGCCTCAGAATTGGCTGCTGGTCGAGCTACAGATTGTCCTTGTGGTTGTTGAGCTGCAGTTCGAGAAGCGGCTGCTGGAGTTGGTGCTGGGGTCGCAGTTAATTGTCCACCAAAGGTTCTCGTCGTCACTGACTGAGCACTATGAATCGCCATCTGCCTCTGGAAAGCTTGCTCATCTCTCCGAAGTGGCTGCGCACTGGAGGGGGGTAAAGGTTCGGCATTTGGATCTCTTCCTCGGCCTCTTCCTCTTCCCTCTCGTTGTTCTCGTTGCGATCCGCCTCCTCTTCGCTCTTGCACATATGGTGCTCGGTATTCGAAGTTATTCATATCCACAGTCATGGCGTCTCGTCGCACATCTTTTGATAAAGTATCGCGATGTTTTTCTAATTGATGTGCCTTAAGGTCCATCTCTGAATCGAACACAGAGAGTAGTCTATCTTCTCTACATTCCGGCTCCAGACATACGAAGTGGTCCTTCGAGAAATGGGCCGTTAGTGCCTCATAGTTGACAAAGTACTGTGGTGGTAATCCAGGTCTTTTGTCACAAACATGACAGCGCTCATGCTTCTCTCTCTGCAGTGCACAAATAGCTCGTCATCACCATAAAATCTTTGCCCACAGAATCCACACAGCGGATGCCCTCTAAAACCGCTTTGATCCTTAGCTCCTGGGTTATCATCACCCTTTGACATATGCCTCTGTAGCTCCTTGTCGGCAAAAAGCTCGTGCTCATGTGTAAAGACCTTCTTATGCCGCGTACAGAGGTCACACATCTTCTTGTGATGCGTAGACCTCACATGTCGGTGTAGGTCCGGCCACCCCAGACAAGCAATATCACAGTCTCCATCAGGGCAGTTGTACCGTAAAAGCAACAAGGTATCTTCAACGATCTCGCTCTTCTCGTATCGAATTCCTATATTTTCGTCGGTTGTGGTAATATCTGCTGCAGAGTATTCCGAATAATTTTTTGTAGCGCTATCTGTGAAGATAACGTATGGAGCGGGCGTCTTGTAGTATGTTAGTCAATTGCAATAATTCAAAGGGTTCTTATGCAGAGACGTACTCTGCAGGTCGCACAATCCTTAGTCTTGTACAGAGCTCTCATTCGCAAGGCGCAAATATGACAGGTGCGGTGATTACAAGGAGCGACAGAATGATGAACAATACGCGAAGCACAAATAAAGCAGACCTCAGCATCATCATCCTCAACCTCCTCTTCCTGCGCGACTGGCTTGGTCTGTGCAGTTTGATTTGAGAATCTCACTGAGAGATCACCAGCTGTCATGGTGTTGGCATTTGTGTCGTTTGTCGCACGGCCAGCGGATGCACCTCTATTCCCACCACGTCCTCCTCTTCTTGAACCACCACGATAGTTATCACCATCAGGTCCGCCTCTACCCCCCTTCCTCTGCCCCTTCCCCTACCCCTTCCGCCTCTTTGCGGTGAATCACCAGGGCCACTTGGAAGGTTCGTAGCTTCTTGGACAGATGCCATTGTATTGTAACCCGTGCGTATGTGGCGTATCAGGTCTGAGAAGAATTGTCTTGAGAAATTGGTGCTACTCGGTATACTAAGCCTTCTTGTCGGCACAGTTGAAGAGCTTACAGGTGGCACTGACGTTGTTAATGTAGAGTTGCTTTGTAGTGGGGTTCACGAGCTTCGCTAAATTTACGGGAGGAAAATGAAATGAATTTTAGGTAGTGTTGCTAGCGGGGCAAGGCTGACAGATCACCGGCGGAAGGCTGAGCCTCTTTTCGGCGTGGCAGTCATAGAGCGCATTATTGGTTTCGACTCATGCCCTGTTTTACATGAGCGCAAAGCCCTAACAGAATAATGACTCGACTTCTACGAAGTACCTATATTTCGTATTCCGTACTTCGTTAATAGGTGTCACTTACTAATCTGATGGCAAAGTAAAACACTGATCGCCTGACTGCCTACCAACCTCAGCCTCTTGCCATAAGGTGTTTTTAAACTTGCCTCTGTAGTGCTGCTTAACAGAATCTTGGTTCAATAAGTATGACTGCTACTTGCTTCAATTTTGGCTATACTTTTAGACCGGTAATTTGTATTGGTATTATCCAGTTGCCAGACCGGGCGACCCAGGGAACTAGGTAAGTCGTAGCCAAAGTAGCCACTTACAATAATAGCCTGTTTCTAAACAAAGCTAGGTCTTAGGCTACCCAAGCTTCCTAGCAATAGCAAGAGAAGGAAGCGCAATGCAACCAAGTAAAAATCGGGCCAACCTATTATTTGATTCAGACCTCCAAACATCATCATTCATAATGAGCCTTGCTCATTCTACCCTGAAAAATCAGTGCAACGCCCCAGTTACTATTACCAACCCCAAGCCCGAATAAATGCCCTCAGCCATTGCCACAGCAGTGAACCCCAAGCTACCATGCATATGTGTATTAGCTTTTCCAGATTCTCAATTATTCATCAACAGGATATAACTGGTTCCCGAGGATCTTGTTCATAGTGAACATGTGGACCTTGTCCGTCTTGAAGACCAGTTGCATCTTGTTGTCGCAAAGGATATTCCGCTTGTCCGTTGGGTCCTGTAGGTCGCGAGCTTTGATGTATTCCCATATCTTCTTAACAACTTGTGGCCGAGAGAGCTGAAATTACGATTAGCACGCCCAAAACCTCCACACATGAAATATAAATTAAGGGAATGACTTACAGTAGGTTCACCAACTAAATCTGCTAGCGGTGCCGAGAGATGGTATTGTTTCTGTCCCAACTCATTAGTGTTCTGTGTACTCGCGATGGATGTGCAGGTTCAGGGAAACTTACATGGAAACCGCCCTTCTTGACCTTCTCCTTCGGTTCACCTTCCGAATTGAGCTCAATATCACTATCATCATCCGCCTTGACCTTTTTCTCGCTCTTCTTCCTTGGCTTCTTCTTCTCCTTTTTCACAGCCTTAGCCTTCCTATCTCCACCCCTCGTAGCCCTTGAGCTCCGATTCTCTTGTTCCTGCAACATAGCTGCCAGCTTCTCATCATCCATTTCACCCTTCACCTGCTTCCGCTTCTTCTTCTTTGGTGGCTCGTCCTCTTCATCAGAACCTTCGGTCTTCACTGCCTTCTCCTTCTTGACCTTTGGTTCGGATTTGATGGTGCTGCCGTTCGTTGGCGGTGGAGAGGAAGTGGTATGCGCATTTTCGGTAGAGGCTTTGTCAAATCGTTCCATGATTAACTCTTGGACAGCTTGCTACACAATAGAAACTGTTAGTGATGACCACAAACATGCTAGCATTAATATTCCAACGACTGCAGTACCTTTTTTCCTGAGATATCTTCCTCAATCGCATCCTGAAGTCCCCGGCGGATCTGCTTTGCAGAGATGGTAGTAAGGTCGCCCGAAGCCAGGATTTTGTCGATGATGGCTGCATACTGAGCCCGCTCAGCTGGTAATACTATGAATGTGTGAGAAAATGTCTGCCAAGATGGCTTAGATGGAGAGAGTAGGAGGACTTACAAGACATTGTTACTGGCTACCTGGTCGCAAAAGTGAGGAAACTGTTTCGGTATGTCGCGCAATCAGGTTTTGGTTCTGCTGCGCTGAGAGAACCAAGGCTGAAAATCAAGATCTGGAAACCAATTATGCGAAGGTGAGGATAACAGCGCTCGAAGGTAAGGTAGATACGGAATTGAGAGGTAGGGCGGTTGAAATTGGGACCCTTTTGGCGCAAGAAACGAGGTAGTCTGTAGAGTGCTATTGTATGGGTTTGCCGAGCTTTAAACCCACTTGTGATGTGGATTAAGGAGAGAAAGAATGAAAGGTAACAAGAGGACAGATGATCTAAGATACTTGCATCAGAAGTGAATGTCTTGTACAGAGCTTGTTGTCTGCAGTTCGTGATGCGACTCAGGTGGCTGGTGTGTGGCTGAAAAGTCCACTTGCCGCAAACGTGCCGAAACCTTCACTCATGAGCAAAGTGTTTGCGCAAAGTTTCGTAGAAATATTTGCCAAGTCTGAGATAATGTGCTGTGTTGACTATACTACCTAAGGTCAGAGACGTAGACATCCTTATATCAAAGACAAAAAAGGTAAACGGCTTAAGCAGTACTCTATAAGGCAAGCCAAACTGGCGAAATACCTATCCTACTGGTAAGCTTGACAGACGATAATTCAGGTCAACTGCTCCACTAAAGTGATATATCCAAATTGAGTGACTTATATATCAAAGAACCTAGCTAGCTATATCAAGTGGGCTACTTGAGAAGAAAAGTAAGCTAAGGCGATGATAATTTACAACACAGGCAGAATCCAACATATTTTCCAGTCCAAATCCCAGTTTTCCGATCCCATTTTCCTTCCAATCCTAAAGTTAAAAAATACCAGGTTCATAATACTCCCGGAAGCGATCAGTCTCATGCCAGTCAACCTCGTACACAACGTTCCAACAAGTAATCAGTAGATTTGGGAACTTCCTCGTCCAGAAGCTCAAGTATCCGTCAGGTAGAGGCCCGACTTCCTTCTTCAGCCTATCACTCATATCTTCGTAGTGATTTCTTTTGTTTCTCAGAGCTCTGAGCAAATCCAAAAGCCGCGTGCCTAAGATTGAAAATCAAAGTTAGTCTTGTCCTAAATTGTTCAGATCTCAAATAGAGTGGATTGTTCAGCTAGAGCAAGCTATTCAAATCAACATACCTGTATACTTTCTTTGCTTGCCCATGGATTCCACGAATTCCTTGCCAAGAGGTTTAAGGAAATCACCACGGCAGACATCGGGCGCATAAGTCTCCAAATATTGGAGAGCCTTTGAGGGTGGGTCACGGCACTCTTTCTCGAAGTGATCTGATACATCGCACAGAAAAAGTAGGCGTTTCTTTGCAGACCAGAAGAAAGGATGAGCCATGACATCTCTGGCCGTAGGACGATGTTTTGGTGTTGACGCAAGCATGGAGCCGATAAGCTCCTCAGCTTCGGCGGCAAAGTCACCAAGTACGGCAAGGCTTTTTAGATTGTATTTGCCTTTGCGAATGTTCACCTCGCGCATATACTTGTCGCCGCAGTCAAAAGGGTGAGAACCTTTTGTGAGTACGTAGAAAAAAACGAGTCCAAGAGAGAAGATATCAATAGCGCGGGTCGCTCTTCGATTCGGCATTAGCTCTGGGCTGACCAGGTTATGAGAGCTTGAATGGCCGTCTGTACTAGCGTCAACCATGGATGAGCCTTGCTGCGCATCGTCGTCAAGGAGAAGCTCCGGTGCTCGCCAGCCAGAAGTGCCTGCGGCATGAGCGGTAGTAGCACGGAAGGAGGACTGTTCGCCTTCTAATTTCTTGCAAAGTCCGAAATCAGAGACAAGAAGACGAGGCTTATTGTCTTTACCCATGGCGACTAGGATGTTCTGTGGTTTCAAATCACGATGCACGATGCGAAGATTGTGCAAGTGTCCAAGACCGTTAGTGATCTGATAGAGTACGCCGGGCAGGTCCTGTTCACCACTCTGTGCAAGGTCTCTGTGAAGATGTGGCTTTTCAATGACCTCTGCCAAAGATGCAGGACAGAGCTCGAGGGCAATATAGAGGAAGCCAGCAGCTTTCTGCTGAGCGAAGTAGCGAATAACTATAAAATCTGGGTTAGTAAATTTTTGTTTCTTTTGCAACAAGTGGCTTACCATTTGGATGGTCGTCACTTTCCCTAAGTAGCTTCGTCTCTTGTGAAGCAATCTCGGTGAATTGCTCGAGCATCCTTTTCACAGCGACAGGACGGCCATCGAATTCACCCTCGAAGACCATAGTGCCGTTGCTACCTGTACCAATAAGTTTTCCGGTGTCGACTTTCAATGCACCAATCATAATGGTATTTCCAGAGACGTCACTTGGATCGGTCGAAACTGTGTGTATGTCTGGTTCCAGGAATTTTTGAGGGCCCATATTTTGTGCATCTCGGACGGCATCTTCGACTGTTGGAGGCATCTTTTGCGGAGTGTCCGATGAAGGATCTTGGGACTCTGCTCTTTTTCCTTTTTTGTGCTTCTGGCCTCCCCGACTTTCAAGTCTCGCAATGTTAATATATATATTCCTACGTATTCGTGGAGTTGATGGGAGCAAAGAAATGAATACATACCGACCCCTTGCACGTTTCTTCTTCTCAGGTTCGTTGGGATTAGCTGTAACCACGGACGGAGTACCCTGAACTTCGGGATCCACAAGAACTGCCGGAGTGTCTTTCATTTCTGGAATCACATCTTTTGCAGCGCTTCCTTCTGGTGTACTTTGCGGAGCGAGCTCGGTGGATACGTCGACAGGTGGAACTATTGCGATAGGCTTGTCTTCTGGAATGGTAGGTAAAGGACCACTCTCTTCAGGTTGTACTTCTACAGGAGCAACAGAAGTTTCAGCCTTGTGGCTGATATGCTTGCTCACCCCGAGCAGGGCAATCCATTTCCAGATGCCACCAGAATTACACCATTTGATGATCTCCCTTCGGAAGCGAATCAACAAACCAACAAGGACTAGTATTAGTACCGGATTCTTAAGTAATTCAATCAGGCTGTGTATCAGTCTGGCAGGTAGTGCACCTATTTGCTCCAAGAGAGACGAAGGCGGATGATCGAAAAGAGCCGGGGTGTGGTCAACTACGGCAGGAGTATCGCTGATATTGTCATCGGCGGGTGCTGGAAGGCCCAAAGGCGGACCTGTTGACTCAATTGAATGCAAACCAACTAGGGCCTCCGAGAACTTATTTTGATTTACTCCGTCCCACGGGGTCGAGAGTTGCCGCCAATCCTCTTGGTTGCACTGTGCCGGCTGAGATTTGTGGACCACGAAAGGATACTGCTTAGCGGACATAGCATACCAGCTTCCTGCTTCAGTATGGTTGAGAAAAATACTGCTTTGTCGAACGTTCTCCGAAACATCATCGTCTTCGGACAGTGGTGCCATTGGTTGTGGAAGAACCATAAGCTCTGGATTTTCGTCATTATCCCAGGGTCGAGCAACGTCAAACACCCGGACGACAGGAGCTGAGAACTTGTGCTTGAATAGCGGACGCTGGTTGTTGTCGTTGCTCGGTGCATGGTCAACGCCAAGGACGGTACCATCATGACTGCTGTAGACGTATTTGCCATCATAGGAAGCTTGGTATTGTTGGAAAAGATTGGCATTGTAGTTGTTGTTGTTTGGAGTCCACTCGGAGAACTTTAGCTCGGCAATTGGATGGCTGTCATCTTTGTGGCGGATATTGACTTTGTATTCGGTTCTGCCCAATGTAATTGTAGCACCCGTGCATTCTTCACTCTTGGGATCAATGAATTCATTTGGACGTAAGCAACTGTCTTTTTGGTCGTCCGTGGATCCGAACCAATTCAGTACATTTCCAGTACGAGCATCAATGGTGACTGCCGACGTCTTCTTCTCCCCGGTATAGACAATTCGAAGGTGGTCGTCCGAGTATGGAGAGTACACCTCTACGATCTCCTTCATCGTGAGATCCATACTCACAACGCCCGGCATTGAAGGTCGGTAGTAGAAATATATGCTTCCATCTCGGCTTGGCTCAATGATCCATAGGTAGTCGTCAATATCTTTGTAGTCTTCATCCACTATGGATCGATTCCGTCGATGATATGTGGTTTCCACCATGGGACGATCCCACTCCAAAGCCCATTTCTCCTGCCCAGTCTTCCTATCTCTCGCGTATAGTTTTCCATCGACGGTCGCCAGTAGTACAAAATCTTCAACTACCCAATCCTCGAGACTCCGCGCAACCTGCGCTGTAGATAGGGAGTTTCGGGGAGAAGGGGCTCTGACGGCCAATTGTGCCGGAGCCAAAGAAGTCGCGACGGCGCTCGCATCGTTATGTTTTAAAGGGTAGCCCTGATCGTTCAAGGTGTGTCTTTTTGTGTTTTTCCGACGTTCATGTGTAAGGGGTACTTCGAGTGACTGTTGTGGCACTCGTGTAGCTTCGAGGGTAGGTGACACGTCCCGGTCGAGTCCACCCTCAGGAGGAGACTCATACTGCCGTTGCTGTCGTTGCTGCTGCTGAGCTTCGACAACAACCCCTGGAGATATCAGGAGAAGGCCAGCGATGAGTAGTCGCTTGAATGACGGGCCATGCCGTCGCTGCATATCGTCCTACAACTTTGATGGATCTTGACTGAGACTTCGCACGCAGCGAGGTCTGCGTTTCTGCGTCCTTCCGGTTGATTCTGACGCGAATACACAATACACACTAATTTTCCCCCGAGGCTCCGAAAGCTCTAGTTTTGTGGGGAAGATGTCACGTTTGGAGAGGGTTGCAAGAGCATCTGCTGGCTCTAGAAATTGAAGATGGGGGTTTTGGATCGCACGCGGGGGGTGGAGGATGGTTATAATTTAAAGAAGGGATAGGATGTTGTTGGATGGCTGGGTTGTTGGCTTGTGCGGAGGGATGAGTTTCACAGTGGCTGACTGAGCTGACGAGGTTGAAGGGACACGCTAGAAGGACGGCCCCATCCGAGATGTCTTTCTATATTCAGATCAACACCCCACACTTTCGATCTTTTGACAGGTTTCAGGCACGGCAGAAGATGGGGAGACGATGGGGAGATGATGGTGACAAGAAGACAAAAGGGAAGATGATTTCAAGTATAAATCTCTCCTCTTCAAGCAGCTACGAGCCCGTTATTCACAGCCAAAAAAGCTCGTGTATCATCAAAGAAACTTCGGCTAGGGAACGGTTCAATCAACAATCAACATGCAAGGGAATCTAGCAAGGAGACCAAGGAGGGCGTAAAGCCTGATAAAAAGTAAGCTAAGTCAAGAATGCGAGAAATGGTCAATCGGATACGGGACTTTTATTCCCATTCAGACATTACGAATGAGAAACTCAGCTCTACGGCAACTCTGCAGGGTGCCGATGATGTGATATTGGCACTTTCGTACCACTAGACACTGTCTAGCCTTCCGTGGTAGAGCTACAGTAACACAGCAGTGTACCCTTCGTACGGACTACTTTAGCTGCCCAGTTTTGCCTCTCTGAATTCAATGATCTGCTAGATGTTGAATTAAGTTTCCGAGCCAATGCCACAGATTGATTCTAGGCACTTCTACTCTTCCTGTAGTGTGTTTTAAGCTGCTATTAAGGTTAATAGTCATAGATTGTATGATCCACATATGAAATCAAATCATTGTTGCCTTCAGGTCTGCCCTCACGAGAGAGGATGGATGCTTCATATCGAATTTGATCACAAAGTTGAACCTGAAATTGAAATTGTGTATCATGTAGGCAGTCAAATGTGCCGCAAAGCCATGCAAAAGGCACCCGTTCCCAACCAGAGAGAAAATTTCAAATCCAGCGCCAGGTATCATGCCAATTTTCCTTTCCTGCCGACGCCGTGAGTTCTTCCCCAAACTCAAAATCATCGTGTCAAATCGTTGTGCCACTCCCAAACCCTCACTGACAAGCCAAGGCCAAGTCCAAGGCCAAGTCTACGCCTGTACCTATGCATTTGCCTTCTTCCCAAACAAAAACTCCTTTCCCTTGTCAGCCAATCCCTTATGCTGTCCGCCACTAGCCTTCTCCTCTTCAATGGCACTCTCCCACTTCGCGTTCTCCCGTCTTGCATTCTCGATCTCATCCTGACTGGGCTTAAAAACATTTGCAGCTCCGCCTCGTCCAACATGGGTGCTACCACCTGATTCCCTTCGTGGATGGCCAACCAAATCCTGGGCACGGCGCGCTTCGATAGGATCAGTATTCTTTGCCATGTTTCCAGAACCTCCACGTCCTGTGGTGTACATCTCGCTCTTGAGTGTTGGGGTTTCGAGGCTGATAGGATCGGAATCATTGGCTGAATGGCCAACGTTTCCTGCACCACCTCGGCCGTGGGACACACCAGATTTGCGAGTTGAAGAGGAGCTTCTGCGGCCTTGCTGTTGAGCGAGAGAGGTGGGAATTGCTGCAGACATTTTCGATATGTTTGCTGGTAACTGGTGGTCTTGGTATGTGGTTTTGGATTGTAGGTAGTCGCTGATATGAGGCTTGAAGGGTGATGAAGTTGGAGTGTTGAAGAGACAAATGTCTTTGAGAGCGGCTTTGAGTTGAAGCTGGTGAATAAGGTATGCCTTGGGTCGAATGGGATTTAATGTCCCAGTTGATATTGACTTTTTCCGTGAACGTGAATGGAAGGGACAAAGAGCAGCCTCACTAAAAGGCGGGGGGAAGAGCAAACTTATAGCTGAGAAGACGCAACGGCACAGAGCAATAAATAGACCGGTTCACTCACCATTCACTAGGTAAAGCGTAGTAAGTACGAAGGCCAAACCATTGTTACCCAATCAAAAACATCCTACCATCATGTGTCCTACCTAAAACGCCATGTAGAGAGAAATGCCTCGGAGGCTGCGAACCAACATGTAGTCGAGGCTACCGAAAGCATCTAGGACCTAGCAACCCAAAAACCAACCAAGCACCGTGAAGTAAAGTATTTCTGTTACTCAACTTCCAAGCTACAGCCGTCATGATCCATGACAACTAAAAGATGATGCAAAGTAGCACCAGCATCAATAAGATACGGTGAAACTGGGCACTGTAGGGCACGTTGTAAAGATGCAGGGCGAAAGTGCGGAGAAGAGGACGAAAGTGATGAGACTAAACGTAATGGAAACGCCCCTCTGGTTGACTCTCGTGATGTGCGAAAAAGATCTTTGCAATGGCGCCATGGGACTGAAACCAAAATAGCACATTGCGTCTTCACCACCTCAAGGCTAAATCAATGGCAAGAAGCACCTCATAAGCCTCAGTGATTGGGGAAGTAAGTCTGTTGGTCAGTGCCTGTCGAGGACAAACTTCAGAGGCGCCCTTGTGAGGCTCTTCAATAGTGTAGCCGCATTCAGACAACAAGTAGTTTTCAAGGCAGAGATTTCTGTACATGATTTTCAGGTACGCCCCGCATGAGTGAAAAATGTGATGGTGGAGAAGGCATGATGTGACGTCTGATCAGAAGAAAGGGAGGGAAGAAAAATCCTCTCTTAGTGGTACTTCTACCGAGAATCCGGGGATAGCTTCGAATTTCACGATAGCCTTGAACAGGGGTCAACGTCAGTTAAGCCACTATAAGTCTCTTTCTCCGACCACCCGAAGGAAAATTTTAACAGGAAGTTAATAGATAGAGGCTGCTATAGATCCACTATAGGTTTGAATAAAATTGTTCTTTTCAATAGAGGATTTTGTGTAGAGACTATCTAAATTGGTCTGGAATCTTCATGTAGTTCTACCACTTAGTGCAGCTAAGCAACTGATTTCGTACGGAATGCTTTGGAAGAGACTATTTCGATTAGAGCCACATTAAGATATAAGGGAGGGTCTACCTCAATCAGGTGAATTGCTCACGTCCATCTGCTATATCTCAATACGGATGGATTCAGAATGCTCTTTTGCAAAGTAATTGACACGCTATGGTATATCACTTTCCCTCGGCGGGCCCCTTCTACCTTACGCCTTCATTGCTATCATATAATCATAATATTGAGACTAGCCTCCCTTAGGCGATTGTGTCTTAATAATTGTTGTTTTGAATCTGAATCTCTCAAAGTTAGAAACTCAATCGTCATCATCCCTTCCATTGCCATAGTCTCCTAGTAATATGTCGTCCTGCCCAGGCACTCCCAGACTAATCTTCTCAGTATTCCTTACCCACTCGGTCTCAACACGAAAGAATATCCACATCCACCTCCTGCCGACCTCCAGCACTTCCATCAAAAAGATCCCACTCTCGAAATCAGCAAAATGGTCCAAATGAGGTGATAACTTGAGGGACCAAGTGCAGCGAAGCAGAAGATCCGTGATGATTGCTCCATAATAGAGCTCCTGGCTTGGGAAGTAGAGACGGGAGCGTAGCCCAAATGGATGCTGATGAGAGCTCCGGGCGGATGAGAATAGGGTGAGATCCCAGTCCTTTGCGATGTCCCAGTAGAAACTATAGAAAGAGTTGACGAAAACTGCGAGCAACCATGCACGATAAAGGGAGGTTTTTGACATGCCCACGTTCTCGTGATTCAGGCTCATATTCCTCTGTAGGGCCGAGAAAATAATCACTGGAAATGCCGAAAAATACTTCAGTGCGTTGGCAAGGTGCTGGCCACCCCATCCACTGGCTCCAATCCCTCCAGTTTTCCTATTTGATTCCTTCACACGCGCAGGTATTCAGTTACACATTGGCGAAACCGGATTATGGAAGGGATGGCAATGATAATGGGCACCTAATATAATTAGCCGTGGACCACGTATTAGTTTGGACAGTTTGAAAGTACCAGGTATTGGCCTCCACATCCTCGATCCGGCTGTTTTGTAGCAGCGCCTGAGTTGAAGTACATGCATATAGCGACGAATAGATCCGCGATTATTTTGGCGTACGATGTCAACACATCTGCCAGCAGTATATCGCCGAATTTCCCCTCGCCAGCCTGTGCAATGCCACCAATTGATACCCGTTTTAATGTCGCAAGAAAACGTTTTCTACCGACGAGAGAAAAATGTCGAAGGGGAGAGACAAAAACGAAGAGTAGGATCCAGAGGTAGGAAAGGGGGAGAAAGTCGTAGTATATAACCAATTCCGGCGACCGGTGGCTAAGAGCCCAAAAGAACAGGAGGGAGAGCACCAAAGGAATCGAGAGGAAGGCAGCGAGACGGTAAGTGGTAAGGTGATGGGATGGTTGAGTATGCGACTGTCTTGGGGGGTATTGGATCAATGCTGGCACATCCTATGAATAGCCCAGTCAGTTCTAATAACTCAAAATATAGTACGGGAGCTCGAAGCACCAGCTCAGCGCTTGCTGCATCGCTCCTTTCGTACATCTTCTCTGAGACACTGTACTCATTGCAAAAAGCATAGGGTGCGTGGCCATTTGGCAATCCAAACTTTGCAATTGAGAAGAGCAGGTTGGTATGGGGTACTAACAATTTTAAAATAGGACAAGTAATGTAGGTTTGCACCCCAAGCCCAAACTCCTATAGATAAATTAGTACTCTGTATATGTTCTGAGTAATTTAGTTCCTCCGATGGGAGTTATGCGGAAGGAATGCCTACCAAGAACTATGGTCAACGCGACCCTATACGGCAAAGGAAGTGTGAGACTGAAGCCATCCAATGGATTTTCCACCTTTGGGTCGCCGTCCATTGTTATTGCGGGGGATCACGCCTCATCGAAACTGTTAAGGAGTGACTGTGGTGAGTATCGAGACCTGGTGAACGTTGTATGGAAAAGTTGAATTACCCCGTTTCGAGGTTGCGCATACATGTCCAGAAATAATTCCCCCCAGGGAGGTGCAAGGGGTGGAGCGGAGAGCGGAGCCGGAAGAACCACGCGGGAAGCTGATGGAAATGGAAACCCCAAAATATTTTGTCGCGACGCGTTGGACTTCATCAGAACGCTGAAAATTCCCAAGTACGGCTTCCCTCGCTCTCTGTAAAGGCAAATTACTAATCTTTGCACCAGATAGATACCAATATGGCTTCTTTCAATCCAACCCAGATTTTCGACGATGGAACGACTGAGGAGAAAGGAGAGAACGCACGTCTCTCCGCCTTTGTGGGAGCTATTGCTGTTGGAGACCTTGTAAAGAGCACTTTGGGACCCAAGGGCATGGACAAGATTTTGCAGTCGGCTTCAACCGGTGAAATTATGGTCACGAATGACGGTGCTACAATCCTCAAGTCTATTGCGCTCGATAACGCAGCAGCTAAGGTCCTTGTCTTGTCAACATTTCGAAGGTCCAGGACGATGAGGTTGGAGATGGAACAACTTCCGTCACAGTGTTGGCAGCTGAGCTGTTACGGGAGGGAGGCAGAAAAATTAGTCGACAAGAAGATTCATCCTCAGACGATCATCGAAGGTTATAGAATAGCAAGTCAGGCTGCCTTAGCGGCATTAGAGAAATCTGCAGTTGATCACAGCAAGAACCACGAGGCGTTTAAGAAGGATCTCCAGGCTATCGCCAAGAACAACTTTGAGCTCCAAGGTACTATCTCAGGATAACCACCACTTTGCAGAGCTAGCATGCGATGCGGTGCTTCGGATGAAGGGTTCTTCTGATCTGAGCCACATTCAAATTATCAAAAAGGCAGGCGGAAAGCTTAACGACTCATATCTCGATGAGGGCTTCATCTTGGACAAGCGGATTGGTGTTAACCAGCCAAAGAGGTTAGAAAAGGCTAAGATTTTGGTAGCAAATACAGCGATGGACACAGACAAGATCAAGATTTTCGGTGCCAAAGTGAAGGTTGGCTCTACAAGCAAGCTTGCTGAGTTGGAGAAGGCAGAGAAGGACAAGATGAAGGCGAAGGTTGATAAAATCAAGGCTCACGGTATCAACTGTTTCATTAATAGACAGTTGATTTACAACTGGCCTGAACAGCTGTTCTCTGATGCAGGAATCATGTCCATCGAGCATGCTGATTTCGATGGTATTGAGAGATTGGCATTAGTAACTGGCGGTGAGATCACATCCACATTTGACCACCCAGACCAGGTCAAGCTCGGCCAATGCGATCTCATCGAGGAGGTGATCATGGTGAGGAGGATACCCTCCTCATCATAAATTCTCTGGTGTTGCAGCCGGTCAGGCATGCACCATTGTCTTGCGAGGAGCTACTGAGCAGCTTCTTGACGAGGCCGAAAGATCACTCCACGACGCTCTTGCAGTCCTGTCACAAACTGTCAAAGACCCAAGGACGACCCTTGGTGGAGGATGTGCAGAGATGCTGATGGCAAAGGCTGTTGATGGAGCAGCATTGAAGGTTGATGGGAAGAAGCAGATTGCTGTCAGCTCATTTGCAACAGCACTGCGCCAACTGCCAACCATTCTCGCAGATAATGCAGGATACGACTCCAGCGACCTTGTTGCCCGGCTAAGAAGCGCGATATATGACGGTCTTACCACCTATGGTCTGGACCTGCTCACACCGGGCGGAGGCATTGCGGACATGAGAGAGTTGGGAATCATCGAGGCATACAAGCTGAAGAAGGCAGTCGTGTCATCAGCCTCCGAGGCAGCAGAAGTAAGTTCCTTAACCAATGAATCCTGTGATATACTAACATCGTTTCAGCTTCTTCTCCGGGTGGATAATATCATTCGCAGTGCACCAAGGAAACGTGAGCGTTGAGCAGAGATTTAGAGCGGTGAAAGAAATACCTTCTGTAATATGACGACCTCAACAAAATAGTAAAGAAGAGCAAAGCTGGGCCACTTGTACCATACCATAGATCATGTCGAATGAATGAATGGATGACCCAAAAACGCCGCGATGATAATTGGTGCCAGGAGTCGACTGGAGGTACCTAGGTACATGACATGCCCAAATGTAATATGCGACACGTGCTGCCATAAACAATCAAACACGCCTGCACCCCACCTCGTCCGTATGTACCTTGTTTGTCTGATAGCAATGTACCTACCCACGTATTTTCTGGTACCTTTTCCCACACAGGGCCTAAAGAGGTCGAAGCACCCCGCTATCCTCACCGCGAAGCTGTCAGAAGCACATGCACAGCGCAGTAGGCCCGCATGGCTAACGTACAACTTGTGAGGTATCTTCCGAGGGGCGGTTCATGTTCACGACACGACGTTTCTACTACCGTTTCCCGCTTTAAGCGATAGATTATTGCGAGGAAGCCGAATGAGGGGCCTGATATGGCTTGCCCAGCGGCTAATTGACCCATGCCTAGTCGTGAACAGGGCTGGGCGGAAGCGTAGAAATACTCGGGACTACTGCAAAGAGGCATCGGATGTTTTGCGAGAGAAGATGCTGCTTTGTAGCCACGGTACGGGAGGCGCAGACTTAAGGAATCTTTTTCAGTAGAGATTTTTCAAAGCATCACTACAAGCAAGTACATACAGTACATACTTAATTAGAGCCCTCTCGCATCCCAAGATACTTGTAGCCATGGTACGGAAAACTTCGCACGCACGATGCTGCTGCCGCTGCTGCTGCTGCTGCTGCTCGACATCTCCGCCAGCTCCTCCAGCTTGGTACACTACCGAGGCCTGTGCGGTCGGTGATCCTTAGGGCTTCCTGACCCTGTCGATAGCCTACGATTTTATCGCCAACAACTGTGCTGATAACTGCGGTGCGCATACAGCACTTGCGCCGTCAAGCAGTCAAGCTATGCTGCTTCTGTACTAGAACGCGCGACACCATGCTGGACTTACTGGCCTTGATCCTCCTCCTCGTCGAGTCTTTCTTTTCTTGTTTTGTTTTTTGATCTTTAAGCCATCTCCCGCCATCTCGGGACCAAGATATCGAGCCCTCGAACAGCCCGTCGAGCGAGAGATCACGACCATTGTGAGCTTTTTAACCCACAGCAGCAGTGCGAGAGGGGTAATCGTCCAACGCGCAAAGCAAAAAAAGGTTCCCCTCATTCGACAGTCGACAGGGATCTACCTCGATTTACGATTTACCTCCCGCTGTCATCCTGACAACTTCTTGTTCAGTTCAACTGGAGAAAAAGCTTAGCACACTTCTTTGACAGCGCTTGCAAAACCACGATCCCAGCAGTCGTTACATTACACCTCTGTATAAAAAGTCAAACCCTCTGGACGCGAACGGGGACACCATGCCACCCTATTCCAACCCGCCCCGCGCTTTCGCGGACGGACGGTGGCAGGAAATATGCGTGAGTTTTTGAGCACAGCACAGCACAGCTCTGCGCCTTTGTCATCGCCATTGCGACAACCCATAGCCGTACTGATCTCTCTCTATGTGCAGACTCCTGGTCGAGCAGCAGCCTCAGCGAGCGAGGATGTGTGGCTTTGGAGACAAGGATCGCCGTCCTATTACCCCTCCACCGTGCGTTCGTTCGTCTGGTCATATCAGATGCTCAAACGGGTGTGGAAATCGATATCAACTCGATCGAGCACAGTATGTACGTCCTGAATGTTGATCTATGGGACGAATTCGCCAGTCGCGAGGTGAATCTTGTGAGCCACTCTCCTACGACGCCTCATATTGGATCATCTACGGCAAGCTCATACGCTGAGATTCCCACGGCCATGGCCCATTCCTACAACCCTGGCGTCCTCCCGGGAGCTGGTAACCCCGCCATGCTTCCCAACAGCGGACGGCCACAGATGCAACAGATGTATCCTCCAGGCAATCCATCTTCGGATGTTGCGACCTACAATGCTCCTTACAACCCATACCCAGGTCCGCCGCAGGTCAGTGCCTACTCTCAGCCTCAGCAACCGAATGGAAATGGACATTATGCCCCAATCAGCCAGCAACAATATCCTCCACGTCCACAGGGACCTAATGATTACGGACCAGGACAGCACACAACGGTTATCACCATCCTCCGATAAACGGATATGGTCATGGGCCTCAAAGTGCACCACCCCAGCAGGGTTATTATGGCAACCAGCATTACATACCAACTGGGGAGGTCGCCCCAAGAAACCAGTCTTCCTTGCGTGCACCAACTGATTATATCCCAAACGGGGAAGTGGCCCCACGCAACCAGTCTTCGTTGCTCCAATACAACAACGGTCGTCCTGGATTTGAACCTCAGACACGGCCCGTCAGCTCCACTCCTCCTAGTGGCATGTACACTCGGAACCTCATCGGCAGTCTTTCTGCCAGCGCATTTAGACTCACGGATGTCAACGAGAGGATCGGGATCTGGTTTGTTCTACAGGATTTGAGCGTCAGAACAGAAGGATCTTTCCGGTATGTAAATCACCTTTTTATAAATCACCTTTTTATCATATACACTATTGATATTTTGTGTTCTACCTGCTGTCCTCCACCCTTGGGAAGACGGCAAAACAATGCAAAGAACTGACACGACACAGACTTCGATTCTCTTTTGTCAACGTTGGCCTTCCTTCAACTGCGCCAGATGGTACCCCCTGCCAACAATGGTACTAACTCGATCGTCAATACTGGAAAGGCGCCTGTTCTAGCCCAGACATTTTCCGACGTCTTTGTCGTATACTCGGCCAAACGTTTCCCGGGTGTTGTTGAGAGCACTCCACTTTCCAAATGCTTTGCTACTCAAGGTATCAAGATTCCAATCAGAAAGGACGCCCAAAATTCTAGGGCCAACGGCGCAAACGGAGCCAATAGAGATGATGAAGATGAGGAGTATTAGGGATTGAGTCATTTATGGATTAATGGACTTTCAACGAATTCCATATATACAGAATTCTGATGATTTGTTGAATATCTCTGCTATTTACAGGCGTGTTGGATGGCCTTGTGGATCAAAAGATCATCTATTAGGCGTGCGGAGTGTCGAGGAGTTTACGGACATGAATGAACGTCAGGGAATATCTTTATACCAAGGAATACACAATTCTGAATTCTGTTACTCTCTTCATTCTCCTCAACTGCGGCATGGAATTGTCAATGGTTAACCAGCCGCTTGAAGCTGTACGTAAGTAGTTACTTTCTCGCAGTAGTCGCTGTTCTACCGGTAGATACCTTGTCCGGCTGTCTGTAAGGCACGGCCGTTTTTCTGGTTGGCTAGTGCTTCTCCGGGGAGAACCGAGCAAGAGTGGGAGAGCTATAATAGATTCTGCTTAAGCTGGCTAGCCGCTACTGTACGGAGTAGCGTCACTAGCAGGGGAGCAAAGGGAACAGACTGCTCTGTGTTCCTGCCGGCAGGTCCCAAGATATAGGTCGATGGACAAGGTTAAAAACACTCCTTGCGCGATGCTGTTCCACAGACTTTACTTTTTGATATCTCTGGAAGTAATCCGTACTTACTGTATAACTAACTGCTCCTCTCGCTAAGTGGTAACATACAAACGACTTTTGACTAGAAAAAGCTTTAGTGGGTTCAGTTATGCGTGTATAAGAAGTGGTTTCTAGCTGTAGACACACTTACCGGTAGGCAGGTAACAGCCTAAGAGGTTCGCGCCGGGCATTTTTGAAGTTAGTGCATTGTACAGTATGTAGTTCGGTGGGTGCAGTGCGGTGCGATGGAGATCTTATCGAAGTTCGCTTGAGACACCGTGTGTGTATGGCGGTACTTCGAATGTACTACTGTACAATACAAGCTGTATCCTTGCCGGGAACCGATCAAGAGTGGTGTAGTGCACCCGGAGTGGTTGATGTTGAGTTTAGTCTCGCGCTTGCAGACTTGCGCGCGCGGCGGAAGATAACGACTACTGTATGTAGCGTTGTGGCTTTACCTTCCCCATTATTTCTAATCTATATCTCTGTTATTTATCTTAATTGGGATGTATAGCTACCTTATCGTATCATGTATCCTTGCAATTGGTGAAATGTTTGATTGTGGATATGCCACAAACGTCGATTTGGTATGTCTTTGGTATGACATGATACCGTACCCACTGTTTCTGCGTTTGCTTGCTACTCTTGATCATTGGTGCATAATACCTAAGTAGCTTAGTGGCCTAGGTGGACATTGGTATGCTGATTTTTTCTGTATATGCCCGCTTTCAGAGATTCCCATTATGCAGGCTATGCAGCACCAGCAGTCGAGGTCTATGCAGGCTGAGGGACGAGGAGGTCCTGTCCGACTGAGGCCGAAGGTACCCGTGGAAGAGAGAGGAAGAGGGTTTCACGCGCTTGTCGAGTTTGTAGGTTGAGGAAGAGTAGGTGTATACCTACTACTGGAAGCGGAGGTTCAGGTGGGGAGCGATGTTGAGAGATGTGTGAGAAATAAGCTGGTTTGTGTCTTTGACGTTACTGGAGATGGGGCTGGTACGCCTAGGTGAGTGTTGGATCTAATGGGATGAGATTGAGGAGAGACATTGCTGACGGGGAATTTGTTGGCTAGAGGTGATGAGTTTTCACCACTAGCTACAGGAAAAGAGAGTTCTCCTGCCGAAAGTTATACTCCTGAAGTGTTTTTGTCACCTCATGATGTGAATGACAATATGACAGACATCGATACTGGTAACGAGCATCGAGTTCCTGAGTCCCAAGCTTTACCATATTCGATCAGAGACAGTAATCAAGCTGATCATGTTGGAAGTGGGATTCCGGATCTTGTTGTTGAGAATCTTTCTCCAGGCGATTCTGAGGGAACAAGTGCCCGTGGAGACTTCTTGAGCAGAGTTAGACAAGCCATGTTCCTCGATCCAGCCCAAGGATCTAGTGACTCAGGATCACTCCTTCCGAATGAGTATCCCCAAAGCTCAACATTCGACCTGTCGGATCCAAGGGACATTCAAGAAGCTGTCCGATGTTTTCCACCACGAGAAGTAGCTGAGTTCCTTGTCTCGACCTTCTTTGACTACGCCGTAGACAGCTTCTTCTATCTCCACCAGCCTTGGTTTATGAGAAGTTTCAAGAATTTCTATACCAACTCAAGATCAAACCAGCTACCCGATATCCGATTCATCTGTATAGCACTTCTAGTCTTCGCCATAGGATCTCAATTCGCGCACTTCAAATCTCGAGGGAAAAAAGTAACAGCAACAACACCTGAACCTCACTCACTCAAAACAGCAAAATCCAGGTTTACAATTCTACAAGCATGCTCGTCGATTGTTTCCTGATATTATGGCGAAATACTCATTAGAAGCTGTTCAGGTTGCTCTGTTAATGGCTATCTTTGAACTTCCATCCAGTGCGAGGGATTTGGCTTATTTTTCAGTGGGCCAGGCTTTGAGAATTGCTGTTTCTAATGAGTTTTCATCGGAAGACGAGTGTGAACGGGGGAAACAGGGAGATTTTGGAGATTCGAAATCGCCTATGGTGGAGTGTTTATTCTTTGGAGAGGTATGTTTTTCGGTTTTTCTTGTTGTTAGTCGAAGGACCGCTTTTGTGCTTTGTTATTGATATTAGGTGGTTTTTAAGATCTATTAGTATCAAAATGGGCAGACCGGAAGCGATTCGAGAAGAAGATATCGATGCGCCTATGCCATCGCCACTAGCATCCCTTGATGACAATCAAGCACACAGCAATATTCATCAGCAAATCGCCTATGCAAATCTCACGATCATATTAAATCGTGTAGTCCAACAAGTGTAAATTCATCCCTAATCATCCATAACTCATCCATTACCCTCGCTAAAAAGCAAACAGTTCCTCGGCCTTCATCTCCCAAAATCCTCAAGCCATCTCCGCCCTCGAGACCCTAAAACTAGATCTAAAATCCTGGCGTTCAAACCTCCCACCACAACTCCAACTTGAGAATCTAAATCCAAAGATTTACGGTTTCCGATCGGTGATTCATCTTCATCAGAATTATCATCATGCTTGGATTATGATGTGTAGAATTCCTCTTCTCATTCTTGTTCGTGAGAAACTTAAGAGATCATTCACTTCTACTTCTCAGTTGGCTTCTATCGCCCAGACATCTTCGGCACCAATCAACAAAACAATCTCAAAAATGGCAACAACCTGTTCAAAAGCTGCACGAAAAATGATTCGCCTCTTCGAAATCCTACGTGAAAACGATTATCTAGCGAGGTTCTCCTTTACTGATTTTCATGGATGTAGTATCGCTACTATCATCATTCTACTTCATGGGATCTTAGAGAGGGATTTGAGTTATGAAGCTACGATTTCCTTTGCGATTGACAGTTTGAATTTCATGGCAACGGAGAGTGGGAGTGAGACGGCTAGGTTAGGGGTTAGATTTGTGGTTGGCTTTAGGGCGTTGGCTGATGAGGCTGTCGAGGGTATGGAGAAGTTAAAGAGGAAAGGGGAGAGAGGGGGGGATGTCTATGGGGTTGATGAGATAGTGGAGGCGGGAGACAGGGCAGAGAAGGGCTATGAGATGTGGGTTGAGTGGGCGGGGAAGGAAGGCGGTGCTAGTCTTCAGACTCATGATCCGAACGTACTACAACCTCAATCACAACCTCAATTGCCTCCTATTCTAACTTCTACTACTTCCGGTGTCGAGGCTGCAGCAGCAAGTTCTACAGGACCGTATTTCTCCGAAGCAGAAATTGACGCCAACATCTCGAATTCCGATCTCAATACGTCGTCCTTCGACCCAGTAGTTCCCTCTCTGTTGAACAACCAGCAAGAACAGCAGTCTCAACAAGAAGAAGAAGGACAAGACTATTATATGCAAGATACGATAGCTGCAGATACTATGAGTGGAGATTTATTTGGGTCGACGGTGTTCAATTTTGATGATTCTTTCATTTTGGGATTTACGGGGTTGGATGTACTTAATATTGGGAGTTTTGATGGATGAGGTGGGATGGGGATATGGACATTCAGAGCTATCCTGCTGGTAGATAGCTTAAAAGAATGATTGTTTTGTGCTTCTCCGTAAGTACGGTTTTCACCCTTTTTATTAGCGTCATAAATAAATTTTAATCACTGTAATCCTTTCCATGGCAGGGTTACTCTTCCCTTATATTTTTTAGCATACGCTCAGTCCTCTCATCTAATTCTATATCACCATAGAAATCTCTCTTCCTTTTCTAAGTTCCCCTCTTAATCAACTTACTAATTCCTAGCAGCACTCACAGAGAAAGAAAAAACTTACTATTTAGCATCAGGTTATTCTTACATCCATCCCCAATCAACGTAATAAGGTTATTAAAGATAAAAAAGCCAACAAGAACGCAGATGTTGGTCCTTTAGGTGTATTCACTACTTACAAACTCTTAAATAATATATACTATCTCCATAGCTCAAATTTTCAAATACAGAGTCAAACACAGTGTAAGAGAAGATGGGAAACAGAGGAATAGATTGTCTCGGCGTGCTGAATTTGTCTTGTTAGTTGGTTTGTTGTTGTTATTGGTTGAATAATCTGATTAGAGAGATGAAAGAAAAGGTGTAATTGGTTTTATATGATTGGTTTGGGTATTTAGTTGTGGGTGGATATGTGGGTTGAGATGAAGAAAGGGTTTGTGACTTCTTTTGTTTGAGTGTTTGGGGGATGACTCCTAGCAGCAATGAGTGAATGGTCTGTATAGATAGCTTATATTAATGTTAATCAGAGACCTAGGATTTTGAGACTTGATAATAAGAGCGTGAATTAACTAAGGGCTATAGCTAAGGCGAACATAGGTACTTAATTTTGCTAAATGTAGTAGTGTAGTTCTAAAAGTTGTCTATTGCTTAAAGAGTGTCTAACTAGCTAAGCTTTTTGACTTTATCTTTTTTAATTAATATTTCTTTTATCTTTTATATAATATTTAAAAAAAAATTAAATAAAAATAAAGTATTTAAATAAAATTTGTATATTACTTAGAGGTAAAAGCTAAAAGTAGATTATAAGCTGTTGTAGCTATTATTATATAGTAGCTAGGATTACTAAAAGACTTAGTAAGCAGGGTTAATTACTAAAAGTAGGATCGGCTAACATCGGCAGAAAGTAGCGTAAAGGTCCTATCAATAAGATACATCCTATTTAGCGAGTTATAGATTATAAAGATAACATCCCCTAAAAGTGATCCGACAACGCTTAACAAACCTTCAAGCTCAATCTAAAAACCTCCTATCCTCACTCCTTATCTTTCTTCGGTCCCAGCATATACGCCGAAGGCATTACTATCAATTTTTGTACGCCTACATACTATACTCTCTTTCTTAGAAACCTGCTGACACTTTCCTATATGCCTATACTGTTATTCACCGATTGAAATATTTGTATACAAGATATTAGAAAATAGTCAAACTGTGGCTGCATAGTTAATGTTAGCAGCGTCAAAGATTATAGCAAAAAGGGGACAGCCGATTGTAAGGGTGTCGTACAGAACCCGATCGCATATTAGTCAGGTCGGTGTAGTGACTATAAACCTTGGGACTGAGACTGAGTTGGAATACTATATAGGTAGAAACGAGTTACAGCGAATAGCGAAATCAGTTTCAGGCCTCTAAATGATTTAATGTTGGCTAATATTTTGCCGGTACGCTAGTGTTATTTTAGCTAGCGTTATATTGGATCCATGTACTACTTTCTCCCACTCCTACTAAGCGGCCAGGCCGTACAGTACTCCCATCTCTTGTCTTCTCTTCGGCTCTTCTTCAATCTCTGGTCTAGGAATTAATGTAGCGCAAGAGCAAAGACCATGCCTCCGACAAAAATAGTCGAGAAAGTGGAACAATTTGTTCCAAGGCTGAGAAAAGATGTGTATCAGCCTTTGCCGAGTCGGAACCATATTCGGATTTTTAATCTTCATCCTGGATCTGAAGGAGATGAACTCCACTGCAACCTCGATATAGTCTCGACTGAGGATGCCGAGGACAGCTACGAAGCGATCTCGTACGTTTGGGGCGACTTAAAATGCGTAGAAGATATCATATGCAATGGACGGCGGTTGTCTGTGACGACCAGCCTCGCCGATGCTCTCCGTCGATTCCGACACCGCGAAAAAATCAAGCGGTTCTGGGCAGACGCGTTATGTATCGACCAGAGTAATGATCAAGAAAAAGGACATCAGGTCAGGAGAATGGGAAGCATCTACCAAAACGCGAGCCGAGTGGTCGTCTGGCTTGGTCACGACACGAGCGGAAGTGCTGATAGTGCCATCAAGCTTGTCTGCGAAGCTAATGAGCATCTTCGGCAGCGATTGGAGCAGTTTGGCGGATGGAACAATTTCCCAAGGCTCAATGCGCCGGATGCAATTTGCATTGACAAGCAGAGATGGGCAAAAGTAAAGGAGTTATTGGCCTTACCATGGTTCGAACGCGTTTGGGTTATCCAAGAATCTGGGCTTGCAAAAAGTTGTATACTGATGTGGGGTAAACAAAAGATATCCATCGTTGATATCTTCGAATTCACATTTTGGGTCTGCTATAGAGCCGACTTTGCCGAACTAGTTGGATTTTCGATGGTGAAGACCGGAAAATTTGCAGATATCTTTCGGTGCGTTCACCAGGCATATGGAAACGTTGTTACATGGAGAACGGGCTCTGATCCCCTTTACGAGTTCTCTCTCATCAACAGAAAGCCACTCTTCGTGCAAGTCCTGGATGCGGGGAGGCGTGTAGCAGCAACCGATAAGCGCGATCACGTGTACGCATTTCTTGGACACCCGCTGGCACGTAGACTTGACGGGGAACTGCTAGTGGAACCGGACTACCGAGAGGAAAATACAACGGAAGACGTCTACTTGGAAACGGCATGCGCTCTACTCCAGAATCCGAAAGAGGCTCCGGAGGTCTTGGCCCGTGTTCAGCACGATTGCTTGGAGAATATTGAAGACCCTAGCTTCATTTCCTGGGTACCTCGCTGGGATAAAGGTTACTTCGGATACCCTATGTCACTTCCATATTTCTGGTACAGCGCTGGCGGAGTTGACTTTGATTTCCATTCCGAGATTGGTATAGAAGCAAACAAGGCTTTGACTCTCAATGGTTTCATTTTTGATAGCATATGCTGGACTTCAGAGCCTATCCTGGAACGCAACTTGGATTTAAATATCGATGAATGGGAGCACAAATTTCGTTCCACCGGGCCGGGCAACCATTTATTGAGTCTTTGTGGTTGGAGACGTTGAAAGCCACTGGCCTTCCTTCAGCTCAGCTCGAGCAGCTATTCAGTTTAGTCCTAGTCCGGGAGTACCCTGACCAACCCAATGGCAACTTTAGCATAGCATGGCATCTTGCAAGCTTTGCCAATTATCGTCATATGGTTCATGCAGCTCTCCATTCGAACAACGATGTAGTCGCATCTGGCGTGCGTTCAGCTGGCGAGAACGGTGATGCGCACGACTTTCTGCTTAAAGCGCAACCCTGTCATAATCGAAGACTCTTCTATACCAAAAACGGTCGATTAGGACTGGGCCCTTTATTCACCCAGCCCGGAGACATTTGTTGTATCTTCTTTGGCATGTCCGTACCACTGATTTTGCGTGATACCGCAGACGGTAAATATCGTTTCATAGGAGACTCTTATACCTACGGCGTTATGAGGGGCGAACTTATAAAGCAACTTAGGATGGGAAAGCTCCAAAAGAGAAAAATCGTTCTTGTGTAACAACAGATAAATTGTCGGATCTTCATCGTATGTTCTCTCTATCCCAGTGAGGAAGCTGATATAACGTAAGCATGTTTGCCTATATCTATTTCTGACTGAAATTATTGTATGGATCCTACTGCTCATATGAATCGAATGCAGATAGGTTGTAGGAAGAGCTGGAGTTGCTCTTCTTTATGCTTCTTAGAAGGAGGTACGGCGGAGAAGAAGTCTTGCCCCGCACGTGAGGTAGGTGGGTGTTGGGCAAGAAATTAAAGTTCCTTAGTAAAATCTTAGCACAGTCTTGGAAGCAAAAGTTTCCTATTTCGAAAGTTAGATAATAAAAGGAAGAGGCATTTTAATAGGCATTTTAATAGGTATTTTAATAGGCATTTTACTGTAGTAGCCTATTTCAGAGCCTATATATATATTCGATTTAATAGACCATTTCAGAGCCCATATATTCGATGTTGGTGGCCTATTTCGGTGCCTATATATCTATATATATATATTCGATTTGGTGGCTCATTTCAGAGCCCATCCCGTCTCTCCTTCTAAGAAGTCACGTGAGGCCTCTAGGCATCACCCCTTTTAATATAGGCTGCTAAACGTGAGTACTGCTTGTTGCTGGCTGAGAGAAAAGTAGCTCTGTTTGTTTTATAGATAATTGGTTAGGTAAATTGGTTATATTATATCACTTCCCTATCTCGAAATATTTGTTTTCCAATCATGAAAAGTACTAATTACAACTAATAAGATAATTCCACTTCAGAGTAATAAGAGAAAACCTCTCACAATAATGATCTCACTCTAACAATTATACCTAAAAGTCAAATCCTCCCCATCAGTAACATCAGCACCCTTCTCAAATGGACTGACATAATTATCAGTCATCAGCTTATCCCTCTTCTTATTTTCACTATCACATTCCCACCAATACCAACCAGCTGCAACAATCAAGAGCACCAGAGCCACCAAGTCTGTAATAACACCCTGTCGATACCTCGGTTTCTGATCAGTCGTCCAAAGTTGAGGAGCTCCTATACAGCCAGCACAATATCCAATAAAATACATCGTGTTCACTACACTTCTTTTCGTGTTTCCTTTCACGTTGGATGCTGAAAGTGATAGCGTTATTGCGAAGACATCTGAGAGCACGGAGGCCAGCCAGGATGCTACGATCAATCCCCATCCTGCGGAGATGGGCAATTTCAGTAGGAGGATGTTGCCGACTAGGGGGACGATGACTAAAATTTGGATGATGAGAGAACGTTTCTTTGGAAAGAGAGTACAGGCTAGGACTCCGATCCAGATGAAGAGGATTTGGACGGCTCCGGAAGGAGCCCCATAAAGCATGGTTTGAAACTTATTATAGCCGATATTACTGATGACCAGGGAAGCAAACTGTAGTTGTTTAAGTTAATTACTCGCGTATCGAAATCAAGGGAGGCTCAAAAACTTACAGTTAAGACTGGAGAAGGCATGGTGACGAGGACACCGAAAGCAAAGACAAGCCAAGACTTGACATCTGTAAGAGCTTCCAATAATTGCTTATTAGACCAATCAGTCTTATCGCCACCCTCATGACTCTTAGCAAGTCTCAGAGCCGCAACCTCTCGTTCTCTGGCAGTGAGAAACCATGCCGTATCAGGTCCACTTGGCATGGCGAAGAAAAAAAGTACGCCACCAGCAGCAGTTAGAGAACCACAGATCAAAAACAGAATTCTCCAAGGTGCTAGTGATAATGTACTGTTCTTGCCGATACCATACATTAGCAATGCGCCGACTATTTGTGCAAGCCCGTTCATGGTTATCCACATGCCGACACGAAGTGGATGTTCAGACTTCCGATACCAGATTGAGGTTATGGAGACGAATGCTGGTGAGACTGCTCCTTCGCAGAACCCAAGTAGGAAACGGACCGCTGCGAAGCCGGCGTAGTTTTTTGGTGCTGCTAGACACATGCAGACGCCACCCCAGATGATACTTTTTGAGAGTTATTTAGTTGTCATTTCATAAGCCAAATTCGGGAGGAATAAGTGTCGACTTACATTGTAACACCGACGAATTTGGCTAATGGAAGTCTACTCATTAGGTAGATAAAAGGATATTCGGCAACAAGTTGACCTTTGGATGTCTTAGCAGTGGTTTGGTTGTTAATTTGGAAGGCAGAGAGGACTTACCGATATAGAAAATTGAGGAGCACCACGAGTATTCCGTTCCTTTCAATCCGAGATCTGTAATCAAGCCAAAGACAGAGGCATAGCTTAGACTTTGTTTGTCGAGATACTGTAAGAAGAAGACGACGCAGAGCTATATTTTCAAAATTAAGTAAGGATTGCTCGAGGCTTGGCGAGAGATTCTTACTAGTGGCATTATAACCATGTCCGTTTTCCTAACGACAGCTCTTTCTTCCTCTGCCGTATAAGGAAGAGCAGTATCGATTACATCGCCATTCATCTCCTTTGAAATCGAAGCATCCTTCTCCTCGGGGGTCTGAATAGGCTTAGCGATATCCGCCTCCTTACTGTCAATAGCCGACATGCTCGCTGACCAGTTTTCAGTTCAACAACTCAAATAAGAAGACTTGGCAGCCGTTGAGTTAGAAGAAGGATTCCAAAAACCATGTGGCAGATGCCAAATATAATAACTCATGATACCGGCCCATCGGGTTCAAAAATCCGCGCCTCCTTATCTCTGCCAGACGAGCTGTTTTTCAATTGCATTCTTATCTCTCACAATTCAAAAGTCATGTAACCAACGCCAGATCTCTTTTCCTTTCGCTGCGGGAAGCCGTCATTGTTGTCGGGCTACAAAGTGGGATGTTGATAAGACATGCATCCGCATACAAACAGCTACCCGACGCCAAATCTTTGCCGACGCCATCGCTACTTCCCCGCGGCGGATCGACAACTCCCTCCATGATAGATCAGATGTCTTCTTGTTTTTGTCAACAAAAGGCAATTGCAATTTGATAATTCAGCCAAATCCACTCAGTTTTCACCTATTTGCAAGACACATAAAGAGTATCAAGTCAAGTCCTACTCCAAAGTACTTCCTGCTCTCTTCCGATGAAAAATCCACCTTCCCGCAACACCACTCCAAAGATGGCAGGCCTTGCTGAACATCTCCTCCGACCATGGAAACCTCAACCTCAGAAAATATATGTTTTCATCAACGCCAACGTTGTGGACACATTCAATGGTGCAATTATTCCAAACCAGACGGTAAAGATAGCGGGCGGTCTTGTGACATCAGTTGAAGAAGCAGGGGTATTATCAATTGGCAAAGATGAGATAGTAGTTGATGTACAGGGAAAATATCTCTGTCCGGGTCTGACTGATGCACATGTACATCTCACAGCCGTACCAGGAGAGAAAGATCTGGGAGATCTGTATAACCTTGATGAGCAACGATCTTCAATGCGTCAACCATTTGTATGTCAACAAATGCTTCGACGAGGATTCACTTCAGTCCGCGATTGTGGTGGTGCATCATTAGCACTGAAACAAGCCATATCAGAAAACGTCATCCAAGGACCTCGAGTCTTTATAGCCGGGCATGCACTCTCTCAAACAGGAGGACATGGTGATACCAGAGGCCCACATAATCATACTGATTGTTGTGGTGGAACAGTGATGTCTTTATCAAGACTTTGTGATGGTGTTCCACAGTGTATCAAAGCTGCAAGAGAGGAATTGAGAACGGGAGCTGATTTCATTAAGATTATGGCTGGTGGAGGTGTTGCAAGTCCAACGGACAAATTGGAAAACGTACAATTCACTGGTGAAGAAGTGAGAGCTATTTCGGAAGTAGCTAGGAATTCGAATACGTACGTTACAGCACACGCATATACGCCTCGATCAATTAGACACGCAGTCGACAACGGAGCAACCGGTATCGAACATGGAAACCTAATGGATCCAGAAACAGCAAAATACATGGCTGAACGAGATGTTTTCTTAACCCCAACGCTCATAACATACTCAACGATGGCATCGCCTGAATTCCCCGGTTTCCTACCTGACGAATCGCGTTCTAAAAACGAAGAAGTATTAAAAGCTGGACTTCGATCCCTTCAAATCGCATCCGAAGCAGGCGTAACTATCTGTTTCGGAACCGACCTCCTCGGACCTCTAGGAATTGCACAAACAAAAGAATTCGGTTTCAGATCTCAAGTCCTTAGCTCTGTAGAGGTGTTGAAAAGCGCGACTGTGAATCCCGCCAGGATGCTTAGGCAAGAGGCATTCTTGGGTCAAATTAAACCTGGTTTTGCTGCTGATGTTCTTGTCTTAAATGGAAACCCATTGGATGATATTTCCATTTTAGATTCGCCTGAGAGGCATCTACTGGCTGTATTTAAGGAGGGCAGGGTTTATTATAGTCGGTGGTCGAAATTGGTGCAGGATGCTTTGCCGTCACCGGATTTGATTGAGTAGAGCGAAGGGCTTCCGTGAATCGGGTTAGCTAAAAGAATTAAACTTGGTTGTTTGCTAAAAAAAAGGCACTAATCATTGTATGTACTAATCAGATGAATAGAAATTTTGTTTGGAACGAAAAGATAATTCCTCAAGTCGAATGAGTGAAAGTCATTTAAGAACATGCACTATACATAGCTAGATAAAGCGATTAGAATACGCAGGTGAAATACTGCAAAGCCATATTTTACTGCTTCCAATGTCTATAACGAGATTTATTTAAGCTGAAGTAAGTAACAGACCCGCTTTATTTGTTCTTAGATACTGTAATTGGTCTCCTTTTTGTTTTTTATTTTATTTTAAATTCTGCTTATCCTTTTTATTGCTAGCAATGAACAGCACGATTTCAACCATTAACCTATCTAATCAAGATCCTCGACGCTGACCTATCAATAAATACTTAAACTCAAAGATGTTAAATTATTTCTTCTTAATTTGAATTTGCGTTTGTGATTAAGTAGAATGTGGACTACTTACTTGGATACTAGTGATATTAGTTTCTTCTGTGGTTTTAAATCCAAGAGTTTTGTTTTTGAGAAGATACTGACAGGAATGTAGAAGATGACAACGTTTGTAGGTGTTTAAAATTAGTTTAAGGCTTCCTCCCATTTGACGTTTGTTTTCTATAATTTCTTCTCACTCTTTGATACTTTGTGCAACTTATTAGAGCTAGGTTGTTGAAGAAAAGGACTGCCATTTCCTCCATGTTGCTATTGTTATAGAGACCTCCTGCAGCAGTAAGCCTGATTTGAGTACCTAGGTTAATTTAGAAATAAAGTGAATGGGAAGGCTTATATATTTCTACAAATAAATGGAGATTCCAGAAATAAGAGGTGTAAAATGAGGAAAGCTGCTATTGGGGATGTAAATGTGCATACCGGTATGTACAGTTCCAACTAGTGGGTCAAGTAACTTACCCCCTACCAGTCCCCAACATGAGCGACCAAGTTCGCTTCTCCATTAGGGCTTTTTGAGTACTCTCCAGCTCTTTTTAAAGGGTTTTATTCTTTGCGAAACCTCACCCCCCCCCCCCCCCCCCCCCCCCCCCCCCCCCCCTCTGTTTTATCTCTTTATTTGACTAACGAATAATAAATTTTGGTTACCTTAAAATGAAAAATGATTTTAGATTCAAGATATAAGACTCATGCAAGGTGAAGGCCGAATCTATATTTGGTCCGGAATAAAGTAGTCAATTATACCTTTCCAGTTTTATGATGTCTATTACCTGCATGATAATTAAGCTGCTATTGGCTCTCGTGGACTTCCCTTGAGAATCTCGACACCTTGTTCAAAATCAGAGATCCTACCATCTTCATCCCACAACGCAGCCAAGACTCTACGGTCTCCTTCCCACGGGTTACGTGAATGCATCACTGCATAATTCTAAGATTGAACCGTTCCATTAGTGTCTTCATTGGAAAAAAGCAAGTATATGTTTAACTCACATCTATGAGAACAATGTCGCCTAATTCCCATTTTATGAAGACTTGAGATGACTCTGCTATTGATAACGCGAGGTCGAGGTATTTGGTGGGTATTGGGGATCCGTCTCCGTAAGTTGGGAGTGGATGATACTTTTGATGATGGTATTAGAAAAGGAGTAATGAATTTTTTGACCCCTTGTAAAATGATTGTATGCTGTGAAGATGGGAATCACTTACACACCTCCATCATCTCCAAGAAATGGTGGTTCTGTCGCGCCATGATGTTTACTTCGACCGTAGGCACTAGTAAGATTTCCAAAGAAAGTTGGTAGGCCTATCTCGTTGTGTTTACGAATTACTTTTGAGTATGAACTGTTAGTGAAGGTTTAGAGATTTAGGATTATCTTCAGACCTACTCGGAACCACATGTGTTACGCTTAGGTCTCCATTCTCGTGCCATTGCCAGCGATTGCTATGTCTTTGGACCTCTCGTTCGATCTTCTTCCGAGCTGTCTCAGCGTCATCTTCTGGTAAGACGAGCTGTCCGTATGCTCCAGTAACACTGTTGCCAACGTTTGAAATTGCCTGAACGTCTATACTGTATGAAATCTCAGTATTTTCGAAAAAGGAAGGTTACTATGTATGTACCTGTAGCGATAGATATACTGAACGCCCTTGTAGAGAAGTTCTTGGTAAAACTCAGGTGCTTGCTCTCGAATAGCAAGTGCTAATGCTATACTTGAATTTATAGGAGTCTCTCCACCTAAAAAAAAAATTAATAAATATGGCCGTCGTACGTTCTGCTATCCACCCAAAATACGCACCAGAAACTGGGACAGCAAAGTTTGAAAAGGTCAACCAAGCAGGATTGACTGTAGACCATCCGTACTCATTATGGGGCCATATTGGCATCATCTCTGGTGGTCTATGAAGATTTAGCAACCGGGAATTTAAGTTGGATCTGGAGCCGAGGACTCACCCTTCATTTGCGGTCTTCACGTTCTTTGCTAATACTGTCCTATTTGGTGGTCTTCCCACCTCTTCATGAGCTCTAAAGCCGAATCCATGTACCACAGCACTATAATCATCTGGTGTCTTAATGGGAAGGCCACGGATAAGCACTGCTCCTCCATGTTTTCTCACGAGATCAAAAATTTCCCTAGAATTTGAAAGCTCTGTTAGTGCCTTGATAGAATCTTCAAGTGTAAGCTGAGCGCCATCATTTCGTGTGCGAATAGCGAGAGGAAATAAGGCATCTGAAGAAAGCCCCAGGTCTCGAGTGTTCTTCTGGCCGTCAAAAGAGAAGGTCTCGAATAGGGAGGAGAGAGCCATATTTGTGGTGTACAAACTATGTGAAAAGGAACAGGTGAATTATTTGAATAAAGGAATAGTATTTCAAAAAGCTGGTTGTAGAGATTTTCACAAATAATATACGGCAACTGGGATATGGGTATAAGAGAATCGGCTGTACGAATATTGGCTACATGGTCCACTAAACTATTGTTGCTAGATACATGATGGAATGGATTACTCGGAAGTTGGTATCCGAATCTGTATCGTCTCATTTATTAGTAGCATGGTACTTAAGCTAGTCGACTGTTTTCTTACACGCATCGATGTTGGTATTCGCTGTCGAGGGTGGGATGGTATGTGATGAAAGCGAAGCTTGAAATGACGTGCTAGACAAGCTGGAACAACAAATCGTGAAGACTTATATGAGAAATTTGTATTTTTATAATCTCAAGTTGATGAGATTGGTAAAAGTTGAGGGTATGTATTGTACTGGATAAGATGTGGTATATTTGGTAAATGGGTTCCTTATTTCAGGCGTATACATAGGTACTGTCTCTACTTCATTAACTTGAAGAATCTCTAATCCCTTCACTACCAAGAAATAAACTGTGCCTCTCTAGGCACCAAAGGGTGGGTCAAGTTGATCTTGAGTCCACTATTTCATAGTATGTAATTTTCACTGGCAAGGCCACTTATGGGAAATTTAGAAGCACGCAATCTCAAAGCTGCAGCTTTTCTAAGGGTGATATGAGAGAGAGTATAAGAGCAATGCCACAGAAGGGCGGAACTTTTGTTTTATGGTTTATCTTGAGCTCCTCCAGATTGAAATTTACGCCTGTCGAGAAAATAAGTGATAAGTGATGGCTCCAACAGCTGCCGTAGTTCAAGTGGTGGACGGTGGAAATGCTCCTGCGGCGAAGAGAATATGGTACCGAGCTACTCTTTTCCAAGCAAGCAACAGTTGTTGGACTTGCTGCATTTGCAGCTCCAGGTGAGAACTCCAGACTGCAAGAGGAATATGAATTTAGTTTACTTATATGACGGTTATGATAGGATTGTACAATGCCATGGCTTCAACTGGAGCTGGTGGCCAGCAGACGCCATACTTAGTAATGTATGAATCCCACAACTGACATCTGAGCATAATCAGAAGGCTGGAACCCGAGTTTATGGTTATTCTAGGGCTGGAAATGTACTACTTGACTGCTGCATGGTACTCACTTGCATTTTCGGGAGTGTCATAGCGAACAGATTTGGTTTGAAGGCAACTTTTGTATTTGGAACTACTGGATAGTAAGTTATACATCTCGATCTCGCACCTTTCACCTATACTGTATTGAAATTAATCTGTATTTTAGTGCGTAAGCTCTTCAAGTCCGGCCTCGGGAAATGTACAACCCATTCAGCGAGACTAATCACAATGTCAGGATTTACTCGGCCGCATTGTACTGCAACAATCGATATGGAACTGAATGGTTCGTCTACTTTGGCTCAGCCGCTTGTGGAATTACTGCTGGCGCCTTCTGGGCAGCGGAAGGGGCAATTATGCTCAGCTGTAAGCAAAATTTCTAAATAACTATAGTTATGAAAGATGTATGCTCACGTAAATTTCCAGATCCTGAGCCTAAAAAGAGAGGTCGATACCTTGCTTACTGGCTAGCATACCGAAATGTTTTATCTCCCACATCTGCACCACAATTCATGCTGACTTTATATTACTAGGGAGGGTCAATACTTGGAGGTGCTATAAATCTAGGCTTAAGTAAGAACGACTTTGATAAGATAGTATATCTGCTTAAAACTTGTTGTTAGATGCAAAGAACACTGCTACTGGAAAGTTGGATTGGAAAACTTATATTGTATTCGTGGCACTACGTAAGTTCTGTCTATCGATATTAGAACGATGCTAATTTAACATAGAATGCCTTGGTCCCTTTGTCGCTATGCTCCTCTCACCTCCGAATAAAGTCCAGCGTAGAGATGCTACACCAGTTCCAGTTGGACCCCAAATCTCTGTGAGAGCAGAATTGAAAGCCGTGGGAAAACTTATGATCTCAAAAGATGTTATTTTGATGTACATACACATGTCTTTCTCACCGTTACAAGTGCCACTATTGACGCTTCATATCTAGTGTACCCCTCTTCCTATATGCAACTTTCTCGTTATCATACATCGGCTCGTATTTGACTCTCTACTTCAGTGTCCGGGCTCGTGCTCTAGCTTCACTTGTGGCTGCATTAGCTCAAGTTCTCACAAATGCGCTGTTTGGTAGTTTTCTGGATTGGCAAAAGTTATCATTGAATACACGCGCGAAAGTTGGGTATGCATTTATGATGGCATTAACTGGGGCATGCTGGATTTGGGGTACTGTTGTAAGTTTTCAAAGTGAAAATCTCTCGAATAACTTACTGAGCCGAAACTAGGTCCAGGTTGATTACGGAAACCACAAGCCGTCTCTAGACTGGTTGACTTCCGGCTTTGGTCGAGGATGGGCATTGTATATCTTCTGGCAAATTAACTTGTAAACTCCTAACATCCCTTAAATGACTCGTACTTACAGTGACATAGTGCTCTGATATATAAGTAAGTTTTACGTTTCAAATTGAACATACTGCGATGTACTCAAACCAAGCTAATCAACTTAGCTACTGCTTTTGGATGGTAGGTTTTATGGCAAAAGAGCCTAATGACCTGGTCCGATACACTTCTATCGTCAGAGGGGTGGAAGCAGCAGGTGGTGCCATAGCTTGTAAGTCAGCATTTTTATCCCGACAGCATTATCGAATCAAACATAGCTAATTATGACTTCCTAATTTACAGCCGGCATCAGTTCCACAAAGGCACCAGTGAGTTTTATTCAACTTAATCTTCTCTTCTCCCATGAGACTTTGCAGGATACTGATATTCAATTTAGCTCATAGTTGCTCTTGGTGTCAATTTTGCGCTATGGGGGGTAGCGTTGGTGCCGGCGGGGATGGTGGTTAGAAAGCTTGGTATAGAGGAATATAAAGTGGATATACATATTGCTGAGGTGGAAACGGGTGATAAGACTCCTAGTACTGGTGAAGTTTAGATCACTATGTTCTACGATTAAGGGTGTTTCATAATCCCGCGATGTAAAGATTGTCTGGACATCAGCACTCATAAACCAAGTGAGTCGCTTAATTTGGCTGGTGAAGCTGGTTAAAGGCGTAATCACGTAGTATCCTCTGTCTATATTTCTATGGAACATCGCCTAGTTTCTACAGAAAAGGACTTTTATAATTTTTGAGGAGTAGAGAAAATCAGCTGCCTTTTCCCGTCCCCAAATATTCAGTGGAATGCTTAAAGGGCTACGAAGCGACGTGATCCTAAAAAATTACTTATATCTCCTTGAAGAATTCTATTGCATTTATTGACTACGTAGACTAACCATGCTAACAACAACTACCATTGGGGAACTTGAAGGCTTTAGTCGGGATCTGGTAAAATTATCCTACTTGCGAAGTATTAATTTAACTGCCTATCTAAGTTTAGTTTACTGTATGTAGCATGCAGTATATAACCAACCCCTACAACTGAATGCCAGCTCTTGCATATATCATACTCACTAACTCTTATATACTAGTCAGGAGTAAGATGCTATGGTTTAAATAATAACAAAGTTGTTGTTCTTTCTACAGAGCTTCTTGTAATATTTTTATACTCAAGCATTTATGAAATCGCTCCCTAGTATTATAAAAGATCTATTTTTCTCTCTTTCCTCAATTGTTAGCTTATTTCTAACGGTGGGCATAGGATTGATAAGAGAGTTGCTGATTTCTAACATAGAGATGAGAATAGATATACTAAAGAGAAAAATTAATAAGTAGAACGCTAGGCCCCTAATTGATCGCAATATTGGATTTATAAATGTGGTCGAATAGCAAGGAAAATTGAATTAGTATTACAGTGACTAAAACCCAATACTCAGTTCGCTAAGTTTTTATTGATGAGAGCTAGTCGTAATATTCCCACCTATCTATGTATCGATCAAAAGCGCCAGACAAATGTACCTACGTACCGATACTGGTTCCATAGTACCTAACCACCCTTCCCTCCGTTTATCCTAACAAATGCCAGTTACCCAGCCCATAAAACGAGTAAATCCGCAACTACAACAATTAATTACTCCTTTTTACACTGATCCTTGACCTCAAAATCCTTCTCCACCATCCAAGCATCCTCAACCTTCAACCCATTCTTCTTCAACTCACAATTATCATGTCCCCATTTCTCCTTATAAGTAGCAACACCATTAGCGATAGCCATCTCCATAGCCTGATAAAAGCCCTTCGGATCCCGATAGAACGGTTCACCCTGACCACCAGCCTGTTTATCCTGCCAAGCATTACGATAAGCATCACCATGAGCCTTGAATTCCGTCTCGACATCAATCGCTCTCCTCAATAGCTTATATCCTTCTCCTCCTCTGACATCCTCAGGTAGTGCGTTTAGTTCCTTGAGGCTCTTAGGCGGATTAGTAGGGTCGATTTGGCGACGGAAGAGGAGGCTTAGATCGATTGATGTTCCGACGTCGAAGACCCATCCTGCTTCTACTGTATCCATTTTGATATTTGTCATTCGGATTCTCTCGTGCATGTCGCAGTCTCCTAGGTAATAGGAAACGAAGGTATCCCATCCTCCTAATTTCATAAATGATTTTACATTGTTTAGTGCTAACCAATCGTAAGCGAAGAATCGAATTGCCCAGTGTCCTCCATTCTGAGCTGCGTATGAGGAATTTTGCGTTTCGCGTATTGCGTCGATGGCATGGTTGTAGAGAGATTTATATTCGGTGCGTGGAACGTGATTTTCTTTTTCGTTTCCAAGTGTTAGATCTTCGTCGCCTAGAATTAGAACGTCCATGTGCCCCCAGAAATAGTAATCCCAGCCTCTTTCCATGGCTGTAAAGAGGTAGAAGTTTTGGAGTTGTGCGAATGTGAGGAGTGTTGGTGTTGAGATGACGTTCACTCCGAACAGGTTTTGGAGACGATGCACGTTCAGGTAGAAGGAATTTTGAAGAGTTAGTTTTCCCATTGGTTTGTTAAGAGAGGAGGATGTTGAGGTAGGTGAGGGGAAATTGGATTTCATTGTTCCGGTGTTATCTACTACGTAGATATCTGATGGTGGCCAGCCAGCTGTTATGTAGGAGAGAATACATTGTTGGAGGAGGGGCCAGTTTCTTGTGAAACCTATGAAGAGGGGTGTACTTTTTCTGGTACGTGTGGGTTAGGTGGTTTGTTCCACGAGGGGATGGAGGGCAAGTCGTCTTTCGATATAAAATCTTCTGCGAAAGGAAAATTGTCGGTGATGGGCTTGGCAGGTGAGTTGGTTGTTTTTTTTCCTTGTCTTTGTAAATTGGCCCTGGTGGCTTGTCTTGCGGTGGTGCTGCTGGTGGTGGTGGTGCTGAATGTTGTCTATCTGATGGAGATTCGAGATCTGGAACGCCGTAGTTCCATAGGAAGAAGAGGAGTAGTGCGACTGCTGAAGGAAGAGCCACCAAGCTCCAGATGCGCTTAGGAACTACCACCATCTTCAACTCATGAATAGAATATGAATAATTTCTCGAGACTGTCAACAAACACAAAAGAATAGGATTGTAAGAAAGAAATAAGGAAAGAAACGATAATTAGCCGCCCACCTTGCGACAGCTAATAAGCTGTACGGTAATTGCTAGTGGTACTGTACAACTACTGTACAACTACTTACCGACTGTAAAGCGCAGGCAACCGGCGATCAACAACAGTAAGCAGACCCCAATGCACCTCTCAGAGTAGTCTCAGCTGGACTCGACGTCCAAAGGATCTCTTCCATTATAGCACTATGGCGTCCATAACCCTATCAGGGTCTACCAGCGCATGAAAATAACGCACCCATACGGCAAGACTTCTCGCCGCTTGAGAACTTTTATGTAACTCAGTATGGAGGTGAAAGAGAAAAAGGCGTCAGGGTAGCTAAGTGACAGGAAAACTTCCCCCAATCAGCTAAACGATCGTAGGGTTTTGATAATCGCAGGGGGAGCTTAACTTAAGTTTTACCCCGTTCAAGACCCTGTCAGCCCAACAAAGCTTGGAAGTCACAGGCCTTGGCTCTTCGATATCCGGTGTATGGTACCACTTACATCACCTTATCCATCCAATCAGTGTGTCGGCTGTAGGGTAGTATTTCTGCACGATAGACGTCAGACCTTTCTGGTTTTCTACCTGCTGTACCTGTACACTGGTCAGACATGGTAGTAAGAAGATGTCTAGACTGACTGACTGGTAATCCCGTGATGTCATGCCTTTTAGAAAGCCACCAGAGCTGTGTGAGGAATAGGAAGGTCTTGTCGTAATGCCGCAACCTTAACATGAAACCACTAGGCATTTCAACTTCTGGCTTTCAATTCATTCTCTTCTTCGGTACATATGCTCTCGTCAATTGAAAATACTCTCACGAATACACTCGATGCTTGAGGGCGTCAAATTTGTGTTGTTGTGCTGACGCCCAAAACCTTGTCGGACGTCCGAAGTTGTAGATCGGTACAGCGTGCATTGACCCTAAGCTGCCCAGGGCTCCCACACGATTCTCGTCTTCCAACCCCACAAGCCTTGATCATTTGCACTGTACTGTACAGTACAGTATGGAAGTATTGCTGATCGGATGTTAACCCGCTCCCTGCAGAGCGATATATTAATACGAAGTCGAAAATCGAAGACTGAGTAGACTGCAACTGCTTTGGGTCGTAATGGCTTGGAATAATGGGCACGTGTTACAGAAGACTTGAGGTGCAGGGTCTGATAGGCCAAAAGGTACTTGCATGTACAGTACATACTCGAGTACTTCGTGCATTCACAGTTGCCTAAAACTCTACCAGTTCCGTGCTGTTGGTGGCCTCAACAAAATTTGTAAGCACCTGTTCAGCTCTTATTCTTTTTAAAACTTCACATTGCTAAGTTCCCAGTCTCGTGATACATAGGAAAGAAGACAGTAAACTGATAAATCCCCTAAGACCTTCCCGATGCCTCACAATCTCAGTTTTATAGCAATACAAAACGCTATAGCGACTTGTTACTATAGAGGGAATCCAGCACAAATTATTCTTCTCACTAGAATCTCGAGAACAACCCACAACTTCTCTCTTTAGGTTTAGGAAGCACAACTCTTATGGTATACATAGCACTCTACTACTTGCTGTACAAAACATCACACAGAGGCAAAGTAGACAGAGATGTCTAAAATCGGTTTGTCGCCGCAAATCAAAACTCGCAGCACCCTCCGCCAGCTTGAAGAAGAAAAACACATCATCTTATCACTATTGAGTATCAGCAAGGTTTACCAAAACTTACAAGACTTGTAAGTAGGTACCCCCGTTCAACCCTCACTCTCAACTTCCTCCAGCTAAGTCCTAAGTTCCCTTCCACCCTATAAAACAAAAAGAAAGCAGTAAACTAACCGACCAACAACTCAAGCAGACCTCTCCAATTCTCTCACAGCATACCCTTAACCCCTCGAAACAGAACACACGCATCTCATCCCATGATTTCTCATCCAAATCAACCACAGCAACTAAAACTCATACCACCCAAACAAAATCCCCATCCTCCCATCTTCTCACGTTTCTTCTTCTCCTTCTCATCACCTAAAAACCAAAGAAAAAAAAAAGCCATCAGCTTCCAACTCTCCAAGCGCCAACTGAAAAATCAAAAATCAAAAATCTTGAAATCAAAAACCACGAAATCATGAAATAACGAATTCATAATTCATAATTTCATCCAATAACAAGCCAAGAAGAAAGGCCAGGAAATGAAAAGATAAGATAAAGAAATTAAAAAAACAACATACGAGCAGCAGCCTCAGCAGCCTCACGTGCCTCACGCCTCTGCTGCCTTATCCTCTCCCATTTCTGCATCCCTTCTAACTGCCTCTGCTGTTCCGGAGTAAGATTCTCCATTTCCTTTCGTTGACGTTCTAGTAGCTGTTCTTGTTGTTCTCGTTGCTGCTGTCGCTGTTGTTGTTGCTGCTGCTGTGATACATTTTGCGGATTTTGATTTCGGTTCTGGTTCTGGTTTTGGATTGGGTTTTGGTTTTGGGTTTGGTAAGATTGTGGATTCTGATTCTGATACTGTGGATTTCGATACTGTGGATTTGAGGGACTCCTGTGTGGTTGTGGTTGGCGAGATATTATGGCTGATGGATCTTGAATTGGATGATTTGGTCGTTGTCGCTGTGAAGCCATTCTGGTGATTTTTCCCTCTCAGCTTTCTCTGCTTACGAGTACAGTACGGAGTACGGAGTACGGAGGTACTGTAGCGAAATTATAGCAAGCGAGTGGCCGTTTGGCGTACAGTAGGCACCTAGGTAAGGTAAGTTAGGATGGTGTGTTTTCGCTTTTTATGTTTCGTTTCCTTTCGTTTCCTTTTTCTTTCCTTGCTTGCCCTCGTATCTAGATCTACAGAAATTTGGAGGATGTTTAATGGGAGGAACACTTGTGGTGACAATACTGGATTCAAGTGATGAATCTGGTGGTTTCATGTTTTGTGGTTTGATTTGTAAGTTGATGAGGCGCAGTTTTCTTCGCTTGGAACAAACACGCGTGTTTTGTTCGTCTCTTTTATTTTATCCTGTTACATATAGTATTTCATTACCCACCTCTTTTTATCTCTGAGTAATTAAGGAAGGTATATGTTTCAAGACGAGATACTTAGGGTCGATATGGATATTGTACTGTACTGTACAGTATTTCCTCTACGGACTCGACTGTGTCTAGATTTTATTAACATGGAGCTGCACTCTTTAATTCGAGGCTTTCACAGTACTGTAACAAGAGAATAATCTCTTCTGTACTAGGTACAACATACAACAAGTAAACTGTCAGCCCTTCGAAAAAAACACACCTCGACAATTTTCAACAGTCAGCCTATCTATACTAATCTTAAGGTCCGAGACCTATATCTAAGTATAGTTAACATCAAGAGATACACAGCCTTCCAAGCGAAGGATCCCCCACCACCTCACCCAGTTATAATCTCGCCTAAGCCCCTTTGCTTTCCCTACCTTGAACACATCTAAAAATAACCCACCCACCCACCTCTTCCTTCTCTTAGCTGAACCTTTGAGATACCATAGTATAGTGTACTCTAAAGTTCAAGTCTTTCTTTATATTTAAACAAGGGAAGACTTCTTGCGATAATTCAAAGTCTGTATACTGGTTATTATACCTCGGTAACGAGCATATTTATCCGTCATCGGTAGGTAAGGCTTGTACAGTACTATAACTATACTTCTTCGCTTCGCAAGCCCTACTTGTACCTAGTTCAGAACTTCGAGCTGAAAAGCAAAGGCTGGGTACCTACTCAAAATAAATTTAAGCTTAAGACTAGTAAGTACGTACATGCGTTACCGTAGATTTCTTTACTTTGGATACCGGTAGTCATGGAGCGGAGGTACAGTTAGTAGCCATGGAGTATTTCCTTAAACTAAGCAAGAGGAGCTTATGTATGTATGTGACGTGAGATTAATGCTCTCTCCCTCCAGTCTGTCTACCTTACCAATCGCTTGGTTCCTCAAGATCGGTCTTGTTTGCTATTATACCTGCTGAGGATCTCAGCTGTTGAATCTAGACTTGAATTGGAAGGTACCCTGTTACTCATGTAACTAATAAAAGGTATACATACATACATACTCAAGGTTTGCGCAGCACAACATACCCCCACCTATTCAACTTATCCCAAACCAAAGAAAGCATCACCATCTATCTCTCAAGAACCAACCTAGAATTGAATATTAAAGAAAAGTTTTTATAAACAGCTAAATTCAACGCTTGAATATTTATACCCTAACTGCAGATTTTCTTCAGGCAGCTAACTCACTTAATTCTGATATTCGATCGATCCGGAGCCTTGCGCAAGCACCTATACTAGCATAACAACGTACCTTACTCATAGGATCGAAGTACAGCCTATCTGACTAACTAGTCTACAGACCAGCATCTAATGCATGCACCCATCCGTACCTAAGTCCAGTACCTAAGTTTATCACTCACAACTACCTACCATGTCCCTCCCAACCTCCTGTCTAGCAATTCACACTAACAACATAATGACTCGTACAAAACCCAAGTAGGATTTTAAGTTCTGATGTAGTTTGGCAACTTGGTTGCTTGTTTGCTTGCTTGCTTGCATACTCGCCTGCATACTTAGTTAGTAGTCTGCCTTGATCTAGATATAGGATCGATCGAAGTACCTAATTACCCTAGTCTGCTGACTACCATCTAATGCATACATACATGCATGCTCTTTCGTACCCAGTACTTACTTATCTTACCTATGTTTGTCACACTACGACTAACTAACTAACTACCTTGTCCCGACCGACCGACTGACCGACATGGCGGGTATTTCACATAGTGAGTGACTCTTACAAAAACACCTCGGTAGGATTTTAGGTTCTGATGTGTCGTACAGTAGAGTACAGTAGTTTACCTGCCTGCCTGCCTGCCTACTTGCTTGCTTGCTTGATTGACTTTTCTTATTTATGGCTTGAACATTGATCTAGGATATTTAGATACTTAGATACATATATTTAAACAACTTCCACTTTCATCTACATCTTTCTTTCTTCCTTTCTTCCTTGTTTTTCTTCTTCAGGTATTATTTATCATTACTTGAACGTAGAAAACTACACACATACATCTATCAAGAGTAAAATTTACCCTGGACCAAAATCTCATCTTCCTACTTACACTTACCCACCCATCTACCTACCTACTTACTCACCACTAAAACTATCCCTCGAACTGCAAATCACGAAACCAAACACCTTACCCACTAAACTTCCACTTCTTTCTTGCTTCGCCACCTCTCTCACCTCCTAAAATGCAACTCGCTCTAAGACCCACCCATATTCTCACCCTCTTCTTTCTCACTCTCACAACAACCACCTCATCATCAGTCTACGCAGCGATACTCCCTCTCCAAGCTAGACAGTATAATCTCGGTGTAAGCTCATCTCCTCTCTTCTCCCCACTATCCCTATCCCAATCCCGGCTCACCCTATCGCACCCATCTTCATCCCCATTCCCATCCCCATGCCCTTAAAAAACAAAAAAGAAGAAAATTATCTAACAAATAACTTCCCCCATAGCATAGCTCTGTATAGAAGCAAACCCAACCGTCCCCTGGGATATAACAGGCGTATGCGCAACATCAGCCGGAGCCGTAACCTGTGATGGAAATGCAATCGTACGTTCTCCATTCTTTTCTTTTCTCCTCCCTCTCAACGATGAACCAACCCATCCTCCTCTCCTCTCCTCTCCTCTCCTCTCCTCCCCTTTCTCCTTTTTTCATTCTCGTCCTTGAGGGGGTGGAATGTTGGGGGGGTGGTGAGGGAGGGGTGGTAGAGTGAGTTAAACTAATGTTGTGTGTGCAATATATTGATGGGGAAAATAGTGTACAGCATATTCAAATCAATGTACAGTCTACACAGGAGAGGGAAGTAGTGGACTTGCGAATTGTACTTAAGTCTACTTAAACCCGCTTAAACCTCTATCTACATCTCTACCTCCATATTCATCTCCCATCTCAACCACGAAGAACGACCAAACAGCAAACACCAAGCACCAAACGGCAAACACCAAGCGCCAAGTATCCCCCCAAAAAACCCCGTATCAAGACGAGATACGAACGAGCAGGAATTTTATTAAGAAGCTAGTGGAGAAGGAAGGAAGGAAGGAAGGAAAGAGTTATTTCCAGACTATCGGATTAAAAATCACCTGCATCAAATCACCAGTTCAAACTAACTACTACATCAAATTCCTACATCAAATCACGGAACAATTTAGATCATTGGAAAAGCAGAAAAGCAGAATGAAGGAATCTGAAAGGGATCTAAAACGAATCGGGATTATGGATTATGGATTAAGATTAAAGTAAACGAGAGTATTTTGGATTATTTTCAAGATGGAATGAAAGACAGAGAGAGAGAGAGAGAGAGAGAGAGAGAGAGGAAAGGGAGCGCTATGGGAAAGAGGGGAGGTGGGGAGTAAGTGCTGTGAGTTTGTGAATTCATGAGTTATGAGCTATGAGTTATGACTTGCGGTGTTGATGTTGATGTTTTGTGCTGGTTTTTCGTACTAGGGTTGGTATCGGTATTTAGTGTTCTTTGGGATTTAGTATTAGTAGTAGTATTAGTTTTGGAGGATTAACATTAGGATTGGGATTGGGATTGGGAATGGGATTTGAGGTAGAGTTGGAGTTAGCTGGTCCTGGTGTCAATTGAGGTTGAGATTTGATTTGGTTTGGTTTGGTTTGACTTAGGAGTTGGTTTTTATGAGAGAGGAGTTGAAGGCAAATGATCGGATGCACTTAGAGGATTTGGTGTTTAAGGGCTGAAATTGGCTTTTGGATTTTAGCTTTTGAATCTGGGGTTGCCTTGGTTTATATCAAATGTCGAGTTCAGTCGAGTCTAAGAGCCGATTTTATAATTTATGAGAGATAACTTCTATAAATAATTGAAGATGAAACACTATGAATACTTTTTATTTCTGTCCAAATTTACTATATTTCCTTCCGTTCTCATGATATATATATATCTTGCCAAGTTCCCATCCGTCGTATATCACAAAGGTCATTCTTACTCCTCCACTCCCGTCACCCTAAATCTTTCCCAACCTCATTCCCAGCCCTAAATTACTCTCAAGCAAACACCAGAGCGCCAACGCAAGTCCTTATCTGCAAAAAAGTCAAGGACCCATCGGCATCCCGTTATTACTGTAGCCACCAGTGCCACCACCATTATTCCCATTCCCACCTCTCGGTTGTTGTTGTTGTTGTTGCTGCTGCTGAGGTGGATACCCACTAGTTTCTGCTAGAGGATTAGGATTCCATTGTACAAACGTATTAGCATTGTTTTCTCCCCCCCGCCTCCAGTCTGATATACGATTCCAGCACCGCCATCATCATTCATACTCATGTCTCCCATGACTGGTACGAGCATATTACTATTTTCTAGCTCACCACTTCCTAATGCACCAAAGAAATGCCAGGGCATGTTCGTTGGATCGTATTGGAACCACTCATTGATTAAATCCTCGACAATAGCTTGTTGCTGAATATCAGCTGGTGTGGGGATAGTTTGTTGGCTCTGGGAAGCATGGATAGGTAATTGGTAGCTCATAGGCGCCGGTGTCGTTTCGACGTCGAAGATCCCAACAATCTTAGCGATTTGTTGGCTGACTTGTATTAAAAATGTAAAAGTAGGGCATAACCTTGCATTGCGCACTGCATTCAACGCATCCCGTACTGCTGCTTTCCGAGCTACATCTTCGACTGTATCTCGTTGATCACGAGGACGAGCGAGGAAGTCCAACGCGAGGATCAATACCGCGTGATAGAGGTAGTAGAAATCCATCCAGGCAACACCATCAAGCATGCCCATCGTTGAAAGTTGATGAAGCAGAATGACAGCTTGTCGAGCATAAGAGCAGCATAGATGTGAAAGTGTAACTTCTCCGGAATCAAGGCTAGGTGGTGACGAGCCAAGATGGAAGGCGAGTTGGGCGGAGACTTTACGCAGGATAAATGGCCGGGTTATGAGAGTTTGTGTGTGGTGGTACTGAACATGCAAGAGGTGGACAGCACGATTGTGCGTAGAGTGCATGGAGATGTACGACGGATGGAGTTGCGGAGGCAACGAGTTGTACCAATCCTCGAGTGACACCAACAATCTGTTGGCAATGTGTGTTCGCGTTGGGTTAGACGGTGGTTCCGGCTCATCGTACATTTCCTGTTTGACGCGGTTTATTAATCGGGTTAGGCGAACAGAGTAGTCGAGGTAACCGAGCGGTACACACGCAGCACTATCGAGCATTGTCTCGTCAGGGAGATCCACATTGATGAGACTTTCGTTGATGGAAGAGGGCCGTCCAAGGATCATGCAAAGATTATTTTCGACATTGTATGTTGTCCACCAAACTCGACGCCTCATCTCTCTCTCTCGATCGAGTCAAATCCACCGGTAGAACCTTCATGATGCATGCCAAGTGCAACCATCATCCGAGTAGCACAGCCAAGCAACATCCATGAACTGTTTCGTTCTCGATTATTGTGCTGGTATATAATTGCGCGAGAAGGAGAGCTTGCAAGTTGAGTAAATTGCTGGTACTGGTGAGATGATATTGTCTTTGTAGGACAAGCGAGAGATAGCGGCGCTGTAGCTCAACCGACTGATCCTTATCTTCTTGCTCAAGAGCCTGAGCGCCAAAGACGACTACCATGAACAGCACACAAGTCCAGCCTGCTTCAACATCCTGAATAGCTCTACTGTCGGACCACGTTGCTCGATATCGGGTGTAAAAACTACGCGGATCCAAAACCATATAGTTGGGATGAACGCGATCAAAGAATGCCTCCACCATCCTGTCGGTTAATTTCCTAGAGGGAAGAAAGGAACTGAGAGTCCTTTTTGCATAAGAAGCCACGACCTCAGCTTGTAAAAGTGGAGGGTTACCGGAAGATTTCTTGTCGTGCGGGCGGCCGTTGAGATCTCCGGACGTCGTCCAAGCTGAAGCCTCCTTTTTAACTATTGGCTCCAGTTTTGCCTTTGCCGCTGGTGGTACAAAATCAGATGGTAATTTTGTAGCAGGCGGTCCTGGTCTGGTCTCGAGCCAGCATTGTACTGTGCAACTAGATCACGTATGGCAAGAACAAAGCCAAATGAACTTGACGGCCCGATATAATGGGATGGTCCTCCTTGGGGATTAGCGAGAGTCTTTTCTTCCATAGTCTCAGTAGAGCTCCTGTCATTGACCTGTGAGAGATCGAAAGATGCTGAATCTGTGGACTGTTGCTTTGCCGGAGAAGTCGCTCCAGCTTGCGAACTGGCCGGAGTAGGAGCCTGATTCAATACATCTTCACCCGCGACCTCTACATTCCCACTCCCACTCGGCACCTCAATGCCATTCTTCTCGGCAATCTCATAAAGAACATCGATATTGGCGGTATCCTCATTAGGATAGAGACCCTTGATCAAGGCATCCAATACTCGGTAACGAATGCTGAGAGTTTCGATGCTTCCATAAATACGTTGCTTCCGAGGCAGAGTCGATTCGCATTTGACACCATTCTCCAGACAACTCTGACAGGGACCTTGCTGTGCACCAGTACCGGAAGTGGCTCGCAGACAACGGACCCTTCGCTTCTTACAGCGATCACAACTGACGAGAGCTCGTTTCCGTAGATCCTCGGGGATACGACGTTTCTTCTTGGGATCGTCGGCGTGCTGCTCCATAGCCCAGCCAATTCAGGATCACTCACAGTCGGCGCGGACTCCTACTGACGACTACTGGAGAGACAGACCAGACCACACTGCACTATGAGGCTGAGGCTGAGAGGCTTAACCTTGATAACAATAATGGGAATTGGAAAGTAACGAGTGAGATGCAGCGACCAAAGAATGAGGCCTTCGGATTGGTGTATTAGGGATGATGTGCGATGCGAGGTGGTGGCCCAAAATGCTAATGCCAAGGGGGGGCAATCCGTGGTAGCCGGTAGGCGGAGGCGAGGAAGGGAGGGGGTATTTGTTTAAGGGGGTGGACACGGTCAGCTCTCCAGCAGCGTGGCGTTAAGTAAGGGTATGCGGAAAGTAGTAGTAGTAGGTAACAATTCCAAGGTACAGTACAGTACGGTAGTACAGTAGTACAGTAGTACAGTAGTAAGGATGAAAAGGATTCGTCTACACACTTCACAGCGATGATGCTACTGTACTGTACTGTACGGTACGGGATGAGGTCGAGGAAATCGGACGGATGGCGATGGGCAATGGGCGATGGGCAACGGGGAATTCCAATTATCAGAAAAGAAAGCTCATGTTCAATTTGAGTTTACAGGGATCCAAGTGATTGCCGTCTGAGAGCATTCAGTCTGGGGAAGGTCTGCCGCCTCCAATGACGGGGTCTAGGCGCATCATGTGACGCTGTATTATAGAGGGTGGTTTGTATGATAACGATCATGCTCAGTATAAATATCCCAAGGTAGACAGGAGTATATCCTCACAATCAGATCGTATTTCCTACTTCTACGGAGTACACCTCATACAAAAAGGGGTTCATCAGGTGATATATTTCTTGGCGTGGCGGGGCTTGATACAGTACAGCACTCGAGAATACTCGTAAGTGCCCCGCGCGTCGCCTTCGATAAGAAATTCTACGTTCGTTCTTCCCCTCGGCCACAGCACCCTAACCTGGAACTACCTACAAGCAAAGCAAAGCAAAGCACCGCAAGCAAGCAAGCACCTCCACCACCACCACACCGCACCACAGCCACGAGCACAGAGCACCACCTCATAGGAAAAGGACATACCACTACTGTAGCAGGTCACGACACAGTTAGTCACAGTCAGCCCTACACAAAACCACACAACAAGCCTCAACCTTACAAGCTAGATCCCTCCTATAACCCTTCAAATCTCGTCTCGTCTCGTCTCCCTTTTCCCACGCCCCCTCCCTTCCCAACCCAAGCCAACTCAAAAATTTCTCATACAGTACAGTGCTAGGAGTGCCTACTGTACGGTTACCACTCTAAATTTAAAACCACCCATCCAACCTTTTAAACACCCTTTTCCAAAATGGCCGACCATTCCAAGCAGCAACAACGAGTCAGTATCACTTTCTCTCCTTTTCATCCATCATCTCTTTTCATTTTATTACCCCCTTTATGTACAGTACATACCTACAGTACAGCAGTAGTACTCTTTGACCTGCGAAGCCTCCTTCACTTTCCATCCCATCTTCTTTCTACTGTGCTTCGTATCGTGTTGTATTGTATCGTATTGTATCAGCGTATCTATATCAGTAGACTACCACTGCCATACTGTTCAGATACCGTAGACAACACAAGATACGATACAATACAATACAATACATACAGTACAGTACAGCACAATACAATAGATCTATGGAGTCAATTCAAAAGCGAACAGCAAACATGCAACTAACACACACAACCACCACACAGAAAGAGCCAACAGAGCAAGAACTGCTAGCCTACAAACATGCATTCAGTCTCTTCGTAAGTCCACTCCCATCTCCAACCCTCTCCATTTCAATTCAATCCCAATTCCAGACCAACCCCTCATCTCCCGTCTCTCCCCACCTACCTACAATATCTTCAAATCTAACAGGAGAAAATTTAAAAATCACAGGATACAGACGGAAATGGTTCGTGAAAACCCTTCTTTTTTCTTCTCTTTCTTTTCTTTTCCTTTCAGCCTGACGAAAGGGAGCGAGGGAGGAACCCCTCCAAAGAAAAAAAGAACCCCTCATTATGACGAACATACGGAGTCTGGAACTCTGGACCCCTGAAATTTAAAGTCACGTGTTTCTTTTTCTAATCAACGAAATGGAAAATAGGTTCCATCTCTATCAAGGAACTCAGCGCTGTTATGAAATCTCTGGGTCAGAACCCTTCTGATTCCGAGATCGAGGATATGATCAACGAGGTTGACTCTGATCGAAATGGAACAATTGATTTTGAAGGTGAGTTTTTCTCTCCCTTTTCATAACAGTATCTACCTACCTACCTATCGTGAGGAAACAACACGCTTTTCAGACCAACCCATTCATTCATTCATTCATTCCCACATCCAAATCCATCTCAATAAAAAAAAATAAAAAAATAAAAAAATCCGTCAAATAAACTAACATCAAACCCCCCAGAATTCGTCAAGATGATGACCGCCCCAACAAAAGACGTCGATTTCGAAGCCGAGATGCGCTCCGCCTTCAAGGTCTTCGACCACGACAACTCCGGCACCATCTCCTCCGACGAGATCCGTCGCGTCATGACCAGCTTCGGCGAGAACCTGACCGAGGACGAGCTGGATTCCATGATTCGCGAGGTCGATAAGAATGGTGATGGGACTATTGATTATGAGGAGTTTGTGCACTTTATTCTTAAGGGGTAGAGTGGGTAGGGGTGTGATCCTACTCTACTCTACTCTACTCTACTCTACTCAGAAGCGAGCGAGCGAGCTGGTCTCGATTGGGGAGATGACTTGAGATGAGCAGATGAAAGATGAAAAATGAAAGACGGATGAGAAATAGAGTCATTTGCTGAAAGAAGGGATGGACTTCAGGTCGATTTTTTGGCTCACTTTCTTAAGGGATTTCTCTGTTTGTGGGAAAGGGATGAACTGGAATGGGATAAACATAGGGAGGAGTATCATGAGTCACGAATGAAAAGTTTGGGTCTTCTCTGTAATGCCTGGGAATACTGCCTGCAGTAAGTCACACCGCGAAATCATGTTTCTTTTTAAAATGTCTTTTTTTATTTCCTGTTCCCTTAATCTAACCCAAATCCATTGCGTAATCCAGGCATGCATATCTCATCTATGTATGGGGTATCTCCTTTTGCCTTACCAATTCCTATTTAATAAGTTCTCGTATTTGCGATCTCGAGGACCAAGATATCAGTGGCTCCCACATCAGTCAATTGATCCATCACAATTGCGATCTGCTTCTTCTCGACCATCGAGCTGACTGCAACCCATCCTTCCTCCTCCAAGGCGTTGATGGTTGGCGCTCGCTTGCCAGGTGTAATCTTAGTTGCTTGTGGGAGTTTTGTTCGTTCGACGTTGTATTGGCAGAGGACATATTTTTGAGCAGCTATTGAATGTTAGATATGCAACATTTCTCCTTGGTTTATGAATGGATGATGGGAGACGTACTAATTACTCCTCGGATTCTTGAAGCGATGAGCTCGACTAGTGCTGGGTTTGAAGGGTTCTTCGACTTGACTAGAATGGCTGTACTTGATACTACGGTATCAATTGCCTTCAAGCCAGCTGCCTTCATGGTCTCTCCAGACTCTGTGCCATCGTTAGTTGTTGTTAATCGCAAATCTCAAAACCGTACATACCAACAAGATCCACGATTCCATCTGCCACACCAAGAGCGCATGCAGCTTCAACACTTCCACTAAGTTCGATAATCTTCGTCTTCAGTTTTTTCTCTTTCCTGAGACGTCCACACCATTTGTTGACTCTGCTTCAAGCTCAAGCTTTGCAAAGTAATCCTCGGCTAGAGCAACGAAGCTTGTACCAATATTTTTTTCCAATAAGATCTGATGGCTTTGTGTATTCTCCTTTCTCTGGAACCTGAACTTGAAGTTTGCAGCTACCAAAACCCAAGTCCATAACCTCCACACAACCCTTTTGAGAGGCCTCTTCTACGGGCGTAGACTTTCCGGAGTGTGCTCTATCTTTGCGCAATGCCTCGACATTGGCATCATGTTCGGCAACGACATCGCGTCCTGTTATGCCAAGGCTGACTCGTCCTTCGCCGACGAAGGTAGGGATATCTGCTGCTGGTAGAAAGACGAGGGCAATGGGAAGGTTCTTAACGAGAGCGATGTCGAGTCTGTTTTCGCGGCGAAATTGTATGTCTGAGCCCTCAAGAAGGTTAAGCGCAGCTTGTAAGAGGCGACCCTCTACCAATTGACGCCATTAGCTTCTGAACGGTGCGTGCAATAGTTTGGTGCTGACTCACTCTTTGGCACCGCAAACAGCAATCTACCCTCTAAGCTTCCACGATCGTTAGCTAAGCTCTCATTGTAGAGATTGTTGGTAGGCATGATTGTAGAGTTGTGTCTTACTGATTAACGAGATCCATTGTAAGGTCAACTGAAATATATCACTCTAATGCGGGTGAGGTGTGGAGCAGTGAATGCCAACACCTACCTACCTATGGCGGGGTAGATTTTTTTGGGAGAAAGTGAGGCGTTGAAGATATTGGTGAGAATTGATTATTCCAGAAAGTTTGCAGGTATATTGGCAAGGGCAACTGCAGATATTACTATACAAGAAATGAACGAGTGGCTCGAATTGCTGAACGTGTCACATAAAAGAGGTGTACAGCAGCTGTTGTGACCGCCAAAAAGTCTTGAAGAAATTCAGAGTGACTCGTCCTCGTCTCGCGATATCGGATCGGCCGTCTGATTATTCCGGTACGAATATGGACTAGCCCCTCGCTAATCTCCATGTCCGCGCCCCACCATGGATAGCCTTTACCATACCAAAAAGTCACCTCAAAATTCCCATTTTATTTGCATCGACGACGACGTTTCGCGAGCCAAATCTTAACTCTCGAATCCACACGCATTCATCAAGTACGACAGCTCAGAGAACCGCCGTTAAATTTCGCCGCTGACAATCACCAGACCGCAATCATGGAAGCCTCCAAAGTCCCCGTCAAGCTTGTTAAGGTCACCCGCGTCTTGGGCCGTACTGGTATGTTTGCGCTGGAGGACTGAGAGGAGGAAATCAGGGCAGAGGTTCTGATGGATTCATAGGTTCCCGTGGAGGTGTTACCCAGGTCAGAGTCGAGTTTATGGACGACACCACCAGAAGCATTATCCGCAACGTCAAGGGCCCAGGTACGATCCCCAACGTTTAGTGAAAAAATATTATTCTTTACTTAAAATCCTCAATTTTGCCCTGATCCATATTTTCTGGAGGAACTCAAGCTGACACTATTTTTCCATAGTTCGCGAAGATGACAGTACGACCTTGTTAAGATCCTGGAATCGAATTTACAGTGCTAACAAAATTCCAGTTCTCTGCTTACTCGAGTCTGAACGTGAAGCTCGCAGATTGAGATAAGCCTGGCGCATTTGGGAAATCGAAATCGGGGAGATCATGGGGCTGGGTACTTGGGAAGGAAATTTTTCTTGATGTTATGCTTTGCACACGCATTGGCTGCGGGATCGGTGTACTCTGAGATACTACTTGCGGAAAGGAGCTCCTGAGGCTCTTCCACCAAAAATACCAAGGCTCTTTCCAATATCCCCGTCTTGATGCGTAGATTGGATATAGGTAGGTTCTGAAATGGGTATGTGGTACACTAGGAGAGGAAGACGGATTTCGTAGGATTTGTGGCCTTTCAGCATGTGTCGTCCTCAAATTGGATTCAACAAAAAATGGCGGGAAGAGCAACATGTCGATGGACCAAAGTTTCAGCATACAAACTAGCGAATGGTATCAAGGGTGCAGACGACGTCGTACGAAGATTTATGCGATTCCGCAAAACAAGCTGAAGTATTTGGGGAAAAGCTGCAGCAAGTGCTCGCATCCGCCAATTGTCAAATCCCGTAGTACTCCCCACAAAACTACACACTCAACACACTTCTCCTAAAGCACCCTGGAAATGATGAACAACATGACGTTAACCCAGCTCACTCAGACGCACAAAGTTGCGAGTGCTGAGAAAGCGTAATCAATATCTGATCCAAGAATTCCTATACCAAGTGGTCACCATCACATTATTTCTCCCCATTTCTTTTTGTCTTATTTACCTGGAGGAAAGAAGGACGAGGGCTTAGTTTAGTTTTTGAATCTTTCGGAGACTTGGGATGTCGGGCTGTTTGGAGAAGTACGGTATTGCTAAAAGAGCTCATAAATTAATATTATCTCTATTGAAACACTTCCATCTCTGGTCTCAAAGCCACCAACTCCAAACCATTCCTGACGGCACACCACCTCAGGTTCAAACCTAACAAGATCTCTAGGCTTTTAGCGACACAGTTGAAGTAATACCTATCGTAACCTCCTTCATCAACTAGTATCTTCACGCTACCTACCATATGCCTACCTAACCATACCGCGTACATACCCAAACGGAATCTCAACTGCAACCACAGGATCGCAACACAACTTCTCATTCTCTCTCACTTTTCTTTCCTTCCTACCCATTCATTACCACCACAAACCTCATAAATCCACCAACGGACCCACCTTCACCACAGCACCAAACCACAAAAACCACACCCCATAACTCTTATCACTACAACCACTACCTCACTACCTCACGACCTCACCTCACCTTTCCTTCCCAAAAATCCCTCTTAAAGAATCACATCTACAAGTCTACATACACATCACTACCAAACTCCTGACCAAAGCAAACCAGCAACCAGCAACCAGCAACCAGCAACTAGCAATCCAACGAACGACTTCCCTTCCAACAGTCCATCCCCCTAATATACAATTCTACTAATCAAAACTTTCTCCCCACAACCTCGTATATCCACTCCCTACACCTCCACCACCAACTAACTCATCTCCAAGCTACTGACCCCATCTATCAACAACCCTACCTACCTATCTCTAAACAACCAGCTCTCCCGCACCCACTCACCTCTCCCCGCCTTATCCAGTCCCCACCACTAAGCTAACAAACCTGATCCTAATTCCACCTCTACCTCAACCTCATCATCTTCTCACCTACCTAACTCCCTCCACTCTCTCCCCTCTCGTCACATTTACCCTCACAACAACCTCACAACAACCTCACAACCACCTCCCTAACTACCAACTCAACACCTTCCGAACCCACAAACCCCAAAACTACTAACCACCTTTCTCTCTCTCTTTCTCCACCTCTTATCCTCTTATCCTCTTATCCTCTCCATCTCCTCTTACTCTTACGCTCACTCCCAGATCACTGAGTACCTACTTCTCTATGCCTCATAGATAAATATACCTACCACATGTCTATCTATCTATTATATCAAGAAGTAGTTACTACAAGGGTTTGGCGGCTGTAGTTATGATAATGGTTAAGGATGTGGATATGCGTGGTGGTGTTGGGGTATGTTTATTCTTGAGTATACTTTGTTAGGCATGCTATTAGGGATATTACATTATGGGGGGCATTGGATGAGGAGTAGAGTTTTAAATATCTTGAACAATTTAATTTTTTGTGTTGAGAATTTCAATTATGTCTCTTGTGATGAACTGCTACCAGGAAGTAAAGTTGACGAATGTCTGAGAAATATGGTGAGAATTACCTGTAAGTCAAAAGTGCATTAAGCGTTGAGCAGTGAAATATGTTCTCACAACTTTTGTATTGATTGATTGCAGGTATAATTGAAGCGAATACCAGGTACTTTATGCGCGTCAAGTGTGTCCATTATCCCATTATTTATTGCTATACCATAGCTATCCTGCTATGAAACCCTGCTGATTGAACCGTTCAACCTTGCAAATGCACAGCCAATTACTGTACCAACCTTAGCGATACGTAAAATCATACTCCAGTTATCAATCATAGCAAACATCTAGCTTCCTTGTCATATCCGTTAAGCGCATCATTTCGAATTCCTGAGCAAATTCTGACCGGAAAAGTCTTCACAACACTTAGCCATGGTCATGTTGGAAACTACCCAAATCAAGTATCGACGCTGAGAGTCATGACCAGATCATTAAGGTTAAAAGGTAGTCGATCATCCGATTCAGCCTCTCCATGGCTGCAGTCCAAGAATGGAATAGCGCAAGCACGATGATCCTTGTGTGCGGAAGTAACATTCTTGTGGACGTGGAAATGGCAGGGGCACAACTTCGCACGGTTGAGCATACTGAATCGGTTTTGCTGCTGCGTCTTATCTTGAGGGTCAGTCACTTGATCCTTGTGTCTTCGGCCGAACATGCTGAAGTTTCTGGAGATCCAGGTAAGCATGTGAGTGAAGAAGCCAGGTTGGATCATGCAAGCAACCATGATTTCCTGGCGAAGTTGGCTGCAACCATAGTCCACTAAAAATCATAGTCAGCACTACCCATGAATTTTTTGGTATATTCGGGCCAAGTCAAGAACTAGGACAGGAACACACAACAGTAACGAGATGAGGAGATACTCACTGTGGATGAGAACAGCGCCAACGCAAAGGTCTCGAAGCTTGGATCCTGGCTTGGTCTTCTGAAAGATGGCTGAAAGCAAGCCCGGACCGAATACCGTTCCATACTCGTGATAACCATCTTGGATATTATCGATAGTACGGTTCATCAAGTTTTCCATGTTGTATTTCTCAGCCAGACCGTAGAGACTGACGAGCTTGCTGGAGTGCTCGTTGAAGCGGTTTAAGAGATCGAGTTCCAGTACTTGCGCCTCAGCGGCTGTTGGCATACGTCCCTTCACGGGAATAGATGTGGGGGACTTGGGAACTTGACCTGAGAAGGACGAATTAACCTTGGAAAAGGGGCGTGGATTGGGATTCATGCTCATCAGGCAAACGGTTCGGGTGATTTGAGTTAAACGGGTTACTCAACTTAAACGATTTACGCAACTCAAGTAGCCCACCCGACTCAAGTGGGCCACCTATACATAGTGGAATGGTTGAATTCAAACAGACCATGGACAAGTACAGTAGGAGATGAGCCACATACTGGTATAGAGCCACTTGACAAATAAGTTCCAAGCTTCCGGATCTTCATCCTTCAGAAGAATGACTCCCTTCTTGCCGACATCGGATTCAAATGCGTCGTTGTTGGCCCAGTAGCTCGAAGATTTCTTGAGGAGAGCCTTGTGGACGGTAAACTTCTTTCGCTGCGATTAGAGCGCCATCAGCTTGGGTACTAAAGATCGCAAGATAAAAGTATAATCGAAGAGGGGGATCCACGGAAGTTGAAATGCAGTGCGAAGAACGGGTGGATAGAGCTCACCATAGCACCGCTGCCAACAAGAACCTTCATAATCGCAGTGTCTCCACCGAGGCTCCTGGTAAAGTACGCGAGCAATCAGTATTGGGACAAAAATGCGCTGCTTGCGTGGGCTTACTGGGCCATCTTGTGCTCCTTGTGACTCTTGCAAGCCATTGTATCTCGTACTCGAGCACACTCTGCGGGGTACAGTAGGTAGGTGGTGAGGACGAAAATTGAAACCGCAAAGCAGATAAATGCGCCTACTTGCAGTTGCTGAGAGATTGGAGACCTCTTCGATGTTGGACGTAAGATCCGAATGAAAGTGGGAATTTGTAGGATGCAGGTCCTGATCCCAGAGGAAGATGTTGATGAAGAAGGAAAAGAGAGAAGAGAGGAGGAAGAGAGACTCTTCTTGAGGTGGTTGTTAGCTTCCCGCTAAAGCCGAATGTCGACAGTCGAGAAAGGAAGGAACCTCCTCACCTATGACTTAAACATCTGCTGGCAGAGCTACTAGCTTTCGTTTGGATTTTTGAGCAGCTTCAACTTAGAGAACGGGTGAAATATCCATTTGAATATGACATGCCTTGTCCTTCAATGTTGCTTCATCTATCCGCAATAGGTCTTGCAGGGACGAGGTGCTTGAGGTCGCTGCGAAGTTGAAGATTCGCTAGAATCCCTCACTAGTAAGTTCGAAGGAGGAGACGCCAAAGAAGAAAGCTGTATCAACATTCCAAGTGCTACTGCTGAGGGGAACATTTGGACATATGGCTGGGTCATCAAGTGGCCATACGAGAATGCACCAATTTGACTCCAGTCACTTCGCCAAGCTGGAAACTTCTTTGGCTATACTGAGCATGTTCGAGAGTCGAATCATAAAGATAGGAAGAAGTGGAGATGACGACGACAATGTATGCAATCAGCAGTGCACGATACTGTATGTCGTTTATCAATTCAGATCTCAATTTTTCTCTCTCCTAGGTGCCTTTTCATCCATTACTACCACATCTACTATTACATCGTCTCACCACGCTGAAATGGACGTGAGAAGAAATATGCACATAGACCTGAGGTTTGGAACTGAGGATTTAAGTCGTATTGGATTATGAGAAGGGAAGTTCATTAATTAGTAGAGGTGGACGACGAAAGCATAAATGCTTTGAGATTAGTCAGCTTTCGGACCACTCTAGCCGCTTGAGGCAATTCTCAACTCCACCACAAGTAAAGTAGTTCGACATACGTACCCCACCCACACATCACAATTACAGCATGCAGCACAACATGAATAGTTCTACTACGATCGTCTGTGAGGAAGTACACTTATTACCACGATGATTGGTACCCAGCCATTTCCAGAGCTATGATCAATCATGATGATCAGCAGCGCAGCTCCTTCGTGAACACGACGACAGCAAACCATCAATGGCATCCCATATAGGAACTCGCGAGACCCAATACCCCCGGGGAGAAAAGATTCTGATCGAAGAAGCTTCTGTGCAGTCCTGGAAGCTAGTAGGGCTGCCCTTCAATCCTCGCTTTTGTCGCAGCATCCCACGAGCAATTCATTTTCTGCTGGCTTAGGTCGTCATCAGCGCCATGCTTCCATTCCACCTTAAGGAGCCTGCCAGAGGAAGCTACCTACGTACCGTATGAGAATGATGGAGACGTGCGGTGGAAATACACTGGTGATATGTGGCACATTGGAAGGTTGAGAGGGGCCAGCCGTAGGGAGAAACAGGCACTCCTCAAAAACTACAGAATAACGTGACGGAGGCCTGAATGAACCAAGTGCAGCTCTCAGCTATGCTACGCTTGACAGAAGTTATCGTAGATGATTCAGCTCTGGGATGGAAGCATACCAAGTGCCTCATGCTCGTGATTGCCATGTTTGTAGCCAAATGTGATGAGCCTAGCTAGTTTCTGTGGCTTGAGAGTTCAATAAAGTTCCCAATCCTTGCTTTTGCAATTATGTGTTGTATCTTGAAGAATTGCTCATGGACTAATAATGGATGTATTTCAATTGAATCGATGGGGCATGGTCTTCACTTCAGAAAATGAAGTTCATTTCAATCCATGTCCTTGCTTTGAGATGAGGCAATCAATGTTGATCGAGTAGCTTAGTAGCTGTACTGCGTAGTTGCAATCAATCTACAAAAAGGTCCAGTCCGACTTGCATAGCTAGCCTTCGAGCATGGAATGGTTGGATGAATGTGCTTTTAAGTTTCAACACATTGAATGTTCTCCTATGAGGATCTAGTGGAACCTTTGGTTCTGTTTTTGGGGATCACTTCGCTTTTTCTTTGACCTTGGTTGCAAAACCATGTGACCATCTTTGATCTGGTTACATTTACTTGTCACTAAAATTTAGACGTTCAATTTCAACTTCAAAAAGCTGGGCGTAGACGTTCCAAGGTACGTCTTTGGTTCTTTTTCCCAGAGAGTACGCCAACAAACATCGACCTTACAACAATATCTCCACCTTCGACTCCATACTTCCGTGTCCTCTTTCGACATACAACTTCATCTTCGGCTACGCGCCCTACCTCCTCTTCTCAACTCAAACCCAAACCCAACCCCATCCTTCATCTTCCCATCAGCCTTCCATTTGTTCTGGACGCGATTCATTCTCAGGTTTCATGCTCATCAACGAGCAAGAGCCATCGAAAGTCGCTCTAAGCTCTTCAGAGAAATTTTCATTGCTTGAGCTGCAGCTTGCTCATCTCCAATATTGAGGTACGTGACAAAATCACAACATCACCTTCAATCTTCACTCTCTTGTCCCAAACATTACATCGTCTCCAACCTTCATCACCTTGTCCCAAAATTACCGCAAATCTACAAACATTCACACTCGCTGTGGTATTGGGGCAGAGAGACAACAAGCAACCCGGGGTAGTTTCCCAAACTCACATTGAGTTGTTGCACTCTACTTGCCTACTTTGTTCTCGCGCAGATCATCTCCGTATTCTCTTCTCCTTCTCTCCATTTCGTAGGAGTTGTTTCATTTCATTTCACCCTTAGCATATCCTACACCAGAGACTACGACAAGATCAACACTGACACGTTCAAATTCTAGGCTTTGACCTGAGTTGCGATAACGACAGATCGGACGAATTCTCAACGAAGCTGACCTCCGTGCATGTTCATCTCATCTGCGGGGGCTTTCTACTGCGGTCAACAACAGGACCAGTGTTTTCCACTCGCTGACTCGGGTAGCATTCAGTTACCACGTTATCATCGAGAGCGTCGAGATTTCGATCTTCAGTGTTTGACTTTACCTTCAATCTCACCTTTGCTTTTCATTCACATTCAAACTTCAACTTCCATCTCCAAGCCTCAGAAATTACCGCTCTTCACCCTTCAATCTACAACTTCACCTTTGAATTCATCTTTGACTTCAACCTCTAATCAGAAACTACACCTACCGTCAACTTTGAACTTCATCATCTCGATTCAATATCAGCAGCGCAAACATGGATTTGGACTACGCAATCAATCATGTGTGTTCTTGCCCCCAAAGCTACCCCAGCTTGGTGACTATGATGCGGCCACAAAGGCTGCCAGGCTCATTGATGCATGCTACAATGCTCTTGTGTCGTTCAAAAGCTGTGGTGCTGGCGGACAGGAATTGGATGCTGTAATTAAGATGGCGCACACCATGAAATTACATACTTCAGAATATAGCGGAGTATTTCTATCTACGAAGACAATCCAGGAAATGTTGCCAGGAGATATCATTGCACTCAACATACGTGCTCAGAATGCGGGCCTCATAATTCGAAGATACAACACGGAGTATAGATTTGAGTCTTTTGAGCTTTCACCAACTCCAAAGGAAGTGATCAGTACTAAAGGACGACTCCGACGAAGCTTCCCGGGTCCGGCTATAGTTATCCCTGCATCAAGATTCGAAGATCATGCTTTAGTAGATGAAATAACGCAATTTCTTTCTCAAACAATTGAACACATGCTTAGTTATGGAGGCAAAGCCACATACGAATCGAGAGACTGCCGATCCGATCCTATGATGGTCACTCAAATGCTCACTGGTATTTTACGGGGCATTGGCAGTCCCTGTGAGGTTGAACGGTTCGAGAAGCGGACACGAGACGATGTCTTGTCAAGTAGGTCTGCGACCCCTTGGCGTCGGTCTCCAGACTGGCTACTTCTGCGAGTCGCTCTACAATCCAGTCTTTTCGACAGACCAGATGGCAACCCACATCTTCAATATAAACAATTCATGGTCTTCTTCATGTCTCAAATTCTCAAGCAAGCTTTGGAAGCATCCTTGGCGAGCGAGAGTTTATTCATCATGATATCGAAAATTAGCCGAAGACTTTTGAAGCTTCAGATCTCCGAAAATTCGAACCTATTCTGGTTGGAGACAGTCCGACAGGTTCTAACAGCGGCTCATGACGAGATCACAAAGAGATGGGATGTGATTGAAAAGAATCAAGACCCCGAAGGGACCCAAAAGGATTTACATCTTGATCGCCTATCAAGAGATTCTGACACGGCTCTCAAGCTTCATGAAATGGATGCGTATGTTACGAAAGTTCGCAGTCGAGTCTCCAATGGGCCCAAAGTTCTTCAACTCGTTCCTAAATGTCAAGCACGACTCGACCAGAAAGTGTTATCTCCGAGCCAGGTTGGCGCAATTCTTACCGGTTCAGTTGACCATGATACGATGCGCCTCTCATTAGCTGATGTGGAGCTCTGGGTGCAGGATTACCTTAATGCGTGGCTGGTTGATGCTTTGAATCTAGCAACCTCATGTGAAAGCCTCGCAAGTCTCGTCGAAGCCTATGTTGCTTCTGCATTGCTGGTCTACAGAGATTCTCCTCTGGATTGGTCTATTATGATACTCACATTGATGGAGTTGTGGGTTGCGCTGGATAAATGTGCTACAACCCAGCAACCCCTGCTTAAGCAGTACCCTAGTGGATTTCCTGGGAATGAAGACTTATTTGCCCCGCTCATGCTCCCGAAGAAGCAACAAATGGAACGCTTAGCCTCCACTGAAAACTATATTGTTGGCAGAGCTAGGGCCATTACTCCGTCATATCCGTCCGTATTGACAGGGGCAAACACTCCGAACTGTTTCGCAGTTAGGTATTTTGACCAATCTATCTCTCATCAAAAACTCCGACAAGACATTGAGGCTGCAGCTCAGGCTGCTCGCGATGGAAAGAAGACCGAATTCCGCGAGAAGACTGCACAGTACCACCAAAAACTGGAGGAGTATCGAAATGTAAGTTGATTTTATGTTATATTACATTGCCCAAAGACACGATTTTCTCCACTTGAACTCGGTACTCTTGATACTATGATGTGTATCTAGGTCACCGAATAGTAAGAACCAGTCAATGGACTCAAAGATATTTGTTGATATTACATACTAACGTTCACCTATAGCTTCAATGTAACAATACCGAATCTACAGTTGGGGTGGGAGATGACAGGCATCCGAAAACAGAACATGTTAAAGAACATTGTGCAAAGTGTCAACTCTTGGAAGAGGCTCAAGGAATGTCTATCGATGTCTACGAATGGCCTCTTCCGGGCAAACTATGCGTCGACAACGATCTGGAGACGAAGTCAGCAATCTTCGAGCTTTCAGTGCCCTCTACAATACTGAGCTGGCGAGATGCAACATACCTAATTCTCGTTGATGTCTTCTCCCGGGAAAAACCCAACCTGGCCAAAACCAGAACCACTCTTGGTAGTTTTGATGGGCTTAAATCCTACGACAAGGGCCCATTTGGCCGTCTTCAATTGGCAGCAACTAGTAACCCCTCATATCAGTCTTCTTACTCGATTTCCCTAGCAACCGAAGACTTGGTTTTGTGTTCCTCACCATTCGCATTATTCCATTTTGGATTCAACCAAGAACTATTGGGCTAGCGATCTTCTTGGTCAATACGATATTCAAAAGCAGTGCACATTCCAGATCTGTACGGGGCCGTTTAAATCACTCCAATACGCTGTGGAGGGAACTACTCATAGTTCCAATGACATTCTTGCAAGTCAAGCACTGTGCCCCAGTGATTTGACATTGCATGAATACTACGCTTTTGGAACACTTCGTGCTGGCCATCTTTTGCAATGGCGGAATATTGCACGAGAAATTGCGTCCGGTGCTTTGAATTTCCGCTACAAAGAAACCCTTCTTCTGGTTTCCCAAGCCGCATGGCAGGCAGGGCTCCCATCTGGAAGCATTCATCGCCAAGTGCATGTTGATCTTCAGGAAGAAGAATTTGGGCTTCGACTAATTACAGTACTATTAAGTGCCGTGAAAGAGGTAGAGGCAAACTGGCAAGGTTCCTGTGCAGTGCGTGCATACGCGATCATTGTTGCTCGGCTCTTGTCATTATCTCCAAACGGTACGACCCAGAAGCATTGCTTAGAGTTTCTCGTCAAGGCACGGGATGTAACGTGTCGTTGGACGCATGAGGTTCTCCACTTACTTCTTGATACCAAAAACGATGTCAAGGCGAAAGAGTTTTCTGAACGTGCTCTCGAACTTGCCCTGACCTGCTACAACATATTTGATGTTGATTTTGAGAACTGTTCACAGTTATTGCAGTCTCCAGAAGATGTCGCCATAATCACTTTTTGCTCGATCGTTATCCATGATCACTGCCCTAAAGTAACGACGACTCTCTCCCTGGCCACATTAAGATGCTTCTAGACCAAAATCGCAGATTAGCACATATGGTCGAGCCTATTCTTCGCAATAGCGTCCTCAGTGACTCAAATGGTCTCGACGAAACAATACGAGAAATATGGGCTAGCTACGAACCTAGTCAATCGTGGAGTGCATTATCATCACCGAATGAGCGATGGCTAGTAACTCGTACTTTGAAAAGTCGTCTTGCTCCAGTATCCGAAGTGCATTTCAATATTATCGATGGTAGCCTCTTAGTTAACGGATCACCTATCACAAGACTCCCGCATGAATATGAAGAGCATGCTACGTATCGTCGCCTCTTTGCCGAGGTAAGCTCCCTATTCCTACTTAGCATATTAATCTCAGCCGACTTGACATATGTGTTACTGGGCCCGAAGAAAGGAAGCATGAGATTTAAGCCCTATGGAATTACTTTCCCTGATGAAATTACGCTAATAATTTTCTATAGAAAGTATTGGACGTTTTTCCTTCAACAATGAGTGGGATGGTTTTTGAAGCACAGCGAGAGTTCCATGGGTTAAAGGTAAGAATATATCTTGGACCATCGTAGCCTCCAAGCACAGTATTTCCTTAAATTTACGTTTCTCGAGTCCTATGCCGGACTTCTCACCAATAGTTTGGTTATGGATCTTTCGTTGAGTCAACTCATCTGACTTGGATCCACAAGACTTGAGTAATCCCGTCAGGTTACCTTAAGTGCTTGCACAGTTCCACGAGGAATTTGTGAAATTAAGTGGATCTTGAATTGTCGGCACAGTCCCATTTTTTGCCACCCAAAAATAAATTCTACTGGGAATGCCTAGGTATTGGTTCTAGCTAATTCTAACCCCTTGGTAGGTCCATTTCGCAAAGCACAACGACGAACTAATAATTCGAACGCAAAAGGGTTCAAATATTCATGAATTATTACCCCTTCATTGCTTCGCGACAGATGTTCCGGAAAGATTTGTTTCAAACTACGCACATTGGTTAGATATCAACAGTGGTATTGTTGAATGGCGGCCACTCGAGAAGCCATGGTCAACATCTACAAATAATTGGCATTCCGTAGACGTTGACAATAACAGATTTTTGGTCAAGGGATCGAGCCAAAAGAAGCTTATTGACATTCAAAGTCCAACAGCGAAGATGATTTCTAGAGCTTTAAGCCCTCTGGAGAAATCGAATCATATTCATATTGTTTATGACCAGAATACAGGGTCGCTAGAGATTCATCTTCCTCGCTTCAAACTAGACTTCTTTGTCTCCAAAGACTCGACATTGATCGAATCAAAACAGTTCCGTGGTATGGCTATCGACTCTAATCAGTCCTTTGGCTCTTTGACAGGACTAGTCAACAAACTTGTCTTATGTGAGATTGGTAGAAAATCTCGTCTGGTTCTTGTTCCAGACGGCGAACCATCGTTCACAATGGATGGCCACCATGTTAAAGTGCGGATCGAAATGACAACTAGAGGCCATATTTTATGTCACCAGTACGGTATCAACCAAAAGCTTGGCTTGATCGAGGATAGCCGTGGTCTTAGAAGTCGCCTTTTCAGAATTCACCTCCACGCATTAACATCACACTGCCTCCCTGATAGGTTGACAGCTCGAACTGGAACTGAAATGGCTTTATTCTGTCTTCGAGGGGCTTCAACAACATCCTTTCTCGAATTGGAAGACGAGCACATCGAATTATTAAATCGTATCCATGAATTGACACCACTCCGCTATTACTACCCGAAGAACCTGAAGTTGGCGCAAACGGTAGACTGGAACGGGCTGCCTTCTTTATCCCAGCATGAATCATTCGCAACCGAGGTGGAGTCACTCATTTCTGAAGCTAATAAACTCAAGCTCTTTCAAGATGGAAGCAAGAACTTTCACAGGGTGAAGCCTCGGGCCCCAGAAGAATTACTGCAAAGAGCCAAATTGAGGTGTTCTAGCTATCGACTACAAGGATTTGGTGCCGAGGACCACTCACCAAGCGACGACAGACATTACCAGTCTCGCGATATGCTCCAGGAAAACAGCGATCGAGAGGCCCGTACCTTCCGCATGGCAAAATTGGTTGACGATATGTCTTCTAATATCAGACCCAAAATCAAATTGCTGGAGGTGATCAAAGCATGGCGAATAGCCTCTGGAGCCCCGATTGGAGCGACGCCGTTTAAGCTTGGCTTCAATGACCAATATTTGGAAAGTTATCCCACGTCGTTTCTTCCAACCTATTGGTGCTCTTTGCACTCGGTATTAAACAGTAAATTGAAAAAGAATAAGTACAAGTTGATGTTATTTATGTCTACTTTGGCGTTTTCGACGTATTTTAATTCAGCGCTTTGTCAAGCTATTCTAGCGCTTGCAACTGTACCCGCGATACGTCGTATAAACGTTCCTCAGCACTCGTCTTACCGACTTTGTGAGGGCTATACGCCTGATAAAGATACCTTGATAACTATTTTCAGACAACATGTACGACCTTTTGAGGAAATCCACCAAAATAAGCGCCTCAAGGCCGAATCTGGGGTAGGATATGATGCAGATGCACGACAGAGAGAGTTTAATAAGCAGGTCGAAGACAGTATCAACACCTGTGTCGATTATCTCATCAAAGAGTGGAACAGGGATGGTGAAACTCCATCTATATCTACAAGCCATAACAAAGGCGAGTGCAATCGCTACATCGATCTTGTGGCAGCAAATGAGCTTACGCGCCACCATTTTGAGACCTGGCGCCGAAACCTCGATTTCAGAAGCTGTAAGTTATTTCCTATACAATAACCAAGTTACTTATATCTCTCAATCTGGGCCAGACATTCTAGCTAAGATGCCCGTGAGGTATTTGAGTCAACAAATTCTCCTGAGCACTTAGTCCAAAGAACCTATATTATGTTCCAATATTCTAATAAGCTTCGCTAAAATCTTTGTAGATATAGCAAAGATCGATGATGCTTTAAGCAAGTTATCATTTTGTGGTCTAGGAATAGATAAATACCTATTTCTCACTTCCACAGACCAGTATCAGCCAATACGGGCTTATTCAACAATGGCTGATCTTCTTCGGAATAACCCTCCTCTACATTCTCTGTCGTATGTACGGGTCCCTTTTTATTTGTTCCCTAAAACTGACTCAAAATAATTAGGCTGGCCCTTGGCAGTGTAAATTCGATCTCTTCGATAACCGAAGCAAACGTCAGGCAAGAGTCCTCTGGCAAAATAGATACAAGTAAACTAGAGAGTCTTCTCAATACGCTATCAACTCATACAAATGGCGCCTATGAGACTGAGTTCATCCAAGATCTGCGGTGGAGTTTGAAAACTTATTCTGAACAAAACATTTCAGAAACGAACCATAATACTGAAAATGCAATGAATCTTCTAGGTGGATTTCTTGAGAGCTGCCAGAAGTCTCTTGAGACTATGTCCGAAACCATTAACGACGCTTTACAACCTACCGAGCAGCCTGCCGAGAGATTATACATGCAGCCGGGGTTATCACCAAGTATTATTCTTTCATTACTAGCGCAGGATCAAATACAATTATTGACACCTGCCTGGAAGCGTGCTATAGTACAGTACGGGATTGCAATTTGTAATTTGCAGCGAGCTGAGCGGCTTCTGGCATGTTTTCAAAACAAAGCAGAATTTATGGCAGAGATTTCGAATCCCGGCCACGTCGACTGGGATCCGATTGAGACGCCGGAATGGCTTCTGCTAGAAATTGAAAATAATATGCTTATTCGCAAGGAGCAGGTGCAAATAGCAAAGCGGATGATTAAGCCGGAGGCTGGAGAAAATTCAGTCATGCAACTGAATATGGGGCTTGGAAAGGTATGTTTATGCTGACGATCATTCCTGAATACTATTTCTTCTCCTCTTCTAGTAGCCCGGTTTTCTTGTGCAAGGAGCGTTACTGGAGCTGTTCGTTTGCTAGAAATGCCACATGGGACCGATTAAGTTATATTCAAAGCGGACCGAAACTAATATCTCGTGTTTTAGTCTTCTGTTATTGTGCCAATCGTCGCTGCCGCCCTCGCGGATGGAACAAAACTCGTTCGAATTGTTGTTCTCAGACCTCTCTCCAAACAGATGTTCGACCTACTAATTCAAAAGCTTGGCGGTATGATTAACAGGCGTATTTTTTACATGCCAATCTCTCGGTCGCTGTCGCTGAAATTAAACAGCCATGATGCAACTCTTATTCATAATATGAATGAGAAAATGCGCAAAGATAAGTGGGATTTTGTTAGTCCAGCCGGAGCATTTACTCTCCTTCGAGTTGATGGGATTGGATCAAAGTCTACAAGGCCATAAGGACCTTGGAAATACTATGATCAAGACACAGAAATGGCTCCATGATAACTCACGCGATGTATGAAAGCCTGGTCCCTCTTGTTTTATAACTAATTAACAATATCGTGTTAGATTCTCGATGAAAGTGATGAGGTATTGAGCGTCCATCTCGAAGTCATCTACACCATGGGTGCCCAGCGGTCCATCGACTTTAGTCCTGACCGTTGGACCCTCATCGCCCTTATTCTAGAAGTCTTAACTCGTATGGCACCGCAAGTTGCTTCTTTTATCCCCCACGGTCTAGAAATCCTGCCTTCGACCTCTGGCTCAGTGCCCCGAATCAGAATTTTGAAAGAGAGAGCGGGAACTGAACTTTTATCCAAGGCCGCACGGGAACTCTGCGATACTGGCCTGCCAGGAGTTCCACTCTGGAAATTTCAACCAGCCATCCGTGATGATATTCTCTTCAGCTACATAACTGACTCTGCATTCGCAGAGTCAGAAGTTGCTGCACTCAAGGATGTTTTTGATGTCGATTCAATCCGGATGGGACTTCTTTTACTGAGAGGCCTCTTTGCACATGGAATCATTAGCTTTGCCTACTCGTCAAAACGCTGGCGAGTTAACTACGGACTTGATCTGACGCGTTCAATGCTCGCGGTACCATATCAAGCAAAGGATACACCGTCATCTCGTGCAGAGTTTAGCCACCCAGATACCAGTATGTTTATTTTCTTCCAAATTAACGGAACTAAATGAGACCTGACATTCTTTCATAGCAATCGTTCTCAGTTATCTATCTTACTACTATGGTGGACTCAACGAAGCTCAAATGTTCGATAGCTTTGAAAAGCTTCTTCGGAGCGATACATCGCAACAAGAGTACGAAAAATGGATTGCCAATATAGATGACTTTCCTGAGTCATTTGTGAAGGTAGTCGGCGTCAACCTGAGCAACACTGAACAATGCCGCAACGAATTGTTCCCAAAATTGCGATTTTCTAAAGGTATGGTGGACTTTTACATGTCTCATGTCGTCTTCCCGAAAGAGTTGAAGGAGTTTCCTCACAAGCTTTCTGCTTCTGGATGGGATATCGCGAGACATAAAGCACATCCAACAACTGGCTTCAGTGGAACTAACGATAGTCGATCTTTGTTGCCAAGCTCTATCAAGCAGTGCGATTTACCCCAACTGTTGTCTACAAACGCAGCAGTCCTAGATTGTCTACTTCAAGAAGAAAATAGCTTTGACGTAACACATACCGTAAGTATTAGAAATATACCGAAAATTGGTTGATCCCACTAACACAAGAAAGGCCGGGATTGAAGTTCTTAGTGCCTCTATTCTCATTGAGATGGCTATTAAATTAGAACCACCAGCTCGAGTTATTCTTGATGTCGGTGCACAGGTCCTCGAGCTACGCAACGAAGAAGTTGCCACCAAATGGATCACGACGGTACAGCCTTCAACAGCGGACGCAATTATCTTCTTCGACGATAACAATGACTTGTGTGTAATTGACCGAGATGGTCTGAAGGAGTTACTTTCAGTATCACCATTCTTGAAGCAGATGGACAGATGCTTAGTTTTCCTCGATGAAGCTCATACGAGGTACGTATCTATGGTTTAGCATCAGATAAATTTCGTTGGATATTCCTGGGATTCTATGGATAAATGCTTGCTCTTGAGTCCTGCTAATGTTAAAATAGAGGAACAGATCTCAAGATGCCCAATGACTATCGGGCTATTGTCACACTCGGCCCAGGTTTGACTAAAGATAGACTAGTTCAAGGTTTGTCTAATGTCTTTTCATATCCCTCGGTGTAAATTACTAATTCAATTCAGCCTGTATGCGCATGCGAAAACTGGGCAAAGGCCAGTCTGTGGTCATCTGTGGACCATATGAAGTCCAACAAAAGATCCTAGAGTCAAACAGCAAGTCACCAGGTGAAATTATTGATATGTCCGATGTCTTGATATGGTGCATTCAAAACACATGGGCCGAGACCAGGAAATCTGTTCCTCTGTGGGGAACACAGGGCATTCGCCATTATCGACGACTTGCAACCATCGCTTCTTCGAATAATAAGATCACTGATGAGATATTGGAGCCTGAAGCTCAGACTCTTGAACAACGATATGGCTTTGATCGTCAGCTTGTGGACGATCACGTACTTATGCAAAATGCATCTGATCCACGACTTTCTAACTTCAATACGCAACTGGAAGTCATACGCCAGAACTGTCGTGATTTTGGTCTTTCCTCGTTTACAGATGCCACTCTTCAGGAGGAGCAGGAGCGCGAGTTGCAACCCGAACAGGAGAGACAGCAGCAGGTGGTGGAACGCCCTCCACGCATGAACCCACATAAACACGTAGTGCACACCGATGTCAAGGCGTTTGTCACAACTGGCGAATTGAAAATCTCAAGTCCAGACATTCCTCGATCAAAAGCACCGTTTCATTCAGCCTTTGAGACATTGCTCGGTACAACTGCGGCCGCAGGTTTTGATCCCAAAGCTTGGCCAGGAGATCTCCTCGTGACACATGACTTTGCTGTTACTATTGCTGAAATAGGTGCTGGATGGCTAGATGGAAAACCGACAAAGCAGTATATGGATCACTTCATGCGTCCTGTACACTGGCTTGTTAGCAGTTGCATCACTAAAGTCCCAATATTTGTGGTTTTATCCCCCTTCGAGGTCAATAGCCTCATGCCAATTATCAGACAACATAACAAAGTCAGACTCCATGTCTATGCACCACGACTTTCTCTATCACATGATACACTTGAGAAACTGTCTTTCTGTGCTATCCCCCCTGTTCCTGTCTCCTGGTCACCATCGAAGTCAGTTGTCACCCAATTGAATACTTTTGCTGGACAGCTCTATCTGCAGAATTTCTACGAGTACAAGGCAATCTGCCGATTCTTAGGTCTCTGCTCAGAGGCCCCCGATGACCAGACGAGGGTTGGAGCTGATGGGTTTATCTTGCCGTCAACTGAAGACAATACAGAGAATGAAGGCTCCAACACATTCACGAACAGTCCGGTAGCACTTTTGAGACGACTGGTAGCTATTAGATGCAAGGGTGAGGTATTTAGTTCTTCCCATATGGGTAAGATCCTGAACGGAGAGCTGGTCAGAAAAGGCGACTTCAAGCGCGAGCGTAGGTGAACAAGACAAGAGAACAAAGTTATTGGAAGGAGCTTCTCTTCGACGTAGCTAGTTCAAATTGAACCTAGTATCGCAATGGATTTTATCACACACATGGATTAAGTGGGATGTTTAATTTGAATGTGTTACTCAAAATAAATAAATTACATTTGCTGTCTCGCTTACTAGCGAAGTTGTTCTGGATTTTGAACGAAACTACTTTGTAGGTAATTATGCTGTTTTGGCCACAAACTAGGCAATACTATGCCCACCTTGAAAATAGTACCCACTCGAAAATATCAATCTTCTGAACTTTTATCCTTACGACCTTTCCCTTTAAAATTTGCCCTCCACTATGAAACCCTAGTGTGTGACAAATTTTGCGGAAGGTACGTATGTACAGTACAGACAGAAAATACAAGAAAAAAGTCACGATGTACCTTGTAGATATGTAAGTTATACCATTTCCTACCAGAGAGTAAAAATAGAAAATGAGAAGATTAAAATGGGAAATGATTGAGTATAAGGATCTGTAAGGAGAGATTGTCGATGTCTTTTATTGGAAGGACCTTATAAGATTACCTAGGATTAATAAGAAATGTTTTGCGCAAAACTAGAAGATGCTCTATTCGAATGTTTGAGAATGGGAGGAAAGGTATGTTTTGAGGTGGGAAGTGAGGGGGGAATTGGAGTAAGAGTTCATACATTATGCTTGGAAGACTTTGAACCTCAAACTCAACGAGATTCTACAAAGCTTCTCAGCTTGTAAGTATATCTTCTCGGAATAGCATGGTACAACACAACTTGAGAGTTTTTGGAAACCTCGCTAAGGAACGTACAGTGTAAAAAGCTAGTTGATTCATTGGTAGTGGTAATAAATAAATTAGTGGCAAAATTGACTAGGTAGCTACAGCTAATCTAGATGAAAATAAAAGTTTGATTCGTGAAATAAGGAAGAAATAAGGAGAGAGGTAGGTGGTTAGGTAGGTACCTGGTATAAATATTCGGTATTCTTATTGTTTATTTACTTTGACTTGTTGTTTCGTAGATGGATGGATGTAACTTTGGTAATCCTGATTGGACTATTTGTAGTTGAGGGCCTTGTTAGGTATTACTTGTATTTATTGATATCCTTGGCTATTTGAAATGCAAGTTCTAGTGCAAAATTTAGAGAGGAAGGTTGGCTTTACGTAGGCTTACCTGTTTTTTTTTCGGTTCCTGTTTATTTAGTTTTACTTGTTATTTTTATAGATGATTACTAGTGTGATACTCGTAACCTGATAAGAGTCAAGGGCCTTACCAGTTGAATTTATAGAGTAGATACTTGTCTTTAGATAACATATTGAGAAACGGCGATGCTTGGGTGAGAATGAGGGAGGTATTGGTCATACGTTGGATGATAGCGGAAATACATAGGGTATATTGTTTAGGTAGGTATGGGTCTACTTTTGCTTGTACAAAGAGAAAATTGTAGAGAGCTACTTGAGTGGATAAATAGTTCAAATAAAAGAAGTTAATTAAATGGTTTAGCATTAAAGTGATTGGAAGTATTAGATGTCTGTAGCGCCAAGCTGTAGGTCCCTGGATGGTAGAACTACAGGTTGTCCGGCTAGGATTTAATCCATGGAGCTATAGCTACAGGGCTTCTAGCTTAAATCGGCGGCTTTCGAGTATTGTGCACAAATGTTTAATAGCGAAGCCAAGTAAGGAATACACTTGATTGTTAGCTATTATATTAGGAACTACTGCTTAGCTATTATGTATTATGTGTCATATAGATCATGTTAAGAGCCTATAGAGCATCTACAGGTAATGCTACTCCTAGCTACCTAGAAGGCAATTTAAAGACCTATAGGATGTAGTACCTGTTCTGATCTCTTTCAGCAATAAATTTACAGGCATATAGAAATTTATATGTCATAATGCAGTACCTTGCGTATGTATGTAACTACTTTTTCAATCATAGTACATAAATTTAATTAAGTGTTCTGAAAACTAGGCTTAAATCCTGTGACTTCCTAGGTATGCTTTTCCTGCCTAAGGGCTAGCTAGCTCATAGCTACTGCGGCTTAACAAGCATACTTGTCCCAAAGGATAAGTGATAGTCACTGCGGCTTGAGCCAATACCGAGTTCTGTTTAGTGATAGTGTCCCCACGATATCCTTTTCTCTTTGCGAATTTTCCTTTTAACCTCTTTCAACCTTTTCGATGAACATTCATAGTCTCTATCACAGCATCACCACTTCCTCATACGCATAAACAACATGAACAGACACGCAACGAGCAATGGAATGATGCGACCTGTTGGTGGGTAAGTCATACTGTTTTCTAGAACTTTTTTTGCTAGGACACCTAGGGAGGACGGAAGAATGAAAACATATTCTAACAAAGCACATGCAGCGATCTCCAAGGAGAAATCGTCACCATCTGTGTTGGTCCCGACGAGACGAAATTTCCAGTCCACAAGAATCTTCTCCGTAAAGTGGGAGGATTTTTTAGCAGAGTCTTTGATGGCGAATTCAAGGGGGGACTTGAAGGAAACTCTTTTCGAGACTTCTTGTTAGCCCAAACGGGCTATATTTTATCTCATATATGAATGACAGCAATATTGTATCTGGCAATAAAGGCAAAAAATCCCTGTTGAGACTCTACGAAGCTTCTTAACTTGCATCTGTGATGGATCACATCTAACACATTTGCTTTAGCTAGGATTTGGGCAGTATGCCAAATCAAATCATGGGGATCTCTCAGCGGATCTCTCGAGCCTCGTATTTTTGCTTTGGACATGATGGACTCCGTGGATCCATCTTCCTACGACTACCTTCATATCCGAGGCGAGCAAAAACATCTTTAATGAAGTCGAGATCATCACCGCAGAGTTCCTTCAGTACATGATATTCCGACTCTCGTGGAAAAAAATAACCTCATGACTTTCCTACTTGCCTTGGACCCTTTTCTCGTTCTCGAGCTTCTATATGTGAATTGTACATTCAGTCAAAAGAGTACTGGTTGTCGCTATCATGAGCATGATGATGGTCATGGCTGTTCCAGTTTGTGAAGATGGGATAAGGATACAGCGAACTTCGTAAGAGACAACGGACTAGATAAGCGTACAAAGCTGATATATTGACTGACTAATCGACCCACAGATGATGGACACTCCTAGCCCATCATGAGTTGGGGAACTTATTATTTGAATTTATCAATCATATATGTCTTGATGCTCGGATCAGACATAATTGGTTGCCGAAATGTTGGAAAGGATGGAACAAATCGACATGTTGGAGGTGCAGTTTCTACTTTGATGGATTTACAAAATAGGAATTGCAGAGTAGCTCTAAAGGACGGACATGCTGCTGAAATGAAAGAAGCTTGTTCATGAAACAAATCAACTACTACTAATGTAACTTGAATTGGATGAGGTGACATAGCTTATTATTACTACGACTGACTGCTAATAATAATAAAACTCAGTAACTTGACTGAATACCTGCACCAGCACCTCACCTCCTCAGCCGATATAAACAATTGCACAAAGAGCTTGGCTGCGATAGGAACTGCTCCTTAGCTATTTGGCCCTATATGAAATTAATTGCTATCTCCAAGAGCACTCGAGTATTATTTTTGGAATACGAAGACTTGCTGGCGTAAGCTTAAACTTCTTTCTGTAAGGAGATCTCGAGTGATGTGTTTGGAGAACAGGGCAAGATATTTGCTGGCGTCAGCATAAGCTTTTGACAGGAGCCCTCCAGGGTCCTGTCAGCACTAAAGCGCATCCGAGTATTACGAGGACCTCTGTGCCTAGCTCTTGACCCGACAAACGGCGGAATTGTTGCAATGACTTGGTAAAGTCGTCAGTATATAAGGAAAGGTGTAGGCGCACTCTCATCATTATTTCCTCATATTCATTGACTTTTCCATAATTTGATTTTGCTGTCAAGATACTATACTTCAATACAATGGTTGCGCTCGATATTGTCCACGCATCTAACGGAAGGCTGCGGGAGCTGGGACCTGGTCTCGTAGCCTTGTTTGGTATGTCGTGCACTACAACCTCCTTTGACTCTTTAACGGCCATTGACATGCTGATCTATGCGCTGCAGTTGGAGGCACTTCTGGCATCGGAGAAGCCACTGCGAAAGCCTTCGTCCGCCATACCGATTCGCCCCATGTTTACCTCGTCGGGAGAAGCGCAACGGCGGGAGAACGCATCATCAAGGAATGTGAGGCCCTAAACAAAGATGGCAAGGTCGAATTCTTGCCAGCCAATGTTTCCGAGCTGGGAGAGGTCGATCGCGTGTGTAAGGAGATTATGGCAAAGGAGAAGCGTCTAAACCTGCTGGTGCAGAGTCAAGGAAATCTAACCTTGAGGGGTCGTGATGGTGAGCTCTCCTCAGCTATGCTTAGCACCTCTTACTGATGATCTCTCTACAGAATCTCCTGAAGGCCTCGATCGCAAGTTCACCCTTAACTACTACTCTCGCATGCGATTTATCACGAATCTTCTCCCTCTCCTCCGATCAGCAACAACAACCCCACCTCACTTCTCGCGAACGCTCAGCGTTCTTTCTGGAGGGACGGAGAGCGCAAATGCCTTCAATACTAAGGATATCGAGCTGAAGAATTCATTCTCCGGTATCAAATGCGCCAATCACTCGATTCTTATGAACAGTTTTATGATGGAGGAGCTAGCCAAACGGGAGACGGGAATATCTTTCGTACACTCATATCCAAGCGTTGTCAACTCGGGCATTTCTCGAGAACTACCATTCTGGGCCCGCGCTGCGACTAAGGTCCTGATGCCTCTGATGACTCCGTTCACAGTATCGTTACAGGAGACTGGAGAACGACAACTTTACATGGCGACAAGCGGATTCTATCCTCCAGCGAAACCATCCGATAAATTAGCAGCCGGTGTACCGTTGCCGGAAGGTCAGTCTGCTGGAAAGGGCACAGATGATACTGTAGGTAGCGGTGCTTACACGGTAAACTGGAATGATGATATTGCTAAGAACAAGAAAGTTCTTGAGCTGTACCGCCAGCAAGGTATTGGCAAGATTGTTTGGGATCATACCTCGGGCATATTTTCGAGGGTGGAGAAGATTAATCTGGAGAGGAGCCAATCTGCGAAATGAATGTAATGTGAGTTTGAAATGGCGTAATATAGTTAGTTTGTACTACTTATGAAATGAATGAAATGAATCTCCGTAATCCTATGTTTGTCTGCCCGTTTCTCTAGTTTGTACGGAGCTTGTAGATAATTTATTACATCTTTATTTCATCACTCATCTGCTGGATAGATACATATGTAGACTCTGAGCTTAAGATCTGCTGAGTGGCGTTAGGAAGCAGCTAGTCCGTAGGTCTTGACGGTAAGAAAAGGAATAGACAGCATGTATCGGACAGCAAGGAGTAAGACTACGACTTGGTTGTAGGAACCTCCTAGTCACGATGATGATTATGTCACATGGGTAGCTGTTATATTCAAATACAAAGCCCTCTCGATCAGGAAAGTCGATGAACATTTTTTTTAAAAAAAAAAAAAAAACATACTATAGTGAAAGTAGGCATCGATACTGTAGCATAAAATAGGTGTTGTGGTACCTGCAGAAAAGATTTTCTTAAGGTTGTTACGGAAACTTAGAGGAATTTTAAGTAGTTTACTAAAGCAGAGACTAAGTTAAATTCCAACTAATACATTTCCTCCTCCTGCTCTCTTTTTGTAAGCCGTGATAGGCCATATTGTAAGTGAGTGGCATTCTGACCTGCATTTAATTTCTAGAGTGAGCTCTCTACGTACTAGTAGCAAATAACTAAAAAGTATTGTTGGAATGAAATAAATACCTTACGTTTCACCACATTTTCATTCTGTAATATAAGCCAAGGCACATTGGTTATAAGATTATATCTCACTGTAGATAGCTTACTGACAACTTACAATATAACTACGATTTCGACAATAGGTACTTGAAGTGAAAGGTACTTCGTCGAATAGGTTGGTGAAGTTAACCGACAAGTATAGAACTAGTATGAAAAATAAATGTACGACTGGTATATAAATTATAATTCTATAGAGTCACAAAATAATTAAAAGAATAATGAATGACTAGAACTAAGCCCTTAACACTTCTCCTTCTCTTACTAGAGTTATCTAAATGGTCATTTAGTAACTCAGTTACCGAATCTAAGGTGACTTAGTAATTGTATTCTACACAGGTGACTAACTATTCCCGAGTCGTTTTATTGCTGAAGAATATATTTATATTCGACAACGTCGCCTCCATAATTGCCTCCCTTTCCACTTCCGCTTCTATTACCGTTTCCAGTTATACTCCTACAGTTACTTAGAAGTCTGCCGTCACTACTCTACTAGCCGCAAAATGGGCATTTCCTGGTCGCTGCGGAATATGAATGTCAGCTCTATACTTTGGGGAGATGTCAAATCAGTGGTGGTTACATCGCAAGACCTATGTCTGTGGAGCAAAGAAACGCTAGAACGAGTGAACGGTGAACGGTACTGCTTTTCAAGGCTAAAGTAACATAGATACTTGGGCACGAAGATAGTGCCCTGACGCTGCGACGCTTAGTCAGCGCGGGTCGCTTATTACAGCCATCAATCACCTTTGCTCTTGCTCTTCCTCTTCCTCTTCCTCTTCCTCTTCCTCTTCCTCTTCCTCTTCCTCTTCCTCTTCCTCTTCCTCTTCATCATATCCTTCATCTTCCACTTCATCTTCATCTTTATGGCGACAACAATCAACCTCGGCGTCCAGCTACGTCCACGGCCGCAACTACCATCAGACAGCGAGATCATCGATGCTTGCGCCCGAAATCCCTTTTGTGACGAGAATTTAGTTCGTCTTACAGGATTGAGATATCCTCCTCAAGCTCCGATTTTTTGGATTAAATACGGTACCCAGTCAGAAGGAAGAGATGCTGAGGCGCGAACCCAGGCTTTTGCTTTTAGAGCTCTTAACGAACAGATACCGCGATCAGATAGAGAAGATATTCGGATACCTGAGATTTACCATGTTTTTACAAAGGAACACCCCTCTGGGAATTCTACCGTGTATATCGTCATGGAGTATATCCCGGGGAAAACACTTTTGCAAATTGTACGCGACACCTGCGCCCAGGCCCCAGTTGGAGAAGAAGAAAGGACGTATCGGGAGCATCTGGAACCCTTGTATAATCGTATCGCCAAGGCAATCAAGCTGTTTCTTTCCTTTGATGTTCCCGATGATGCTACCCCAGGACCATACCAAGGAGGGATTATTAGGCATCCCCTATTCAAGGATTATGAAGCGGCTGTAGATTACTCCTCAGTCTCCCAATTGCAGCATCATATAAACAAGGGGTGTACAGCTCGTCTATTTAATCTCGAGTGTAGTTAGGTAATGTTTTTACACTATAAACTAACAGCCTACTAGGTTGCTACTATGATAGTAAAAGATCAACCAACAGTTGACTTTTCAAACGAAAAGCTACGCTTTTGCTTTTGTAATCTCTACGAAGGGAACTTTATCTTCTTAGATGATGGTAGCCTCTATATCATCGACTTTGAGCAAGCAGGCTTTCTACCGGTTACTTTTATGACTTATGCACTTATTCAAGAGCGGTTAGTATGTCATGCTATCAAGGATAAATTAAGCCTTCCGAAAGAAAATCTTCCTGGTATGATAAAAGCTGGTTCGTATTTTATTATGAGTACTCATACGATTGGTAAGTATAATATGACTAGGGTCTTTCTCACTCGTATTGACTCGTGTTGGCTATAGGACTTCCATTGTAATGAGATGGAGTAGAACTTGAGCCTGAGGAGAGGGGGTCAGAACGAGCTTCCTAGGTAGGAGAGAGTGCAGAGCGGGGTGGTAGAACAGGCCCTTGGTGGTATTACAGGTTCCTAGGTCACATCTTTTGTATTTCACTCTCAATAATACCTCATCATTCTCTGTATACTCGAACAGGAGCTTGCGAGCGTGGTCCATCTCTCCTCGAAGTCATAATTAAAATCAGCCCAGCTTAGAACTGATGGTATAGGTCTTTGTCGGTTCTGACAGGAAGAAATACGTGCTGTACTGTACAAGAAAGTTCGTCTTTATATTCCTCCCTTGGACGCCTCTAAGCATGAAAGAGTATAGAGGATGTCTACTCTTCCGAATCTACAGCCTTTTATTTAGACTGTTGGGACAAGGCTGGACAATCTCACAGTTACTCTATACTATGTCATCATGATTCCGCGCCACTCATAACTTCCGAGAGGGATCTCCCGATCATTCAATTTATTTACCCAGCGATCTTTGCCTAAGAACCTCTATTATTTCAATCCCTAATTTATCTAGAGCCGACGAGGATATGCATTTACTTTACTCGAACTCAAGTCTTTTTAATAGTTCAATCATCTAATTTGGCTTTTTAGTAGTAGGATTCTATGACGAGGTATATTACCGTGACAAGAAAATATGGCACTTCGGTACTGAGAACGTTTATACTTGACATGATTACATTTAATATGTCTAGAAAATTTATCGAGCCACCAAGGCGGTCCACAAGCGTTCTATAACGACACGGAGTTTCAGGCCTTAGCTAACATCGTTGATAAAAAGGAGTTTTGATTAGGATCAAAAAGTACTGATACCAGTACTAGTCATTCTACCTTGATTCCACTAACTCGAGAGGGGATTGACAATTGAAAGTAAAGAAACTCATGCTGAAGGCTTTCACAGTTTGGATAACCTAAAGCCGCTTAAAGACCAAGATGTAGGCTACCCAAATCAAGCTAGTTGCCCAGATCAAGTTGCTTACCTAGACTAGGCAAGCTGTTCCTCTACGACAACCTTTAAAGATTACCCCGATATCTCTATCAAAACCTTTGTGGTGAATCGAGGTCCATGAGTGCTTGGTGCTGGTATGCGACCTCTCGACAGAGCCTAACTGGAAAGACGAATTGTAGGGGTTTGGAGTTGCTAGTATTTATACAATAAGGTATGTTTGCTAGCCTGTGGTGATTTTATGTGCTTCGATCTCGACTGGGAATGAAGGGATTGGCCAGAGCTATATGGAAATATGTTGAGGTGTTGTGTTACGAAGGTTAAAGGGCTGGACAAGGCATAGGTAGCTGGTGCTTATCACGTGTCCTCCATTCGCCATCTGCCCAGGTGCGCATTCTCGATCTCGCCTTTAAGCGAGCAAAATTCCTGACAAGAAACAAGACGGATATCTTTCACAACCCAATTCACAACATCACAACAACAGATCTCTTTGCCCACAACCCTGGGGAGAGATATTGGAGTTCAATCGCACTTGATAGGTATGTTTCTCTGCAGTATTTCATGTACTGGTTTCCTCATCGGCAAACTCCAAGGGGCGATGTTATTTTCGATCTGTCCGAAAGTTGCCAACGCGTTTTGCTGACTATCTCTTTCTAGCAGCTTGCTTGGTGCATGCAAATCTTGAAGCCAAAGCTGAACGATACAATCTCTCGAATTCGCACACCATCAAGACTCGCTGGAATCTAAGGAGAGTAAAGGAGACAAGATTGAAAATGGCAGAGCTCTTCAACGAGTACGTTCTCCCAATCTATACCATCTCAGCTTTCCCGTCCATAGGATATCATCTATTCCTCGGCTGAACCTTTTATCAAAACGCAAAACGCAACAATTTGCAAGGAAGAGGATAGATACTAATAATTTATAGTCGACTAGGAGATGAAGTGGTTACCATCTTTGTAGGACCTAAGCGAAAGAAGTTCATTGTTCACAAGGAATTGATCTGCAATTCAGCGGACTTTTTCCACAAAGCATTTACAAATGGCTTCAAAGAAACACATGACGGCGAGCTTTACATGCCTGAAGACAGTGCCGATGCCTTTGCCTTCTTGATCGAATGGATTTATCGCGATCGTATCCCACCTCCTGGAGCCGATGTCCAAAAGCACGCTGAAACCCTCTTTGAATTCTCAATGCTTGCTTCTAAGCTTTGCTTAGAGGTCAAACTTCGGGATAAGATCATGGATCAAATCCAAGACCTTCATTTGGATAATGATTTAGGTGTTAGTGTGGAGACAGCACGAAAGGTCTATGAGAAAGTAGGCGATGGAGATTTTTTGCGGAGCTTCTGTCGAGATATGTTGGCCTGGGATGCGAAACAGAAATGCCGAACATTTGCTGATAGCGAAACCGAAGATGAGTTTTACGCAGATGCAACTAAACAACACTTTCCTCGAATGCTTATGGAAGCTCGCTTCAGAGAGCTGCGATTTTTTTAAAGATTTTAGCATGCGCCTTGGCGCCATGAACGAGGAAACTGTAGATCCACGCATCAGAGATGAGTACGACCCGGTGGACCGTTGCTACTACCACTGCCACGCAAACCCCGACAGTTGCCGTTCTTGAGGCGCCAACACCTACAAATTACATACTGGCTGCATATTTGTCGGTTAGCACATCGGGGGAGAAATGTGATGGCATACTACTACTGAGTCACATAGCCTACGTAGCTCATATATTCTAATTACAGACCTCATATTCATAAAGATAACAAAGAGCCCATAGAGAGCCTTTTAAATAATAAATACTTGAGGAGCCTCAAAATCACGGCTATGGATTCAAACACGTCAGACATAGTAGGTAGCAGCTGGTACAATTTCATTTTCGGACTTATTCTGATTAGAGTAGCTTATATAATTTGAAAAACTGACTTGATCTAAGTGACTGACGTACTTTATTTAGATAGACTATGTGGATTGAAAGCTTGTGTGAGAAATGTAAATTGAGTGATGAGTCTATGATCCTAAATACTTGATAATTGTATAGCTAACGAGAAGCATAATCTAAAATTTGTGTTCAACGTTACGTGCAAAGCAAACATGAATACTGATATCTATTGAGAAAACTGATTCCGCAAATTCAATGGTCTAGAATCCGAATATGTCTCTTGCTATTCTCCAAAATCCCAAAAGCAGAAGTTAGAATACTTCCAGCTTTTGAGAAGTAATTCTGGAAACGGACCATTTTGAACACCACTCCATTTCCTTTTGTTTATTCTTTCGTGATTCATCTTACACTTCTGATTTGTTATACTAAAACTATGAAATTGAAAGGAAGTGATATCTAGCCAAAGAGTCGTACTTTGACGACCAAAAAGGCTTGACATGTAATGTTCTGGCCTTTAGAAGAAAACACCTCCAATAAAGTGTTTCTCTGATTCATTCACAAAAATTAAGTCCTTATTTAAAACGCTGCTTACTTATATAATACTACTCATATATCGTATCCAAGCAACTTACTCTAGTGGCCTAAGCAACTTTGAATCTAGAGATCTCAATCTTGGATCTGTGACAGAAAGAAGCAAGGGAGCCTGCAAATCTTCTTGCGTGAAGAAAAGCGGTTCTCAGGATTACGTGGTGAGTGATAAACCTAACTTCGTTATGGCAATGTTCGAAGCAAATTATAAACTTACATATTGAATAGACAATTGCGCTTGGTACTCAGCTTGTAACTTCATAACAATGAGCACCAATTCAAAAGAGTTCCTAGGAACGGCGGAGTAAGTAATTACGCGCTCCTTCAAGATTCAAGGCAGTTCAGCTAATATGACTTTAGGGAAGAACTTGGAACAGAGGTTGTTACAATTCGCGTCGGTCCAAAAGGAAAAGAATTCGTAGTCCACAAGAACTTAGTCTGTAAACGCTCCAGCTTCTTCAACTGCGCCTTCAACGGTGGCTTCAGAGAATCCGAAGAAGGAATTCTTGATCTCCCTGAAGACAGATTAGACGCTTTTGACTGCCTCATCAAATGGATCTACCGAGACGAACTCCCTGATTGTCCGAGTACACGATTTCCAGATGACCCCGAATCCTGCGATAGAGCATTCAATGTCCTAATGGAAGCTTTCATTCTCGCTGAAAAACTGTGCATTGAGGATTTCAAAAACAAGATCATGGATCGGATTCAAGAGATTCAAGACAAATACAACCGCATTCCATTCCCAATGGGCATCAGGAGAATATATCAAAACACGTTTGAGAAGAGCAAGTTGAGATTGTACTGTGCAATTTGTGGTGCAAGAGAGGTGCTTTACTCTTTGGAGCCGGGTGATTTGTTGAAGGACTACGCAGGGCTTGGAAGTGAGTTTGTTGCGGATTTGTTTGAGGTGATGAACAAGGAGAGAAAATCGTTGAAATCGGATCCTAGATCGCGAAAGAGTCGGTGGGGAGCATGTCGCTTTCATACACATGCAAATGGAGTTGATTGCCACTTGAATGCGAAAAAGCCAGCCAAGGAGGAGACGCTAGAAGCGGAGCTTGGGAGGCGCATTAAGCTCAACTAGGCAGGGAAGGGAGGGAATAGATGAGCAAGCTAGATGGCAAATACTGAATGTGGTACTATGCAGAAACAAGATTCGTTTCCAGGAATCATTATGAGCATTCAGTTCCTTTGAAGTCGCAATTATCTAACAAGGAGGAACGTAAACAGAAAGATACATAGTGAACTATAGCAAAAAAGCGACCATAAAGAAACCAAGCAATAAACATGTTTCTGTTGGAAGGAACAAAGAGTTTTCTTTGAAAATAGTGAAATAGAGTAAGAAAAACCTCTTTCCCTCAAAACAAATACTTTTCATGGACAATGCTGTTGCCGAACTAAATAAAGAATCAATAGGCTTTGATAAATTGTTCCAACATAAAAACATTACCTGGTCAAACTCTACTTAATATCGTGTTTCTCTCTAGATCAAGGCTCAAACAGAATCAAAACACCAACCCAACAATCAACAGAAACCAAAGATCTCCTCAAACATGTCATCTCATTCTTCCTTCGATATATTCGGCGATCTACCAGTTGAAATCCGCAACCGAGTTTGGTTTTACTTCATTATATCAGAACCCCAAAAGATCGAAGTCTATAACCTTCGGTTTGGTCGATTGATTAACCAGTCCACAGGCGACATGGTCGAGATAGCTCGGTTCCGAATGCTGAGCATTCCAACAGCGCTCCACATCTGCCGGGCAAGCCGTGCAGAAGCCCTCCAACTATTTCAACTCAATGGAGGGCTTTTCAGCGTCGAGCTTCAACACGGACCAGAAAATGTTAGAAATTGGATGATTAGCCACCCCAATGAGTGTCCTAACCACTTCGCAATCCCTGGTGTCACTTTCGAATGGGGCCCAGACCTACGAGTTTGGAATCTTCCCCCAGGCACTCAGGTTCCTCAGGTCCGACAACAGTATCCTCAATTGAATGGTGTTAATGAGTCACCCCTCATCCATCATTTGTTGCTGGACCAGCACGGTCATCGACATCCCATCTGGACTCAGTTTCAACTCGGTCCTGTTGAAGGCCAAGGCCGACCAACTCCTGGTGTTCTTTTATTACCCCCAACTCCCACACCGCAAACTTTGCAAGTGTTCTCGGAAATCAGATTTCTCAGCGAAGCAAGACGACATATTATGTTCAATGTAGCCCAACTTCAGGCGCTTAATACTCATCAGCTCGTCGAAATGAATCCAGACACTCAAGAATACTCTTTGCAGACAGATTTCCGTGACTTCCTTGACATTGACGGCATCTACGATTCAGATGATGGTGAGGATGAAGAGAGTTCTGCGGAAGAAGAGAGCTCCGAGGATCAAGACGAGTACTACAGTGCCAATGAGAGTTTTGATTAAGTACTTCGAGGTACTGATCTATTGGATGAGTAGAGTCTTTGTAAGTTGGATCGGCAATTGCAGGCAATTGCTATTTGCATAGCATTACGCGTTATCTTTTAGTAAGTAAAAATACAAGTGTTTCCTTTACAAAAAGTTGAAATTGTAGAATCTGTGATAAATATTGGTATGTACATGACAAGTGGATGGGGACATAATATAATAGTTACATTCTGCAATAAGTGAGATTCTGTTTTCGGAATTGGGTCAAAGACAAGACTAGCATGGTCTGAAAGAGTTCTTTGTAAAATCATTCATCAATCTGAAGAAAATAAGTGATAATGGTATTGTTTATTCTATGTCTTTGTAGGTTTTTGTGCTTTGTACAACATACCTTAAGTACGGAAGCACCGATATCTAAGCGAGAAGGAAAAGGGGAGTGACCAAAACACAAGCGAATGCCTCGGAAGACATAGCAGATACTCTTTACATAGGTGCATTCATTTACACATGAATCTAACGGCAATAGGACTTTGTGTAAATTATAAAAATAGAGTTATGATCATTTCACACGGCCTTCATCACATGAACTGTAGTCTTGCACTAATCCAGCGATTGGTATCCTCTCTATAAAAATCTCATATCCATAATTATGTCGAAGCAGCTTCAGCTCCAACTTCCCACCCCATCTCTTGTACCAGCGTTCTGAACGCTTTTATACCTCTCTCAGCATGTTCTGACGGACACTCCGGTCTTGGATCCGCCATCGTCCGACTAAACAATTCCATAGAGATCCAACCTTTATACCCCAGCCCTTCTGTAATAGCCCGTAGTACTTTCAATATAGGCAGATATGCACCGTCCTCAAATGGAAATAACCTCGCATTACGAGACCAACTCATACGTGCAGGTTGATTCTCAACATAAAACTCGTGTCCAGGACCAAGTGGACTCGATAAACGTTCCGCATCGACCACTTGAACATAGAATACCTTGTTGACGTCGACAGTACGCACCATTTCTTCAAGACTAGCATCCAAAACAGCGTCGGCGTTAGGAATTGTGCCAGATGGAGCTGCTGGGTCAGCCCACTCGCGACCAGCGATATTGAATGTATCGAGACACATGCCGAAGTTTTTACGATCAACGGCTCTGACGAGGGACCATGCTCCCTTCCATGTATCGATAAAGGTACCCCAGCATAAATTCTCATATGCAAAACGTACTGGAGGGACTTCTTTCAATCCAAGATCCGCTACTTCACGTAGATCACGAACGAGAATGTCATGATCGCCTGTGATGCCCTCGGTAAGGAAGTTGGTTGGGATCTGAATGGTGTTTGTGTCTAAGATCTTTACGATCTGGAACCAGAGGCGTAGTTTCTTGATTCGGTTCGCGTGTTCGACAGGATCGAGGAGGCCTTCATAATGCATGAAGGGTTGTAGCCCGATTATCTCCAGATTGCGCTCGACACATAGGGTCTTGATGAGTTTGGCTGCTGAGAGGATATTTGAGTCTGTGAGACCATCTGGTAACGATTTAGCCAAATATTCAAGGTCTTCGTAGAATATCTCGATGCCTTGGAAGGCTTGCTTGGAGGCTTGGTCAAGTTTGGGTTGTAATTCGTGAACCCAGGCTCGTCCGAGGGACATGCTTGCTATCGCCGGTTTGTAGTCCATTGTCAAGCACACTTTTTATTTTCGTAGAACCGTGCCGTTTCGCTTCAATTCTCATAACAGAGGGTATGGACTTCTTCAACTCTTACTTTGTCAACAAATTGTAGAGATCGTCATAAACTAATTGGGGAACTGGGATATGACACAATACCCCACCACCGTATGGGAAAGGTTTTAAGCGGTCTCCGGATATGAACTCTGCGGGGAGGGCCGGGGAGTGCTGTGATGCCTTTCTTAGGTTTCTTTTCAACAGCGTCTCATTTTGTTATGCTGCTTTGAAATAATGATACGATTTTCACATGCCTTATAGTGCACTGTACTAGGCAAAGTCTTTGAAATTGGGATCCTTAGTCTTGAAATGCAAGGTAAATGAATATTAGCGCACCACTTTCTAGTTCTAACTAAAATCTAACTTGAATTTGAATTATTGACAACAGTTTTTAAATTCTAGAAGTAGCACTGCTTACAGCATCAGGATTATTTGCCACAGCTAATTCTCGATCCCTTTTCGCAAGAGCCTCTCTCGTCACCTGTTTCGGTGCTTCTCTTCCCGTCCAAAGACTAAACTGATCAAAAGCCTGTTCCAATAATACCTCCACACCAGTAACAGTATGCCAACCCTTCCCAGCATGCATGGCAGCCTCTAGCATTGGAGTTAAACGAGGCTTATAAGCCATATCAATACAAATCCCTTCATCCTTCGCAAAGAGTGCCTCTGGGAAGAACTCGAGTGTTGTCCGATCAGCAGGTATACAACCGATAACAACATCCGGAGCGACGAGTCCACTTGTAAATTCAAGCAGACTGTCCAGAACCGTGATCTTAAATAAAGGCGCAAAACTGGATGCAATATCATCGGCTCGAGATCTGGTACGGTTGAATAGATAGATATTCTTCAATCCACTTCGAAACATAGCATAGAGTGCCGCTCGTGATGCACCTCCTGCGCCAATGACCAAACCTGTCTCAATAACACCAGACATATCTTTGGACTTCTCGCGAAGTACCTCTCGGAGTCCACTCCAGTCTGTATTGTCGCCGCGTAATGTTGTGCTTAATTCATCTTCGCGGATTAAGGTATTGACAGCACCAATCAACTGCGCGTGCTCTGTAATGGTCTCACAGAACTTGCCTATAGCGAGCTTATGAGGCATTGTGACGCTCGCACCGCCGAAAGATGGTGAAGTGATGAAGGAGGCGAGCTCGTCAACGCTGTTTGTCTGGTGGATTTCGTAGGTATGAGGGAGATGGTAGTGCTCAAATCCGGCAAGGTGAATAGTTGGAGACATACTGAATGATATGCCTTGACCGAAGATGTAGAAATTCTTTATCTTCGGTAATTCCTCAAGTGGTTTTGTTGACATTGTGAGCTGTTTCCAGAAGGTATATTGGAAGTAGAAAAAGTGCAGAAAATATCTAAGACGCAATAATCTAGTGACTGACCCATGATTTAAAAATTTAAAATATCGGTATACTTGTACACATAGAAATAATCTCCTTACTCTCTAACTCCTGTTTCTGGATTGTGAACAAGAGGGAGTTCGGGAGTCTGAGCCGTTAGCGAGCCAGGAAAAAGTCACAACCGTCCCATAAATAAATGGGGATAAGAATAGAGCCTGATAGAATACCCGGAATGCCCAGACTGGTCCCAAAAAGTAAATTACATTGTAAAAAGTAAAAACATAAGATTCAAAAGAGCATACTGTAATGTTGCGTGCCTGTAAAATGTTCGTTCCTTATCAAATATCATTCGTGATTCAAATCTAATATCAATTGTTCAATTGCTTGCCATATCGTTGAACATTCTGTGCCATTAAAAATCTCCACCAACAGAACACCACCAATCAGAACCATAAGAAATGGCTACTCACCCAGAGAAACCTACTACTGAAAAGGGAAACCTTTACCTTATTGGTGTTGGAGTCTCACACTCCATAGCACCTGCTATGCACAATAGCATAGCGACCTCGCTCTCAAAGCCATGGACATTCTCCGCACTTGAATGTCCCACTGTGCAAGATATGGTTGATACCCTACACAGTCCCTCCTTTGCCGGCGCCGTAATCACGATGCCCTACAAGCAAACTGTCATACCATTTCTTTCTGGGATTGATGAGACAGCATCAAAGATTGGTGCTGTGAATAACGTGTATCTGACGAAGGAGGGTAAATTGCGAGGGACGAACACGGACTGGGAAGGAATTTTGGGCTGTCTTCTGAGCGCTGATCCTAGTGGTATAGGGAGAGGAAGACCTGCATTGATTATTGGTGCTGGTGGTGCTAGTAGAGCAGCTGTCTACGCCTTGAAGTCTGAGTTGGGCTGTTCAACTATCTATGTCATAAATCGGGACGACGACGAAGTGAAGCAGCTACTTGCCGACACGGAACAGCACCATTACACAAAACTGGATATTGTACACGTAAAGACAGTGGACCAGGCAAAGCAGCTCACGAGTCCATTCTACATCGTCGGAACAGTACCAGATTTTGAGCCCAAGACCGAGTCGGAGATTGAAATGCGGAATATCTTGAAAGAATTTTTGGAAACAGAGAACAAAGGAGTTTTGCTGGATATGTGCTTCAAGCCACGAAATACGAGGACTTTGAAGCTGGGAAAGAAGCTGGGTTGGAAATGTGTTGAAGGTACTGGTATTATTGGATTCCAGATTGGAACGCAGTGGAGTTTATGGACGGGAGTCGATGTAAGGAATACTTTGGACAAAGAGCAAGCTTGGAAAGTTCTGAACAAAGCTGCTGAGGAGAGCACAGCAATCAACTTTTAATTCAGTTTAATTGAAGAATCGGTTTAATTGAAGGTTGCGCAAATAAGTTCGTATCAAAATACCATACTTTTTCGCTGCCCTTACATTTCCATATAGGCCTTGCTGCGGAAATTGTAATTCTAATACCAAACAAGCGAGAATAGAGGAATACTTAGTGATAAGTGAGTTACACACAAAGAGCTGCTTGAATAAAGAGAGTAGTTCAAATCAACTGCATGGCTCAAATTCATGTACCTGGTGTGCTAATTTTAATTTCCATGACGAAGAGATGTCCAATAGTACGTAGACGGAGTAGAGCGTGAAAAGAGCCAAGACATTGACAACCGAATTCTCCGGTTCACATGCATCGTAATTGATTCCAGCTTCTTCCCGAGTTCAAATATCGGCCGCATAAAGGTAGAGCCTAATTGAAAGGACGACTTTTCTGAGTAATTCCAGCCTCAATTCCCAATTACCACACCAGAAGGAACGGTTAATGTAAAAGCCGGACTTCGGTCCCTCCTCAACCCCGCCAAGCTAAGCTTCTACGATAGACTAAAGGCCCTGATGATCACGTTATAAACCCTCTTCTAATTCTAATACAAGAGTGTTATACTACGATTAACTCTCATTGCACACCAAAAGAACATCTAATTCACTCCAACCAAATGCCCGACCTCCACAGCCTACCCGCCGGTTCCAGACCAGAAAACGCATTCCGTAACAATGGACCAGAATCACTGGTCCTGGAACGCTACAAACTACGAGAGCTAGCAGAAGGTTGGCCATGCTACCGGTATGTTTTCCTCCCCTTTAAAATCCCAACCAATTCTATTTCACACTTACTGTACTCTGGACTTAAAAAAGAAATAAATCTAAATTTACTGTATTATATTAGCGACGCCTGCGAATGGGAAAATCTCAAATCGATATTTCACCCCGGCGCACACATATACACGACCTGGACAGGACGAACCTCATATCTTGATTTCATAGCCGGATCACAGAAAGGCATGGATGCAGGTGCATTTATCATGCATCGAATCCACGGCTCAACAACCGATATAAATACCACCGCTACCCGAGCAGTCACGAAGATGAAAGCAACAATCACGCAACGCTTCGATCTTGATGGAATACTAGCAGATGCAGAATCAGACTGTCGATTCTGCTTCTTCTGGAGTAAGAATGAAAAGGGGGATTGGGGAGCTGATTTTGTGAGACATTGGTATGAGAAGGATAAATTGATTCCGGTTAATCCTAATCGTGTACCTGAGCTTGATGAGGAGGAGTTGGATAGGTTTCCGAGTGGGTATCGGTATTTGGCTTATTGTCAGGAGAGGACTATGGGTGTTAAGGTTCTTTTGGATATGCCTGGTCATCGACGAGAGGGGGACAATGTTAATGGCAAGAAACATGATTTGTTGTATTGGCAGGCTAAGGCTTGGGTGGAGGGAGAGAAAGTTAACTTTTAGTTTATGTGAATAAATGTAAACCGTGCACATTGGCAGGCTTGAATTGGCGCACAGAAACTGCAACTACTGCTACATGTAGATACGTTTATTTGTGTTTTGAGTCTATTCTAATACTAAACCCGCGAATAGATGTATAGGAATTGGAAACTGGTTTGGAAGGGTTCATTTGCTTATTGATGGGTAAATTCGACTCACTGGCTCAAACGTACACGTCTAAAGCAGAGAAGCTGTACAGCAGCACGAATAAAATTGAGTTTTCAAGAAACCGTCTCCAAATATGATAATTGGAACACAGTGTACGAATTTGTTTATGGGAGGCCACTTTGACTGGACTATTGAATTGCTCAAGTTAGCTAAATTACCCCAATGAAATGACACTCTCAAATTAATTGGCGTACCTAAATCCACTCCTCATATCTAAATAGATATCCATGCAAAATGATCTCTCATAAACTAATTCGGATGGTAATAGATCATAATCAAGGAGTTTTGAAGTCCTGACAGAAATCATAGAAATCTAGATTCGTCATTTCCGTAGCTGTGAAGCCAAGGTTTTGGAGACATTGATCTTGAGTCCCAGCCCTGTTAGTTATTATTAGTTCTCCATCCTAGACCATTTCAAATCAGGCTGATAACATTTACCACTCTGTTGTATCGACGGTGCTAAATTCGTGGAATAAGGTATCGTGGTCTAGAGGAAAGTCGAAATTTCCTCGAGGTGACGACTGTGGGAGATTTGTTTGTATAGGTGGAGGGTTAGACGAAGTAATATTAGTTATCATTTCGTCATTTTGTTGGATTAACAAATTAACCTGTGCCGTCGAATCTAAAGAGCTGGTCAGTTCCATAAGTCTAGAACTAGGTTCAACTGTAGCGCTAGCGCCATAGCAATCATTAGATTTTCTCGGTGTCGTAAAGGAGGGCATACTCGTCTGAGTCTTGCTGTGTTCGGAGTTTCTGCAAATGCTCTTGTCGCACAGTGGAAGCCTTTCAAAGTTGTCGTCCTTGGAGTGGTCTTGCTTCAGAGCTTGTTGTATCATTTCAAAGCTAGGCCAGACTTTACTAATATCTTCCAGCTGGCTAAAGGCCCTTAATTTCCACATCAATCTTGGTACAGTGCCTGATGTTGTTTTGTGGGCATCATGTATACGACCAAGTTCAACCAAGACAGACATGAAGTACTCAAAAATTGGTGGGGCAGTATCAAGTCTATATCTGCGGGAGAAAATCTCTAGTATGATAGTCATACGTTCCAAGATGTCTCGGATCTCATGAATATGTCCTTGATCATCATTGTCGGCGCCATTTATGCAGCACCGCTTTATTGCCAAAGTCGCGAATGAACTCAGGCAAGCGAGGTGATAGTTCAGATGATGCGGAAGGAGGTCTGGACTGGTTGGTGAGGTTAAGTTAAGTTGTGGTATATTGTTGGGTTTTATCATGGTCTGGCGCAGCTTGTGCCCAAGTTCGACGAACTTCATATCTTCTTCTGTACGGGCTAGAGGTTGTCGGATCGTTTCGTTCACAATACCAAGAATTGAAATAAGCTGATTGAATGTGCTGAAGATCAACGGAGGCTGCCGAGAAGTAGATTCTCCGCGTTTGTTTTCCCCCAGGCAATCGAGCCACGGATCCCATTCTTCTAGGCCATTCTCATCAACCGACCACCCGATCGAGTCGACATCCTCAATCCCCAGGTGGGGACATCTGCCAAGTCTTGCAGCAATCAACGTATCCAATGCAAAACATCCAAGAAGTGTGCGATTATCTCGTGAGTTGGTGGTTGGCTTCCAAGGCTGAAGTGATGATGGTGAGCATCGATTAAGTCCTAGTTGTACAGCAATACGGGCAGCTTGCCCCACAAGCAGCCAGGCGGCCTGACATCGATTAAGTCCAAGGCTGACTAGTGACAGAATAAGTAGAGCTTGTACATGACCGATATCAAATATTCCATCTTCTGCAGGAATCTGACTTCTTGCGTAGAAATACAATTGTTCTGTTGTTAAGGGAACTTCTTCTTGGCCGTTGAGACTGGAAGGCTCTATACTTTGGTGTTGAATATCAGCAAGTGCAAGAATTGACCATAACACTGCTTCTAAACCGGGGTTTGCATCTACTTTTGTCTTATGAATAGTACCATGCCGTTGATGAAATGTTTTGAGTATATCGTTCTTTTCTACAATTGGAAGCCACGAATGTGTGTGAGCAAAGTAGATATTTAGAAGACGCCAGCTTCTAGATGGAAGACGAGGCGGCGAAATAGAGTTACTCTTCATCCAAGAGTGAGAAGCTAAATCTTGGATACTTTCGGAGGCTGGAACTTCGGGCTGAAGATTGGTAGACGGTAGCTGAGGATCTCGGTCATTAGACATGACCTGTTCCTCGGGTACTTGTTGAGAAACATTGCACACTGTGTCAGTCTCAGATACCGCAATACTAATATCCATGGACCCACCAACAGAGCCTTTATGCCTTTTGACTTTATCCTCTGCAGTTTTCATAACTGGATGGCGGCGCTTAAGCTCTCGACATAGCCGACTCTCACACCAGCGCTGGTATAGGTTATCTTTAGCTGTCTCATCTCCAGAAGCTTCCCAAAAGCTTCCTTCATCAGGGAAGATGACTGTCTGAGTATCTTTCTGGATTTGAAGTAGTCGGCCCATACCGACTTCAAGTTCGCGAGCGTAGTCCACCAGCCCCTTTGTATAGGCCTCTAAATCTCGTACATAGCCCTCGGGGAGTCCACGTTTCTTCGGACCAATGTCATACGAACAGACAGCACCTCGAGCCCGACATGCTGAACAATTAGGTTTCACGCCATCGCATCTATCTCTTCTTCCACGGCACCTGTGGCAAGCCTGTGAGACGCGTTTTCTCGAGGATTGCGGGCTCTTGGAGTGAGGTTCGTGATTCATTTCCTTGAAGTTGTCCTCGGAGAATTACACAAGGCCATGCATAACGAGGAGACCTGTACCTGTAACTGAGGTTAGTGGATAAATTAATGTCACTCAGAGGGTTTAGCCAGGTCCTCACGGAGTACTGTACTGCCGTAGTACCGCAGGTAGTGATTGGGAGCGGTGGACTTACTCGTATTCCCCGCCATATTCCCCGCTATAGCCTCCCCGCATCCACAGGAAGAATGCTTAACCGGTCCCTTCTTCCCTGTGTCATCCCCCAACCTCTTGTTCTCGAACACCCTACTCTAAGGGAGCCGTAGCAGGAAGTTGTAACAGTAATTACCAAAAATTCTCCTACTTCAGTCAACTCTCAAAAACTAGATTTCTTCGACATGTGATTAATCATCGGCTTTTTTCTTTTGAGCCTTGAAACACTCGCTTCAATGGGATACAGTAACACACTCATCGCTATTGAATTCTGGTGAAGACTGGAACACCCAGCGTATCTACAATGCAAAAAGCCACGACTGTACCTAGTCATGGCATGGGCATGTGGCCGCAATCACGGTCATTCGATCCGGACGCATCTATTGTCCTCGTCGGCTCGCGGGGTTGTGGAAAACGATCGTTGGGATTCATTGCTGCCACCAAGCTTGGGCGCCCGTTCATCACCGAAGACCGTTCTTTTGAAATGATCACTGGACTCTCAAGAGGAAATTTTCTTAAGACTCACGGCAATGGGAAGTTCTATCGCCAAAGCGTGGAGGTTTTGAGTTCCATGTTATTCGAGAATAGAAGAAGATGCGTGATTGAGTGTGGAATGTCTAGTTTGGCAGGTGAAGCGCAATTACTACTGCGGGAATATTCGAAGACGAATCCCGTTATCTATATTGTCCGCAATCCAATGAGTATATCGCGACTTTTGAAGCTCGACGATTGTACGGCACACAACGCTTAGCATTAGCTGATCTCCCTCATACATTTTGCTCGAATCTGGAATACTACAATCTTTACGATGCCACTTGCCAGGAATCAAACGATGACCGACAAGACTCTGACAGTCTTTTTCCGATTTATTCGTCTAAGCTTAAAAATGCGAAGGAGGACTTTTCGTTCTTCCTCGACATTATCACTGGTCGCTGCTCTGCGCAACTGAACTCTGAGAGACCTTTCTCAATTATGACAACGCCGGCGGAGTTGAGGGCTTACACTTATGCAATTCCGGTAAGGCTTTCGGAATTACTTTCTGGGACCCTTGATTTAGATCAGCTGGAATCCACTTCTGGTGCAGATGTTATTGAATTGAAGGTCGATATTCAACCACCAAAACACTCCAAATCTATCTCCAAGTTAATCGCTCTCATTCGCCGGAACATTCAAGCGCCCATTATATTTGTGATTGAATCTCAAGTAAAACGATCGTTAGGGGAAGCATCCTATTTTGAGATTCTGAACTACTCGCTACGTCTTGGCTTGGAATATGTTGCGGTCGATATAAATTCTTCGCTCGAGAGTATACGGCAGTTGATCGGCGCTAAAGGTCAAACTAAGGTGATTGGCGACTATTTTGATGAAAGACAAGACTGTTATACAGCATGGTCCGATTCTTCTATGCTTAAACAATATCTTAAGGCGGAGAGTCTGGGCTGTGACGTAGTCCGGCTTGTGCTGAGGGTTGCCAAAGGCGACGACACTGAATCTGTTCGCAATTTTCGCCATATGATAAAATCAATGTGTCATTCCGCAAGACGGCCTCCTCTTATTGCATATAGTCTTGGGCTTAGGAGTCATGCATCTTTGGTTTCTAACCCAACTTTCACTCCAATCACAACCATGAGTTATTCCGAACTAGGCATCACAACGAAGCAAGATCCAGAACTCCTCACTGCAAGAGAGGTAACCCGGGAACTCTTGCGGCAAAGAATACTTGATCCACTCCAATTCTATATTATTGGCGAAAGCGTATTTTACAGTCTCTCTCTCTCCTGCCATGCACAATGCTGCATATGAAGTCTACGGGATGAACCATAACTACTCCATTCGCCAGTCTTCATCTCTTGACGAGCTTCAACAACTCATCAAAGATAATGCTTTTGGAGGTGCGGCAATTTCAAATCCGTTCAAAGTAGAGATTAGATCATTATTGACGGTGACGAGCAAGGACGCGCTCAATATTGGTGCAGTGAACACAGTCCTTCCAATTCGAGCTTTTCGAGATGGAAGCATCCCCAACAATAGCCCAAACTCACTGATATATCATGCAAATCAGCGTGGAAAGGCGGGGACTGTGATTGGCTGTTATGGAGACAATACAGATTGGATTGGAATAATGAAATGTCTGCAAAAGAATATGTTACCAAGAAATGCAGTCACAAAAAGGAGTACGGGTCTTGTCATAGGAGCTGGTGGTATGGCTCGAGCTACAATCTACGCCATGGTAAAGCTTGGCTGTGGAAGAATCTTTGTTTTCAACCGGACAACACAAAACGCCCAGAGAGTTGCCGACCACTTCAACGCACTCGCTAAAGACTCACATACTAGCATAGACGAACCCTTAGTAGTAGAAGTACTTCTATCACGCGATGATCCATGGCCCGGGGGTCTAAATCCACCAACAATGATCGTCTCTGCAATCCCAGCAAACAGCATCGAAAACAGACCAGCAGCAAAGTTCGAACTACCGACACAATGGCTCACCAGCCCTTCAGGCGGAGTAGTAATAGAGGTCAGAATTACTCGAACATTCCCCGTTTTAAAGCTTTGCTAATAATGACCTAGTTAGCATATAAACCACTTATCACTCCATTGATAGAGCAAATTCAAAAGCTCTGCAAATCTGGCCTTTCATGGGTTGCTGTTGATGGACTGGAAGTACTTCCCGAGCAAGGCATTGCGCAATTTGAGCTGATGACAGGCAAGCGTGCTCCTCGTGGTACAATGAGGTTAGAAGTCTTAAAACGTTACCAGGAGGAGAGTCAGACTGCTGGAAAAGATGAGTAGGATGTTGTGATTACTCACAGGGTCAAGAAAGTGTTTTGGGGGTAATAAGTACACAAGTTAGATGGAAATACTGAATTCCAGATAGTATACTTCCAATTGATATAATGTAAGTAAAGCAGTCTTGTTAATTCTCAAAAATAAACTCCTGGCTCTACGAATCAACGAAAGCACAACATATTTTGTACTACGAAGAAGGTATGAGTTCTCGGAAAGTAGCGTACTTGCGTTGAGAAAACATATACCTAATTGAAACTTATTGTTTCCTCACGTTGTTTTTGTATACAACATTTCTCAATATCAGACTCTACATTCCAACTAAGCGAAAAGAAAAGAGAAATCTCTCGTCTCGCCTCCGGAAGAAGCTGGCCTCTTCGCTTCACTCAGATAGATAGCAAACAATACAATAGTAGATATTCGTAGTAGTTACCTAGATATCCAACTACGAATCTACTACAAGTTAAGGCTATGGATCAAATGGGTAAGAGTACTAAAGTATCTACATCCTAGATTCCATATACTAATTCTTCACTTCTAGCACTAGTAAAAAAACATCATTTCATTTCAAGCTCTCTTACTACAGATGCTATAATCTTACATACCTAGTACTACTTCGCATAAAAAGAGACATGTAATCACGAGGTCGGAGACGGCAAAACGGCTTGATTCTCTGTCCGACCTAATCATTGAGAAAGTCGCGAGGCCGACCGCGCGCGACGATTAATCTACAGGAAAGTTCCTCCTCCGGGTGTAGAAGGAATTTACGTAGGTATGTGATTAGGAGACTGTAAGGATATATGTATATAAGTCCTATGGATACCTGACTACATCGTTTTTCTTCCAATTACCAACCTCCCTCCATATTCGTTCTTCGACTTATCTGGTTTCTCCTCCGCCCCCGAAACCTGCTGCGTTGCTGCCGACGAGTCATCATTTATCCCACATTGCAATAGTCATCATCATCATCCAAGTTGACCTTTCAAATTTGGTCGAAAAATAGGCAACTCACCTATAACTCAATCTCATCGTCTTTCGGAAAGCTTCAGCATCAATTATATCTCAGCAAGAAGATTCCACAATGCAGGACGGCTTCGTGAAAAGTTGGCCGAAGATACTTTTGCAGGTGGAAGGGGCCTGCATATTCGGTTCAACAATCTGGGCCTATTCACGATTCGATCAATCGTGGTGGACATTCGCCGGTCTCCTCCTCGCCCCAGATCTAGGCATGGCAGGATATCTAGCCAATACTTCATTAGGTGCTGTCATCTACAATTCTGTTCATACGGAAACTCCTCCTGTGCTTCTGCTGTGCACTGCATTGGCACGCGACAATAAGACGGTCGCTGGATTGGCTCTGTGTTGGCTCGCGCACATTGGTATGGATCGTATGCTGGGCTATGGTTTGAAGTACGGGACTGGTTTCGCTCATACACACCTGGGCGATTTCAATATACTTGCCAAAAAGGGTGGGAAAAAGAGTGCGTCTTCGTAGTGTGTCGATGTCACGAAATCGTCGACAGTCATAGCCGATTGAGGATTACATTAGAAGAGAGACTGTCCTAGGATAGAGCTTTGACTGCAAGTCTGTACAGTTGCAATTTCGGTGAATGGATGCTTCGTAAAACGGTCGGGGTTATTACTGTTGATTCTTACTATAGTTACCATCCAAGATGGAGTAAAATAAAGTTTGGTACCTATAATCATTCTTCTTGGTCTGCTCTTGTATACTATCTGCATTTATGAAGACTCAAAAACTTCCTGTGAAATGCAGGTACTGCAGCGTGATAATAGTACTTCAATATATTTGAGTATCTGAAGACCAACAATCCAAAAAAAATAATCATACATTCTAGCTTTCGATATCTTATTTTTGTCCAATTTAGTTTCGAAGCTAATCCTCAATAATAAAACCCCAAACTGAATGCACCAATAATTCCTAGGTTAGAGCAAACAGAAGAAAATCTCGAGTCGCTTTATGTGCCAGCCAAGATTTTGAAAGCTATGAGCTTCCAAGGCCTTTACTAAAGAATCTTAAAAACCCGCGAGCTGATATGAAATTCGCCCAAAAATGCAAACTAATAAATGAGCAAACATCTCTCCACTCTTCCACTCTTCCACTCATCCACTCCTCCACTCCTCTCCGTACTAGGTCACACGACCCGCTGTCCTCACCTCTCTATTGGTACAATTGCAATGGCACGACCAGAGTATACGTCCGCTATCAAATAGCAGAAGCAATAAGGATCCAGATCCGATGGAGTTTCCAGAAGCTCAAAATTCCCGGGCAGACTCACTCAATTTCTCCAGCTTCAGTTCCACGGTTTCTTTCTGAGCTTGGCCATATCTTTCCCACTTCTGGGCGGCGCCAAGCAATGTGGACAATCCTGAAGTCACAATCCCGAGTACAAAAGCAGCTTTGAGCCCTTGCATGTATGACTCCAGGATGCCACTTTGTTCGCTGGCAGGAAAGTCAGTTTTAAAGCCGTCAGTACCTGCGCTAAGAACGACGAGAGGATCGAGATCTGGATTTGTTCGCGGAAGCGATCCTAAGAGTCTGTTCTGGAATATGCTTTGAGCGGCAGATACCCAGAATGAACCGCCAATTGTTTGAAAGACTGTTTATAAGACTTGTTAATAATTTATGGTATTGAGCAAGGGAACATCGGAGCCACTTACAAAGTGCGACTGCCGTCGCAGCGGACACGTCAATGGCTGGTGTGACGGCTTGAATTATTATCATGGGTACTTGCATCACAAGTCCATTGCCTGCACCGGTAATGATTTGATAGCCAATCAGTGTACCTTCTGATGACGATAACCCCCAAGTGTAGATCAGGCCGGAGCCAACCGTCACAATAGCTCCTCCAAAGACGAGTAATGGCACAGGAAGACCGTATGTGCTAATAGACCACCCGGACACTAAACTCGCGATTGCTAATTGATATCAGAGGAAGATTCTTATGGTATCTAGAGATGGAAAATAAAAAAGTGAACATACAATATGCAACGAGGAAAGGAATGGTCTGGACTCCGGACGTGATCGCACTATCCCCGAGAACAACTTGAAAATAGATTGGCATGTAATATAAAAGAGAGAAGAAACTCGCACAGATACTACCAAACATAGACGTCAGTCAGATTTCCGCTCTCACGTACGCTCTGGATACTCACATGAAATTATAAGCGTAGGCATTGATTCTTGTCCAGCTGCCTAGAATTCTACCGGAGAAAAAAGCTCGGTCTCCTTGATACCACTCATTTGCAACTAGGAATCCAAGCAGGATCGTAAATCCCATCAGCAGTCCAACTATAGTACCTGAATTCCAAGCCAGTGTTACACCGCCCCATTGAACAGCTAGCAGATAGCATATGCTGGAGCCGAGAATGAGAAGGCTGCAAATTGGATCCATCCGTAAGATCTTCTCTTTAAGAGTAGCTTCTAATGGTTTGCTGGTGCTTGGAGTTCGAAAGAAAAACAAGATTAAGACTGCTGCTATACCTCCACCAGGTAGATTTATGTAAAAGCTATAAGATAGATAATTAGTACAGGTTTCTTCAAGTTCATGGCTTCAGTTTCGTGGTAAAATCCTAACTTACCACCAACGCCATGAAACTTTCTCTGTAAACACACCTCCTAGCAATGGGCCAGCCACATTTCCCAAACCATGGCAAGCACCCAGCCATCCTGTAAGTATAGGGCGCCATTTTGGAACTGCCGAGTAAACCACGAGAATATATGCTCCTGTGCACAAACCCGCACTCCCGGCTCCGAGAATGGCTCTTCCTACAATGAACATTACGCTGTTTTGGGCCACCGCTACATTGGTCCATTAGCAGAATACCTAGAGTGTAATCCGCAGGCTCAAAAACAAAGCCAAGCGATCTCATAACTTACCGCATAACAAACTACCCAATTCAAAGACGCCCATTGATATCATGAAAACTATCTTGAGAGGGAAATACACGAAACCGCTGGACCATAGTGGCTGCGTCGCACCGAAACCAAGGAAGACAGCAGAACCGTACCATCCAATATCATTGAGGCTGTTGAACTGCTCGGTGATAGCTGGAGTGGCTGATGTGACAATAGTCTGAAAAATTCGTTAGTTCTGCACTTGCTCGCATAGTGTGAACAAGAGACGCATGGCGTTCTTGTGAATATCACTGACCGAGTCCAACGAAGCCTGGATTTTATGTATATTAGCTTTTGATATGTTGCTGTATTTTTGGGCAGTTTATGAATTAAACTTACCAAGAACATGCTCAAGGTGAGTGCAACGACGATAGCACTGAATGCGAAACCCGACGGATATTCTTCTTCTATTTTCTTTGGATCGTAGTCATCTTCATTGATGACCAACATATCATCAAGATCATCTTCACGGTTGGCAGGCCCTATCCTTCGCGCATCCTTCTTGAGCTTGTTAGCAGGATTTCTCGTCATTGCGGCAGAATAGATCCGCAGTGGGACAAGATTTGGTTTGAAAGAATGAAAAAGTGGTGGTGAGGAAGATTCTGAGTCTATAGCGGAGGGAAGGATCTTATTTTAGACGCAGCATTCAATGCGGGTTTTCATACTAGATTCACAGAGCACATGAGCAGAGCTATCCGTTACTTAGGCCTCTCGGAGGGGGCCTGAATTGAAGCTTGGTAATCTACATACGTGTTACTGATTTCAAATCATACCACCTTGGAAGCTTGGAACTTCTTTGTATTTGGAGCTCGGGGCTACAATAGTCGCTCAGAACAGGGCCCAAAAAGGGTTACAGCGGCAAATAAGGAATGGGAGACTCGCACGTCGCTTAATTTAAGGGTTAATAATAAGCGATCAACCAGAACCCTGTCTGTTTTCGAGGGCGCTGGTGGGCGCTAAGCTTATCTCGTCGATACCGAAACACAAGTATTCACAATAAACATTGTTTCGTGTCCGAATCTAGCCTCATTTACTCTCCGAAGATTTAAATACAGAGTAATGATTTATCAGTGAGCTGTCGGTATTGAAGTTAGACAATGGAACAACTGGACTGAAAGTCCGCGTCGCTGTTCTACAAATGTCGTATTGCTAGCTTTTGTCATGATAATCGGTGCGATGAAGCAGCTGTGACCTACTTAAATGAAATGAAATATCTAGATTGGAGAAATGTATTTCTATACCGCTACTTGAGCTGTGACTGTGGCTTTGGTGACTGGATATCACGGCATGTATTTGAGTGTCCATTGAGTAGGTATTCCAGACCATTCTTGATGGTTCGACTTGCTTCCTTTGTGCTCTGTACACTACATCGTAAAATCACGGTATGTGGTTGAAATTTTCTATATTGGATGCACATGAAACTTACATCAAGGATTTCGAACTTATTTCGTAGTGGAGCCATTAAAGGTTTGAAACATAATGAATTATAGTTAACTCTAGTCATACTTCGAACTTCTAGACAGATCCAAGGTCTTATTTTATCTATCACACGTGCAAAAGATGGAAAATTTTTAATATAAATCATTACAGATTCGAATAAAATTCTAAGACTTTCATCCAGTACTCATCTGCTAAATGCGCACACAATTCAAGTATTACGCGAAAGAAAGATCAAAGGGCAAAATTCGTCGTGTATGACTCCGAAGCTGCCGCTTGGCTAAACAATTTGAATCCTCCAGGCATCAGCGTTTGGAATACTCCATCGGGATCTATATTTTGGTCAGTGAACTCTACTTCATGAATGTTCGTTATCCCTCTCGTATGAGTGGTAGTAGGTACTCACCATACGCCTTTGCTATAGTCTGCATTCTTGGTAGAGATTTCCCACCTCCATATGCTTGGAAAACAGGGATTGTATCAGGAGAGTCATTCAAAAACTTGAAATCGTAATAGAGATTTTGGGAATGCGCTTGCGCTTCAATAGCTGTCATGCATTGTTCGTTGAACTGTTGAATGAGGTCATCGTCCTGCTGATTTTCCCAGGCGGACGATATCAAGTATGCTTGATTTTGTTAGTCAATGTCCATATATTGAGACTTGCAGATCTACAATACTAACCGACGATATTTCCATTCGCTGGATCAAGATCTATTGGATCACCACCCGAGTTGCGGGCTGCTGCAAACATAGCTGCAGTAAGAGTCTGATGTGTACTTGTAAGACGGACGCCTGTGGCATTTCTCAACGCAGGCATTGACGCAACAGTGTCGAAGAAAGTCTTATTCGTGAGATAGACGGCTTCCGGCCCTGCTTTCAAGGAAGTCATCCGGAACATGGTTCTATAGAAATCAAGTAATTAGTTGAGAGCCTCAAAAATTGAACAAAACTTGCTAGAGTATCTGAGAATTCCCATACCTTGTTGTTCTGGTAGAATAAGACGCACTAGCTGTCTCATTCACATACAGGTTAAGCGATTTACGAAAGCTAACATCATCGGTAACAAAAGGGAGTGCGCGGTAAGCTGCGACAGATTCAGGGCTGCTATTCGTGTTTGGTCCTGTGTGCGCCATGACGGTGACTAGAGTTAATGACCCATCTGCTGCGTTGTAGGTAGTTGAAGGATTGACATGGGTATAGATATCTGAAGATCCTCCATCGGCGGTGCAAAAATCGTGCGGTGCAAAAATTGGCAGTTGCGTTAAGAAATGCGTCCAGACTACTCGGCTCGTATGTAGTGATACCGCCATAGACTCCTGGAAAGGGGAAAGTCTTGAGATCAAACCTCGTAACAATTCCATAGTTACTAGATCCGCCTTTTAGTGCCCAAAACAAATCTGGGTTAGTCGCAGAATTGGCGTTGACAATTGACCCATTCGCCAAAACGACTTGGAAGTTCGCGACCATGTTCGCAGACCACCCGTCTCGAGAGCCCCAATAATTTATACCCCCTCCAATTAAGAATCCAGGAACTCCCACTGGGTAATACCGGCCACCACTAACGGCCATGTCATACTGTGAGATCCAGTCATATACGGTACCCCACCGTAGTCCAGGCCCAACTTGAGCAATTGTATTATTGTTAGTCAATTGCATCTGATTTAGCCCATTCATCGCAAAAAGAACCCCACTCGCAATGGCGGCAGCTCTTGGGTTAGGCATATGCCCTCCGCCACGAACAGCGAACTGGGTTTGAGTCCTCGTTAGAATTTGGATTGCACCTGCTACATCTTCTGCCGTTGCTGGTGCAAAGACGCAGGTCGGAGATAGAAGACAAGTCTCAGACCAGACCTCTAAATTTTACAATTAGCTACAACCACAATGATTTGCCGTAAATTGCTTACCGCTGCTAAGATTTGCGTATGCACCAACTCCTGGGAAAGAGGTTATATTAGGGTATGTAGCTGCCAAAGCTTCACAGCCGGAACCTGCTTCATTGGCATCTGAGCTTTGTGGAATGGCTGATGAAAATTGGCACAGTACCAAAAACAGAAATGCACAGTATACTGATAGTGATGAGGCCATAATTGAGATCTCGAGAGAAAGTAGTTGTAAGGAAGGCAGAGTCAGCGAATACTTCTAACGACAGACTTCAAAACTCTTTGAGAGAAAGGGCTCGCTTATATAGTGATCCGGTTAAAGGGAAGCTTGTAAATGAAAGATTGCACTTTGAGAACAATGCATTTCTGATGATGCAGCTTTGTGGGCTGATAAAAATAATAACGCCACATCTAATCCACGGCCTCTCCCTGATTGACTTTCGGGCTGAAAGGCTTGTTACTTGAGACATGGGGTAAATTGGTTTTGTTTTCGGATGACTTTATCTCAAATCATTGTATTACCCCTTCTGTCAACGGCGCTAAGCACTAAGCTGGCATTGGCAATGCGAAGGTATGTTTACCGAATGTGTGTACGAAAGATGCTTTGTTTTCGAAAGATCTCGTCTAAGTAGCAAAGGGAGAAGCCAGATACGAAGCCATAGTTTGACATCGCTTATGACGCTACTCTCTATGTAGTTCCGGAGGTGTAACTCAAAATTGGGGAGTAACCTCCTCGCTTACCTCGCCTAAGCAACCCAGGTTAGTGCAGCTGTCGGGAACGCGGCAACAGCAGTGGCATCATTTATGTTTACCACCCATTGTAATTCAACAGCAGAATAGGTTAACAATATGCTATCCGAGTGAAGGTGATCTCGGGATCGCCAAAGATTTATTTCGCTAGAAGATCCTTTGCGTTGGGTGCATATGACATGACCTTAAGTCGGATTTCTTAATCGGGTAAGACCTGCCTCGGCTCCGAAGGCAAGCCACAACAAGTAGTAACACTGGTCCTCCTTCTGGCAAACAAAAGAATTCCGAATTCTCTTTTTTTTTCTTTCGGCTTGGATCTTGAATTCACTTTCGTACTTCATTTTTCAGTGTATCCCGACGCAATATTTGGTCTAATTGACTTTGAGAGGAGAAACTGTACTGTATCTATACTTCGTATAACAGAGGGTTAAATACTCTCCATCCGAGCAATTTGTTCAAGGCACGAAAGTATTTGAGGTAGAACACGTAATATCAACCAATTAATTTCAATCAATCACTACCTACGGATGTGTTTATTGAGATGTGTTTGTTCTCTCTTTTAATCTTCTGATGATGAGAAACTGAAGGGTTGCTCGCGTGTTTATATACGGCTACCTCATCATAGGTCTTTTCTGGAAGTCATAGATTCGAGTATATCAATATAATACGTAGATCTATATAGAAGAATTCTTAACTTTCATCCGTTCGTTTGGACAGTCGAGATATATTTTTACTGCTTTCCCATACAATTTAGTAATACAAGAGCTCTCCTGATTCACTCGAACTAAGTGAATTAACCATGTCCCTATATGACTACCTAGTACTAGTGCCGACCAAAAGTCGGTAAGCGGTTAGTAAAGTACAGAGGATTATGGCTAATCACCTTCAATACTCGAACATTGTGAGGCTCAACATCAAGAGAAGCCCGTGGCTTGAATGGCTACAACATCTCAGGACCACGCTAACTACTTACAGACTTTCGGCCGGCACGAGTACCTACCTGCTTAACACGTAGTATAGTTACTTGGCAGTGACTGCAATACGTGAAACAATTTTTGATGACTATAGATACCACATTCCAAAACTCACAACAGCAAGTAAACAAATTTCATGTTTGTTCTCCTCTGTGATGATAGGTGTAGTAGCAATGAAATCAAGTAAATTGTCAGATTTAACAGGGCCATTTCAAACAGAAACCATTCTTGGGGTTCATTTCTAATGCGGAAGCCGATTTCTACGACTTATAGTGGGGCATGGCTATTTAACTACTTCCTTACATTCTTCACTTCAATCTTCAACCAAATCCGAACTTCAACCTTTCAATACATACAAACATACACAGAAATCTCATTTGATCTATTTATAACCGTGGCGGAAACTTCTGCTCAATCCTTAATTTCTAAGGATACTAGAGTATCTCTACAACCGTTGTCTACACAGTACGTCGAACTCCGTGTCGAAGGATACATGTAGTCTTTCAACCAACATATTAAATTCCCATGTCCAATGTAGTATCCAAAACTTGCCGTTTACATCTAGTAATATTCACTCTACACCACTTCTTTAGCTACATAGAATTTCTCACATACAATGCAGGGGGCTTTAAATGTCCCTCAGCTCTAGAGGTCGGGATGAGGCCCCTAACCCAACCCGTGGGTCAACTCCCTAGGCCATGATGCCCCATTGATTCTTGGCACCCCATTCCGACCTCTACTCAGCTCGAAATAGAACTCACAAACTTAATTGTGGCTCTTGTTAGCTTTTGAATAAGGATTGGCTAGACCGAGCGAGATTATTGTTATAAAAGTGAACTATGGTGAATCCATTGAATTGCTGATCATACTTTTAAATAAATGGAATCTGTTATGGGTTTTAGTCCTAGACTGTCCGAATAGTAGATAGAAATTTCGGATCCTATACACGAGTGAGCGGGAAGTAAAACTCGTGCATCACTGGGTCTTCCTTTGCTAATTGGTTAAAAAGTCCATCACACAAAACAAAACTAAATAATAAAAGAATAGAAAACCAACAAGGAAGTTAGGCATTACTCATTGCACAAACCACTGTATCTTGATTCAGGGGACTAATGCATCAGACTCTGTTATAAAATCGATCTATTTCTAGATGTCCCCTTTCAACGAAGTTGGCAGCAAATTTTCCATTGTCGCTACATTTTGGTATGTAGTTAACTACGAGCCCAGTGCCAAGGCTTTTGAGAACTGCACCACAACGAATTGCTACCCAATTAAAATGGAATTTAGTGAAGTAGACCGCTTGAATCAAAAGAAATTACTAATGCTTAGGGCTATCAAATAAGACTTCACCTTCACAGCATCCTTTCCTTCTCGGTCTTCGCCCAAGGACAACTGCATTCCTATAAGGCTTTTAATATTTGAGCAAACTTCACTGAGGACTGCGTTTACATGATTTTTACAGGCATCAGCATTACTAGCATGATACTACAGTTTACATGATTTTTACAGGCATCAGCATAGCTACCATAAGATAAAGGATAAGCTCATATTCCTAGCATTAGATTACCTGGATTGACTCTACAGAGACTCTCTGTGCTTGTCAAGATTAAACGTCCTAGATCGACCGTATCTGCACGTACGTCTGATTCTGGCACATAGACGCCACTATATCCCTGTATTTTGACGTGCCATTCGGCATTTTCCGCCTCAGCAATTCGAAACAATCGTTTGATTTCATGTTCCTAGTCATCCATCATTTACCGTTCTGACCTCGTGTTGAGTGCATCATCGAACTCTGAGGCCTCTATCGTCGTTCGGGGCATCCTTTCGAAAGCAGAATTGAGGAAGTTTGCGCCGCTGAGATCACCCAGATAGCTCATAAGTATGAATTCAACGGAAGAAATCCTATGAGTCCTTACCTATTACTTCTGAGTACATTGCGGTCTTGAGAGGGTTCATTCTTTCGCTTTTGTACCCAATAAGCTCCTTTAGGCTATTGATTTTTCAGTACCTCCAGCATCGCAGACTACAAACACATCTCTAACCTATATCATCATTAGCGAGATAATAGAAGTAATAATATTACCTATCTATACCACGACCCTAAAGATTTCTTCTTTTCTATCAACTTATCTCGTCGAACACAGACATTGCAGCTGACTCGGTTTCGCCGATCATTTCGAAGATAGCATCGGTTCGTGCCATCAAACCTGCCATTCCCGCTTCTCTCTTTATCAGTTCCTTTGCTTTGTGGTCCCACATTGCAGACACAGTGAGTACTATTCTAATACCGAGATTCTCCCAGAGGGCTCTGCGGATTCTTTTCTGTATAGTTTCTGTGGCATGGCTCCAAAGGCAATGTAACTGATCTACGACAACATCAATCGGTTCCTTGTTTAGTCTCTGGAAAGGCTTCTTTAACTTTACATTCTGTTTGCTCTTTCCCGAGTACGTCTTTCGCTTTGTCCAAAAGTAATAATTTGAACTACAATATGCGATGTGTTTTTGGAATCAAGTCTGTAGACCCAAGATATTACGGTGCCTTTGTTATTATAAGTAAGTGCTGATGATACTTGTGCAAAATAGAAGTTCTTAGTAGATTAGGTTCCCATGATGACACAATATGCATATTAATAGGAGATGTTGATAATGTCCGCGCTACCACGGAGAAATTAAAATTTGTGTTAGAAGTAATGACATAAATTGCCGAAGGATATATTTACGTTGTTCCAAGGTCCATCCCAATAGAAATGAAAGGCTCTTCCTCTTAGTCTACACCATGCTAAACTGCAGCTTCATTGCTTGACTCCCTGGTAACTTCACTCGACTAAGGTTTTGCTTTCTCTGACCTTTGGACAATTTTCCTTATGTTGAGAAATTCAACTAGCAAACCTCCGGTCAGAGGCAGGTAATGCGTGGATTTGTTCCGAGGCCTTTTGCTCCGGAGTCATTCCATGATACAGACTTACAGTCCCTGCTTTTTGGACAGCTTCAGACAAAATCTCAAACTGATGATGATGCAACTTGAAGTCAACCTAATATATCGCCAAGCATTACTCATTACAAAAGCTATAGCCATTCTTCTAGTAAATTTGAGCGCCTGTGGCGGAGACCGAAACACGCTAGTCGCTTTTCAATGGCTTCAGAACTTGCTCCTAGCTTGTAACTAAGCCCAGAAGAGACCTAGAACGATGGCTTATGTCAGTGTCGCCCTTATCGATGATCAACAGTGAATGTTCACTATTCTGTAGTAGTACGGATATGTAGGTTATTGAAAGACGAAGCTACACTTGATAATACAATATCAACTAGTCGAAGGTTTGCTTGAGACTCTGTACAGAACCTACCGCTGTTGACACTGACAGTGTGTCTTCGTTCTCTAAAGCCTCCTGACCATGACCATAATAGGATATCTTAGAAAACGTGATAATTCAGAAGAGCCCGCTTCCCGAGCCGCTAATTTAATGGACAAGAGTAGAATTTTGAGCTTTAAACTACTTAAGATCGCTTTTCAGCTTCTGAAGAATCTGAGTGTTGGCTGATATTAGTTCTCTAGGGGCATCTAGTCCCAAAACAGATAATCTATAAGTGCTTATAGTACTAGAGCGGCTGTGATCTAGCTACGGCATAGGAAAGTATATTTCAAAGATGTGCCATGTAACAGCAATATGCTAGACTGAAAGGATGATACGTAGGAAGGAGAAAGCAATAAAAAGCCTATCAAAATAACGCTAAAGGGTTAACAAATGTAGAATGGGATGGGGTAGTGGTGAAATTCAAATAGCCTTTAGCTATTCATGATGTCTAGTCTGTGAATAATAGAGAAATGGTAACTTACAGTACGTGCTAGCCTTAATAGTCATATCTCCAACGGGAATAACATCTAAGCTGAACTTCTTGGGTCTTTCATTCTTGGCGTTTCACCTTCGATCTCAAGTTTAAGAAATACGGTATACCCACTGTGTGTGTGTACTACGCCAAATATCAACATTGATATTTATAGACAGTTCGCCGAATACACCACAATCATAAAAATGGGAACCAAAAGAACGATGGGCGATACTAATCGGCCTCATGATACGATTTTTGTCATGGGAGGTACTGGATCAAGGAAGAGCCACTTTATCAATGCACTTCAAGACTGAGTAACTGTTGAAAGTGATAGATAGTCTGTTCTCTTCTTGTAATTTGCCAGACTGATCGATAGCAAATATAACGCTAAATAGGACATCCTACTTTGAGATTTTCCAGATCACAACAGGACGTACAAATACTCCCATTGAGATACTTGGGGAGATTCCAGACGACTTTTCGCGTAATACTTACTTTCGAAAAGGGTGCACTTGCGCGAAATATAATATCTACGGGATATTACAAAGACATAGGTTGATGGCTCGGATGGCGCTTTATACGTCCTGTTCAGGCGACTTGTCGGCAAAGAGGCATTTCGGCATGTTGTGTTTGTTACTAACTTACTACGATGTGAGATCGCCTCGTTGAGGAAGGCAAGAAAGTAGTTTTTCGAAGACAGGAAGAACTTCATTGCTTTTGGAATTAGACGGTAGAAATAGGCTCGTATATGACAGGGATTCGAGGTTCTAATGTTTAAGATGAAGGCATATCGTCACAGTTGGTAGGAAGTGCAGCCCTGCCAGCTACTGGATCGTCTTGTTCTGTAACGTAATCGAATTCTAGCCTAGTTCGAATCCAGTAAATAAATTATCCTTTTTAGTGCGACCGATATGGAAAGCAAGAGACATGCAATCATGTTTACATATTGAGAAACTGACAGAACTCGGCAAGGTTCGCAATATGTATGATTCATAGCTGTGTGGCTGTTTAGTGGCTAGCGGATCTGCAGCGCTGTACAATGCCTCATCCTAAAGTGTCAGATCGCGAGATGTGTGGCTTACAAGTCGTCTCTTTGCTATTTTCAGCTGAAGTAGCCACCAAAACCAACATAGAGTTGATTGGAACACCCTCATAAACTTCGCGTTCAAAATCTCAATAAATTGATTGTTCAGAAATTTTATAACAATGAGCAAATTTTTCCCAAGTTGTAAGTATGCCTTGGAAGTTTTTAAAGATTGTTTGCTGGGCCGACGGGCTCATAGTCTTTGTTCGATCATAGGGTCGTGGCGATGGCGATGGACGTACGGCGCAGCAACTTGAAGGATATCATGTCCAAAATACTGCTATTATATTACACCAGTGAGTGGGGTTCAATCGCTGGTAGAGGCCCATATCTGGTATTATCTTATCTGATGAACGAAGTCTTTGGGCACAACATCAAAGCTATCTCGGGACACGAAACATTAGGCGGCCCTGAGGATTTCACCGAATTTCCTTATACAATTTGGAAATCACGTCTAGGTACAATGATCCCGAGTGTATAAATCATTGTCGATTAATAATTTTTAATAGCACAAAGCGTTCAAAACAAAACAACGATTTAAAGGACACTTGCAAAGTTGTTACTGCTCGCTTAATGGTCGCACGGAAGTCAGAAGGTCTTGACCAATGTGGCTGAGTATTAATAATAAAACATTACATTAATAAGCTATTTCCTTATTATTATTTTTGGCCCAAGAAGAGGGGTTCGGAGAAAGATCCTACCGATTTTAAGCAGTTTCCTTGATTCAGTACCCTCGGTTTTCTCTATATATTTTCCCATTATTAGACCTCTTAGGATTCCTGTACTTTCGAACGCCAAGGTAAATAGGTAATTGAAAGATTGTAATATCCAAGTTAATTTCAGGACTTGAGTTCGATTTGAACTAAGCTGGAATGCAAACTATTAGAAGTAAATATATACCAATTTCGAATCCGAGTACGTAACACCGCTAAGGTAACCATTCTTAATCTATTTCCCACCGCCCCCTTGCACTGATCTAGATAGGGCGCTGAAAGGAGAGATACCGAATTCAGGTCTGACTTCAACCTATCGCCCTCGTCCTTCTCAAAGCGGAGAAGTAATGAAATCACCTTTGAGGGTGCGTATGGGAGTGATCTGCGATTGGTTTCAATAGGAACAATCCTATAACCGTCTTCCCAAGTAGAATTATTTCGAGCTCCCGCTACTTCTTGTAGAATAATACCCATTGGCTTAGCTGTATGTTGCTCTCCAAATACCCGCTCGATTCGACACAAAATTGATTAGACTATTTTACATTGGTAAAGCTATAGTCGCGTAGGAGAAATATCGCAAAACATTATATAAAGCCTTGTGCGTTAAAGTTATCCCGACACACTTGTATAATTGGCTATGTAAGCAAGTATTTTACACTCTGCTCGTCTATAATCGTTTAATATGACCAATTACAGGAAGCTTATTAGATAGAACTACTTTACAGATGTATATAGGTAAAGTATTGTTCCCTACCAAGTCAGTACTAGCTTATGTTATCCTAGAACTGCAAATTGTTATTCAATATTTTTCATTGTTTTCGCTCCAGACAGTACTCACAGACGTTACAAGGTATAAAGTCTAAACTATGTACCTTTGTATTTAATTGATATCTTATTAAACATCTCCATAGTCTAAGCGTTGACCAATATACGAAGGTCGGGATAAAGTTAGACCATAGTCTATTTTGCCCAGTTAATAAGATTTGTATCTACTTATAATAGATAATATAACTTATTAATTTTTTTTAGTTATAGTAGAATAAAATACTCTTTAAGCTTTTTTTTAAAAAAAATAAGAAGTAATATTTTAATACAATTATTATCTAGTAAGTCTTACAGTACTAAACCCTAATAGTCTACAAAGCTTAAAAAATAAATCTATTTTTTTAAGATTGAAGTATTTACTCTTACACTCTATTATAATTTAATAATACTGAATTATTTTAAGTTAGTTATTAGAATGTAAGAGATAAATAAAGGAAACTAGCTTGATTTAGGTAAGTTACTTAATACTAGATAAGACTAAAACCCTGTAAAGTAAGTTATACTGTCCCTTCTCCTATATATTAGTAACTAAAGTAGGGCTCTAACACTCAGCTCGTGTATACTTACTTGACGTATCTTAAAGGTGAAAACAGTAAGTTTATTAGTTAGAACTATTTCTTTTAATCGACAGCTCAGTGTATCTCATATTGCCCTAGCCATTTACCAATATACAGAAAAATTAGTCACTCTCTCTAAATTACTAAGGACATAATGGTTTATATCTTTCAAAGGGGAATAAAATTCAATTTTAATTTATAGAAGACCAATAAACGAGGGTTGATATACAAATAGGTTTTCGTTCTTCCTCTAGCTAGCCAGTCTCATAATTCAATTTCAAGCTTCTCTGCGCCTCAAAGCCAGCTTAATATTATCCAAGGGGCACAATGTTAATCTCCCTGCAGCTCTCAGATCAATGTCTCTCTGAACAGAGACAGGATCCATGCCTAGTCCTAAAATCACCTCATTATCCTTCAACAACGTAACCAAAAACGAAATAAACTCAGACTATGCAAATTTGCGTCCAAGACACGCTCTGCTGCCTCCGGAGAAGGTAAGGAAAGAGCCTCGAACTTGTCTGCTCTTGTCTACTGCTGTAACTTTCTTGTTTCCAGACATCTGGTCTTTCTCATCCTTATGTGGTACAGTAACGGCCTTAAACCAGCGAGAAGGATCGAGTTCAGTGCAGTTGGGCTAGTAACGTTCCGTGTAATGTACAGCTAGGGCGTTAAGAGATACCCGACAATTTTTAGGTAACATATAAGTAGTAGGTAGGGCATCTAGATCGGTTGTCGAAGAAACTATAATTAATGTTGGCTTATCTACTATCTTTGTAACAATAATTCCACTAGGATAAAGACGGAAAGATTTGTACATAAAGCTGTAAGTATACTTGCTGGGATAATGCCATAACTATGCAAGGGTAGTAGGCGAGTCAGGGATTGGGACTACCAAGATATATATATCGTAGCATCCTACCCATATTCCGTAGCAACAACATCATCAATATATTATCATACAATCAGTACTACTTACTCTTACGGGTATACCCACCTAGTGAAACCAACAATACTCAAGCTTTTCGAAATTATCTACGTATATTAGCTCTTTGCAACCTTTACTAGCAGCTTAGGCCTAGACACGCTAGATTTCTAAGTGCACATTATTTTAAAGGTTAGGTCGCAGGGCAGGGATAATAAGAGCGTAAGTAAGAGCATTTGCGGTTATTTTATAACCTACAAGCAGGAATACAAATAAGTTCCCTATAACTTCGTCTTCTGTAAAGCTTTACTTCTTAGTGTTTAGATTACTATTATTGGCGTCTTGCGCAGCTAAAGCTTAAAGCAAGGATGTAAGAAAGTTTCCTTGGGCCATTCTTAACTAAATAGCCTTATCTTGCTTTAGGTTTGCTTCTTCTGTTCAGACCATCTCTCTTATATACTTTTTCAAGTTATTTATTTACAACTACAGCTTCTTGCTATAGCGAAAGGCCTAGCAGCTAACGCAGAAAGAGAAGTATTACAATAATATAACTAGTAGCGTTATGTAAAGCCTTTAAAAAGTTAATTTCATAGCTTGGCGAGGGCTTATCTATGCCTTTAGTTTTCGAAGTCCAGTCTAATTTCCTTCTATATACTATCAAGGATATAAAAGATAATATTAAAGCATTTATATCTAGCTGCAACTCTCGTGTTAATTCCCTAGACCAAGCTTCTGTAAGGAGTTTCGTCTGTTCTGTTGTTTCCTTCTAAATAAGATTGTTTGTGCTATTTATATCGCTAAAAGTTAGCGCTGTTATCCGTATATAGAAGCTATAAACCTTTCCTTTAGCAGTAGCAACGTTTGGCCCATACATCTCAAGCATTTCTAAGAACATCAATATTAGTTCGTGATAAGTTATTCAACTCGCGAAACTCACTATATTTATCACGTAGCTTTGTAAATTCAGTGCGTCTACTCATCACATCCCAACCCATTGTCGCATCTACAGAATAGCACAGGAGTCCTTCGGGAGAGATATAGAGTAAAACTTCGCTATATTCATCGTGGGCACGACGTTTGTCTTCCCAAGCCCAGTCCCTAATAATGAATCTACACTAGTAGGGCCATCCTTCTCCCTTAAGAAGATAATCATGATAGACCCATCGAAGGATAGGCGTAAGAAACTTTACTAAAGCTTTAGTTTCGAGAAAGGGGACAATAGTGTAGGGAAGTCCGGTTTTCTTCGCTTCTCGAACGTTACGGTAGAGGTTGATAGCCTTGTAGAGGAGAAGAAGTATAAACAACAAGAACACAGTGGTCGTCGAAGTAATGGAAGGCATCGTCAGCGAGTTTTTAGAAACTCATTGTGATAAGATGAATGTGCACGATGAGATGAATTTATTGTAAAAGGCAGCGCTATGATTATGTATTCCATACGTAAGAATGAATAACTCTTTTAGGAACTCGCATACATGCCGAGTTATTAGTTAGTTTTATACTTTCCTAATGGCATAAGAAATCCGCCATTAAAAGAAATTTATTATTGTCCGTAATGCATGTATTACTAATTAGGACAGTAAGGCATGAGATGGGTCTTATAGGGTACCTATACAATGTATATATTAGTAAGTGATCATATTTAAATAACTTGATTAGGTTAAATACGTATAGGAACTCTACGCCTCCTAAATGTCTGTGCTATACATTATATTTGTACGTATTACTAGAGAGTGTATTTTAACTAGGACTCACTTACTTAAATTGCATAATAAAATAAGTACGTAGAATATAATATAACAACCTATAGTAGATAAATTATTACTCTACTAGAAAATATCAAGAAAGATTATTGGCGTGAGTGAACAGGAGGACCCTATTGAGGGCGAAGCATGCCCTCCACCAAGCGGTAGGAATAAAGTTTCGGAGCAAACAAATGTGGTATGTATGGTGCACGCTCGCTTAGCGAAAAGGATGTAGCTCGGTTACCAAGTTCGTCCTCGGCACGAAGGAGCAAACTATAAAACCGCAACCAGTATATATAACTACCATATTCAACACAACTGAGGTTAGTTTCGCTTCGGGAAAATTCAAAGATAGCTAGAAAAGAAGCTTAATTCCAACGCGTCACAATGAGGCTGACATCAAAGTCTTGAAGATCTATAGATATAAGATCAACGGTTGCGTTGGACACAATCTCCATCAACATCAATATTCACAATCACACTCCTCTTCAATTGCACATCAGCTTTCCTCTACTTACGATTTATATTCCTTATTGAATCTTGAAAACAAACACAAAGAACAAACATACAATCAACCTTCAAGATAGCACCATTCAACAGAGAAACCAGTGCAAACGAAATAGCTACCGCCCTAGCTAGCAATGTTGCGGGAAAGACTTATACGTTTAGAAATTATCACCTTTTGTTTAATATCACTAACTAAACTGTTTCAGTCCTAATTACTAGTGCCAGTAAAGGCTTTCTCAGTGCTAAGGCAGCAACAGCTATTGCTGCAGCTAGCCCGAAGCAATTTATCTTAATAAAATACAATAAGAGTAATATTAATCCTATTATTAAAGATATTAAGGTAATTAACCTAAGCATTACCGCTACCTTCGTAGCTAGTAATATATACAATAATACCTCGCTCTACAAGGCTAGTGCTAAGATTAATACTATAGATGTTTCTATTAATTCTGTTATTTGTTTAGTAGAAATAATAGCTGTACTAAAATTTACTATATCTAAGGATAGGATCGAGAACTAGTTCGCAGCTAACTATGTTAGCTATTTCCTACTTACTAATCTAATAATAGGAAAGTTAGCTAAGGAATCTACTAATGTTACAGTTACTAGCGCAGGTTATAAGTTAGAGGAAGTTAATTTTAAGGACTACAACTTTGAGGTAATATCCTTAACTACTAGAATACTACTGCAAAAGCTGACATTACTTCTTAAATAGCAAGGAAAGACATATAATCTATAGACTGCTTATAGGCAAGCCACTACTAGCAAGATTCTCCTTGTATATGCTTTAAGCAAGAAGCTTGGTGTGGCAGCTTACTTAGTTCACCTAGGCTGTTTGTAAACTATTTCCTCTTTCCTACTACTAACAGCTAATATGTTCTTAATAGTTGTTCCTAATACTAGACTCTAGGGCAACAATGATGTTAATATAGATTTATTGATAGAAGAATTCAAAATCGGAACGGAGAGAAATAGACGTATGTTGTTTCGCTATACTAAGTATACCCTCAACTATACTCATTAATGTGGATTCTTAGGTGTACCACCCGAGGCCAGCCCTCTACAAACAATCTAACAAGGTGCTGCAACAATAGTCTTGTCTACTATTGATCCAGCATTGCGTGGTGAGTCCAAATCCCAGATATTCAAATCCCTTGAAAGTTCAAGACTAAGCCTCCAATAACAGCCAATTACCCTGCATACCTATTTGAATGCAAGCTTCAGGCAGCCAATCCATATGCTACAAGCAAGGAGAATGTTCAGAAGCTATAGGCATTGAGCGAGAAGATCGTCGGCTAAAAGTTCCCCCTATAAATGAGTTTCTCGATGTGCTGGGAGTATTTTTGAGACGTCTTGAACATTAGACAGTAATTAGCACTCCCCTGGCTTTAGATTCTCAATATGTGGGCATTGTTTTGCAGGTTGTAAAACATTCGGTCATTATGTACTAGTCTACCTATCAACTTTACCTTAAGACAATCTTAGAGAAATTGAAATATGTCCCTTATGATTCGGTGATCAGAACTTGAGTACTGTACATGACAACTCTAGGGGACTAAAATGACATTCATTCAAGAGCATAAGGACTGTTACTTAGGAAACTTACTTAATTCCACTAGTATCTGAATAACTTATTGGATTCTGCCATTTGATAAAAAGCTCGTTCTATAAAACAACCTCTGCGAAAGAAAGACCGAAAATTGTCCTAGCCTAGCTTTTTGTTAATCCAATCTTTTTCTTTGCATGTTGTCGAATTTACTACTGAATTAGTTTTCTCTGAGGCGAGTTTTGTTCGGTACTCGAGTAGCGATTGAGTGCCGGGGGTGCCGGGGGTCTTTCGATTTAAGTTTCCGGTCCGTGACATCCTCAAGGAGTAATTAAGTTTACCTCGCACTCGGAAAATCGGGGTTTTAACAAATGAGTAGGTAAGTGGTGTTGGCATTATTTTGACGTCAAAAGTAAAGCTTGGATGGAGCCTTAGAGCTTAGCAAAAAATATCACTGGAATTCCGTGCCGTTGTTTCCAGCTTTTCCCCTTTATATTATGTAAGGTTTGAGATCAAAGTACTAGATAATATGATCTCAGAATTCAAGCTTAAACCAAACCGCAGTTTCTTCCAAAGTCGATGCAGAATTTTTTGAACGTAGATTAGCTTACCCATTGACTTTGAAGATTCTAGCCTCTTTCCCGTATCATTTGATTCTGTAGCGTATAACATGAAATGGTTTCTAGACAAAGGTAAATACCAGGAACGGGACATGGTATTCGTACCGGGTACGCGACAATTCTGAAACGAACAAGTCAACCGAAATGCCGGTATTCCTTACGGTTGTAAAAGGCCAATGAACAAGCCGCAAGGTCCTCTGCCTCTAACTTTTTCTGGACGCCGATAACCTATTGGCCCGAACGATTCTCATTTGGGTGCGGAGTAATCCGTCGACACTGTTTCCTAATCTGGTGCGTACGTACAGACAATGCCAATCCAAGCCAGCATCGTGAACTCCGAGAGTATGAGATTCTACCTCAGCCAAGAAATGGTATTTTGCCTGGAGACAATGGTGAGGTTCGGGACCGAAGCTGTACAAGTATATAACTTATGGTTTCTCTCGACAAATAATGAAAACCATCGTCATCATCTAGATCAACATTCCAATCATCTCAATACATCATCCACATCCACATCCTCAACAACCACTTCCAACAGCAACTTCAACAGCCAACAAAAGCCAATCCAATCCAATCAATCAAAATGACTTCTGTTCAATCCGTTCCAAGTGTCTCAAACCCGCCTTCCATCCTCCGTCCGGGGAGCGGCAACACCTTCTGTTGAGGAGGCCATTCGCCGATGGAAGATCCCAGCCAGCATCTGGGAGCCTCAATGCCAACCCCGCGTTGACGAGGTCATTGAGGAGGTCGATGGTTACTTCCTCAAGCACTGGGATTTCCCCAACGAGAAGGCCAAGCAGACTTTCATCAATGCTGGCTTCTCCCGGGTCACTTCGCTTTACTTCCCAATGGCTTTGGATGACAGGATCCACTTTGCTTGCCGTCTGTTGACCGTTCTGTTTTTGATTGATGATCAACTTGAGGATATGTCCTTTGCTGATGGAGAGGCCTACAACGAGAACTTGATTACCCTTTCTCGTGGTCACATTCTTCCAGACCGTAAGTTATACACATGCCACATGAGTGGCTCAGAGTGATATTCAATATACTAATCTTTCTTAATTCTTAGGCACCAAGCCAGTCGAGTACATCATCTATGATTTGTGGGAGTCCATGCGTGCTCACGACAAGGAGCTCGCCGACGAGATTCTCGAGCCAACCTTCACTTTCATGCGTGCACAAACTGACCGCGCTCGTCTCAGCATGAAGGAGCTTGGTCAGTACCTCGTCTACCGCGAGCGTGATGTTGGAAAGGCGTAAGTTACTACAAATTTCTCCACTCTAAACACAGTCACTTATTTAGAACTCTAGTCTCCTTTCCGCACTGATGCGTTTCTCAATGGGCTTGTCCCTTACCGAGCAGGAGCTCACTTCATGTGTTCCTCTTGAGCGCAACTGTGCCAAGCACATCTCTATTGTCAATGATATCTACAGCTGGGAGAAGGAGTTGGTTGCTGCTCAATCCGGCCACTTAGAGGGTTCTGCTCTCTGCTCTGCCGTCCAAGTCGTGGCTGAGGAGGCCAACATCGATATCGAGGCCTCAAAGCGTGTCCTCTGGGCCATGACTCGCGAGTGGGAGTACAAGCACGAGGAGTTGGCTGCTAAGCGCATGGCTAGCTCTGAGGGATGCAGCCAGGGTGTCAAGGATTATATCAAGGGTTTGGAGTACCAGATGAGTGGAAACGAGCTATGGAGTCGAACTACCTTGCGCTACATCACTCCTCCTACCAACTAGGATATCTGGAGATATGGGATATGGGATATTGGCTTATTGGATATTTTGTGGATTAGGATAGATTGTTTTAGATGTAGACACCAAATTGCCCTAGAGGAACAATAGCTACAAACGTTTGACCAAATTTCTTCCAGAGACTTATTATGAATAAATTTCAAAGTTAGGTCAAATAGCTAAAGTAAGTGAGAGGTTTCAAATTATCAAGTTACATGCTTAATCTAAGCTAGTAACTATGCCCTTTTGCCATGCATCCTCTCAACTATGAAGTATACATGAGCCCTTACGTGATATCCGTAACACTTTCTACTTTTCATAGATAAATTATTGCTTACCAAAATTCTCTTCTTTACTTTAGTTATTCAACTCTAATCCTTCAATCTTCGCTTCGCTCCATATTTATTTGGTTGGTAAGCATGGCTGCTCCTAAGCTAGTCAGTACTTCGGTGCTAATCACTCTTGGCTTCACCGTTCACCCTCAGCTTAGCCAGCTTATCTAATAGTTCTTAAGCAGTCCTTCAGCAGTTAAGCCGATGACACTTATGTAGGTCTATTCTTCATTTCTAGATATTGAGAGTGGTGGGATGCTGCTCGAGATAAAGTTACAGCCACCAACTTTGAAATAGAAGGGGACATGGTAATATAGCTGCTGCACCAAATTTTGCGCTGTGTAGTAAAATCGGCAAGATCTAAGTATCGCATCCTAAAGAATATCTTTTTAATGATACTAGGATACAAGTTCAATCAGCGGGGTTTATGTGTAATGTTGCCTTTAGAGACATCTTTGATTTATGTCTGTCTCCTTTTACAGAGCCTCATAGAAGCTTAATTATGGATTTTCATCTCGCCTCGCTACGACCAACGCAGGCCCCTCCCCCCCACAGCTTCCCTCAAGTGTTCTAATCAACTTGAATTCCCCTTGACATTCCTCAAATGAGAGCCACCACATGGTCCAGTATATGATCACCTGGATCCCTGCTATAGTCTCGTTTCTTCCATTTGCAGTTACGTGTGTTGCACGAAGACAATTGCAAGCTCCAATGAACGATACACCAGGCTTCAAAACCAACGGGAAGAAGATGGTGCTTCAACGTCGGAATGCTTGCTAATCACTGACTAGAGTCGTCACGATTAATCTGTACTACAGCATCCTGCAATTCAGGAAAGTCCGCAAGACGCTGTACACAATTTGCTGGTCTATCTCTGGGTATTATTCGCTCATATTTATCCCGATAAATGTTGAGTGTCATAGCATCAAACGGGTCGACGCTATATGTATACTTCTCTGCATGGAGCGGAAATGGTGGTTGTACATCCTCAGTAGTCTCAACAATTTCCTGTACGTATTCGACGAATTGCTGGATTTGGGACTCGGAAAGTTGGAAAATCCTGAAACCTCCAACAGGATGTAGAAAAGCACGCTTGTGCTGCCATGTATTTAGCATGGACAGAGAGAAAAGCCGAAAAAGACAAAAAGACTTAAACATAGTGTAATGAGTTTAAAGCGACGTTGCTTACATCTGTACCAGATTCTCCTCTATCGAACAGCACCACGCCACCGAACAAGTGATACTCAGCCCAATACCCCACCACATCCGCTACACCTTTGGGGTATTGTTGCAAATAGTAGTAGTCTTCATGCATAAAATCTGTCGGTCGTCCTTGAAGCGCTGCAAGACGTTGCTCGAGATCTTGTCCTTCTCGGCGGAGGTCTGGCTGAGTATTGACGAAGACAATCCCGGCGATATCGTGGCAAGCAACAGCTAGCATCTCTAACAACCGCATATAAAATTCTCGAGACCATGGTAGAGCGTCCTGATAAGCTTGGGCTAACTACCTAATCGGTCAGAGTCGGGTGTTATGAATGATGATAATTGCACTGACCTTAGCATCGATCAGAGTGATGTATGTGTTAGAATGTTTTCGAAGACCTCTTGAAGCTTTCATTGCTTCCGGGAATGAGGCAGTATTGTCACCAATTTCCTTGCTATATGTCGGAAAGTATCCGACATCGTCTCGCGTAGGGAGGCCATCGATAATCTGTCCGAATGTACGCTCTGCAAGTGTCGTAGACAGGATACTGCCTAGAGTACGATTGAAGGCGAAGAGGTGATCGGCTTGTAGGTCACTCACAGAAACCTTCGCTGTCTGCTCGGTCGCTGACATCCTGTTACAACAAGCAGCGATGCCTCAAAGACCGCGAATATATGCGTCGGGTTCAAAGTTGGTTGTCAAGAGAGAGAAAGAAAGAGGGCGGGTATTAAGTGGGTGTTGAAGATCAATCACCACAGGGATGGTGGGCGCGTAAGGAATCTTTCAGGCTACAACGTTGCGCTCAGAGACATGGTCGATATTCCGACGCACCCGAACAGGCGTCTCATCGCGGTGTAAGGGGCAGAGATTGCTTGCCATCAGTGGCGTTGAGCTATGGGATAGACTATTGCATTTCTCTTAAAGATTGAAAATTTTGTACTTTGCTTTGTATTATTATGTGCGGGGCCCATTCCACGGATTTCCAGGAAAGGCTACAAATATTAGAGTATGACTGCACCAAAAAATATTTTTCTATTCCTCCTCATGGCCCGTTTTTCTAGTGTTAACAGACCTCTTGAACAAACACACACACGCAAACATATATATATATATACACGAAAAGTGGAAACAAACTTGGCTCCGAAAGAATCCTGGCCACAAGAGAACCAAATTATAATATGTGCCTGAGGGCGGGAAACAAAGACATGCAACTTAGAAATTGTAACCAGGATTCGAGGGAGCCAAACCAGCTCACCTGTAGGTGTCAAAATAACTCCTCAATACTTCGTACTTCGTACATGCTCAGGCGGTGAGATCAGTCAGCGCTCAGCACGTCCTCATGTTAGATCACCCTCAGCTCAGGTTGAACCCGCCGATACTCTCGCCCGAAGACTAAAGCAGAACCAGCGAAGATGATATTTGACCATCTAAATACTTGTATATATCACTCCTAGGCCTAGATAGTAGATCTTTGAAATTTAAAGTTAATATACACGGTATCTTGCTGCTGCAGGAGGTAAAGAAAGCTATCAGAATCTATATTCGAATCTAGAAACTTGATTCATTTAGCGGTTGCACCTTTGTGTTTAATATTGGACAAGGAGTGAAGGTATCCTGATAAATTCAGGGTGTAACAGGATTCTATCTCACAAGTTTATAAGTACTATTGCCATATGTTCGCTATGGTCTCTATATTGGAATTTTTTCATGGAGAGCCCACCGCTATCCTCGAGGGAATTCTTTATTATCCACAACTAGGTCTTGGAACAGGTCTCCTAGATATCTACCACTGCAGCTATTATTACTATGTTTTTAATTCTGTTCCAATTCCAAGGGTTTAAGAATATCCAGACATCGTTCAGATAAAAACTACGTAGCTTATCTACGACTATTGTGTAAGTTAGACGGAGATTTTTCAATTCCCAACTTCTTGAGATGCAAGATGGACATAAGTATGTTACTTAGGTCAAAAAATTTCTTTGAAATAATTGATTCATTTCGTGCATATTAATACAGCCTTGATGAAATTTAATCTTCCACAAATCATTTAGTACAACATCTCGGCAATATTGTGAGAGATTCTCAAAAAAAAAAAAAAAAAAATTTTACTAGCACAGTAGAAGATATACACGAGTATCTACTGATAACGAAGCAGGCACGAAAGTACTGCCATTTCTAAATGTCTAGATAACTCATAGATCACCATTCAGTCTGCACTTTATAAGGCGTCATTATTGCTGTTCTTTGCCTTACAAATATCGTTACTGTTCTCTACTCTTTTGTACTCCTTTTCAAAAACAGTCTAAAGGAAAAACTCCATGTTATGTAGCTTTTATTTTGCAGTATCTTCAAGTCACTTACCTAGACAAAGTGAGTTTCTAATACTATAAGGGGGTCGCGTCTCTGGGTGAGTCTGATTTTCCGATATATCTTTTATTTCCACGATTCATAGACTTAAAAAAACAATTATTCTAACATGTGAAAATCGTAGCATAGCTATAATATTTCTATATGGCACGATTGCGTTGGATAACGTGTTTTTCGTATAAGTACCTGTTTTAGAATTCTATACTCCGAAATCTAGTCAACGGAGTGAGTATTTGGGAAGGATTTGTATCAAAAGCGTAAAAATGTTCTCATCTCTATTCCACTTTCTGAAATGGCCGAGCTCGCCTAGTCGGACGAGAATGCGGATTTGTACCAAAAGGAGACAACGCTCAGCATTGCCCGATTGGACAACTAGAAAGTGAAACAAATAAATGCAAGCCTTCCACGAAACCTTAGTCTTCGCCATAAGTTTAATAAAGTCATAAGGAAGAGATAGCCTTCGAAAAATATCATCGCACTGATTTCTTCATCTCAAAAGCTTTACTCTTGAGATCGGTAAAGCGAAAGAATTTGTTTTATACGATATTCCCGATACACACGACTCAACCAACTCATTCATTTCACTTGGGTCTAGAAACTGTTCAAGATGGAGTCATCGGTAGGCGTCGACGGCTTGATTCTTCGGTCTCTACCCGACTTTCGCAAGTTCCAGGAGCTTGCCGAAGGAAACAAATTCTATGCCGGCCTTGCACTTCTCATCATAGTGATTGGAGCCTACGTACAACGACCATCCAAAAAGCAAAGACTGGTGCCAGGAATTCCAATCGTGGGTGGTTCAGACCCTGCGAGTATTAAGAAGCAAAGGACAAGATTTATCCATGACAGCAAGGCTATGCTCACAGAAGGATATAAACAGGTAATTTCATTCTTTGGAATACTGGAAGTTATATAAGAGCTAATGGTTTCAAAGAACAGAGGAAAGTTCTTTTATGTTCCTACAAATGCTGGCGAACGTTTGATGATTCCTGGTAAATACTTGGAGGATCTCAAGACCGCGCCAATCGACAAGGTGGATTTTGTAGCTACGTTTATCGAGGTGAGTCTTTAATTACTAAGTGTATTTGCGCTTTTGAGTCAATTTGCTAACGTTGACTGCGTGACAGATGTTCGAGGGGAAATACACAACAATGGGTAGCAGATCAACGCTCCATCCAAGAGTTGTGAAAGCGCAGTTGAATCATCATCTTGGTATTTTCATATCCAGCCCCAGGGTTCAAACCCCACCCGGCGAGGAAATGCTAATTTTGATTCAGCGGATGTCATGCCATCTGTACAAGAAGAAATCAGGGATGCTTTTGAGGCTTCGTTCCCACCATGCGACGGTACGCAAAGAAACATACCTTTTAGCACCTTAATTAAAGCTGACCTCAAACTCTAGATTGGACGGAAGTAAATGTTGTTAGCACCATCACGCAAATTGTAGCTCGTGTTTCAAGTCGCATGGTAATTTCTCCATCTGAAATTGTCATGACGTTGCTAATAATTGAAATGTAGTTTGGAGGTACCACACTTAGTCAGAATCAAGAATGGATTGATGCATCTATCGCATTTGCTCTTGATGGCTTTGTAGGCGCCCAAAAGATCAAGCAATATCCCCACGCCCTTCGACCTCTTGTTGCACGGTTTATCCCCGAAATCAGAGCAATCAAGAAGCACTATCAAGCGGCCGAAAAAGCTGCAATCCCCTTGCTCGAGGAGCGAGATCGAACTGGAGAATCGGCTCTGGACCTCTTATACTGGATGTCAGAGCAGGCTAAAGGACATGAGACCGAGAAGAAATTCCTCGCGGGTATATTGCTAAAAGTGAGCTTCGCAGCTATTCATACGAGTGCAGCTGCTCCGTCACAACTTATCTACGACTTATGTGCAATGCCTGAGCTCATTGAGCCACTCCGACAAGAAATTACCCAAGTCCTTGACGTCGATGGAACAGTCCCAAAGACCGCATTTGTGAAGCTAGCCAAGCTGGACAGCATCATGAAAGAGAGTCAGAGATTCAGTCCTTTGCTATTAAGTAAGCTCCATCAGTCTCGATCTACGAAGTGTCATTTTAGAGCGGAGTCTCATCACTAACGATGATATAGTTACATTCGAAAGAGTTGTGACAGAAGATTTCAAGCTATCCGACGGTTTCGTTATTCCAGCAAACACTACAATCGGCGTACCAACACAAGCTGTCACCATGGACCCAGAGTTCATTCCCGATGACCCTGAGAAATATGATGCTTTCAGATTTGCCCGACTCCGAGACACGGATCCCGCTAAAGCTGGAAAAGCGCAGTACGTCGCAAGTAATCCTACCAACATGTCTTTTGGATTCGGACGTCACGCTTGCCCCGGACGTTTCTTTGCAGCCAATGAAATCAAGGCCTTGATGGTGTACTTGCTCATGAATTACGACATGAAATATTCGCCTGGACAGAAGCGACCGGAGAGCTTGCAGTTTGAGACACAGTATCTCCCGAATCATGATGCTACGGTCTTATTCAAACGCCGCAAGGCCAACTAAACCCGACTTTCTTTTATGGCTATACAGACAAGTATTTTCATAGCAGATTTTGTTTTCCTCAAGGGCAAAGTTATGGGTCTGTAGTGTTGAAACAGAATTCATGGATTTCAGAAATTACGTAGCGTTACTTCCCAAAATTAAGAAGAATGTAGAAACTCAGCAAGAAATTTTAGTGTTGCCATTGAAATCGCACCTCATTTTTGAAGTCACACCCCATGCTTATGTTAGTGCAAATTAAGGTATTCTTTTAAGACGACTTCAATTCTATCTCCTATTCAATATTTATTGTGATCCGGGATATGGTAGTATTCGCATATCACTAACTAGTAACATTTGCTCTAGATGTAATTGATGTGCCCAAAACTACACATAACTGATATAAGTTTTCTGCTCTATAGCTATACGGTCTCGCATTTTTTCATGATTTTCGTACTTTATATCTAACAAAGCCTCGAAGTTCCTATGTAAACGTATGGAGACCTAGGAAGTAATATGTTAGTGGACAGATAGTATGTAGGAGATAAGTATATACTTAGGTTAGAAAGCACCTCATGATACGACAGATGCAGGGGCAGAAATAAGTCCCAACTTCAGTCTAGGAAATTCCTGTAATTAGTTTTACTTATCGTGTTTGATGGGTATCAATATGGCAGTTCAACAATGTCGCTGCGTTACACGTAAGACTCCATATGATCCCATTAGCATAAAATATAATCAGTTGGTTCCGTAGAGTTCCAATGATTCTGATTATATGTCTGCATATTACGATTACTAGATATCTGGAGACTAAATATTTAAAGTCGGAAACGAACAGATCCAGTTAGGTCTAGAAGATTGAGTGCCATTTTGGTCTTAAGTTAAGCGAGCCACCACCCTTAGTTACTCATGTCAAGTGATTCAAATGAATATGTCAAACCACCTTGAAAGTAGTTATCCTTAACTGAGCTTACACGAGCATGTAGTGAATATTTGGACTACTAGACAACGATGCATGCCACCTCACCTCATAACAATACCAGATCCCACGTGATCATCTAAACATCATCCGGAGCTTTGTATACCTGTTAGAAGCCCTCTAAAGTTCCTTGCAACTTTGTAGGATCTGAGCTCAGACGCTGCAAATAATCTGACATAGAGAACTTCGTACTTCCTAACAGTCAAACCGTAATACTCTGGAAAATCGGATATGCGTTACTCCGTTAACAAAAAGTGGCTAAACCCCTGGCCAAACCAGTATTGCTTGATTTCATACCCATAGGGTAGCAATCTTTGCGAGAGTTTTTGGTTGCGAGCAAGTGTTTGCATAGTCAACTACCAAGCAAATGCGAAGCAATTTTTGTTATCGCCCGTGTTCTTGGAAGCTTCCATCTTCACATCCAAAGGTTCTAAACCAAACTTCCAGAAAGCCTTATCATGCCTCGAAAGTTGTGTAACGATTTGAATTAGGCTATGGTGCTTTATACTTTACGATCCTACTACCAGTAGCCGCCCTAACTTCTGTCGCTACTGCTGTCGCTCGGAGGTGACCAAAGCGGTTACAGTCCCAAGAATTTGCTCAAAACAGATCGCAATTCACAAATAGCATCCAAATCAACCCAGAAACTGCCAAGAAAGAGGGCGTTCAACTGAAAATGGCCTCCAGTTGATGCAAGTTTCTTTAAATTTTTTTTTTCAGACTTCATATTGTTCCCAGAAAAATGGCAGGACGGTTTTCGCCTCGAGTTCCCTGTTTCATCTCGAGATTTAAGCGAGGATCCCTCGCTAAATGTGAGCCTGATCTCTCAAGAAAACGTCATAATATTGAACTTGCGACTAAATAATTTAGTAACAATCCTTCGTCATTTGATCAAGGAAGTTCGAGGTTCTGTATTCTTGTCGCCAAGATTCTTGTATCTTTCCAGATTTCTTCCTTGTTGACTGGTAGTTATACGGCCGAATTTAATCTCGCCCAGGGAGAAAACGAAAGCTTCAGTAACATCAATAATGTTTCAGTCATTATTAAATACTGAACCTTGCTAGCTGTTCTTTCATATACCTAGCGATACTTAACGAGAATAATTCAGGATGATGAACTCCTAACAAAGGATACAAGCGAATTCTTGTTCGACAACTTATGCGTATGATCAAAGGGCAACAATCCTGCAGAATATATAATTGCAATCTTGAGTATACTCTAACATATCATATCAAATGTTCCACGGGTAAGGGCCCTTCGCCAACACGCGTCAATATGACTCTACTAATCCCACTCTTCAACAAACCCAAATGCGCGTTAGATATTCCTTCCGGCATCTTATTTGAAACCCCATTGCTATGGTGGTTCTCTTCAGGCCAACCATCAACACCGCCCAAAGCACTCTTAAAAACACCCAAGACTTCCTTCTTGTTTCGTTCCTCGAAGAAGATAACGGGATTCGGTCCAGCATCAAAGGTATATGCCGCAATTGCTCTCCCATTCTCACCAGTAGAGTTTAAGGCTTCAACAATTTGAATTGCGGCCCTAGAAACGTCATTCAGGTAAAAAATTGGTGGGCTGGTATCCAAGCAAGTCGCGTGAAAACTATTTGACTCTCGCATCGTGATTCGTGCGAAGGAGTCGAAGTCTCGTTCATTAATCGCCTTCTCCATTTCTCGCATAGATTCTGGCACCACGACATCAGCTCGCTTTCGGAAAAGGCTGGATGTCGCGACGGTCCTTTGCATCCCCGATGTACTCGATACATCCTTCTTATTTGCGCTTACGACCAACACTAATGCGCACATGTCAGGCCAGTGACTCGCAGGAGCGATTTGAACAGCCACGGAGTCCGACCCATCTAAACGCTCGCCCATGTTCCAGGCAACATAACCGCCAAATAGAGAGCGGCAAGCCGACCCTGAACCTTGTCTTGCAATCCTGGAAAGCTCTGTTGAGGTTGCTGGTAGTTGGTATAGATCTCCGATTGCTTTAACTAGGGCTGCAAATCCGGAAGCAGAGCTAGCCAGTCCGGCTGCTGTAGGAAAATTATTCTTGGATACAATCTTCAAAGGCATGGTGCTAAGTTCAGGGAGAGATGAGTCTGCTTTCTCTACATTTTCTCTCAATTGGCGGAGCTCCCGGAGACATGCTTGCGTCCGAGCATTCGAGATATCTTGAGGTGCTGAGTTGAGGAACAAGGTATCAGGCTCGGTGTATGAGTGCGAGCAAGACGCAGTGGTGATAGTGCAAAGGTCCGATTGGGACAAGGTGACTGACAGAGACGAATTTGTGGGCAGGTTGAGGGTGGCATCACGTTTGCCCCAATATCTGTCGTATGTTGTAAGCTTTTGACCAACAGTAACTTGTTTCTCATTGCGAGATGGCAACATAAAGTATAAAGTGTTGGGATCTTCTTACTTAGCCACAGCAATGTTCACCGGCGCAGAAGTACTGGCTCGGTATATTGCTTTTTCCGACATGATTATAATAGATAATTTAATAAAAATCTGACTATTGTCTTTCGATCCCTGGTAATTTTCTTGAGCAAAATCAGCGTTACTGATGAAGCACTTGATATATTGGTCAAGATAGGTGCCATCTTTATCCGACTTGGTGATGCTGAGCCGAGAGACCGGGAGGCCGAGCGAAAAGACCCGAACTAGAAAATTCCACTTATGGCCGAAGCGGACTCTCTTTTAAGCCAGTTCTCGACTTCCATAACCAGAGAAGCAGCATTCATGAATATATCCTCCGTAAACGCTACCAACCATATGTCATAGACGTAAGAATGGCATATCCCGAAGCTAGTATTTGGGATGAAACGTCGGTCGACTTACCCCTTACCCCTTACAGTAGAACACTAGAACAGCCTTTTGACTTTTGTGTAGGTTCCGACCTGCATCGCAATTTTGGGTACCTTACCCAGGTCCTGTCCGAAGTACAATCGTATCCGTATTGCTCGGTTGAGGTGTATCTTATTGTGAACATGGAAAGGTTGATCAATGCATCATGCCATTTTAGCTACCGAGCACATCGTGACCGAGGTCTCCTTTGATTGTAGAATAGTGGTATTGCTAAGTGCCAACTAGTGTCAAGTAAAGAAAATTTCGAGGAAGAAACGGCACTCTTTTGTGTAGCACAGTCATGTTACAAGGCAGATGTATACTTCATGTCACGTGCTAAGAGGTAAGAGGTAAGAGGTATATATCGCTTCCAAACAGTGGCCATGGTGGTACAATCAGTGCCATATCAATGCGCTAAAGTTGCATGGGAGATATATCTCGATCGTTTATTCTTGTATGATTACTCGGGCTTTTATGATATCCACTTAATGTATATGTAGCCTTATTGCCTCCCAGTATTTTAGAAGCTAGACAAACCAGCGTCCCACAGTAATACTCTATATTGTCTTTTTTTATCAGATATATAATAAGTGCTTGATGGTATCCAATAGATTCATCTACCAAAGATACCTAATGGGATACAAGAGTTAGAACCGTCTGAACGAAAGCAAGACACGTACTATTGCTTCAGCCTGCTTAATCTACTCTCATATCAATAAAGTGGCAAATTTAGAATTTTATTTCGTACAGTACTTTCACACTGTAAAAATAGACAACCTATTTTCTTAATGTTCTTTCGTTACTTTCATGCCAGACCCGAGCGAGTGATACAACTCGTGATCTGTAGGAATTGTAGTAATTACTACGAAGTATATAATGCACTACTTAATATATCTTTTTGAAAAAAAAAAAAAAAAGTGCGGACTCGCATTACGAATATATTAAAAATTGAATTCAAATTCCTGTTTTAATCTTTTGCACATGATTATGTTTATATTTCATTCAGGAATAATTTGTGTGTTCTATGAATGTGTCAATCAACCACTAGTGCTATCCCGAAGCGAATTATAAAAACATTGCCATCTACCTGCCTATGCTTCCCTACTCTTTGGATAATTTCACACAAGAACAATCTCTTACAAGAACAAGATTTCAAAAATTCTTAATATTCTATTCTTTGAACTTGTCTTTGATCAGGGCATAAACCGCTTAAGAGCAGCTTGCTGAAATTGACTTGTATCTAGATAACTGCGCAATTCTAGAATGCGACTGCTATACGCTAAAGCTTTTGCCATAAGAGCTATCTATGGATACTGTACGGGATACGAGATCTACAGCACGAGCGGATTTTGTGTTTGGCACAAAGCAGATCACCAGGCGGAGGAGATACCTAATCGGGATATGCCAAAGTCGCTTCGGGATGCCTGCTCAAGGGATTGGAAAAAATACATTTACGATGAACTCGCTTGCCGTGACTGACTGTCGGATGAACAAGAGTACCCTGTTGGGCAGTACCTTTAATATAGTAACTATGGCTAGATAGTGTAAAAATGCAAGTTCAACGAAATACGACTTAGAGCTGGCAAGTGGATTTGTAATAGGAGAAACTTCAAATTTAGATAAAATAACCGTGGTGGACCTCGTCTATTGACTGTATTCTATATTGTATGCCATAATCTAACCTCTAATAAATCTTAGGGAACAGAAAATGATCGCTGGCTAGGGTTATCATCTAATCTAAACTTTACGTTCTATGACAAGAGCCGAGGCCCCACCACCGCCATTGCAGATTGCCGCCACTCCTACACTACCGCCGCTTGCCTTCAGACAACCAACTAAAGTCGTTGTGATCCTTGCACCAGATCCCCCAAGCGGATGGCCCAAAGCGACCGCTCCTCCGTGCAGATTAACCTTCTTTAGGTCCAAGTCCAGCAATTTGGCATTTGCTAACGCTACGACAGAGAAAGCCTCGTTGATTTCGTAACAGTCGACATTTGCTGCTTGTATCTTTGCATTCTTGAGTGCTTTCGTAATAGCTACTGCTGGTGCTGTTGTAAACTTCTCTGGGGCAAGAGCAGCATCGCCCCATCCAAGGACTTTGGCAATAGGCTTGATACCCTTCTGTTTCACCATAGCTTCGGACATCAGAACTAAAGCCGATGCTCCATCGCTAATTGGTGATGCATTTGCTGCAGTGATGGTGCCAGTGTCAGGGATGAACGCTGGCTTAACCGTCTTAAGCTTCTCCTTGTTGAATTTGAAGCTCTCTTCGTCAACGTCAACAATAACGTTTGGCTTGCCACGGCCACCGGGGCATTCAACAGGGATTATCTCATCAGCAAAAGCTTTTGCAAGTTGGGCTTTCTGCGCTTTTTCATATGAGTCAATAGCGTATAGGTCTTGCTCGCCACGGCTAATGCTATGCGCTTCCGCGCACTTCTCAGCATGGATGCCCATATGTTCTTGAGCACCGTAGGCATCAGTTAAACCATCTTTTAAGATCCCGTCAATGAGTGTGTTTGGTTCCCGAACATGAGACCCTTCCGAGAAGTGGGGAGATAGTGAGGAACATTTGACATGGACTCTGTGCCTCCTACTACGACTACGTCTGCATTACCAGTCATGATATTCTGACTGCCAAGGATGATAGCTTTCAAACTAGAAGCACAGACTTTGTTGACAGTTGTGCAGACAGTGGTTTCAGAGAGGCCACCACCAAGAGCACATTGACGTGCTGCATTTTGGCCGAGCCTAAAACATTCAATGACATGTCAGTAAGTGATTTGCCGCTTCTCAATTATCTACATGATACCTAAGGTAACAAAAAAGACTTACCCTGCGGATAGAACATTGCCGAAAAATACCTCTTCAACATCCCGGGGCTTTATTTCAGGAACTCGTTCTACAGCAGCTAGGTATTTTGTCAGAATTGATTTTCAATACGCTCTAAATAATTACAGCACTTACCATTTATAACTCTTGATCCCAAGTCAATAGCATCCAATGAAGATAACGAGCTAGCCTACGTATCAGCCTAAACATGTTCAATGACAGAGCTAGTCAACTTACCCGGCAAATGAACCTATAGGAGTTCGCACAGCAGAGACACAATATAGACAGGTGGGAGAGAAGCCATTGTAATGCTTGATATGTCTTTCAACGAAGGTGATAGGTTGGTTCGCAATAGTTTGGCTTAAGTAGTCTGTGAGTAGCTTGAGTAAAGTAAGAGGGATATTAGGCAAATCACGGAAAGATAAGGTGAAGGAGACCCCATCATATTTGATGTATCTGGCTTCAAATTCAGGAAATGTGCCAGATTGGGAAATATTTCATTTCCTGGATTTTCTAATTCATCAAAACGACTTTCCGGTTGCATTCGGTCTCGAAGTTCCAGCGAATGCCGTCGGTATCTCAATGTTGTCCATTGTTCCCAAGTGACCGAATGACCGAAACCTAAAATTTATGCCGAGTCATGTCATTCCGACGCCCCCAAAAATCCATATCGTTAAACCCAAACGGTTCCCCACAAGCCCCATGGGATAACATGAACTGACATTGAGCGTTTTTTCCCGATTAGGTAACCTCCGTTCTTCCTCCATCCATAGTCGTCGCTACGAGGCAGAAGATCAGGGGGCTCGCTTGGAAGTAACCGAGATGTCTAAGCGAGCTGAAAGTTTTTATGCCTACAGCCCTCGACTCTAACATTCATTCCCTCAACTTCAAATAAAAAAGCTGATACTATTGCACAGACCAAAAAGTTCGCATTCTCTAACGACGATAAAGCTGGATCTGGTTATTGTTGAGAAGGACCTTGTGCAAAGAGAGAAGAAGTTGGGCATAGGTAACACGTTTGGCTATAAACTTTATATAATCATATCTTACAGTCTGCCATAAGAGTACAATGCAGAGTAACGTAAGAATTATTTTTAAAATGTGCCTTGTATGCGGAGCGTACGGGGCGCAGAGAGCTACTCGCTTGATAATCGCTCTGCATCAATTTGTGATGTCCTGTAAGGTGTAGGATGGAATTGTTGCATAGCTATGGAAGCGTGGGGACTTTGAACTTTTTTTGACATGAACCATTCGGAATAGATTGTGTACTGTTCAGTACGAGGCATGTGCGAGGGAAATACGAGCAAAGACGAGATTGTGTGGGGGGAAAATCCTCATCGGCTAATATCTCTGGCATAGGTAGGTAGGCAAGCTGACTCTTCTCTGCTGGAAGACGTACTGTCTCTCAAGATTCCAATCAGAATACTTTTCCCTCGCTATTGTCGCTAAGCTTATTGTTCTAGATCTAAATCTACTTATCTCAAGCTTAGCCCAAGAAGAAAATGTGAATTAATGTTCAGATAATTGTACTGTGGGTATTAAGCGAAGTTGTCGGTGTTGTAGCTAGTTTATGTCCTACAAGAGTAGAGATAAATAAACTACTAATAGTCAAGCTTCCAACCAGTTTATTGAGAACCCAATACTGTTACTTCGTACACTAGGCGCAATCTTCCATCCGACAATGTTGTTCGCAAAGAAATCTAGCACTATTTGTTACCTATTGAACAGAAGTCCGCGATGCGACCTTGGCATCCTGTGTACTGAACATCTCGGCAACTGTGAGATAATGCCTAGGTACGTTGGGTCAGATAACTCTAACGGCCTAGGTATTCTTACAAGTCCCATTGCCGGCTTCGCGAGCCGCCTAGCAACGACGTGACAAGTTGGGGCGCTTCACTCGTTTTCTGGTCCAATGAGCCTTAATCTGATGCACATAAGCCATGTGGTAGAAAGGCTACAACGCACGCGACAGGCAAGACATACCGACTGTGGTCCCGCAGTTAGAGAGTTATTATGTTTCATGTCCCGCAGGGAGCACGCAGAACCGCAGAGACGGTACTTGCAGATCACTTCCCGCGGACGTTGTGGCTTTGTTAGTCCCATAAAATAATACAAGCTCATACCTTGAAACTACTTTCGTAGAGACGTAAATACATGTCTAGAATAAGACCTCGGCGCAGATATTACATATTGTTACTCACGGAAAGAAGCCTGTGACATGAAAGATAGATAGGCTTAGTTTCACACGCTTATACCTGCAAACTTCGGGCTTAATTGAAGATATTTGTTGCGTCTAGAATTCTTCTCTTGGTACGTCTTCGAAGTATCTTCGCATGCCGGGTTGTCTTTAAACCGAGTTGGTATAGATGCTGCCGAGGCAGCACGGACGCGTGTATCTCATGAATCTTTCCCCGAAGGATCTAGAGCAAACCTTGTGATCGAAACCTTACTGCAGCGATGGATGATGGATCTGAACTCTAACTCAAAGTTGCATGGGACGTAGTCTATATTGAGCGAGCACTATGTACAGTACAGTGCGACGCATTTGGATAGCCAAGGATTGGCCAAGGACTACAGCAATGGTTTCAATGGCGGCTACAATTATCCTTGCAATGCTGCATTGATGGCAGCATTCTCGAGGATTTGACAAGAACAACCTTTATATCGAATTATGAGGTTAATTGTGCATTTTCCCCGGTTAAAAACGTACTGCTTTCGTGGTGATTAGAGTTTGTTATTGGCTTTTATTGGCTTCTGCGGCCATACCGTAAAAATCCGGATCCCCTGTGGAGGGATGCCCCCTTGAAGATACTGCTTGCCCTTGGGATTCGGAGGGCTGTTACATGCCAAGTCTCGATTTGGCGCTCGCTTGCTGGGATGGAAATTCGTGGGCGCACTCTTTACTGGACAGTCTGAAGAGCTTCCTCAATGCCAGATCGCTTGCTGGCATCATCCCCAGCAAGCGAAATCCCGATTTGTTCACGTAGTGCAGCACAGTACGGTATCTGGTACTTGTCACTCGGTCTCTCGGATTCTTGAGGGCTTTCTACACCTTTTCGGCCGCTAAACTCCGACTGCTGAGCTTAGTATGATCAAGCGCTGCCTTTAGCAGACACTTTCTACCAAGCCTTAGGATTTGGTGGATTTTGCCAGAGGACATCAAATTCGTCAGTAGGAAACATGGCCTAGTATCAAGCACCCCAAAAGCGGCGGCGGGAATAAGTGCTGCCTTGGATTCTGGAACTCCTTTGACTTCTGGAACTCCTTTGACTTCTGGCTCTGTTTGAGTGCAGTGCAAGTGCATTAGAGTTTGCCCTGTTTACCTTTCCCATTGCGATAAGCTGAAGAGATAAGGATGTTTACTGAAGCTTCAGCAGCCTCATCGACAAAACTCAAAAATAACGAAGCAACATTGCCGTTCCATATAACTCTTATTTGCGCGCCAGTCCAGTCACAACTAATAAGTCGTCGAGTCCTGCCGCTTGACATTTAGTTTTTTTGTTTTATCACTGTCACAATCAATCAGATCTTCAGACTTCAAACCTCCAACATCTTCTACAGTACAGTACATCAACGCCAGTCATGTTCGGCACTCTACGTTATGTCCCGCAGGGCAGCAACGGAAGCTATGTAACCCAAGTCTCGAGCCAGCGTGCGCCCAGACGAGGTACTGGCGGTGATCAGCACTTAGCTTGTGAAAGATGTCGTGCTAAAAAGGTAAGATCAACACTGAAAAGCCAAAGCAAAGTTTACCATGCCAGAATCGTATAAGCTGACTTGGGGTGATTTGTGCTATATAGCTCAAGTGCAGTGGCCAGAAGACGGGTTGCACACGTTGCAAAGCGGCATCCGTAACCTGCACATACCTCAGCAACACGAATAGCGATGGCTCAAAACGACGCGCAGGGAGAACGCGAACGAATAGCAATGGGAGTATCAGTAGAAGTAGAACTTGGTCTCCCACCGATGAGTCGTCTTCAAATTCGGCAACCAAATCTCCAACAGGCGAGAAGACACCGACATCACCTACAAAGGCTCCCAAAAACGTTACTACGACTAGCTCTCAGAACAATGAAAATCTCGAAAGCAGCGGAAATAGCGATAATAAAGACAATAACGCCAATAACAGTAATAAATCCACTTACGGAGCTGAAGAGCATCTCATATCAGGCGCAAACCCGACTTTGGCCAACCAGTGTAATCTCATTGATATGCCTGACTGGCCTACGACTTTTGACGCCACTGATAATTTTGATATGAGCCACTTCGTCGGCACAGGCTATATACCAGATGAAGATATCCAGATTTTCGATGCGGATTTCTCTATGTCGCAATTCTTGACAGCACAGAATCTCGATTTTGATACCTCCTTTGATACTTGTAGGATTACCGACGATTCCACATGTAAGTCGCGACCCTTCATTTTTACGACTATTCGATTCTAATGACATCGTAGTCAATTTGAACCCCTTAACCGATTCAATTCACGACTTTTCTGTCAATCAACAACTTGACCAACAGAATGCTATGCGAATCCGAAGCCTGTCATCACCCAGTCTCGAAGCGGAGCCTGTGATCAACATGGATTCCGAATGCGCTAGGCGAAATTCAGTCCAGACAGTTTCTACTACTTCAATCCCGTCACTTAGCCTATCAGTTTCCTCTTCACACGAGAATTTATCGACTTCTCAGGGTGCGAATGGTACTACTTGTCAGTGCTTGCAAGCGACGGTCTCCATGCTCGAGGAAATAGAAACCAAAATCCATTCGGATGATGGCCCAATGTCTATCGATACGATGATGAATTTCCACCAGGAAGCGCTTCTCGAAGCTACCTCGGTGCTTCTATGCGGACATTGCAGCGATCGGTCTGAGAGAATGATGCTGCTGGCTATGGTCTGCGAAAAACTTACGAATCTCTGCCAGCATTGCGTCTCGGAACTTGACCGTCTCGAGACAAACTTAAACTCGGCCTCGAACACTTCAGTAGTTGAGCAGCGTGAGCCAGCAGGTGCAGAAATGCAACTTACGCGAATGCCTTCTAGCGAAGATGTATCGCTTCCTTTCCGGGCAACAACTTGCGGCGAATACAAGATCAAAGTTCCCAAAGACTGGGTGCATCTCATGAAGGTACTCATCTGTCTACAGTTGCAGGCACTGAACGGGTTTTTGAAACGCATGAAAATGGTTTCGTTCATCGCTAGACGAGAAACGCACCTTTCGATGCTCAATTCCTGTGAGCTCAGAGTGCAGAAGATTGGACAGAAGCTTGGACAGAACTTACCGAGGAATTAGGGAGTTATGGAAACGTGCGAAAGTCCTGAATGTGGGGGTGAAGACGACGCGAAGGATGCAGCGATGTTTCGACTGATTTTAGATTTCTTTTTTATGTTCTATTTATTTTTCTTCTAGAGGCTTATATCTTGTTGCTCAGCGTGTAGTATTCTCACTTAGTCACAGTATGGTGACCAGACAGTTAGAGCGCAGTCTAGTTCAATAGAGATAGACAGACAAATATTTATTCCAGACATATAGTTAAAATAGATTTTTACTAGCACAAATCAGTCTAGAGTAGTACAGTTTGACTGTGAAGTTGGCTTCTTCGTTGCTGGTTCAGACGAGTGCCGTCGAGAATGTGCTGTAAGCTTATTGAATTACTACCGACACATTGCGTCTCGCTTAACTTTGAAACGACGTTCTGAAGCCAAAACGCAAACGCCCACCTACCTGGACTGCTACAGTAAAACAGTCGCTACCTGGCATCGATGAGAGTTGCGCCCTTCTCAGAATCAATATACCTTTAAGAAAACATTTCATGCTTCTTGGCATTGGAAACCGAGGATCTCCTATGCGTTCTCCCACGCATACTGTATGTATGTACTGTACCTTAATGTCTCCATCCTGAGGCTTGATGATTGGTGGGGGGGGGAAATTCCATCAAACTGTGCGCACTGGCTCAATTCTGAGTCAAGCAAAACTAAACTCCCATAATCATGACATACATACATGCTTGAGTGCTTGGACCCAAGTCGAAAGTCGTAAATTGCGTACGGTACGTATGTAATATGACCGATGATCAAGATGTGCCAGCAACCCGGCTGGCACGAAATTGGACCAACTCTAAATTTCACGAGGATCCACATATCATGAGAGTGAATTCACATTTACTTGGGCAACAACGACATTGTGCTAAAGCTTTTGGGCTGTTTCTGCAGAAATGACAGCAAGAGGATACAGAATAATTGGGGCACGGTAGAAAACTTGCGACTGTTCAAAGAGTTTTAGTAACAGCTAGTCACAGCAAGTACCAAACATGCATACTCTGATACTCCTGCCGAGTTGTGCGAAAAGAGAATACGACAGCGAACTCATGAATACGACTGCTAAAGTATTGTAGACATCGGATCTTGGGCTTTACTTATCTGTCAAAGCTTATGTACCGGTAGACTCCCTTGTGCTACCCAAACTCACTCCAGGGTGAGATTTGTAATAAAGTTCAAAGATGACAAGATCCTTCGGAGATTTTGCATCGGAGAGATGTCCTTTCGGAAATGCGGAACACTATTCTTTGCTGAAGTTTTTGGGCTGCCAAATAACACTTTGAGGTCCATCTGGTATAGACGTAATCAGTCAGCACACAACTTTGTTCAGACGGAAATGGCACACACTTGCGTCATAAGTCCCAAAGCTGCCATACCCGAACCTGAATCAGGATATACCGTATCTGGAAACATTCTAGATGCTTTGAAATTCCCCGGTAAATTCACCTTTCGCTTTCCAATACGGACATCCCCCACGCTGAGGCACCGCTCCTGCGTCACAACGCCGTGGATTCTATCTGTTGTTATACATTTCGCACTTGGACCGAGTGTGAAGACTAACAAAACTTTTTTTTGTTTCTTTTATACCTACCTTATCATGGGCCAGATTTTCAGACCTTGGACGGCAGGCTTTACTAAACCCGACGTTTGCTCATTGCCAAGTACATCAACACTTATTGCTGCAAGTCTGTTGACCTTCAGCCTTGCCATAACAGCAATTCTCACTTCTCTTCAACTTGTCTTGGCACTTTATTTCTTTGTCAAATTTTGCTTCCGGCACGAAGAAACTGAAGTTTCGCAGCCTTTAGTATTCGGGTCTTCTATTCTTTTCCTCGGGACTATTCTTATGATACTTGGTAGCCCATCCTTCGCTAAACTTCATATTTTCAACAAACAAATTTAAAGGGTAATAGTTCTACAATTCACGTATTGGTACTTTAACAAGAAGAGATGTGCTGACCTTTAATTTCAAGTCCCAAAAGTTGAACTTTATCTACAGACAAAATGTCTGTCATGATGGTCAACCCCGTCCCTACGGACCGTATCATTACCGACAGCAAAAACCAATGCACATGTGGAGTCACCAGCATAAACAGCAAGGAAGATATTATGGTATACATGACCCCGGACTCAGGATACAACAGCCCAACACAAGAAATATCGCTATGTTCAGAGCAGTCCCGAAGCATAGACGACTGCATTGAATTATACAAAACCAACCGTACCGAGGAATTGAGCGATGTCGACTTCATGGAACTCACTCTACACGGTGTTATTCCCATGCATGCACTGGAGAAGGTCACTGGTGATTGCGCAAGAGCGATCCGAATCAGAAGAGGTGTAGTTTCCCGAACACCAGGCACCCCTACAGGTTCCTCTGTAGAGGCTTCTCAGCTTCCTCACACCAATTATAATTTTGAGGATGTAGTTGGTCGTTGTGCCGAAAATCTCATCGGATACATGCCTCTACCGGTTGGGGTTGCAGGCCCTCTCACCGTCGACGGAAAGCCAGTCTACCTTCCCATGGCCACAACCGAGGGTGCACTTATTGCCAGTACCTCACGTGGTTGCAAAGCCATCAACCTCGGAAGTGGTGCCCAAACTGTTGTTATTGGTGACAACATGACCCGAGCACCAGTTGTTACCTTCGACAACATAAAGGAAGCTGCGTTCGCTAAGATATTCATCGAAAGTCCCGCAGGCCAAGATGTACTCCGAGTGGCTTTCAGTTCCACAACAGGCTTCGGAAAACTTATTGATGTTATGGCGAAGATGGCTGGTCGTTCTCTCTATCTTAGATTTAGAGCTTCCACCGGCGAAGCCATGGGAATGAACATGATGGGCAAAGCGACCGAGGCAGCTCTCCACACCCTTCGCAGCATCGATGGATTTCAGACCATGAAAATCGTATCTCTTTCAGGAAATCTTTGCACCGACAAAAAGCCCGCAGCAGTCAACTGGATCCTCGGCCGTGGAAAGTCCGTCGTTGCTGAAGCAGTCATTCCTGCCGACGTCGTGAAGAAGATTCTGAAGTGCTCTGTTCCTTCGCTGGTCAAGCTTAACATCGACAAGAATCTGGTTGGTAGCGCTCTTGCAGGGATGGCAACTGGAGGCTTCAATGCACATGCTGCTAACGTGGTCACTGCAATTTTCCTGGCCACAGGACAGGATCCTGCACAGAATACTGTGAGCAGCAATTGCTTAACGCTGATGGAAGAGTAAGAAATCCTCAACAATATCCTATTGCGCATTTTGGAACTGATTTGTTTTAGGCTTGATGACGGTTCTTTGCACGCAAGTGTTACAATGCCATCCATCGAGGTTGGTACCGTCGGTGGTGGAACAGCTCTCGCACCACAATCTGCGATGCTGGATATGATGGGAGTCAAGCAAAATGATGATGTTCCACAAGACGGCAGCAGAGCTTCAAACTTAGCAGCCATCATCGCAGCAGGTGTTTTGGCAGGCGAATTGAGCCTTTGCGCTGCTTTGGTTACAGGGGAATTGATCAAGAGTCACATGTCGCTAAACAGAAAGCCATTGACTGACACTGTAGAGTAGTCGACTCGTAAAGTATCACGCTCTTTTAGACGTTATAGATTTATACCTTCTTGATATTTCTTAGCCGTACTGTTTTGGGGAGTTTACTTTTGTATTTATTTAAGAATCTATAAAACACATCAAGTAACAAAGTCGATGGAATTCTAAATCCTTTGATAACATGAAAGTTCCACTGAACCAGTGATGAATAACTCATACACTTAGGTTGCTCAAATGAAGTGAGTTGGTTATTCCAGGTGAAGTAGGCAAGTCTTGTCAATTGCACAAGACGGATGGGATCGTTTAGATTAAGATGATTATGACCAAAGCTAAGAAAATAGGAATAAAATCAGCAATAAATAATTTGCAAACTTGTTAACGCTACCAGAAAAGAAAGGAAATAGTGTGAGGTGCATCTTTGGATCAAATGTAAGATATATATATGATTTTCCTACCATACCCGAGTCTTGTGTAGACGACTTTGGTGGTGTCATATTAGATAAATTTTACAAGTCATAACTAACTAAAACTAAGAATCTCTATGCCTAATCGTGATCCAAACGTATTCTGGCAGAAATAAATAAAAAGGGATTCCGAACACATGACAAATGACCTGTTCAAAATCACCAGATTAACGTATTTATACCAGGTTATGAGCTGCCATTATCAGCTGATTTTGTACAAAGATGCTCAAAACAGACATTCGTGAGCACCCGGACGAGAAGCAGTCCAACTACTTTGGGCTGCGGAACATTTGTATCTGTTCTGCTCGCTTGTTTAAATTTACTTTCGGCCTAGCTAAAAGGGGTCTATAAGCGACGGCGGGATTTTCCTTTCGAAGACAACCTCGAAATCCCATAATTATGCAAGGATGCGCTTATTCGGAGCTTATGCTGTACCATAACCATAAGAGTCTGGATAGTACAAAGATTTGTAAAAGGTTCTGGTATTCTACTTAATAATCTGTTTCTTCAGATATATTCGTCATAGAACTTCAGCCTTTGAAATTTGACACAACTTCAGGTGAAAGTAATTTGCATATTATCAATATGGCTACCGATATGGACATGACAATGATGCTAGCTCCACCAAATCTCAAGAATATACCAGCTGGGTATATCATTACATCGGTGAGACTTGATACCTCGTTGATTAAATTTTGTAAATACTGATATTCGCAGGTTGTATTGATTGCATTTGTCTACAAATACTACAAGCATGTTACGCATCCTCTTTATCGATTTCCAGGACCTGCTCTTGCAGCTTGGAGTAATGTACTACATTCGTATCTTTTCTTCGCTGGTCGCCAACCCTACAAGATCCTCGAGCTCCATCAAAAATACGGTCCTGTTGTCAGAGTTGCACCCAATGAGCTTTCTTTCACCACCGTGCAATCTTGGAAAGACATATACGGTTTCCGACAGGGACACAAGACTTTTGTCAAGAGTCCGTTTTACGATGGTGGCAGCTTCGCCGATCAAGCACATTCAATTGTTAGCGAGAGAGAGACCCAGTTGAGCATGGCAAGCAAGATGAGAAAATATCTTTCGCATGCTTTTTCAGACCGATCATTGAAGGGTCAGGAAATCCTCGTTTCTGAAGTCGTGGATCTCTTCATTGAGCAACTTGGCAAGAATGGTTCGGGTCCAGATGGAACTGATATGGTAAAGTGGTTCAACCTCGCAACATTCGATATTATTGGAAGTTTGGCATTTGGAGAATCTTTCGACGGCGTCAGATCAGGTACGAGAGCCTAGAAAATATGTGGTAAACAAGATTGCTAACTGTCGCGATCTTCAGGAAGATTCCATTTCTGGATTGACCTTGTTACTAAGGCTCTCAGACAAGGAGCACTTGCAGATTTCTTCTCCAGGTTCCCTCTAATCGCTAAGGTTTTCAAGAACTTATTCTCCAAGTCTATTGCTGCATTGGTTCACGACACAAGAGTCCACGAGGGCCACACGATGGCACTAGTTGAAAGGTAAATTATCTGTCATACAAACCAAGTACGAGAATCTTTTTCTAAATCCTACATAGACGTCTCGAGAAGACTACTACAAGACCTGACTTCTTGACTCGGATATTGGAGGATCGGGAAACCAAGAATATCAGCAACGTGCAACTCGCAGCTCACGCATCCGATTTTGTGTATGTTCCCCATACTTTGTATTACTCTTATTAACTTGGTTTTTAATAATGAACGCTGCAGAACTGCTGGGAGCGAAACGACTGCAACAGCACTAAGCTGTATTACTTATTATCTTCTCAAATACCCAGAGATCCACAAGAAGCTTCAAACAGAGATTCGTTCCACCTTCAAGAATTATAGCGAGATTGATGCGCAGTCTACTGCGCCTTTGAAGTACTTACATGCTGTGTGTCTAGAGGCACTGCGTATCTATGCACCTCTTCCTTTTTCGATGCCGAGAGTCGTACCGGAAGGTGGAGATACCGTTGATGGACATTTCCTTCCTGCAGGTGTAAGTACAGTACTCTCTCTTTCTACCGGATCTGGTGTTAAAGCAAAGCAAAGGAAAATTAATCTTTGTCTTGCTTGTAGGTTACGGTTCAAACCAACCCATTGGCAGCATCACTGTCGACTGAGAATTTCGACGCTCCTTTGGAGTTCAGACCCGAGAGGTGGTTGGGAGAAAACACCAAGGACTTGCTCGAAGCAACACAACCATTCTCACTGGGTCCTCGTGGTTGTTTAGGACGAAGGTGAGTTTTGCCCTGGTTCGTTTTCTGTTAAATAATTGAATGTACTGATAATTTCTTAGTTTGGCTTGGATCGAATTACATACGATTGTTTCGAAGCTCATTTTCACTTATGACCTTGAGTGGCTTAACACAGATATGGATTGGCACAGGGACTCTAGAATGCAAACTCTGTGGAAGAAGCCAGAGCTGAGAGTGAGAGTACACCGGAGAGAGTCTGTTGCTGTTTGAATATCTACGGCGATTTGAGATCTACATGTCGAAGAACTTTCTTGTCCTATCTCCATTTTTCTATCTTTGGTGTTATATAAGCAACGTTGTAGCTTCGAGTATTTTGCTTTGTGCATAACCTATATAAAGTCTCAAGAGTTTTTCATTCTCTGTACCTAGTGATTTCATTAGAGAAGAATAGTAAACAAGCTCTGCTCATTGCTTTCCCTAATACGGCATCACAAGATGAACATCCGCAAAACTACGAAGCAATATGACTTCCTAAGATATTAATTCTGGAACCTTGACGATCTACGCATATTCATTGAAGTTTACCGCTATTTTAGTCTCTCCACCATGTTAAGTAGAGAGCAGATTCCCATCACACAACTGCTAGAATCGTGCTTAGCACGGTTCTAATGACAATATAGTCGAGGATTTAGCAAACTAAATCATTTTTTTGCGTTGGGAAACCTGTTTACACTGTTTAAAATGCTACTGCGTATGCTAGTCATACACTTGATTCTTATTCAAGACGTCACGCACATTTTTGAAAACAGTGCAATTCTCCAAAAATGGAAGACAAATAAAATGCAACCTTCGAAGCAGAAGTAGGCAAGTCCTGCGAATCAGATTTCGGGAAACCTCTATAATCATCGATTAATAGTACAGTAGTTCACATGCCCTTTCTTGGAGCATTACGGAGCAGGGTCCTCTCAAATTGTGTGTCGCTTGATCAATCTTCCGAACTCCTTTCAGTAACAGAAGTTTATATCTGCCGGGTCTTAATGCAACACCGAAAGAGGTTACCAGGAACTTTCGACTTTCCGAGATCTTACCAAAAGAAGATCCAGGAGAAACTTCAGATGCAAACCCAACCCGGTATTGTAGGCATGTGTTACATGTTCTCGCTTCGCATCCAAGGCTATCGGAAAGATCAATTCGGTTGGTTTAGGATCGACTATCGCGACGAGAAAACAAATGAAAATTATATATATATATTCTCGCAATGCCGAGTCGCGTACAATAATTTCTTCCTGTTAAGCACATTGCGACTTCGTAGTAGAATTAAAAACAGAATCCTCCACCACCAACAACAAAAATGACGAGTCTTAACATTACAGAAGCAGCGATTCCTTCTCTTGCCGGAAAGGTCGCTATCCTCACCGGTATGCAATCCGAGACCGCAAATAAATAGCACTTTCACGTTGGAACCTACTAATATCAAATTATCAGGCGGTTGCTCGGGAATCGGTCTCGCTGCAGTCCAGATCCTCGCTTCAAAGGGCGCAAAAGTCTACGCATTGGATATTAACGCGCCAGAGGATCCCCTCCCATCAGGTGCGACATATATGAAATGCAATACTGGTTCCTGGAGTGAACTCAGCAGAGTATTCAAAGAAGTAGGGGATGTGGATTTTGCCATCGCTAATGCAGGTGTTTTCGGAGACAACAAATTATTTCGAAGACAAACTTGATGCGGAAGGAAATCTCCAAGAACCCACTACACCTATTTTCGACGTTAATTACCGTGGGGTTTTGAATTTCGTGAAGCTGTCTCTACATTCTATGCGTAGGACTGGAAAGGGAGGTAGCATCGTCATTACTGCCAGTGCTACTGCATACGCACCAGAACAGTCTCTTCTCTTCCGGTTTACAGCGCAACAAAGCTTGGTGTAAGTATTTTCGTAACCTCTCCATATTTATGTGTTTTGCTAGAGTACAATATTGCTTCTTTGCAATGCTATTCGACTTCTGACTAATTGATTTCCCGGCTTAGTTGGTCGGTCTTATCCGAGCTTTACGTTCCACGGTCCCAACAGACAACATCTCTATCAATGGTGTTGCTCCAGCAGCAACAGTTACGAAACTTCTGCCTCAGAACCTAGCTACACCTCTAATGGCAGCTGGTTTACCCGTCAGCAGTGCTTATTTCGTTGGCTTGGCTTTGGTGTATTCGGCTGTCGCGCAACAATCTCACTCAGTCGAGGCGTATGGCAAGGACTTGGATAAGCCTACACCTGGGAAATGGAATGGTAGAGTCATTTTGACACTCGGAGATACGTATACGGAGTTGGAGGAGCCGATTGCACGCTTGAGACCGCAGTGGTTTGGGCAGGAGAACACGGTTATGACGAGAAAGCAACAGGCTGCTACGGATTTCCGTACTCCGGTCCAGGCTTAAATGAAATGGCATGACATTGCGATTTAGACTCTCGTTTTTATAAGCAGAATCAAATTATATCAAAACATTTCAATGTAAAAACTTCTAGCGTCATAGTTCAACGCGTGCTACATTATGAAATTTCAAGTTTGTCTTTGCCCACTTCACTTCAGCTTAATTAAATCTATGATTTTACGTTCCTCTTTGAACTTTGTGTTCTTCATCACGCAGTGCTTTATTAATACCGAACATGATTTGTGGAAATCATGCCAGAAAAGCCACGTATCTTTACTCTTACAAGAATTCCGATTGTCACTTTATACTTTCGGAAAGTCTGTTAGGCGACGTCAAATTCCATTTTCGGACAAATTCCGAGGCAGAGAGAGCTATGACATCCTTTTTACAGTAAGGTGAGAGATACGTAGCAAGGCCACTTACCGGGCAGAGGGGCTCGGGGAACTGAGATTGGTAACTGTGCGGTATTCCCAAAACATATTTGTTCACTCCAGTAGCCGCAATAAAAAGAATCTTTTAAGACGCGCCTACTAGCTACACACTACTTGCCGTCTTATTTATTTATTGTCGATGACAAAAATACAACCATGTTAGACAATAGCCAAACCGTTTCATTCAAACGATATATCCTTAATCAATGGGAGGCTTCATCTCCAGCCGACCTGGCTAAGGTTGGAGCGCAGCTATCATTGAGCCTGGTATGTTGAATCCACTACTTTCTACCAACGAAAATAAATTCTATTAAGAGACAAGTATAATAATATTTTGGTGTGAAAATTCAAGGCCACATTATATATTCTAGCTTCAGTAGTCTACAACCTTTATTTTCACCCATTGGCGAAATTCCCAGGACCTTTCTTGGCTCGTTCAAGTCTGGTAAGTTTGATCTATTCTGGTCTTAGCTGTAGATACTAAGCTACGGCAGTTATGGAGAATATTTCATACTATGGGTGGTCGCTTCCACCGTGTGATTGACCGCCAGCATGAGATCTATGGTACGTAACCTCTATTTGAGTGTTGCGCAAAAGATAAGAATTCATGATCTCAATGCTGATATTTCATTAGGTGACGTTTTCCGTGTCTCCCCAAACGAGCTTTCTTTTGCATCGGTCGATTCATGGAAGTCAATCTATGGCTTTCCAACTCCTGGACAACCAACCTTGATCAAAAGCAAATTTTACGATATGTACGGAGCGGGTTTTAAATCGCTTTGCATTGGAAGTGAGCGAGATCCTAAAGCACATAGCCGCATGAAGAAATCGCTATCTGCCGCTTTCTCTACGAAATCTCTACTAGAGCAAGAAGACATCATTCAACGATGCGTAGATGGCTTTGTGGAGAGAATCGGTAAAGATGGCGCACCTGGTACAAAGGGACTAAATATGACAAAGTGGTATGAGATGGTCGCATTCGATATTCTTGGGGAGATGGCCTTCGGCGAATCATTCCATTGTATTGAAAATGGTACGTTCTACTTCATATATGGTTTATGTTATGCATACAGTAAGCTGATTCAAACAGGCAAGTCTCATTTCTGGGCGGAACTTATCGTGGATCATCTTTACTTTATTTACTATTGCCGATAATCTTCGCCAATACCCACTGTTTGTGTATCTTGCTAGACTAGCTAGTCCGTACTTGGGAAGCATCCGCAACAAGCACACTGGGTACACGAGAGAGAAAGTTGAAAGGCAAGAACTTGGCAAAAATATGTTTAATTTACTCATTGTCACTAACTTCTAACTTCTCTTCTCTCAGTCGCCTATCTAGCAAATCTTCTCGCAAAGACTTCTTCACAACTCTCGCCAAAAAGGTAGAAAGTGGAGAAGTAGATAAGGAAGAAATGACAGCCCACACATCCACTCTCATGTAAGCTCAGAATATACCGTTGTTAAAGATACGTCAAGACTATAGAGCTCATACAAGAGTGTCCTAGTATCGCTGGTGGAGAAACTGTCTCTACCTTCCTAGCTGCAACAACCTACCATCTGCTCCGAAACCCAGATGCCTACCAGAAACTGAGAGATGAAATCCGCGGTCGATACAAGTCATACGAGGAAATCGATGCCAATTCTGCTCTCCAACTACCCTATATTCAAGCTATAATCTCCGAAGGATTAAGAATTTACCCTCCCGGTTCACAAGGATTCCCCAGAATTTCTCCCGGAACAACTGTTAGCGGTCACTGGGTACCAGAAGGAGCAAGTTTTACCTAATTAATCCTGTTTTTGCTATGATTTCGTAACTAACATCACTTACTTATCTACCTAGGCTGAGATATACACAAGCGCATGGACTGTAACCCATGATCCTCGAAACTTCCACGACCCTCATAGCTTTAAACCAGAGCGCTGGACCGATAAGGAGTGTACCGATATCAAAGAAGCTTCTCAACCCTTCTCACTAGGTCCAAGAGGCTGTCTTGGAAGAAAGTTAGTTTTTTTTTAAATTCTTTTATATCTTTCTAATTCTATATAAATTACTGTGGCATAACTAATCTTCTTCTTCTTCATATAGTTTCGCTTATGTCGAGATGGCTTTGATTCTAGCTAAGATGCACTGGAGGTACGATATGGAAATGGTGAATCAGAATCAGAAATGGGAAGAAGATAGTTCGATCCATGTCATGTGGTCGAAGCCTGAACTTTTTGTTCGCTTTCATGAGAGAGTGTAGAAAGCTTGTCTTTGTGTATGATGAGAGATGAAGTACGGTTTACTGATCGATCTCACCTTCATCAATGTCATTTAGAAAGGTATCCAGAAGCTCATAGCTTCTAAGGGGAGTCAGAGAAGTTACGATGGCTGGAAAGAATGAAATTGAAACATTTGATTAAACATACTCGTATGATGTTCAATTTCCATCTTAGTAAATCGAGTTCTCCCTTTCCACCTTAGAATAAGTGAACTCTGTCAGTATGTACATAGCTGTTCAATGTTGTCGCTTAATTCCTATGCTTTGCTGATCTCACCCGATCTAAGGAATCTACATCATTTTATTGTCGCATTCCACCCAAAGAGCTTATTTGACGTTTATATTAGTATCCCCTAATTCAAATAGACTAATGTGAAAGGAAAACTAAACTATTCATACCCAAAGTTGTCTATAAAATGCCACCCAGGCTCTCGAGATAGATTCACTGAAGTTTTTGCTATATAGAAAAAGACTTCTATATTCGACAAAGAATGCCTTTATCAACCAAAACGACAAATTTTTTATGCTATGAATTAGTTCTCAAATATCAGTTTTTACTATGTCAAATTTTCTCGGAAACCTCGAACTTAGAGAAATATTAAAATCATGCAGATTTAGTTGGAAGCTGTATCTTAAGAGTCATTACTCGATTAAATCCACATTACAACAGTCCTTCCAAATACAGCGAGCGGTATACTTATTACATGCACTAGGCTATCTACTTGAAACTTATCCTCAAGCAGCTATTGTAAATAGATGTTGCATTACGATTCATGACGTGTAGATCTCCAAATGCTTATCCCTAACTAATCTAATAGACTATATGACAGAATACATTAATTGAGCAAAATAAAAGCTTACTGAGGTGAGGGCGTGCGTTTCATATACCAACTATCATTTCCACGCAGTCCGGGTCCGGAGAATTCTCTTACAGTAAAAATAAGGTTTCAACAACTCCATTGGCTTTTTCTGTTTCGGCTTTTGCTGAAGAAAGGTTCCCCGGCTTCAATCCGGACTCGGTCGATATCCGCATTAGGAATTTTGTTCAGGCCTTGGCATTTTTCGTATCAATAGAATCTCTTGAATATAATGATTATATGAATAAGTACAGTACAAATATTTCGGAAGACATTTATTGATCAACCCATAAATCACGTTAACAATTTTCTCATTACATGTTAGAACACGACGGGAAACTGAAAATCTGAAAGAGATCACGAGATTCACAATGGCCGCACAAGATCGACCGGTAGGGGTGGGAATTAAGGCAATGGAGATTTATCTACCCAATAGAGTGAGTATTTCCAGAAAAAACTGGTAGCAATTCAAATCAACTAATTCCCAGCAAGTATATAGCACAATCTGAACTAGAAGTTCATGATGGTGTCTCGGCGGGGAAATATGAGATAGGATTGGGTCAGATTAAGATGGGATATTGTGATGATAGAGAAGGTATTTAATGCCTTCTTTGAAGATTCTTCAATCTTTTACCTCTTGTTGATCGAACACTAACTGAATCCTCACTCCCTCAGACATTTATTCTTTTTGCTTGACGGCTGTCTCGCAGCTACTAGAAAAGTATGAGATTTCTCCATCCTCAATTGGCCGCCTGGAAGTTGGTACGGAGACCTTACTTGATAAGTCTAAATCAGTCAAGTCTGTTTTGATGCAATTATTCGCACCATCAGGAAACACCGATATCGAAGGTGTAGATACGATAAATGCATGTTACGGTGGTACCAATGCCTTGTTTAACGCTATCAACTGGGTCCAATCAGATTCTTGGGACGGTCGAGATGCTATCGTCGTAACTGGCGATATTGCAATCTACGACAGGGGACCAGCTAGACCTACGGGGGGTGCAGGAGCTGTTGCGATGTTAATTGGACCTAATGCACCATTGGTTATTGAGTCTGGAAGACGAGGAAGCTATATGCAACACACTTACGATTTTTATAAGCCAAATATGTCAAGTGAATATCCTGTGGTGGATGGTCAATATTCTATCGAATGTTACTTTCGTGCTTTGGATGGTTGCTACAAGGCTTATACTTATACTGCTCGGAATAAGAGAGTTGAAGATAGAAAGGCGGCAGTTACCAATGGCTCTACTTCGAATGGACACAAATCAAATGGAGTCCATCAGAATGGAAATGCGAATGGCTCGGGCAAGGAAGATATTCAATCTCAGAGCAATGGCCACACCAATGGACAAACGAATAGACACGCAAATGGATACGCCAATGACAATACAAATGGGTATACCAACGGACACACTAACGGGTACACTAACGGACATACCAATGGACACAATAATGGAAATACAAACAACGGAACAAAAGAAACCACCCTCAGTGACACCACCGAGTTCGAAAACTTCGACTACATGTGTTTCCACACCCCCAACACGAAACTTGCGCAAAAGTCCTACGCAAGATTACAATACAACGACTACATGCTCAACCCGCTCAATCCCAAATACAAGACCATCCCAGCCTCAATCCGCGACATCACAGCCGAGAAATCTCTCAGCGACAAATCAATCGAAAAAGCATTTATGACTCATACATCAGATTTATACAAGAAGAGATCACTTCCAAGTGCTCTTGCTGCATCTATGTGTGGAAATATGTATACTGCTAGTGTATACGGTGCTCTTGCAAGTCTTATCTGTAACGTCTCGTCGGATGAGCTTGCGGGGAAGCGAATCGCTATGTTTAGTTATGGATCGGGTCTTGCGAGTTCGATGTTTTCGTTGAGTGTTGTTGGGGATGTTGGGAAGATGAGAGGGGTGTTGGATTTAAATTCGAGGTTGAAGGCTAGGATTCATAAATCGCCTACGGAATATGAGAAGGTATGTTTTATCTTGTCTTCTTTTTGCTTTTGTTTTTTGTGTTTTTGTGTGTGTGTGTGAAGATAGCTGGCTAACTTTTCATGGAAAGGCTCTTTATCTGCGTGAAGTGGCTTACTCGAGAGCTGGGTTGACTCCTTATGGTGATGTGGATGAGTTGGTTAAGGGAACCTATTATCTTGAGTATGTTGATGAGAAGTTTCGACGATTTTACAAGATCAAGGAATAAGCTTCTTCCAGTGATGAGAACTTATTTTCGAGGGAATATAGGTACAAGAAGTGTGTGACTAGAAAAAAAACTTTGTAAAAAAGCTTAGTATTGTTTACAACTATGTATAGATTATAGACCTGGATGTTTTGTTCTTTATATATGTGATGATAGGCCTCATCAACAACTATAAAGGCAATAAACATATTTTCAAATATGTTACTTAAACGTAGAGTTTCACTTGCATCATACCAATCTTTTCACACTTAGTATGTATGTGTACCGCAGAAATTGTAAGTCTGTGTCGGACTCAAAGCAATGCAACGACTTTAGTAAATACCAAGCAGTCTATTTGAGAAAAAGGAGAAATTAATATAAAAGTATTTATACAACTGGAAAATAAGTTTCCCCTAGACCTAGACCTAGAAATATATGTGCATTGCAATGGATTTCATTGAAAATAGTACATGTCAAATATATGTTTAGAGTATTGTTACATTCTATAAGATTCTTTGTTCAACTAATAGAAGAATATTACACTATTAATGCTCTAACATTTCAAATTTAGTTGATAAAGCTATAAAGTTATACATATCTTATCTTGGATCAATAAGTTATTTCTAGTTAGCTAAAACTAATATAAAATCTTGAAAAGTACTACAGCTAAAAAACTTTGGTTAATTAAGTGTAATTATTATAGTTTACTCTACTCAAAAAACATTAACAAATAACCAATTTTTTTTAATTACTAAGAACTAGTAAAAGTAGGTGTTGTAGAACCCCTTTACTTTATGTATAGTTAGTAAGAGTCCTTTCTTTATTTGAAAACTCAATGGTAAAAAAAAACATTGCCTCTTAAATTTTCAACTACTAAAGTTATATAATCATTTAGAAAAGTCCTGCTTTTTAACAAGTATATTAGCCTATAACTGCACATCTGTAAACTTTGGTTAAATCTATCGATATATATTCTGGGGTAACTTAGTTAGTTTGAATTACCTAGTTGCCCATCTCCAACAAGGCATAAAGCAAAATATCTTATAAGTTAAACTACCGTGGTTTGAGTAACTCGAATTGAGTTATCATTGCCTCAATCTTATCTGGGGAATTTAGGGCTACTAAATTGATTTGAGTTACTCAAAAGCAAAGCTTTTGAAAAACAAAGATCTCTCAATTTCCTTACCTTTCAAAGCATCGATTACTGAAATTAATTCAAGTGACTCAGAATCGGAAATATTTCTCAACTCAGCTAATTGGATCCGGGGACTTTTGAGCAACTGACACAATCTAGGTCACTAATTTAGTATGAGTAACTAACTTGTTCTAAATAACTGAGATAATAAACCACTATATTCAAAAATCTGTGAACCTTGATTAATCTAATTTGTAAATTTCTGACCAACTAACTTAGTCTGAGTAACTAACTTGATTTGAGTAACTAACTTGTTTTGAAAATCTGAAGTCCCACACACAACTATATTCATCAAATTGTGAATTTCTGAGTAGCTGACATGTTTTGGGTGACTGACTTGTTTTGAGCGACCCAGAACCAGAACGCTTTTGTGTTAAGGAATTCTTTGTCTTTATTCATCGATCAGTGAGTTTTTGAGCGACTGGCTTAACTTGAACAACCGACTTCATTTGAACGACTGACTTATTTTGGGCGACTGACTTCATCTAGATGACTAAATTAACTTGGGCAACTGAATTATTTTGAGTAATTAACTTATGTTGAATTACCCAGAATCAGAACGTTCTCGCTTTAACATCTTCTTCCCTATTCACCGATCTGTGACTCGTGACTCTCTCGCTTAATTCGATATGTGAATTCTCTCAGCGACTGATTTGATCTGGGCGACTGACTTGATCTGGGCGACTGGCTTGATCTGGGCGACTGAATTAACTTGGGCGATTGAATTGATTTGAGTAACTATCTTATATTGAGTTACCTAGAATCAGAACATTCTCGCTTTATCGACGTCCCCCCTATTCACCAATCCGTGAATCTCTCGCTTAATTCGATCTGTGAGCGACTGACTTGATTTGGGCGACTGACTTCATTTAGACAACTCAAATCATCAACACATTTTCTTCCAAAAAAAACTCCTTCTCCTCCAATAGCCCGAAACCACCACCCACCATGGGCAATACAAAGTCTGCCATCGCCCCCGCCCAGTAAGTCAACCAGTTAATTGCCCCGCAGACACTACCATATTCACGATAATCCTAATATCCATAGTGCCTATGGCTCCGAAACAGCGATCTTCCTCATCGGAACCCCACCAACAGAATTCCGCATCTACAAAAAGCTTCTCCCCAACCGCGCCTCGACCTTCAAATCCCACCACACCTCCGCCTTTACCAAGAACACGCCAGCAATCCTGCCTAACCTCGATCCTACAGCTTTCAAAGACATAGTCGAATACCTCCACTGCGGCGTAGTCCCACAAGGAAACAGTACAGAATGGAGAATGCCAAATCTCAAGCCCGTCTACGGAATACGAATCATAACCATCTATTCCTACGCGGAAACATGGCAGATGAACGAATTGATGAACCGAATCCTCGACGAATGGCGATTTCACCTCTGGAGAACTGGTGCTGGTGTGAGTCCTGGTCAGATTAAGAGGATCTATGAGGTTACGGGTCAGGGTAGTATGTTGAGGAGATTCGCGGCCGTGAGTGCTGCTTGGGATTGTCTTGCTCGGACTGAGGAGAATAAATTGTGTCCGGTTACTTCTAAGTATTCGGATCTGATTCGTGAGATTGATGCTTTTAAGGAGGATTTGGCGAGCGCGCAGGAGGAGTTTGGGGAGCTTGTTTTGGGGTGTGGTGCTGATCCTAGGGGTGTTGGGGTTAGGGGTAAGGGGAAGAATGCTAGGGATTTTCATGTTTGTACTTTTCATGTGCATGGTGATGGGGAGGTTTGTCATTCTGATCGGAAGTGGGAAAAGATTGTTAGGAGGATGAGGCCGAATTGAGTTGGTTTGTGATGGATGAATGAGGATTGGGTTTGGAAGGAGGGAATGGCTGTTGGTTGTGTTTGATGTGAAGAGAGGAAGTTATATAATGGGCTGGAAGGAAATTATGGGGGGTACTTTGAGTACTGCAAATGTTGCTTTGAGCTCTGAGGGCCAGGATTCGACTTACTGAGTTAGCGAGCAATGGAAAATTTTGGCTTCCACCTATGAAGCTGCAGAGTAATGATAGAGGCCAATTTTGAGTTTCAAAATCTTTCTGCTCTTGTTAAAATCGTCCTAAATAAAGCTATCATCCAATATCCGCCGCTCAAGCCCAGAAAGCTTACAAAAAACTATTCACTTGATTAGGTAGATTCACTTCGCTTTCAGTCACGGGAAAGCTAAGCGAGCAACCAAATGTGTACACCATTGAGATCAATCAGGGTAGGTAAAAATACCAAAATACGAACTTCTTAAGCAAATAGAGACATTCTATCCGGTACCATTCGTAGATTCTACCCCTACCCCTCCTATTGGATGATTTGGCGCACACTTCAGAGAGATTCTAACAAAATATTCGGTGCCCGCTCGCCTTCTTCAAAAACCCCTTGGACTGAGAATATATTTCTATGCGAGTATCACGGTCATCGGTTCTACCCTGCTGTGAGACATCGGATTTTGTATTTCTGAGGTCTATATAATGTCATTTTTAGAACTTGTTTCGTGGCTCTTGGTCTGCTTGTTCTTTGTTTACTTGTTTCTGTGGCCATGAACAGCTACCTCGATTTCGTTTTCCAGTACTGTTACAGTGGCTCCGAAGTTACTAAAACATACCAAACTCCTCTGATTCTCATGACAGACCCTAGTTAATCACAAAAAACCTCCTTCAAAAGCCCTTATTTTCCACACTCTCTCCCTCAAGGCAACTAGCGTTCTCCTCAATAATCCAAGCATCAGTCTCGCTGCAACGACAATTCTAACCGAGTCTACGACCTTCCTCTCTCTCTAGACATTTCAACCTTTCATCATGAGCTTTCCGTCTACGCCTACAAATCCCAGCAACCTTCTCCAAAGCATCAACAATATCCTCATGAAACTGAGGACCACAGATCTCACACAGGTAATCCTCAGGCTCTTCATCATAATCGGTACTAACACCCATACAGACTTTATGTTGCCAGACTGACTGTACACTGAGTACACGAAATCCATTGTTCGCCTTTAGCATCCTCGTCTGGGTCTGTTTCTATTGCTCCACAGACACAGCATATGAATTCGGTGGTGTCGTTCTGGTCTTGATGGTAAGTAGAGGGATTGTCGTATGGAGATTTTTCATTTTTGTTGGTGTTTAAGTCTGATTCGGTGTTTGAGTTTTTATCATCATGGTGGTTGATTTTCACTTCGTGGTCGAGTTCCGACTCTGAGTCTTCTGGGTCGGATGAGTTGGTAGGCTGATATTCATCTGTGTCATCTCTCTCGGAATCACCAACCTGGTGACTCTCTGAGTCTGAATCGGATTTCACTTCTGATTCTTCTGATTCCAATTGATACTCCCTAATATCCTCTGGTGAGCTATCCTCCGAGTCCTCGATTTCCATATCAGATGATTCAACCTCCTCAATGGTGCCTTGAAAGACTGTTTCTGATGCTTCCACATCAGACCTTCGATTCCATCCAATTGGATTTGTGACGTGCCCATCCCAGTGATCAGTCAACCGACTGTTAGTCCATTTCGGGTACTCGATAGTAATGTGATCTCGCAAGACTAGCTCATCAGCTACTGGTCGAGGTTCCAAAAATTTCGAGATAGGCGGTTGAACGCTGGTGTCAGTCCTGTGAGTGCCCAGCGCGTTTGCCTTGGAAGTGGTAACGGGCGTAGGTAATTCGGTATGTTGTCGTTTGCCCACGGGAGCATCAAGAGATAGACTAGCAGCCCGTTTGTTCGATTCGCGAGGGCTGGTACCTATTTGAGTGTTGATAGCTTTTTTGGCGCGCTTGGAAGTTGGCGGTTGATGTGAGACCATGATGTACCAGTTTTTATTGTCGAATACTGCCTCTGTTCGTGAGTGCGGTTGCAGTGGATATCTAGTCGAGTGACCAGGAGAAATTAAGAGTATTTGTAGATCTAGGGCTCATAAATGTGGTGTAAAGAGAGTGATCTTTTGCTTGCTATAAATATCCCCGGGATTCTAGCTATGGTATTGGCATGTGGCTTTATTACAAGCTCTTCAAGATTAATAGATGCAAGTGTACTTTCTGCAAACCGAAAGCGAAACCAAGACGTTTTGAGTGCTTTGAGAGGCCACCAAAAAAATCCATTATTCTCAGCGTTACGTCGTGTTTACACAGTATTTCCATGCAGTTTATTGAAAGAGAACACAATGAAAAATTACTTCCGACCACTTGAGAAGATTCGGTAGGACTCCTACCGTAGGAGTTCTTTCGTGGACTAATGGAGAAAACAAAATGAGATATGAGTCCGATATAGACTATGCGAAGGTTAAAAAATCCTTAATATTCTAGGATATTTTCAACAAGTACTGTTACCCCAAACTTATTGAGCTTTTTGTATGCATTTCTTTAGAGAGTCCTACCTATTAACAAGGAACTTATGGTCAACACTCGTTGCGCCCCATTGCTCGTTTACCACGTCTCTCCAGAAACAAAGATTTCCTGAACACAATTCAATGTTATCGTTTCTCCTAAGAATTCTTCTCGGCATCTTAAAGGGAATTAGGCCATTGACCCTTACAGTGAAGCTTCTTATGCATTTCCATATTATCTGCCTAACTTCCACGGTGAGTTTCTAGATATCTCTCTGCCTGTGCCATTTCTTCGATCATCTTCGTACAAGTTTCTATTATATTCTGTACACACCATCAATTATTCAAACAACTTTCTCTGCCTCTTCGACCAACTCCTCAACCTTAAACTCTCCATCTCCCCGCCCGAAGCCTTCCAATAGCTTCCTCCTTGTTCCTTCTTGACCCTGCTCCCCATAAAACCTCTGTAAGCAAAGTACCAACCACCTGGCCTCTTCCACACTAACTCCTCTCCCTTCCATAACCTCACCCTTCATCAAAACAACGCCTTTATCGGCTGCTAACTCCAGATGATGGGTGATGGTTGTATGCGGCTCTGAGTATTCGCCCCTCAACTTATACTCCGCCAGATGTGTGAACAAAACCACGACAGTATCCGGTGCGGGAAATGTCCATTGCAAAAAATGAATCTCTGTCGGCGCAGGAGCTTCTTTGGGAAGCGGAAGGATAAAAGATGGGAATTTCTTTGCTGTCTGCTCAATTGTTTTGTAAACTTGAAGAGGGATTGCGGCACAGAGAGAGTTTTCGGAATTTACATGGCGGAGACGCCAGAGTGCCTCGATTTCTTTTTGGGGGAGTGCCCGGGTTTTCTCGAGATCGAGGTATGAGGAGAGGGTTTTGATGCCACTTGAGCCAGGGGCTTTTGGCGTAGGCACCACAGGCGGTGGTGGTGGCGGTGGGAAGGGCGACGTGTATGAGGCTTCTGGGGAGGGAGGTGGTGTAGGTGGAGTGTTGACAGTAGGTATCGAGACAGCAGCTTTCTTCTTCAGGTCCAAGATTTTGTCTTTGTAGACTTCCTTTAGTTCATTTATATCACGAAGGCCCTCTCTATTCCACACGTCAGCACATCTCCTTCAGCATGGCTAGGTCAAGTTGTCCTTACTGCTTGGCTTTCTGTGCAAGCTTCTCCTTGTACTTCTCTATTATCCGGTCGGATTGCTGGGTTGCTAAAAAGCGTACATCGTGGACTTGTGCCCATCTCCGCTGGGATGCACGTAGGTACGGCGCAGCGCCAGACACAATGCGGCGTAAAGCAGGCGATCGAAAGCTTGCCATAGTGAGGGTGCAATTGACAAGTGACAAGCAGAGATGGATGGAAGTTGTTGGATTGTCGCAAGGCTCTTGAAATTGCCGATGATCGAACCACTCACGTGTTTGGTTTGCGCAAGGCTGATCAGATCTTTTCCAGAGAACTGGGGAAGCACCACCAGAACCTTAACACGACATCGAGCAACCCAGAAAATCGGTTTTACTTTCCCATACTACCTATACTTCTCTGTACTGTACTACTGACTGCCTGTCTTTCACATTGATCTGAGCCTCATCCTCATCGATTTATATCTTCACGTCTGGTCAACCTTGTCATAGGTACAGTACTGTACAGTACTTGACAGCCTGCAGCCCATGCCGCTTGGACTTCAAGCAGGGGTTGTCACTTTTGTCTTCTCTGTTCTCTTCGTCTCATGTCTTCCCCCATTCCCAATTGATTCAATTCTTTCTCTTCGCCATCTTCACGACGAACCGCGACCCGTTTTCATCTCTTTCCAGCCTCGTGTCTTATCCTAATCGTCTCCCTCGACTCTTATATTCCCCCAACCTCTCCTATCTCCAGGCCTCGGTACCGACGGCTATTGCCCAACCAGACGTGGGGTAAAGGCCGTAGTGACGCAAAGGAAAGGCGGGCGTAAACCAGGATCAATCCAATCCAGCAGTCTAGTTAGTACCTTTGTAATCCAGTAATCTTCGGCATGTCGAAAACGGTGAGCGTCGTCTCGGGCATAATCCTCTCTAGCGCCGGTGTCTACGGTCTCTCTCTTTACATTGACTGGATTCCGGAGTTCGATATCTACATGTTCATACTGCTTGTTGGTCTCAATCTCACACAATGCCTACCGAATCTTCCTACCCAAAGCTAGACATCCCTAATATTGACCTCTGGGCCTTCTTATTCGAGCGGAAAGATAGAGAGTTTCCTGATGAGAAAGGTACGGTGTTGTTCCCTAGCATTAGTTTGTCTTGCGGGTTAAGGCTAACAAAGCTGTTCAGTAATCTATACGGACCCAGACACCGACCGCTCTTATACATACGCACAAGTCAAGAATACTGCCATCGATTTCGGGAAGGGATTGAAGGCAGTCTGGGATTGGAAGAAGGGAGATGTCCTCGCACTGTATACGCCCAACAGCATCGATACGCCAGCTTTACTATGGGGTGTACACTGGGCAGGCGGCATTGTGTCGCCCGCAAATCCCGGCTATACTGTTGAGGAGCTGGCATTTCAATTGAAGGACTCCGGCGCGAAGGCACTGGCTACCCAAAAAGCACACTTAAAAGAAGCTATGGAGGCTTGCAAAGAAGCTGGAATCTCAGAAGACCGGATCATCTTAATTGGCGACGCACGAGACGACCAGGCAAGGTTCAAACACTTCACGAATATCAGGAACATATCAGGGGCTTCGAGATATCGCAGGGCTAAGATAGACCCAAAGAAGGATCTGGCATTCCTTGTATACAGCTCTGGAACAACTGGTCATCCCAAAGGTGTGATGCTGACACATTCAAACATCGTCTCCAATATAATGCAAGGCAAAGTAGGCGAGGGCGGAAATCTCAGTTGGAAAGGAGGGAAAGATAATAAAGGAGACCGTCTTCTAGCGTTCCTGCCATTCTTCCACATATACGGCCTTACCTGTCTCGTCCACCAGTCGATGTATTCCGGATTAGAGCTTGTCGTAATGCCAAAATTTGACCTCGAGAAATTTTGTTCGCATGTGGAAAAGTACCACATAACGTTCGCATACGTTGTCCCACCGGTCATCCTCATGCTCGGAAAATCGCCTATCGTTTCCAAGTACAACCTCTCCACCATCCGAATGCTAAATTCTGGCGCAGCTCCTTTGACGCACGAAATCGTTAACACAACATACTCTCGTCTCAAGATCCCCATAAAGCAAGGCTACGGGCTCTCCGAGACATCACCAACAACCCACACACAGCCTTGGTCAGAATGGAATAAGACGATTGGGTCCGTGGGTCGTCTATTGCCTAACCAAGTAGGGAAATACATGAATGCCGAAGAGAAGGAGGTTCCAGCAGGGGAGACGGGCGAGCTCTGGATTAAAGGCCCTAATATCTTTACTGGCTATCTTAATAACCCCGAAGGTACAGCCAACGCCTTGACTTCCGATGGATATTTCAAAACCGGGGATGTAGGCCATCAAGATGCAGAAGGCAATTTCTTTATCACAGATCGTGTTAAGGAGCTTATCAAATACAAAGGTTTCCAGGTGCCACCTGCCGAGCTAGAAGGCATTTTACTAGGCAGCGATGATGTTGACGATGTAGCCGTTATTGGAGTGTATAATGCCGACCAAGCTACCGAGGTTCCAAGGGCGTATGTTGTGCCGAAGAAAGGTCTCGAGGGCAGCAAGGAGGAGGAGAAGAGAATCGTGGATTGGTTAGGGACCAAAGTTGCGAGTCATAAGCGATTAAGAGGTGGTGTTGTTTTCGTAGATGAGATTCCAAAGAGTGCTTCTGGCAAGATTTTGAGGGAGAGTGTTGAAGGAACGGGCCAAAGAAGACGAAAAGAAGGGTGTCAAGGCGAAGTTGTAGGATTCTGGTTCTTAGATAGTATAGGATATACATAAGGTAGAGATTAATATTTCCGAAATATACGACTGACCAGAAAGTATAGTACCAGTCCATTGACTATTCCCTCGACCATTTACCATCTTTGAAACTCAAGATATGAACTGCAGAAAGGATAGGAAAATGGTTAGCTTCGATTTTAACAATGCTTGGGCAAAGTCTCAAATTCCAACTCAGGTTGTGTGTTTCCTTGAAAACTAACGATTAAACATATAAATTGGGAGCACTGTAATTAAAGATACAATGCTTTGAAAGATTTCGGCCGTTCTTGCAAGAAAACAGTTTACCCTCTGCTCCCTCTGCTCCCTCTGGCCAACAGCTTGAGGCTGCACTGAACATGAACAAAAGTCAGGTCGATACTTCGGGAGTTACAAAATACGCCGCTATCCCTATCAAAACCCAGTCGGCAAGAAGAAGAATCCCATGAATCCAATGCACCTTTGCATCTACGACCAAAAAGTTCAAGAGAAGAATCGTCGTGAACAAACTTACAACCTCAAACCCATCAAACGCCAATGTCACACCGCTAACACCCATCCACCACGCCAACAGCACCATCAGCGGCTCAACCAGCAGCGCCGTTTGGATACTCCGCCCCACCGTATACTTCATCGTCTGCTCGAGGTAGTCGTCAACTGCCAGAGAGATGGGCGCAAAGTCGCAGTTTGGGATTGGCAGCAGTATCAGTCCCACAAACGCCTCCGACAGCGCCCTCTGCTCGGTCAACGCCGAGATGCTATCCACCGTCGCGTTGATGCAGAAGAACAGTAGCACGATGCTCACAACGAATACAGACGTCGCCACACCGAAATGCAGTTGCTGGCCGAAAATTTCGGTGTTTTCCTGTTCGGTCGTACCTTGCACCGGCAGAATAGGCTTGGGGATTTTCTGCGAGTCGATCAACATTGGTAGGCTACACCCGCTTTTGCGCATGATAGGCTCAATAGCTATCAGGGCGGCCTGGGTGCCGGTTAGGGTGACGACGCGTTCAGTCCTGGCCTCGCTGTCAGGCAGATGGCCGTCCGGGAAACGGGTGAGGGGGCCAGGGTCATCTTGATGAACATGGCTGGTTGCCTTTTGGCTCGCCTTGCCTGAGTCCCCGTAATCTGTCCTGTGTGTCACCATTTGGCAGAACGTATAGGTGAGGTAGACAAAAAGTAGGACAACTGACACACCCCGTGACTGCAAGACTAGGTTCTCTGGCGTGGTCTGGTCGAGTTTCTTCACGGCTGTCGGGATGAGAAGACTCGTAGCAGCAATAGAGAGGAGGCTGGAAGACCCTTGTGCGCCGATACGGTTGAAGCGCTGCTCGTGGTTGCTTACTCCGCCGAAGAGGAAGCTCAGGCCGAGAAGGACGAGAATATTGCTTAGAATGCCGCCCACGAGAGATGTCTGCAGTAGCGAGACCTTCCTCGCTTTGAGCAAAAGGACACCGGAAATCACCTGGACGGTGTTGCTAGTAAAGATATCGAGGAGGTCCGATGCTGTCCGACCGATGTGTTTCTCCATCTCTTCCAACGCATAGTCGCACATAAACCACAGCGGAATCTCAGCTAGGTAGTTAACGATGAATGTATCGATGGAGTTTCCCCTCACCAAAGAGAGGCACAGACCGACAGGCACGCAGATTAGGAGAACGTTGATCCAGGACGTGAGTATTGTTCTCTGGAACTGATTAAGCGCATTAAAGGGTTGGCCTCGAACAAGGCGTTTGCACTTGAAAATTCCTTTCTGGACGATGTTGGTCTCTGCCGATAATGCAATATATTATTAGTCTAAGCTCGTTAAGCGGTGCAAGGAGATGATGATTGTTTTTCACAGTACTTACCTGGATCCCGGGGTCCAGCCTCGACATCCCCCGAATTCTCGGAATCCCAGAAAATATGTCTAAATGGGTTGAAGAGATCAGCTCTTTTCCTTGACCGGAACACTCGGTGGGCTCTGCGGTGTGTGTCGAAGAATTCTGAGCCTGCTGTCATTCGGTAGCTAACTGCATGGAGATCCGGTTCCATGATTAAAGTCAGTTCGTCTGATGGATGCTTGGATCAAAGACTACCTAAGGTAGGTTTTGGTAGAGCAAAGCAATAATAGCGTGAGAGTGCATGCAAGCAGCTGTGGACAACGTAAACGAGAATGATGAGCAGGATCATAAAGGATACCTATGTTGGTTGAACTAAACGGGATTTGATGAGAATACAGAAGAAACATATCTTGCCCTCTTATCTTTGTCTCACCAACGGTAAGGCTGTCTGTCGTCCTTCTCAAGGACGGCTGGCAGCTGAGTGCTACACTTCTCTGCGCGTAGGGCGCCCACGCCCTGCTACTGTAAGGCTGCACGCCACGGCGGTTAGCAAGAACAAATGTAGGGATGATATCGGAGCAGTGTGGTTACACCTTGCCGTTCTGTCAGGCAACAGCTTATTATTATCCATTAAGCCTTATGAACAATACCATCCATATAAGTAGGATATTTGTTAGGCTGACTCAAGTACACAAATCATTATCTCCCTTGAAGCGATGGCTACAAGCGCTAGTCGCCTGTCCTACCATCTGCTTGTAACTCTTTAACTCAGAAGGTTGAGACTACAGAGAGAGAGAGGGAGAGAGAGAGAGAGAAAGTATATATCTAGTAAATACTAAGTAAATAATACTTTAGTTCTATAACTAGATAAGATGACCTCTTACAGAAACCTAGGGATTCTATAGATTACAGAGAGATATTAATTACAAGCTTATTGTTAATAGTAGTATAGGTTATGACTATTGGGAATGTTAACTTCTAATGAGCAGGATGATGATGGAGACAAAAAAGCCCCTTGGTAATCATAACGCACTTCCTATCCAATCTGGTCGTTGACCCATTCCTTTCGCTTTCACTCTAAACTGGGCCCAAGCCTGTCAACTAACACCTCGTTCAACACATCTCCACCTTAGTTCAGCCGTTGTCAAATAAATTGGCTTTAAGCTTTCTAAAAACACTCATCCACTGCTGGGGCCGCTTTTTTTTTTCTTGTCGGGAGCAGGCGTACCATTCAGGAATGAGACAATCCCTGCTGACGGTGATTGAGCCAGATCCTCCCTGCTGACTGATGATTGAAGCCTTAATAGTTTAGTTTTGTTGTCCTCATATTTGGTAGTCTGTGTGCGGAGTCGTTCTAGATAATAACTACTGGCAGGACTGCTTGAGCGGATGTCTTGAAATGCCTTGCCTATGACTTCAGACACCTCAAACATCTTCCCATGTGGACCTTGAAAGAACGCCTCAGGATCAGCTCTGTTTTCTAGGAAACCTTTGATGATAAGTCCCCAAGGAATTCGTGCGGATACTGATGCTTCCTCATGCCTGGAAGCTACGCATGACAGAGCGCTTTGCCATGCGCTGACCCCATTCAGAGGCTCATTTGGGTTTACACCATGCTTTCGGAGTAGGGACATTAAAATTTCGACCTCAGTTGAGATATTATGGCCCATCGATAAATCAACATACTTGCCAGCCGTAGCTAAACGGGAGAAAATATTGAATAGCTCCTCAAACTCTGCGCTGGATACAGACTTATCATTCTCAATCCTGTGAAGGAACTTGAAATAATGGTCTACTAACCCAGCTCTCGTGATCTCTGATTTGGAGTAAAGATTTCAATATTGCGATGTCGGGATTGAAGGCATCTCTTGTGGGTCCTTTGCTGGTTCCTTTCAACAATGTCTCCCAATTTTCGCCAGTCAAAATAAAGTCCGGGACCGTTCGATGGAGATATGCTACCTTCATGTTTGGCAATGGAGCTGCGGTCTTCAGTTTACCGTATTGAATTTCCGGAAGACCTCCGCATCTAGCCTTTAATGCAATACCCATCTTTTTGCAAAACTGCATAACCTCCTCTTCAGTCGGGCGTCTCTGCTCCAGTTCTTGAGAGAGGTTTACGGACTGCCTGTTTGCCAGATATAACGTATATACTGACAGGAGCTCAGCAGGTCTCCAATCACACTCCTGTGCAGTTGCCTTATCGACAAGTTGGAACAAACGAGATGCCTCTTCTCTATAGATATCATCAACCTTTAGAATCATGAGTTCATATAGATGATTCAAATCCTTAGGTAAAGCTTTTAATCGTAAATGCAGCTTTGAGATGTCATCGTGCTTGCTGAGACCATTGATCAAAGCTCTCACTACAAGCACCACCCATAAAAAGACACCTTGAGCTTCATCTGCAATCTCACGGACAAGTTCCTGACACTTTTCGCGCTCTCGTGCTGCCAGTGACACCATCATTTCGTCGTGAGCGAGCCGATCTTCAACATATCTACTAAGATCCCTGTGCGTCAAATCCTGCGGTCTCAAGCTCGGTCGCGTAGCAAAAGCATCCTCAAATGGAACGTGAGGGCGGCTGCTAACGCATAGTTTCACATGAGGTGATAGGACGATTCCTTTGGAGAGCCTTGCAATATCGACTTCGAGTCCTTCGTATTCATCTAGGCCATCAATAAATAAGCAAAAGCTTCATAGGTATCTCGTTTTGAGAAACGAGCGCTTTGAAAGTCTCTGAGAGTGACGATGTAGACCAAACATATGACTGCTTGATATTAGCCGAGATGGGGAAAGGAAAGAAAGAAAACAAATCTCACATGTGGCGATTCTGAAATAAAAGCTTCGCGAGTATATGTCTAAACGTACTCAGATGGCAGCACATGCGGAGTCAGTTCTGGCATCTGGCGTAAAATTTCGTAGAGAAGTGATCTTAGTAAACCATCCTGCGATTTCTGTATCTTTGTACCAGCCCACCAGAAGAAAAACTTTGCAATGTGTAATGGTTTATTATCGGCTCAGAGGAGAAGAATCTCTCGAGTTTTCGGATTTTCGCAAATATGTTTCATCAACGTAGATTTACCAGAAGCTGCTTTGCCATTAATCCAGTAAATTCCTTGTCCATTGCGCAGCCATTCGACGAAGTCACTCCATTGTACTGCACTTGGATCTTCTTCGTCAACCATAGGTTGGAATATCCATTCGAAAGTCCTCTTGTGGGCTTCAGCGACAGCCTCATAACGTTCAGTAATTGTCTCGAAGCGAAGGCTTTCAAGTACTGCTTTGACTGCTCGTTGCTGCAGCTCTGCCTCTCTTCGTTGAATATTGGCGAGGATTTGTGCTCGAGATACATAATTGGAACAAACTTCATTAGCATCTACAGGCGAGTTGGTTCGTTCCGAGTGATACATAATATCAGAAAGTACTTTTGTCTGAGCCTGTAACTCTCGTGCCAATGCTGTATGCATATCGCGAAATGAGCTCTCCACGAGCTGGTTAGTATGATCGCTTATTTTGTATATTTGGCCGCATTGTTCTCGTTATACCTAATCTACTCTTTCTCTAATAGCAGACAAAATATTAGCTCTTTCCCAACAATCTCCAGATTTCACGTACCGCAAGCAGCCTATCATGCGAGCGTTCATCGAGTCTCGATATCGTGAGAGGTTCTTCTCCATCTCTTGCAAATCTTTAGCCAACGACATACTTCTAAGAACTTGGCCTACGCTAAACCAGATGACTAGTACTTTTTCCAAGATGAGCTTTCCCTTACGGAAACTCCCTTTTGTATCCGTCCTATCGAATGCCTAGAAGTAATCCTTAACCTTTTGATTAATTCTTGCTAGTAGAAGTGGTTGTAGCTAAGGGGCTAAAAGAAATCCCTTCTTAACTGGTCAACTCAGTCTTGTCTACTATTACTCAATAATTCTCTAGCTTTTTCTTACTGCTGACTCAACCTATGCATAAAGAGGCAGTAATAAAACAAGTTTCTTTAAACCTCACGTTTCAGATCTTGCCGTAGCGTGGGACTGTAGGTCTGATTGCGTACTGTCAACATAGAGCTGGAGTCCTTTTTAGATGAAGCTACACCAGTGAAGATAATTTATACGGCAGGCTCTTATTGAAAACTCTACGCGTCGAAAAAGTAGAAGTCTCTAATTATGTGTTTACAAAAGGATCGATCATTTGCACCTGACCTGATATATGTATTCTGAACAGGCTGCATGCATATTTGGAAGTAACAGTGGCCAAATAGGATGTAGTTGAATAGACAAGTCACATTACCCCGCCGGCGGGGAATATGATGGTGAAGCAAGTCGCATGCATACTTAGGCGGCTTTCTTGAAGACTGAGAGGTGCTGCTACTACTCTACTCGTCTAAGTGTCACCCATCCTTCGCAGAAGTCCCCACACTCCACTTATGATGGGTGTCGGCTAATACGGGGTATATGAACAACCAGATCTTTCTACTTATCCATCTTTTTTTGTGTTCTATCTGGATATACTCTCTCTATCATTTACCATATCTTCATAATGGCTACCATGACACAAACACAAGTGCGACGCACTTTGCAGGGCAATTTGCCTCCAGAAGGAACTGCCATCGCTTTGGAAACCCTTCAGAGTCCATATCCACGACAGCAACAACATCCTCCCGAACCCCAAGTTCAAATCCCCGCCGAGTCCAAAGCGAGCTGGAATTACCCTGCCAAAAATAGAGCAAGAGTACTGGCAACATTCTACTGCTTTATTGTTCTTGGAGCTAACGATTCAGCTTATGGCGTAAGTGATACCACAAGACTTTTTAATTAATGCTAGTAGCATTCTAACAATTCTGGGCATAGGCATTAATTCCTTATGTAAGTTAACTCTCCTAAGAATCACCCATTTCGATATCTAAGATATACATAAAAGCTAGAAAGCTACTACGGAATAACTCACCTTACCGTCTCCCTAATCTTCCTCTCTCCAGTTGTAGGCTTCGTAGCCAGTGGCCTCACCAACAACATGATCCACCGACGCTTCGGACAACGAGGAATAGTAATTCTAGGCAGCATAAGCCATATAACAGGCTACCTACTAATATCACGCCACCCACCCTTCCCAGCCCTAGTCGTCGTATACATCTTCGCCGGTTTCGCAAGCGGATTAAAGCAAGCAGCTTGGAATTCCTTCATCGGTGGTTTGAAGAATCATAATGAACTCCTTGGTCTACTTCATGGATTCTATGGTCTCGGTGCTACTATAAGTCCTATTACTGCTACGACTTTGATTACCAAGAATCGTTGGATGTGGTATCAGTTTTATTATCTTATGCTTGGTGCTGTGGTCATTGATGGATGTGCATCCTTGATTGCCTTTTGGGCAGAGACCGGTGCTGCTTATCGCGAAACTGATAATTTGCATTCGAGGAATGGTGCCGAAAATCAAACTTCCACAATTGGTGAGCAATCACTTGAGAATGGTGCTGCTGGTATCCATGTCACACGAGGAAGCGCTACTGTGAGGACCTTGAAAAATAAGGCAACTTGGCAATGCAGTCTATTCCTGTTGACCTATGTGGGTATCGAGGTTGCACTTGGTGGCTGGATCGTTTCCTTCATGCTCGATGTCAGAAAGGGTTCTAGTATTGCATCAGGGTGGACGGCTACTGGTTTCTGGGCTGGTCTTACTGTTGGTCGGATGGTCTTGGGTTTTGTCACTGCACATATATTCAAGAGTACGAAGTATGCTATTGCTACGTATATGGTTACGGTAATGGCATTTGAGCTTTTGTTTTGGCTCGTGCCGAACTTTTACGCTTCCGCTGTCATGGTTGCTTTTCTAGGTCAGTACTTATTTTACTTGGCTTTATATACATCCTCCCGGCCTTCCAAGGTTTTTTTATCTCTCATCTATAACGCCATATCTATCAAGGGGGAAACCAACTAAGAAAACACCCACTGATTGATTTTACATGTATAGGTTTCTTCCTGGGTCCCATGTTCCCAGCCATCGTAGTCTGCCTCTCACGTCTACTTCCCAAAAACCTCCACGTTGCAGCAATTGGTTTCTGTTCTGCCTTTGGAAGCTCCGGTGCTTGTATTGTACCATTTATTATTGGGGCTGTGGCTTCTGCAAAGGGTGTTGCTGTCTTACAACCTATTATTCTCTCTCTGCTTGTTGTTTGTTTGGGTATTTGGTTCTGGATTCCTCGGTTGCCTAAAGTTGAATGAGTGGACTTGTTTTTTTTTTGTTAGGGAATACTATATGGAAAGGGATAGAATAGGCGCTTATTTTATCTCAGTTAAAATGACAGAGGATATATTGTTGGGTAAAACTTTCATTTCTGTGAAAATTCAGTAGGACAAAGCAGAGCGTGTAATTTTTTTAGGACTAGCTTACAATACTTTATACACTTCTAGCAACTAAGTTAGTATTTAAAAGTAATAACTCCAACATGCTATACAGATTTTACCTTTGCTGGAATCTCTTTAGTATGTTCTATTCTTCTATCAAGTATAAACCCAAAACAGTAAATCAAGATAAATGATACTACTACGACAATCTTGAATACTAGAAGCACTATACTATTTCTCTATGTAGCAATCAGCACAACTCAACCTTTATCTACCAAAATTAAAAAAAACAATTTGTACAAAGTAAGATCTCTGAAAGGAATTTGAACGTATCTACAAGAATCGCCGTTGCTGTTAAATAACAACAAGACGTAATATAACAACAGTCGCTGTGAAATTTATTTTATAATTATAATAGTCTTGCAAAGGAGTTATCTGCTTTGTGCTTTTTATAGGATATTTACGATTACTACACTTATTATCATCTGCCATTAGTGTTGGAATAAATACCTTACGTTTCACCACGATTTCCGTAGCCTTGCATAATCAGGCCTAGGCCCCTTGATTATAAGACTTCATTTTATGTAGATAGCTTCTTAACTTTACTTTAATATTACCAACAATTAGAGAAATATAGGTTATACATTGAATAATTGAGATAAGAGGTCAAAAAGAGATTTGGAATGATGGCCTTTGATACTTGTATGAGATATACGTTATAGAAGTTGAAGCATAGGTAATTTAGATTTTATTTATTCAATAATATCAAGAGAGGGACCTAGAAAAAGCATTAGGCTTATTATTCAAACGCTGTTTGCCTCAAAAGTTCGTCGCTTAGAAGCGAGTCCAATCCTCGATAGAAGAAATAAAAAAAAACATTGCTCACTTTTCTAGTAAGCTAAGACATCTGTGAAGTTGTACATAGATCAAAAATTTTAGATTAAACTAAAAGAAAGTATTATAATCTTTATACTTATTAGAAGCTAACATAAATATTAAACTTTACTACCTACCTAGTGTATTTTAAGTATTAAACGGTCCCGATAGTGTATTAATATTATACTTACGACGATGAGCAGCTTATCCTCGATGCTCTGTTGTACTTTGGATTCCGAAAATTGGGCTGCACTATTGCAACTTGTTTAGAAGGGAGAGTTTGTAAGGGAGTCTTGTATATTGTCGGAATGAACACCTCACGTATCACCACGATTTCCTTGGCCTGGCCCAATCGGGCCTAGGCCCCTTGTATATAAGACTACATTTCCTGTAGATAGCTTCCTTCGACCACTGACAATATAACCACGAATTCGACAATAGGCACTTCAATTAGTGAAAGGTGCTTCGTCGAATACGTTGATGAAGTCAACCGACATATATAATATAGGCAAAGAAAAAGGTAAAAATGACGCTATCTATATTACATTGAGAGATAAATACCGAAATAAAAATAAACAGCGAAAGTATAAGCTTAGAAATAGCATTACAGGAGAATCAGTAAGTTGAAGATAGGATATCTAAGTATTCTCAAAAGCGCAGACGGTAGGTAGACGTTTAATAGATAAACTTAAGAGATTGAAACTCGGAACTACCTTAGCGGAGCTTAATCTAGTACCTTTTGGTAACTTAATTTTGTGATTTATCTTCATTATGAACACTTATCCCACTAGTGAGGATAGATGGGAGTAGTGTATGATTTAAGGCGATTCTTGAAATGGAAAAGGGGAGGGATGAACTTAAAGATAACAGTAGTATAATGAAGGTATATTCTATGCCTAAGGATTTACAATCCGTCATAATTCTTATAAAAGATAGTGTTGCTGCTCTTCTTCTATTATTATTCTAACTAAGTAATTAGTGAAGGTGGCAAACCATCAAAATCCCCCACCTCATTTAACCACTGCAATGAATCTCCCGATTCATCAACTCTATCTCTCCACTCACTATCGTCAAAACACTCCCAAGGCTCTACATCGCCTTTCCCTGTCATCATCCCAAAACTTTCCATTTCTACCACCGGGCCCTGAGGTGAAGAAATGGGAGACGATGGATAATAAACGCTTGAGTTGTATAGACTTGGAACACTTGAGGCCACCGAAGTTGGTTGGTGTAAAGAAATTTGAAGATTCGAATTCCTTATCGGAATGGCTGAGATTAGAACCACTCATTGGCGTCTCGTACTGTTGGAATATAGGTGGTGCGATCCTGTTTTGGCGTGTGCAAGGAGTTGCGGCCAAGAAACCGTTAGGATGTGAAAGGCTTAGATCTGATGTCTGAGAATGTCGGTTCTGGGCGGTATCGAAAGGTATATTGGTAGGGAAATCGGGTAGATATTCTGGAACGGAATCTGAGTTTGTGTCATAGTAGACATTATTATAGTTGGAAGGTTGATCGAAGTCGTTGAGAAGGACCTCTCGGTCGTTATTCGACAAAGAGATTGGTAGCTCCATGGACGAGAACGAAGCATCTATAGATATCTCTGGACCGAAAGCTCGTGATGAGCTGGCTGGATCCGTGGTTACGAAGGGATCTGCGATATCATAGAGCCATTGGCTACTATCATCAAAAGTAGCCCTGAAGCTCTTTCCAGAGACAGTGAAAGTATCCTCAATTATATTCGAAGAAGTGAAATCTTGTAATCCAGTATTGCTGGGTGGTTGCTGTTGATATAATGGCAGCGAAGATTGAGATTGGATAGATGACAAGTTATTTCCCAGCCCAAAATTCGGCTCACGAGGTGCAGGAGACCCACAAAGTTCAGGACTGATCCGTAACATATTGGACAAGAGTTTTTCGTCCTCATCCACGACACGAGCAAAATTAGGGCGCTGGGACTTGTTACTTTTGGTTGGTGTAACGGGATATCTATCTCGGTATACGTTGAATGATCTTTGTGGTGATGCAGAAGAGAATGCTTTCATATTCGTATTCGAAGTAGGCATAGAGGACGCGGGAAGACCCTCGTGCTCCTGAATAGGGGAAGATAAATGCTTTCTCTTATCTTCTGAATTTAGTAAATAGGATGACCCCTGGAAAGAGTTTTTTCTATTAGACTGGGGCGTGTGAGAAATAGAACCTTGACTGATACGGGAAGGCTGCGTGGTCACTTTCAGAGTAGATATATTCCAAGGTTTGTTCAGACCTGGAAGTGTCGTCTTCCTAGATTTAGACCTTCGATGTCGCTTATTTTTATTGCTCAAAATGGATGCATCTGAAAAGCCTTCGTTCAAAGTTTGAGTTATAAGCTTGTTCGGATCCTGAGATGAGAAGGTTGGATTCATATGGATTGTTCGACTTCTGAGAGGTACATATCTATGCCTTTCCTTGCATGGCGTTTCTGATGTTTCTGAGTCAGGTGGGAACAACTGGTTTGCGGTTGAATAGCTATTCGATGTACGATTCGGAAGGTACGTTGGCTTAAGAAGGATTGCTGACACTGGATCCGAGTCAAATGAGAAAGGAGAAGCGGGTGCAATAGTAGTAGTAGCGATATGCCTCGTGCTTGTTGCTAAACCTGATATAGTACCCTCATGTGGATGTTCCTCTCCCGTAAGAACGATAATTTCAGGTCGTCCTTGAGTTTTCATCCTAGACTTAACCAAGTTCTCCTTCGTGTCCATATCTGGCCTGACTGCGGCGGTACCAGCTATGCGTCTGGAGGAGGATGAGGCTCTAGCATGGCAGAGTTTGCGGGGAGCGGAAGCCGTGTGGGTTTGTTTGTTTTCTTTCAAAGCCTAATTCTTTACAAATGATAGGTGATGTATGAGCTTCTTCAGGGCATAAAAATGAGTGGCATGCTGGATCATCAGAATCAGCACTAGACCTGCCCATAAGTTGTAACAGTCTGTCATCGGGCATCAATTGGCTCGATCTCTCTCCTTGAAATAAATCGGTGCCCGCTCTTTGCATTTCGGTGGGATTAGTGCTGTCGAGTATGTTTAAGGTCGAATTGAGAAGTGGAGGCTGTCGCTCATCTGAAGTCGATTCGCGAAGTGATGGTTGCAACGCATGTTGGCACTGCCTGTGTCAGAAATTCTTACATCTCTCCATCAGATCGAGTGAGCTCTGAAGCTTACTCTAACTTTCCTCCTGCGGCAACTCGTGCAAGCACCTGCACTTCGTACCTGTGCAACCTCAAGCCTCGCTCGCTCCTTGCTATATGCTCGTCTTTTTCGTCGCTCCGAGATGCTTGTCTTAGATTGCTGCACCGTCATAGATACTTGGTTCTCGCACTTGGGAGAAGAATCTATGGTCCCCAAACTGATCAGGCTATCTTGGAGCTCACTGAAGCTTTCCATGATTTACTTGGACTTGGAACCGACGAACTTTTTTACTTTTCTTTTATGTAGGACTTGAGTGTAGAAGTGGTTGTGATTGAGCTTGGAGTGCGAGACGAAGAAAAGAGATTATTACTTTCCTTATATATTCAGGATGCCAACATCTTCTACACCGATCCATTACTTATTCCAGTGGTCTAGGTCGGTGTGGTCCTTCGGGGCTGTGAGAAGCACATCAACACGGTGACTGTTGACATAGCAACAGCTGATACAGACACACCCTCTCACTACTGGCAATACTCGAACGATGTACTTGTCACATCGAGCATCTTCTGCAACTTATTTGATATCTTTTGAATTTGACATCCCATATCAGAATTAGCTTCTAGTGCTAGCTGTTGCGGCTAGACTTGGGAGTTCAGGGGGCGCCTAACGTTTGATTTCCGTTTATAATTATCTTTGATAACATCAGATCCCCACCTAGTTCTCAACCATCAGTAGGGACAAAACAGGTAGATAGGATAGGTAAAGGTGAGAGGGAGCGACCGCAAAGTCTTAGGGTTGCTCTCTATCACATTCATGCACACATAACCCCTGTGCTAATCTCAAGCAAGGTATTCCATGAAAACGCACTGTTCATTTGATTTACGGACAGGCCAAGCAAGCCTCATGTAGCCTCCCGCCAGTCATCTCTCTTAGCCCAAGCCGCATCATCAAAACCAACATGATAAGGTGCGTCTCGTTGCGGAGAAAGGTTAGAAGGCTGTTCCATGTCGACGACTCTGTCCCGAGGCAACGCACAGCACACACAGTCCTACATAAGCCAGCCCAGCCTACCACCAGCACCACCGTACCTATCATAAGCCTTGCCATGATTCTCTTTGAGATCAGTCGTTTCCAACCGGGGAACAACACTTTTTTCCGTTATCAGACGTCCACCCAACAACAGCAAGGCTACCTACAAAAGTTTCTAGTCGAACAGAGCTTGTTCAAGCGATGAGGCTCTGTGCTTTGAAATATCGAACTTTCTATCATGCTACTTGATTTCGAGGAGAGTTTGAACTAGCTCGCTTCGTACATACTGTATCTCAAGCCAACGTATGTGGTTTCTTATAAAGTAGTTTGTATAGTATGTGAAGAAACTACATACCTATATACATTTAGACACCAACATCCTCTCTAAGCTCTCTCTTCACTGCCTTCTTATCTTCTTTCTTAACCTTTGTCACGTCCTGATCTCCATCCTCAACCTTCACATTAAGTCCACCATACAAAGCAGCACCAGCCTCGGCCTCTAACTCTCCAGGCTCAATAATCCTCATTCCACCCTTATCATCCCAAGCAATCCTCCCCTCAATCCCAGCCTTCATTAATTTCTCACTTGCAACCTCTTTCTCCCCTGTAAATGGATCCCATTCAAAACCTTCTTTCAACCACATCCATCTCAAGTACGCTCTAAGTTCCTTATCTTCTGGCAATACTCTCATCCACTCCGGTTGAAATCCTTGTTCGTTGTTTCCTTCGCAATTCCATGAGGTAGGTAGCTACACCGCGACAGACATCTCGACAGAAGATGCGCCAGCTGTCGAGAGCGTAAGGACCCTGAGTCATATGTCCTATTTCCCAGGCTTGACGTAGATCTGAATCAGTGAGAATTTCCCCTTTCTTTATATCACGGCCAGCTCCTTTTGTGGGATAATCGCGGACTGCGTATCTTTTATCCTTTACTGGTGGATCTTCGAGCCATATTTTGGCGTAGGTCTGATATGTCGCAGCTCGCTGATTCTGGAGACCTAAGTGACGAATGATAGGCACGATATCTTCCTTATCAGCGGCGATGAGGGATTCAGGCGTGGGATATTTTTCCATGAGCTCGAAAAAAAGACAGGAATGGCGTGTTTACCATGCGTACGGATGAGAAAGGTGACGGCTATGAGAAGGCGGAAAGGGTCGGAAGCTAGCTTCTCTTGAATGAGGCCAAAGTAGGGAGCTGAAAGCGGTGGGAAGGGAATGCAAGATACTGTTCCTCCTGGTGGACGAGGACTCTTCTTAGGGCTTGCTTTGGATGGTGATGGTGTCCTTTTGATGTCTTCTCCCTGGTCTGACGGCTGCTTGGGGGATTTTGGTGTGTTTTTTCTTGGTGGGTGTAGATGGCGCGAAGTAAGGTGACTTCGCTGGTGCTTTAATTTTCTTGGGTTTGGTTACTCTACGTAATTCTTTTCCCTGAACGCACAGATCAAACGATGTAGAGTCTTCGAAAGATGGCCCCGTAAGGGTAGCTAGCAAATTTTCTTTCTTGGGAGTACCCAACAATGTTGCCTCAACGGTATGAGGCGCAACTGATGATGAAGAAACCATGCCCGCCTCTTCTGACTTGAGATCAATCTTTCCCAGTTCATCGTCCCGTTCAATCCGCTCCATGGTTAAGGTACTGTCTTTGTATGATAGATGAGAATTAGTGTCACCCTGAGTCTGCGGCAAAGGCAGGTCATCATGGAAGTCGATAGGCACCTTTGGCTTCGGAGGGGTACAGACTACAAATCGACCTGAATCTTTGATTGGCGAACCGTGAGCAGTAGTCACTTCGAGAGAATCGTGATCCTGGCTAACACTGGCCGCTTCAGGTAACCCTTTTATATCCTTGCTTTTTTCTTGGGTGCATGACTTATCCAGGAGATGGCCACCACTCGCAGAGTCCTGGTCTCCTACGAGTGGTTGACTTTTGACTGCTCTGGTGCCTCACTCCCATCTTCCACTTCGTCTTTCACCTCCTCTGACTTCCTCTTGCGCGACTTTCGCCCTTTTCCTTTTTTGATATTTACATCTGGCAACTCAGAAAGGGCCTGGGAATTAGTCGGCTCCTGTTCTGGCACAGTACCTTCAATTGCACTCTGAGAAATTTCGGCAACTGGCTCAGAGTCGAATGCATCAAATGCCTGGGGTCCTTTGGAATCGATATCGGTATCTGCCATAAGAACATCAAATGCTTTTTGAGTGTCCTCGGTTACCGGGAAAGGCTCCTCGTCTGCTTCTACTTTGGCGTTGGGTGGCAGAGCTTTTTGGGCCTTCTCCAACGCTAGCTCTGCAGCAATTAACTCCATGGGAGATTTCTTTTGTTGCTTTTCCTTTATCACGGCTGATTTGGTTTGTCCGTGAGTAGATTCACCACTGTCGGTTGCCTTCTCACACTCTAAGGCCTCGGCAACTAACTCCCTACGCGATTTCTTTTGTTGTATTTCTTCAACAGTAGGAGCAACTTCCACCTCAGCAGCCTTCCCTTCTGTAGCCTTAATTAGATGCTCCGCTTCTTCCTTTACCACTTGAATATCTTCGGGCATCTTCACGGCTCTATTCGGTTCACCCTTTCGAGTTCTCTGCCTCTTTGGCTTGGCCGGACCAACAGGTTCAGTTACAGCTTCGGTTGCAAGCACTTCAGTGGCGGTTGTAGGTTTCTCTGTAGAAGTGCTTCCCTGTTTAGGTACTACAGTTGAGGTAGGCTTACCGTCTGAATAGTAGGTCGAAGCAGCCTGCAGTTTAGGAGGCTCATCTGGAAGACGGTTGTTGTTCTTTTTTCTCTTGCGGTTGCGTTTACTCTCACCATTTGCCGATGTAATTGATTCAGGAGCTTGCATGACCACATTCATTGGCACCGTATCGTCTTGAGTATTTCCGGCGTCCTGAACAGGACAGTTCTCCTGAGGTGTCTGTTTCGCAGCGTGCTCTAAAAGCCGAAACTCTGCAACCTTCTTCCTTCTCCGAGCTCTTTTAGACTCGCCACCGTTAGCACCAGCACCTGAAATTGCAACCTTTATTGAAGATTGGTCTGCTGTGGGAAGATCTTGTTTAACAGCAGACGACAAGACAGAGGACTTTTCGGGAGCGCTGGCAGAAGGTGAGGCCATTTTGGTAGCTACTTTCGAAGTGGCTTCCTCGTTAGCCGGGACAAAGTAAGTAGATGATTCTGGTCCAGTCTTCGCTTTCGCCTTCTGCTTCTTCTTTTGTGCTGGAGTATTACCAGGTGCCTGCTGTGTAGTTGCAGGAACAGATTCACCCGCTCCCCGTGCTGCTCCCTCTATACGTCTCGCCTTCTTTTGCTCCTTTCTGGTTTTTTTTAACTCGGCAGTCTTGGAAATATCCTGCTTTTGGACACCAGATGTTATTGAGATTTGGTTATTGCCTTTCCTCCTCTTTTCCATGTTTTGAGTACTCTTGCCCTCAATATTGGCAGACGCTGTTGGAGCAGAAGAATCACCACGCTTCCTCTTCTGCCCAGGAGTGAGACCGCCATATCGCTTTTGCAACTTTTCTATTTCTGCCCAAAAAAGTCCGTCATCCAAGATCAAGGTCCCAATGAGCGCCGCTGTCTCCTTTGTGTCTGCCTTAGAGAACTCGGTATAAACTCCAGCTTTCGATATATTATGTCCCCGCGACCATAGATATTGTCGGAAAACAGCTTCGTTGTTCAGAACCTTCTGCCTAGCCCATATCTGTCCAAATTGTGGCCCTACAGCTCTGGCATAGTGGTAGATGTCCATGGCATACTGCTTCATCAACCCAACACCACCCTGCACCCTCAATTTGAGCAGTTGTGTTGTCGCAAATCTCTCCACCAATTCCTTTGCGTCGCTATCAATTTCTTTGAATTGAGTCGGCCGTACAATGGGTGTCGAGACTTCCTTCAGCAGCTTCACTTCTTCTGGAGGGGCAACACCGGATTCGAGAACTTCGAGCAGGAACTGTTTCTGTGCAGGATCGACTTCGAATTGATCTAGAGGATCTGCCATAGGCGTATCGCTGTCTGCCATGTTCGCACTTCTTGGTGGCAACTCAATGTGACTCGGCGCAATGGATTCTGTGTTCTAGCCAAATCTTAGCGAAGTGTATATTGCACTAAAGATATCTGCATACAGTCTCTTCTTCGGTCTTTAGCACAGAAGGAGGCAATTCATCAGTGGCTTCTTCTAAAACTTCCGCACTCATACGTCTCAAGACTTCTGCGATATCAGCACTATCGTGGGTGCCATCAGGGTCTTGCATATCCAGCAAAGGCTAGTGAATGTCCACACTTTGTAGAGCCTCTAAAAGAGCAAATTACTTTGGATTGAGAATAAATTTTCTTGGGAAAGATTGAAAGGAATGTTGCGATCGAGGAAAGAGAAAGCAATGAGACGTAACTCAGCAAAAGAATGTGCGGTGTAGAGGGGAAGAGAGGAAGTCGAGGACTGAACTTTTTCTGCGGAGCGCGGCCGAAGCGAGGCTGATGAATTTTCTGGGAGCTCTTTATCGATAGTGGAAGAGTACATCACTGCGGACAGCCTTATACAGTATCACCACAGAGCTTGCTCAAAACTTGCTGTGACTAATGATTTCGTTTAGTTAAAGCAAGTGAGTAGGCTACTTATATTAAATACGCAAAGTAAATGCCAATCAATACTTCATGTGATCACTGCTCTATCGTATGTAGCTCACAAGTGGCAACCTTACCTTATTAGGTAGGTATCGGACTTGCTCTAGCATCTAGATACATAAAACCTCATTAATACGTGCCAGAGTCTCTAGAAGCTTGACAAGTGCTAGTGGGGTTAGAGTCAGTTGCTGAGTATGCGACAATCTTTCCTTCATCATGCCTGTGGACAGGTATGTTCCTTACAAAACGTAATTTTTTCATAAGACACCTAATGGAGCCTTTCAATAAATGTTAACTTATTTCACGGTGTAGGAATCAAGCAGGACTTTTTCAATGTATTTGCACACGTCTAAAATCTTGCTACCGGCGCTGAGAGATGCTCCCAGACTGAAGCATTTAACACCCCAAACCCTTTGTACAATCGAGCAGTATAATAAGACTAGTAGCACAAGGTTTCCCCACTCCTTTTCAATAAACAAATGAAACCCCCTAATGCCTTCCACCCATCTGTGGAGGGTTGTAAATGACCTTTCTCGTCTTCACTGGAGACCACTTGTATCGTTTCACCCAGACACTCAGTGCGAACAAAATTGACGAGATGACAAGAACCTTCATACCTACATGGAAAAAGTTCGCAATTAGTATCTTGTTTCATACAAATCACGGATAACTCAAAAAACAGCTCCTTTTCAAGCGAATATTGGAAGGGAAGTTCTTACCCATCTTCTTTCTCTGGTCCATTTCCGGTTCTGCTGCCCAGTTCAGAAACTCGACCACATCCTTGGCCATCTGCGATGTTGTTGCTGGGGTTCCATCTTCATACTCGACCAGCTCATTGTATAGAACACGGGCCATGGCAATTCCTGTACCTGGGAAGTATGGGTTGAAGTTCAGTCCTTCTGGAAGCTTTACTCCTGGGGGAGCCTCCTCGGGATAACCAGTCAACAAGCTGAAAATGTAATCGCATCCACCGTGTCTTGCCTTGACCATCAAACTCAAATCAGGAGGGAGAGCACCGTTATTCGCAGCGCGTGCAGCTTCATCGTTCTTGTAAGGACTTGGAAGGTAGTCGGAAAGCTTTCCAGGTCGCTTTTCGATTTCACCCTCGTCGTTGGGCTCGTCGTCGTATTCGTTCTCTTCAGCCATTGCCTTCGCCTCGTCAACCGTGTGAGTAACACCAACCAAAGCTCTGTACGGAACACGGCTGAGGGAGTGGCAGGATGCGCAAACTTCGCTGTAAACCTGGAAACCTCGACGGAGACTGTATATTGTCAATTGGCTGAAGGAATTGGGAGATAGAGATATCCTTACGCTTGGTGATCGTAGGTCTTGAGGTATTGAGCGTGTTCCCATGGGTATTTTGTTGGGTGGAGGCTAAGTCAAAGTTAGTGAGATGTTAGGTCGCAAGTTCCTGGCCACGGGCATCATGCACCCCCAAGCCAATTGATGTATAGGCTTACCCTTCTTCTGCAGGTGTCATGGCATGTGCGTTTGGGCCGTAGAGATGATAATACCAAGCAGTAGCACCGATAGCTACAGCTGTGGCAGCTCCTCCAGCCATGTTCAACCGGAAGGGAGAGGCACCAGCTTCGGAACTCGTCGAGGCGGCACGCTGCGATAGACATTGTCAGCCCTCAATTTCACCTCATAGACCCCATTCCAGTTCGAAGAGAAGGACGCTGAGCGTCTGCGGTCGATTTGGGAGGTGATGTTGATATCGGCGTACCTTTGAAATATTAACTGCGCCGTTCCGGGCAGCTCCGACCGCGCGCGTCGAGCGCAGACATGATCTGGCCAACATGATGGGCAAAATGGGCCTCAGCTGAAGATAACTTCGAGGTAGAGACAGCGACTCAATTGGGTGGGGAGGATTCGGGATTGTGAGGGTAGAGACAGCGAGATGTCGTTGCACGAAGGACAATTCTAGCGGATTTCAACGCCTTGACCAAAGAGGATTAGTGCCTTTTGCAATGATTTGGTCAAAGAAACTAGTCGGTTTTCATTTGGCTCGTTGCATTAGCTCATTACATAAGCCGGTCAAGAGGAATCTTCTGTGCCTCGGACCTGTTTTTTCTTCCCATCCCAAGCACCTTCATACATCACTAAATCGATCAAATATTTTTGATGGGTATTGTTCATATTGATATGGGCAGTTATCATCACTTCCTATGTCTATGCTCGCTATTTCCAAGGGCAAATCCGGATTCTCCCTATGTACATACATCACTTTCACACCAGCACACAGCAACGCCGTCGCGACCGACTTTACCCGATCCGCGGGTACACGATTCCATTGTGAAATTCAACAGAGATGTATTTAGGTACCTGCCTGTCTAGAGGCAATATATAAAGGTCATCTCATTGCACGGTTTTTGAACAATACAAGTTCAAATATCACACCCTTCTGACTGGGTCTTCATTGCCTGAACTATTGGTGGGGATTTCTTCTCTCTCTCGAAATAGCAACCACATTCTATGTGGAATTCTTCTTCAAAGGATAGGAGGTCAAATTGATTTCGATGATGTTCTCGCTCAACGGGGTAGTAAACCTAGTAGCCTGCAGAATCTGCTTGCGAGTTGACCCTTATCTAGTACTTGCAGCTGAAATATCGTCAAAGGAATGTATACCTTAGTGAAGGTCATATTTGGGGGTACCAACCTGTGTGACGTAGGTAGCTCTACAGAAGCCTTATTTATAGACTTCAGTCACAAAGAGATTGCTATTGCCAAGAAACAAAATAAGCGTAGTTGCAGGCCTATTCTAGAATATACTTCACTGTTCAACAGGTATTTGACTGTGTTGATATATACTACCTCTAGACCTCACTTTATTCTGCAATCGAGTCTTATTTCATACTCCAACACTAGTAGGACAAAGTCCTTCAAAACTTCACCGCTATCCCGAGTGCATCATAATCCTGCGGAGATTTTCGATCGTGGGGCAACGGGAGTGAATGAAGGAGGAATCCCGAGTGACTAACTGGTACCTAGGTATTCACTAGAAGTTCCTTAGAACTAATATCTTCTGGTATCTTCTTCTCACGTGAGCATCACCTCGCCTGGGAGTTTCTTTCACCTCATCCTAGATGTCTTCCCACAAAATTACCAACCTAATAACTCATCCTGAAGCTTAAGCTTAAGCATCCGCAACTTGCAAATCTATTCACGTTAACTTCTAAATCAGCCTACAAGGGTTTCGATCTACTACTTGTCAAGTCAACTCAACATACTCTACAGAGATATCGCTAGGCTTGCCACTGCCCGTCGTGTCACTCGCCATGTCATCTCTGATGCAGCTAGAGCCTACTACAATGCCTGGTTTGCCAACAGCCATGTTGTCAGAGCCACTTGAAACAGCGGCGCGCCAGGTAACAACAGAAGCAGCCACTCAACAACAGGCTAGTTTCCGGCGTTTCCTTGATCTCCCCAAGGAACTGTAAGTATTGAGTTCATCATATCTTAGGACATATAAGAAGCTAATTGTGTCCCAGGCAACTTAAGATTTGGAAATATGCCGAACGCAATAACAGCCGCGAAGTTCGAGTCCAACTCCAATACGATTCTGAGGACCGCAATCTCCCACATAATGCAATCTTCAAACTGCAGACTCCCATTCCTCCTACCTTGCACGCATGTCAGGTATCTCGTGCGGAGAGTCTGAAGAGATACTTTCTTTGCCTGAAACAGCCAGGCACCGACACGCGTTGTTTCTACGTTAATCCAATCACGGATACTCTGGTATTGCAAATGCCCAGTTGGCCATGGATAAGTTCCAACGGTGTTGTAGACCCATGGCAACCTCCACAAGTCTTCCCCGATACTGCCATAGACAATCGTGAAATGTACCGCCTCCTCGATTCTTTTAGATACGAATCTCTAATTCTAAACATGTCTCTTGGTGCCAGCGTCCGTTTTCCCCTCGACGGCACTCAGGGTCCAGATCCTTGGATATTTGGAGACTCAGGAATTTTTTTCTCGAACGACGGCATCGCAATTCAAAGAGCGGATGATCCTAATACTCATGGAGATCGACTTTCCAAACAGTACCCCAAGGTTGTCAGATGGGATGTCGGTCTTCAGGAATGCCTCCGTATCATCAACACTAATCCTCTTTCGGAATACCTCAGACAAGGGTTGCCTTCTGTGTTTACGCATGCAGAAATAGCTCAGTTGCGAGATTTTCTCGAAATGTGAATGCAGCCTATCATACAACAGGGACACATTGGTAGAGTGGAACAGGATTACTTCTCGATTTAGAGGCTAATTCTCTCACGCAATCCAAACAAAGAAAAGGGTGGTCTAAACTTGGTCGAAGAGTATAGGCATTCACTGCATCACAGCCTTTATGCGTAGTGAGTAATCCATAGATAGACTCATAGCTCGCTTAATCCAACTCTCAATTCCCTCTAGCCTATGATTGCCTCCCTCACATGCGAGATACAGGAGCGCTATGCATCTATACCTACCTATTCTCTCCAACCTCCTACCTATCTCTAGAAGGTTACGGTGAGCTACTTAAGCTAAGTAAGTTTTGCAAGCCAAGAACGTTAGCTAAGTCAAGCCGATTACCCATGGTACCTATGGATGCCTCTATTTCGATATAACATTCTACCTTCCGTATAACAACTCAAAATGACTTCGAACCCTTGATATCAAACCTTTATCTTCTACCATTCAATCACCTCCTCACCAATCCACCCCACCACACCCCAAACACACAACCCCCCAACTAAAAAGGCACATACAAGATCTCCTCCAGAAATATCATCTCTAAGCATAATAGAAATTCTCCTCTCCCTCCCCTCCATTCAAACATTAAAACAAAACCCACATTGTCTTCCCTCAATTATCACAAACTAAAAAACGCACAATCCCTCTCCCTCAACCATTTCTCCACATGATCCTCCTCTACAGTGACTTCCCACAAGTCCATTTAGGATATACCTACATATAAAATCCCGAGTTCAGTTAACTTTATAGATTTATGATATTTTGGGTAACCAATCAAGTTGATTTGCATCACATAAATAGACACTCACTTCCCTTAGTCAAAAAAAAACAGAATAATTTCATACTACATGAACTAATCTGTATCAGCCGGTAATAATAAGATGTGAATTATTACCTATTACCTATAGGTTCTTAATGGGAGAGGGTGGTAAGATGGGTAGGCTTAAAAGGCTCTTATGGTTATAAATGTAATACTAGATATAAATATTACGTTAAGTAAACTAAAGGAAGGGTTGGAGAGATTTTATTTAGCTGATATATTGATTGATTATGAAGAATATAAGGGTCCTGGGTGGTAATGATGGTATAAGGTTGGTTGATAGTAAGTAAGTATGTATGTATGTATGGAGATAGATTCTTGGGATTTAGAAGTGATAGATTGATAGATTGATAGATTTCGTTATGTAGTGAGATACAATATAAATGAAGAAGTGCACTGTTGTAGCATTCACGAATTATAAAGAATCCATAGTATACTTATACTGTTATACAGTAATGAAATTCTAATTTCTTTTTTTTTAAAAAAATTACATTAGGAAGCGAAGGCCGTAGAAATAATCTTCTTGTAATCTTATTTTCTTCCACTTACCTACACCCCTGAGAAGATTAATTAGCCGCCATGCAAAGCATTAAGGACTTTCGTCAAGAATGAGTAGAATAGACTAACTAGCCTTACTTGACGAGATTTTACTTGCACAGGCGGGAGAGACTACACCGCGCGCTTATATACCGCTCCTCGTCCGGAAGCATAGTACAGTACATCGCAGAAGCTACTATAATGTAATATAAGAGCTTTAGATTATTCCCTGTTAGCAAGCAAGATGTTGCAGCGCCTCGGAGATGTGATTGATTAAGGACTTGTTCACGGTTGACCGACGTATAACAACTTCTGAATGGTGGCTAGCTGGCTATATTGGTAGCTAACTAGCTTCCTAGTAATTGTCGCGGTGAAGGTTGAGTAAGTAGGATGGCTCCCGCTTGCAGCAGTCTTTCGAATTCACAGTTAAGAATCATCTCGATTTCTTTCTAGACTTATTCCAAGATCACTGCTTGTCAAAACCGGCAAAGGTCTTTTCGTGTATTCTGCTATACATTCTTCACGTACTAACGTTAGTAGAGGATTATAGGCATTGGTACTAGAAACCCATTTACCAGCTGTGCAAGTCTTACCAACTCCGAGTTTTCCGTCCTCGGCTATTGACTTAAATAAAGTCTACTCTTCAAAGTAGTCTTTCCGATCTCTCTCCGTGTAAATCTTGACGAATGTAACTTCAAGCTAAAGCTTCCAAGTTTAGATGTGAATAGAGTCAGTCCATGACTAACTCATCTATTATATTCTGCTTGAAATTTAACTCTCCGAAAGTCTAAACTCAGAGTTATTCCAGTTTCAACGCCGGCTAACATGAGAGGTCTATGAGCCTCCTAGACACTTAACCCCAAGGCCTCGTTCTAGATACGAATCTCCATAAGAATGGCTCACCGAAGCAAAAGTATTCACAGGCATTTAGTTCTTCATGTCGACCATGACAAAGGCTATCTACCTATGTTTAAAAAGTAAGTATTTCTAGCAGGCTTGTGCTACCTAGGAAGTCTATTTTCCTCCAAACTTAAACTAACCTAATAAATAATAAGGAAAATTGAATATAGTGATGAGTGCCCTTGTAATTGATATTAGTACTTTTTCGAAAGCAAAACTACAGAAATTCTTACCTTTTTCGACAAAGTCCTTTACTTAATTTCCCTAGCACTGTGCGGATGAGACAGAACTTGGTTTGATGCTAAATAGTTGTATATAGTCTACTCTAAATAAAGTGGGTGGTTTTCTATAGGATTTTAGGCATTTAATGTTCTTACAACACGTGACTATTTAATGTACTTACAACGTGTGACTATTTAAAATGATCCACAACCTACCTTATTAAAAGAGTGGGTTTGTTGTTATTTAACCGTATTTAACCGCCACAAGTAACTATGTAATGTAACCGCCGGCTTATAAATACATACCTAACCCTAACCTAACCCCCTTATAAATACTATCCTGTATCTAAAATTATAAGTCTCTGCCTTATAACTCTAAGGCTAGAATAGAATATTTTTATATAGCTCTTTAATATCTTATATTATATTTAAAAATTAAGGTTATTAATTGGATTAATTAATTAAAGTTAAACTTAGCGAATTTAAAAGGTAGGTATTCAATATTTTATAATTTTTATATTTCTTTTACTATAGTAAAATTAATAGTTCTTGCTAGGTACAGAATAGGGGGTTGTGTGTATTAAACCCGGCGGTTACATAGGTATGCATTCGCGGCGGTTAGATAACAAAAGTTATTTAAAACCGCTCCAGGTAACAAGTTTTGAAGAATATTCTTCTTCTGTATCGCACCTCCTTCTAAGAAACATTTCCGCGTTTCCATTATTCCCTTTTTTACTCTATCTTCTATTCTAGCGCATAGTTTTAACTCTTCATTGCCTGCCTTCAAGTACGAGTATGTCAGCTACCTCTATTCCACCTCCTGATGTCGATATCGTCCTCCACCAGGATCCCTATCCACAGGATGTTGGGAATTGGCAAAAGATCGCAGCAGACTCCTGTTTCTGTCCCGTATGTTGCAATTTATTTGCCGGATCTGCTTATGCCATCCTTCCACGTGAGGACATCCACATGCACGACTGCACAGGACTTAAGAATGCGATGGCGTTCAAGGCAAAGGCACACGAAGATGGCAATGATTACGACACAGATGAGATTGATCATGTGCCAGAATGGGCTGGTGCCTATAGAGCTGACTACACGTCGTGGCAGTTCACGGCTAGTTCTACGGATATGGAAGCGCAGGCGGAGGAGAATAATTGTTCGTCTTGTTGGATCTTGCTGAATGGCATCATAAGGCTGAACGATGCATCTCCGCCGCAACTGAAGATTGAAGTGGGACTGGGTTTTGAGGCAGAGGTCGTATTCTGTAAAGGGAATGTGCTGAGAGTCCAAGTACATCCTCTAAAGGAGACTACGACCGACTCTGTTTTCGGGACCGGGACTTCTCCGGATCATACTTTCGAAAGCACTCCTATGGCTTGTGAGTTCTATACTTTGCCAGGTAAGAGATTTTCATCTTGTCATGTATCTTGGAAGACAGTTGTCAAGGATTGGAATGAGGACGTAATAGCTCTTTCTGGTTTGTATTTGTAGTATATTGGTACAAGAAAGCCCAGCTACTTGCTGCATCGTTACTGCTCTTCATCATATTTCTGACAATATGCTAGGGGAACCATGCCCTTGGCCAACGATCGGCCCTTGTATGGCTCTGGAAGATCCACTCGACAGAGGGGAAACATGGAGAGGGAGTTCGACACGTCACATAGAAGCACATCCCAATGAAAACGACTACTTGCAGATCATAGAGAAATGGTTGATGCATTGTACCAAAGACCATCCTCTCTGCTCTCAAGAATTGGAACGCAACAATTACGGATCGCTTCCCAAACGTGTCATAGATGTTGGGCCTGATGACAACTCTGGAATTCATGTAGTCGAGCATGATGAAGAGACATCACCGATGAACGGGCGGTACAATGTGCTTTCTCATTGCTGGGGCCTCACGCAGCATATCCTGTCCGAAAAAGGGAACATAGACGTCTGGAAGGAAAATATCCCCTGGCATAAACTTCAAAGAACTTTCCGAGAGGCGATTACACTGACTAGACAGCTTGGGATCCGGTACCTCTGGATTGATTCACTTTGCATTATCCAAGATGATTCTGAGGACTGGGAGATTGAGGCAGCAAAGATGGGTTTGATTTACAATAATGCCTATCTTGTGATTGCTGCTACTGGATCTGTAGATGGTGATGGAGGTATATTTATTGATAAGGCCCCTTATGTGACGTTGCGAGGAGAGGACCAACACCGAAAACCATTTCAAATATATGTAAGACGCGGATTGGGGCATGGTTCTTTTGGTTGGGGTGTCAATCACTTCCAAACAACGAGGGCTACGCGGTACGTATACACCTCGACGACCAACCCGGGCTATCCTCTCTTCACGCGAGCTTGGTGCTTTCAGGAACGCCTACTAGGATCACGGGTGGTTCACTTCACAAGGGATGAGCTTATATTTGAATGTATCACATCGGTAAGCTGTGCGTGTGGTGCTCTTGCAGACTTTTCAAACGATTGGGTACTGCCTTCCCGGAGATTTGCGAGTTCTAGGCACTCACCGGACCCCTCTGGTCATTTACCAGAACATGAGTCAACTCTGGGAAAGCTTCCGAAGTTGGCCATAGAGACTTCGTTTGCGGATGGCTTCTCACACTTCGAGGAGTGGCGTGACGTGGTCTCGGAGTACTCAGAGAAGCAGATTACACATCCTACAGACTGGTTGCCGGCGATTGCAGGTCTTGCAATCAAATGGGAAGGTCCTGAAATGGGATACTATCTAGCTGGTTTATGGAGCAAGGATTTACTGCGTGGCTTGTTATGGGAATCCTTGGCTTCTGGTAGAACCGAAATGCCTGCCTACATAGCACCTAGCTGGAGCTGGGCCAGCATACAAGGCTCAGTGACTTGGATTACCAGATTTTCGAGGTCGGAATACTACGTCGAGATTGATCTTCAGAGAACTGCCTGTATTCCTAAAGGTCTAAATAAGCTGGGTGAACTAGCCACCGGGTGGCTTTTTCTCACGGGCCCTGTGATAGAAGGGACCTTGATATCGCTGGAAGACGAAGGGTCTGAGGCGAGGAGGCAGCGTGCTTTTGTCGAAGTAAATAACTCGAAGTGCACTTTCAACGTTGACAGCAGGAGCTGCTGCTCGAAACTCATAGGACAAAAGATTCTCTGCTTGAGATACTGTACGGACATGAGCTCTGACTCCAGCACTCGGTACCATCGTAGATTGATACTAGCACGTGTACCAGAGGAGGAAGATCTCCCAAATCTACCAGGTATCATTAAGAATTCTCCTAGTCTATACCGGAGGATTGGGGTTGAGATGTTCTGTCCTGTAGATCAGTGGCAGTCTAATATGAGATATACTGTAAGAAGTATATATATATTATTTAACTTCTATCAAGTTAGTAAGATAATACATATTTAATTATAAGTACTAATCTTATTAAGGATGGAATATCGAGTATCTTGTTTGCAGGATTGCGCTGAGACTTAGGATCGAAGTCGAGACGCTCAGTAATGGTTGAATGAACCAGTTTATCAGTTTCTATATTTCGGTAGTCTACTCGATAATCGATACCATGACGTCGGGACTGGCTAAATTCAAGAATCTCCCAGAATTTCTCCGCCACAACGGTGATAGCATCATGCTTTAGTGATTCCATAGCTGCTAGAAGGCAAACGGTGCTTCTAAATGCCGAAAGATGTTACTGCATGATTTGGCTGAAGAATCAAGCTCTTCAGTGCTGCTACTGGCGTTAGAAGGAAGCCAGAATGGCTAAGAAGATTAAAGGGTAGAAGGAGAAGTTGAGGGTAGCTTGAAGTTGTGCCTTCTAGTCAAGTGGTTTCTCCCAGCCAAAGGCAGAGGTGCTGCATACTAGTGCTGACAAGACGGGCAATGTACCGTACAGAGATATCTACCCAGTAGGATTGAGGTTGCAGAATAAATTAAGGCTGTTGGAAAGGTATGCTGATAAGCAAATAGGAGTTAGCGATCATGCTGAATTAATGAAAGTAACATAAAAAAAGAAGGCTCGTCCTAGAGGGTTCGTAGAAAAGAATGGCGTAATAATGCTACTAAACTTCTGTATTGCACCGCTCGCCAATTATAACCGCATTTAAGCGAAGTGATTGTATGCAGATAGCTTATTGTGTATCTTTCTCCCCCATGCTTAGAAGGTATTCCGAACAACATGTCCAAAGACCGAACAGGGTGAAATTAAAGGCTAAGTTCCACGCGTTGAAGGCCTCATAAGAATGACGGATACCGTTGCAAGTAATTGGCATAGCAAAAGAGCGACAACAAAATCAGGAAAGTTTATGGGATGCTCTGCAGGTTTCTGTAGCTTCCTGGGCGCCCATTGCGATATGCTTAAGTGTCTACCCGAATCTCTATTTTACGAGAGCCTTGAAAACCATCATCAATGCAAGTGGAGAGCTTCAGCCAGAACCTAAAATACCGCTAAGTTCTCAAAGACTAGTACAAATCATGAGACGATCGCAAACGGTTTTACGGAATCGCTATCAAGAATAAGCGTACGTGTTATAGCATGCCAGAAGGAGCTCAACTTGCATCTGACTAAAGACATGCAATAACTTGTTGGAAAACTATATACGCTTATATTTCTTTTCCTCGAAGAAACCATGGATTGGTACTTGAAGAAACCTCGACTGCGGTTCGCAGACTCCTTTAAGAAAGACTACTATGCTCGCTTTGAAAAGATGATAGTGAATCTACAAGATCTCTCCAAGGATATATTGCGCCAAGCAGGCTTAAGTACGATGGGGGAGATTGGGCAAATAAGATATGCGACCGATCGCAGTGAAATCATGATCGAGGCAACGGTAATAGTCAAGTCGGGAATTTAAAAGCTGAACCGAGAATTCGCCTCCGACAGTCTATGATAAACCAAGACAAGGAACAAAGACATGGGCTCGATGTAAATAGCCAGCAGAGGATGGACTCTTTTTGCAACCATCTAGCAACTCGTATTGCAAACGACGTGCGTCAAGAGCTCTAGGGAATAGCTCAAAAGTCGGCTGATGAAAAGATAATGAGCCATAGTACGTGTTCGCAACGCTTGTAGACGAGTTAGACGTGAAACCCCGACAGTAACTGCAGATCGAGAGCTTCGGTCTATTGAAAGCTATTCAGATGCTCACTGTCTGATCCAAGGTAAAAGTGCAAAATCAAACCACAAGGTAATGAGATTTCAAACCCGCTTGAGTTTATTCCTATGAAAAAGAATGACTCATTCTTGATACTGACTATCTGTTGGACCTGTTAGATATAACCCACATCGAGCGCTCGTACGAACCAACAAGTCCACTTTCGTTGGACACAACATCTGCTTCTCAGCTGGAAGAATGGACGAAAGCATCGGATTCGCAACTCCTTTCTGTAGGCGGACGGAGAGCAAAAGCGCTTGAGCTAGCTCTAATGACAGTGTTCGCAGCTATGTGTGCAAACTTCGCAGACGATGCCAAGCTTCCAGTGATCTCGTACTTCTGTAAGCTCCCAAGACATGACGGAATACGGTTACAGAACACGCGCGTTTGGCATACTCCCTCATCAAGCTTCGACCAAAGGTTCTCTTCTGCATACTTGACGGGTTCCGAGTGCTGAACGACTGGAGTACAGAGCAAGCTGTTAGAGAGTTGATCCCGGTCCTTCGAGGCTCTGAGAATTCAGTTACTAGGAGTTTGAAGTTCTTGATTACAACGACAGGGCGAGATCAATATGTTTTAATGCGAGCGTTGCGTCGTCCATCGGAGCTTGTTCTTATAGATCATGATGGTGCAATGGATAGTCCAGCCAGAAGAGAAGGTAGGAGGATATTTGTGATTTATTAGTCGTTCTGGCGTAGAAATAGGTAAGTCTAAAGGTTTGTAGGAAATTGATGTGCGCATGATTGCTCGAGTGCCGTATTGTCTTGAGCTGTACAGTGCGTTCGGGGGTTGAAACAGGGTGGTGGTCGTGAGTGGAGGGATATGAGAAAGAGCTTGTCGTTGTCGTCGACGAACCACTGGGGTTGTATTTTAAACTTGATGACTAAGGCTGTTCTTGAGCTACCAACTCACCAATCAACATGCACTTACCAGCCACACTGGCCCCTATCCCTCATGGCGCCGTTTGGCTCCACGATGACGGGTGTCCCACTGTCCCTCCACGCCGCTCGGCAGTACTTTCAGTCCTGGACATATTTTTCGAAATCGACTCATTCTCCCCGCCAAGTTATCAACAGCACCAACCAACAACCCACGACGCATTTCTCTGTTACTATCGATACCTCCTGCCACCGAGCCCTCAATTGATCTGTAATTATGTCTGTGAGTACAATTGGTTTTCGCCGCCATACATGAACTGCTTGAAAATGCAAGAGTTTTGATCTCACCACTGACTCATTGCGACAGTCCCTCATTGAAAACAAGAACGTCGGCAACAAGAACGACACCGAGGATTGGCGCAGTAAGCATATACTCTGCGGTGTATTATAAACTTTACAGAGAATTGAAACTAACATATAGTCTGTAGTTCGAGGTTACCAACCACTCACAGCACCCGACTTCCTTCAACACGAAATTCCCCAGACGCCGAAATCGAAGCAGACGGTTCTCTCCGGACGTAATGAGGCGGTCGAGGTTGTCACTGGCACCGATGCGAATCAGCGTCTTCTAGTCGTCATCATCGGCCCATGCTCAATCCATGACCCTCCTGCGGCGCTCGAATACTGCGACAAGCTTCTTACGCTGAAAGAAAAATACAAGAATGATCTCCTGATTGTTATGCGATCCTACCTCGAGAAACCAAGAACGACAGTCGGCTGGAAGGGCTTGATCAACGATCCGGATATCGACAACAGCTTCAACATCAACAAGGGATTGAGAACGAGTAGAAAGTTGTTTGTTGACTTGACCGAGAAAGGAATGCCACTCGCAAGTGAGATGTTGGATACAATTTCACCCCAATTCCTGGCAGATCTGCTCAGTGTTGGCGCTATTGGAGCGAGAACCACCGAGTCGCAGCTGCACCGTGAATTGGCATCTGGACTCTCCTTCCCAGTTGGCTTCAAGAACGGCACAGACGGCACTTTGGGCGTAGCAATTGATGCTATCGGCGCGGTCAGACATCCTCACCACTTCCTGTCGGTCACAAAACCTGGTGTCGTCGCGATCGTCGGTACTGTCGGAAATGAAGACTGCTTCGTTATTCTGAGAGGTGGTACCAAGGGGACCAACTACGATGCCAAGAGCATTGCCGAAGCGAAGGCTGCATTGGAGAAGTCCGGTGTTAGACAAAGACTGATGGTTGACTGCAGTCATGGTAACTCGCTAAAGAACCATAAGAATCAGCCCAAAGTTGCAGCGGTGCTAGCCGAACAGATCGAGAAGGGAGAAGACGCCATCATGGGTGTTATGATTGAGAGCAACATAAATGAGGGTACGCAGACACACCACTTCACTCTATAACTTTTACACTAATAATTCAAAACAGGAGCACAAAAGGTACCAAAGGAAGGCAAGGCAGGCCTACAATACGGTGTCAGTATCACAGACGCATGCATTGGATGGGAAGACACAGAATCCGTTCTCGAACTCCTAGCGAATGCAGTTAGCAAACGGAGAGAGCTATCAGCTAAAAAGGTCAATGGACATGCATGAATAAAATACTCCATTCATTTGTTTCCATAGGTAGGAGTTTGGGTACATTTACAAAAAAAAGGTTCTCGCATACCACCTCATCATATATCCGAAGTACTGGATATATTTAGGGAAAAAAGCTCCTTTACATCATTGTCATTCTAGCACATCTCAATCCATAGACAAATTTTTCAGACATGATATAAAATCTCGCTAGCTTACAGCAGTACGTGAATTCTAATCAATACTCACTCTAGCAGCTAGGTTAAATATGTACTTGTACCAATATGAAAGGGGAGAATCCTCGAGTCAACCTAACCAACCAAACTTAAAGACCTCTTTTCCTTATTTCTTAATAATATATACTATGCATACATACACACGATCCTATAATGAATGTAAAAAAACAATAACAACAACAATAACGACAAACAACAACCACAACAACAACGACAAAACAACAACAATAACAATAAGAATATATATTTCAAATACATTCTCTTCTCTTCTTTTAGAAAGCCACCCCCCCTCTCCCTCCCCCTCTCTTCCTCTCTTCCTCTCTCTCTATGGTAATGGTAATGATAATAATAATAAGTATATAATACCATCTCGTAGATAGTACTATTTCGCAGGAAAGAATTACCTATCTTACCTACCTACTTTATCTACTTTACCTACCTTACCTATCTCCAAGAAGAGAACGAAGGAAGAGAACGGAAGAAGGGAAAGAAAAGGAGGAAAGGAAAAGGTGGAAAGGGGGGAAGGGAAGGTTTCTTTTTAAATTAAGCGAGATATTTTAGGGAGATGAGGTAACTAACTATCTGAGATAGACATCGTATATACCTGGGATTGCACGGAGGAGTAAACTTGGAAGTTAGTAGAAAGTCTATGATAGTATAATAGTGTTGAGAATAAGGATAAGCTATAGCATTGCTCTGCTAAGCTGCTACTAGTTACGGACCTAGTTTCCCAGCACACAATTCTTTCCAGAAGAAATTCAACATCCAAGTTTATGTAATTAAGACTTTGTATTCCTGAGAATTTCTAGTCTCTAACAATATATTAGCTGGTCATCTCTGTCTGCGCTGCTTTGCCTCGACTATCGCGTTGAAATGAAGTCCGCCCCCAACCAAGTCTTTTGACCTACGCCCTCACCAGATCAGATCTTGTCTATGCCTGTATCCCCCAGGATGTATGCGAAATGGGAATCTTTCATAGAATACTCATCATCATTACTCATCGGTAGCCTTCGAAAGAAGAGCTGGGATATCATCATCATCAACCTCCTTTTTGCCTTCTAAAATGTCTGCTTAGATGTTAGCACGTGCCTCTGGAAATGGGATGGGCGGGAACTCACCAATGACAGCCTTGAACAAAGGGTATTCATCAACTCGGCCTCTCGCCTCCAAGAACGAGTTAACTTCTTTAGCAGTACTAGTACCCTGCAGTTTCTGTCCGTTCAACTCTGAAGCCTCCACCTCCTCAACAGTAAGACCTTTCTCAACGGCCATCTTGGCACATCGGAAGTTTCTGCCTCCACTGCAACTGGTGATGAGATCTGCCACACCACAACTTTCTTCGGTAAAGGTTCCGGTATTGACAGTTTGACCAAAGAATTCCTTGCCGAATTTGACCATCTCAAGAAGACCAACACGCATAACTGCTGCCTTGGCGTTATCACCCCAGCCTCGTCCTTCGACAAAACCAGCTGCCAAAGCAACAATGTTCTTCAGAGCTCCACCCAAAGATACGCCTGCCACATCTGAAACGAGTCGGACATGAAAGTAGGGACGGAAGAAGAGCGTCTTGAATACTGCGTGGTCAAGTGGTGGGTATTCTTGAGGTAAGCGGTGTAACTTGACCTTGGAAACTCGGCCGAGTGCGTCCTTGTGTTCCTCGTCGGGCGCTGTGATTGTGAGATTAATTTGAGAGGCTTTAGGCGAGACTGTAGGTGTAGGAGCCCGACTATCAACCGAAGGGGGATCATAAGCAATCGTGGTTTCGGACCATTTCTCATTGGCGATTTCGTTCGCAATGTTTGCTCCAGACAAAGCTCCGCAATAGATTCCCAGTCCTTCTCCAATCCACTCACTAAAGAGGGATATTTCAGATGATGTTACCTCCACACCTTTGATACATGAAATCCCACGTGCAAAAGGAAGAATGTGTCCTTTTAACTGAGCTGAGATTCGGCCGATAAATTGGTGGGGCAGGTTGAAAATGAGGATTGAGGAGCCTGCGACTGCATCTTCGACCGAGGGATTTGCAACCAAGTTGTCAGGCAGTTTTATATTGGGGAGGTATTTGACGTTTTCGTGGTATTTGTTGATTATAGCCGTGAGCTTTTGAGGACCGTCGTTGGAGGCATCGAAATGTTTGGAGTCTTTTGGGAGTGTGACGTCCTCCTCATATACCCACATCTGCACCACCTCCTCAAATAATTCAGGGTGTTCTTTTGTGTTCTCGGCGACGATCTTCGCAATAGTTGATCCCCTGAAAGAATTAGTATCTGCGCTCTTGAAATAGGCTCTCGAAGACATACCAGTTACCGGAGCCAACGACCGTCACCTTGTGCTTCTTGCTGTGGGAGCTGAGGGTTGCCATAGTGAATCGAGCAGGAGTTTTCAGACGCGTAGAAACGTGCGCAAGTTGTCTCGCGGCTTGAAAGGGAAAAGGCAGGGCAGCGAGTCGAATGAGCATACAAGACAGTTGGTTTTAGCTTGGTGCATTCCGAGCAAGAAGAAGAAGGCTGCGTAGAAAAAGAAACGAAATGATGCTTGTGAAAGTGACGGCAGTAGTGGGGCCGAGGTATGGTTACTCTTCGGGGGATTTTAGAGGGTCAGAGATTCAGTGAAGCTGAGGAGAGTGGCGACGATATAAAAGTGCAACCTCGGAGATTCCTTTTGGTGTTTTGGTAAGTAATGGCAGTCAGGTATCTTTTGATCTCGTGCGCGACATGGACAAAGGGGTTGAGACTTCCTGTTCGTTGGGAGCTCTGGTCGTGGGCGCAAGGGTGCAGGTATCATGGCTTGCTTGGGCCTACGAATCGTGGTGCAGACTTGCCTAGCTCGTCTCGCTAAAATGAACACCAAACTGTATGGACTTTTGGATAGATACACGATTTGGCGGGGAGATTGTCGAGATGGGGGGCTGACCGCTTCCCTTTGGGGATAGCTGTGGCTTGCATGTGATATGTGATGTTCTCGTCGGAACTTTGTGAACCAGGTTCAAGGGGTTTTTGTTGGAACTTGGAAGCGCGAGAAGTTGACCAAGAGAAGCAGAGAAGCACCGAATAAGGATGCCTATTGGGTGGAGCAGACTGCTGAGCGGCTGTGGTCTAGCCGTGGCTATCGTACAATATTATTATGAAAAATAACAGTGGGCATGATTGGAGAGTAAGAGCGACTGTGAATTCTGATGGTTCTAAAAGGGCTTGGTTTGGTTGCCTCTTCCACTGGTCTTCTTCTTTGACTGACTACCTGCTGTACTTACTTATGAGAATATTTCAAAACTGGCGTGAAGGGAAAGTCTGTTGAAAGGATTGGATAACCATGATCGAGACGGCAACTCATACTCGTAGTACATACAGTACAGTACAGTACAGTAAGGAAACGAAAACTAGGGAGCCCATACATAAAAACTAGTCGTAGCTAGCTACAGTACCTAGCTGTTTAAGTACGGTAGCTTACTGCCGAAGGAATCTTCTCAACAGCAGAGGCTCTTTAGAAAATCCAGAGGTAGGAAACATCAACCCACAACAAGACTCATGAAAATAAAATGGAGATCCAGACCCCAGACATCTCCAAGATGCCACTGTGCCACTGTGCAAGCGAGTCGTGTTCCCCGTGGGCCCTGTACCTGGAATGACGTCGTTCGACAAATGGGCCATGTTTGTTGCCCGCAAGTAGACTACCGTTGCCGAGATGCTGCAGCGACAACACCAGCAACCTTCGCACCTTCAATTTTTGGGCAGCTTTGCCCATAAGCACTTAGCTTCAGAAACTACTCCCGCTACTGCCTCTCTACCTTGTAAACTCCTTCTTCACCGCATTTTCTCTTCTCCATTGACCTTCTTGTCCATACCCTCTCGTCGCATTCTCTTGTTCCCCTCATTTTCCATTGCGCTGCTCATTCCTCAATCGCTGACACCGTTCTGGTGATTGAAGTGGAGGCTCCCTCTACCCCACCATCACTGTCATGACAATGGTACCTAAAACTGTGGTGTCGAACGAGGTTTACCTATTGCCACTGAAGGACGACGGCAGTCCTGACGTTCCTGGCGGCTACATCTATTTGACCCCGCGAAGCGCTGCGCCCATAACAATCCGTTTTGCAATTGAAGGCACATCCTCTATCTGCAGACATGGCAGCCTATGGGTTAACATACCCGCCGAAGGCGAGGATTTCCGGAGAGACAAGTTTCGAGAGTTCAAGTAGGCTACTTGGTTGAGATCAGGCCATGTTCCACAAGCTGATACTTTCTAGGCTTGAACCAGATTTCAATCGAACTATCGAGATCTCGGTACCTGTGCATGGCGCAGGCGCATTTGCCTTCTATACAACCTACAAAACCCTCCCCGACCTAGCCGATATCACCAATACCAAGTCTCAAGAGGCCGCCACGAGGACTCCGGTCCACTACATCGATGTTGCGCCACGTCTCGTACTCGATGGCGAGCAGATGCCTCTTCCTGCATTGTCAATATTCTCAATCATATCTAAATTCATGGGACAGTACCCAAAGGACTGGGAGAAGCATCTCCGAGGGGTTAGCGATAGAGGGTACAATATGATTCACTTCACTCCACTACAAGAGAGAGGGTCCTCAAATTCACCTTATAGTTTGTATGACCAGTTGAATTACGACCCAAAATGCTTCCCAAAAGGTGAGGAAGATATCAAACAGCTGGTATCTAGCATGGAAAAAGACCACGGTCTTCTAAGTCTTACCGACGTGGTATGGAATCACACGTCAAACAACAGCAAATGGCTCCAAGAGCATCCTGAAGCAGGATATAATGTTTTTCTACAGCACCATGGTTACAAGCTGCCTTGGAATTAGATACAGAACTGCTCGCTTACAGTGACAAGCTTGCTGAGTATGGTATGCCTACAACACTCGCCAATGAAGGCGACCTCTTGAAGGTTATGGAAGGCGTCAAGATCCAAGTGATCTCAAAGCTCCGACTCTGGGAATATTATGTGATTAATGTTAAAAGTAATGCCGATGAAATTGTAGATGCATGGAGTAGTGGAAGTATTTCGTTCCCCAAAGGAGGATTTGGAGGGTCCGGTGTCGGTGGATTAGAGACGATCAAGACTGCATCGCCAAAGGACCATGCGCAATTCCTGTTATCTAAAGGCATGCTTAATACGGATCGGATGGGAGAACGTTATAGGAGACGCGTTGACCCTCAGGTTGGCGCCGCCCTTCTTACAGCCATTTTTGGTCGCTTCGAGGAGCGCTCTTCGAGCTCGGCTGATACAGAAGCAGCTCGAAGTCGCTTGGTAGGTATACTCGACGAACTGAATCTCCCATACTATAAGGAGTATGACGCAGATGTTGCAGAAATTTTGGAGCAGATTTTTAATCGCACCAAGTACGTCAGACTGGACGAACATGGACCAAAATTGGGACCTATTACGAAGAAAGATCCTTTGATTGAGTCTTACTTCACAAGATTGCCTCAGAATGAGATCACAGCAAAAGCACAAGAAAGAAGATCTTGCATTAGTCAACAATGGGTGGGTCTGGGCTGCTAATGCGTTGATCGACAATGCTGGCCCCAAGTCCCGTTCATATCTTCGGCGAGAGATCATTGTCTGGGGTGATTGTGTAAAGCTCAGATATGGGGATGGCCCAGAGGACAGCCCCTACCTCTGGGATTTCATGGCTAAGTATACTCGCCTGAACGCCAAGTACTTCCATGGCGTCAGAATCGACAATTGCCATTCCATTCCACACCACTGCATGTGGCTGAGTATCTTCTGGATGAGGCCAGACGAGTTCGTCCGAACCTTTTTGTGGTGGCCGAACTATTCACAGGGAACGAAGACACGGACTACATTTTTGTCAAACGTCTTGGTTTGAGCGCGCTCATCCGTGAAGCTATGCAAGCCTGGAGTACAGGTGAACTCAGTCGGCTGGTGCATCGACATTCAGGCCGGCCAATTGGCAGCTTTGAGATCGATGAAGTTTCCGGTGCCGACTCGAAGAACTTCTCTAATGGGCTTACTATGTCTACGACAGGCCGAGAAGTTGTTCGCAGAATCAAACAAACCCCAGTCCATGCTCTATTCGCAGATTGTACTCATGACAATGAGCTGCCGGCTCAGAAGCGAGATGCTCGTGATACGTTACCCAACGCAGCTTTGGTCTCAATGTGCGGAAGCTCGACTGGAAGCGTTATGGGGTATGATGAAATATATCCAAAACTAATTGATATTGTTGGCGAAAACAGATTGTATACGTCCGTCTCTTCCACAAAAGAGGTAAAAATCGGAGGAGGTGAGGGTGGCATTGGTGGAATCAAGAAATTATTGAATCAGATCCACACTCTGATGGGTAAAGATGGATATGAGGAAACTCACATTCATCACGAGGATCAGTACATCACAGTCCACCGTGTCCATCCAGAATCGCGGAAAGGATACTTTCTGATTGCCCACACTGCATTCCCCGGTTATGGGAATGGAAATGGTGGTTTCAGTCCTGTTCATCTCGGCGGTACTAAAGTTCGACATCTTGGAAGCTGGATGCTGGAGGTTGATACCAGCGAGCAAGCAAAGAAAGACGTATTAGAAGACTCAAAGTTCCTCAAAGGCTTGCCCAGCAAGGTTGTTGATCTTCCTGGTGTCAAAATCGAGTCAAAGGGAGATGAGACTGTCATCTCGGTACGTGAAAAGTTTTCCTCCGGGGAGTATTGCTTTGTTTGAAACTTGGATTCCAGCCGCAGAGCATCAAACGGGTCTTGATACTTTTGTCACATCCGGTGCCAAAGCTGCCTTTGCGGAAGTGGATCTCGTAGATCTCAACTTTATTTTATATCGATGTGAGGCAGAAGAACTAGATGCCAGCGACGGTAAAGACGGTGTTTATGAAATACCAGGGCATGGCAAGCTAGTGTACGCTGGTCTACAGGGATTTTGGAGTATTTTGAAGAACATCATCAAAGACAACGACTTGGCACACCCACTTTGTCAACATCTTAGGGAAGGGCAATGGCCTCTAGACTACATAGTTGGTCGGATTGAAAGATCGGCGGACAAAGATGGATTCGAAAGGTTACTGAAGCCTGCTGCATGGCTTCGAGATCGATTCGACGCAATTCGTAAGATACCCAGTTTCCTTTTACCTCGATACTTCGGTCTTGTTATTCGAACTGCATATCGTGCAGCTTGGGAACGTGGTCTTGAACTCATGAATGAGAACGTTCGGAAGGGTCAATGGTTTTTACAAGCACTCGCCATGGTCAGTGTGCAGCAAACCGGAATTGTCAAATCAGCGTCCTTATACCCCCAAAAATCTGTTCCGTCTTTGGCTGCAGGTCTCTACCTCATTTTTCAGTCTCATGGGCGAGATGTTGGGGCCGCGACGTTTTTATCTCGGCAAGAGGTCTTTTCCTTGGCACAGGTCGCTATGCTGAGTGTCGTGAGCACATTCTCGCATTTGCTAGCGTTCTAAAGCACGGAATGATCCCCAATCTTCTGAGTAGTGGAAACTTGCCACGGTACAACTCCAGAGATTCCATATGGTTCATGTTGCAGACGATCCAGGATTATACCAAGATTGTGCCAAATGGACTCGATATCCTCAAGGAGAAGATTCCAAGAAGGTTCTTGCCATATGACGATACATACTTCGAAAGCGACGACCCTCGAGCGTACTCAAAGGAATCTACCCTCGAAGATATTATTCAAGAAGCCATGCAGCGCCATGCAAGTGGCTTGTCTTTCCGTGAGGCAAACGCTGGTCCCAATCTTGATATGCAGATGAAGTCAGAAGGTTTCGATATTGAGGTCCACGTCGACTGGACGACTGGAATCATTTTCGGTGGCAGCCAAAACAATTGTGGTACGTGGATGGACAAGATGGGCGAATCGGAACGTGCAGGCAGTAAAGGTGTCCCTGGAACACCTCGCGATGGTGCTGCCATTGAGATTACGGGTATGACATATAGCACGTTGACCTGGCTTGCAGACTTGAGATCTAAAGGTCTCTACAAATATGCCGGTGTCTCAACGTCGTCCGATGACCCCAACCTAAAAGTAATTACTTTTGTAGACTGGGCAGCGAAGATCAAGCAGTCTTTCGAGCGCTGCTATTATGTGCCTCTGCAAAAATCTGACGATTCCAAATTTGATGTCAACCCAAAGGTTGTCAACCGACGCGGAATGTACAAAGATCTTTACAAATCAGGTAAAGAGTACGAAGATTACCAACTCCGTGCCAACTTCCCTATCGCCATGACTGTTGCCCCCGACCTCTTTACACCCGAATATGCGCTGGGTGCACTCTTCTTGGGCGACAAAGTTCTCCGTGGCCCCACAGGAATGGCCACCCTCGACCCTTCAGACATGAACTACCGTCCTTACTACAATAACTCTGAAGACTCGACTGACTTCGCTACCTCAAAGGGTCGTAACTATCATCAAGGTCCCGAATGGCTCTGGCCAACCGGTTTCTTCTTACGCGCTCTTCTGAAATTTGACCTGCTGCGAAGAAATGGGAAGGAAGAGCGGACAGAAGCATTCCAGCAGATTACGAGAAGGTTGCAAGGCTGCAAGGAAGCTATTCAGAGCAGTCCTTGGGCAGGCTTGACAGAGTTAACACAGAAGAATGGAGAGTTTTGTTACGATTCGGTAAGTTCTCCCTCCATGGTTTCCTCCAACGAAGTTATCTCCGAAAATTACTGACATGCATATAGTCTCCCACACAAGCTTGGTCAGCTGGTTGTCTGATTGACCTCTATCATGATGCTGCGCAATATGAGCTGTAAATGGGCGCGGGAGAATTTTAGAGTATCTATTTTGGTAGAAAAAGTTTTAGACGAAAAAGATTTTGATGAGGTACGAAGGAAGTTATTGTGAGAGATGGAAAGGAGGGAACGTAGTCCACAGTATACGAGATGGACAAGATAAATAAATTGCGACTGGCTGGAGCAGTTCTGTAGAATGAGCTCTAGAACAATTCATTACCTGACAATTTGGTAATTTGTTCTATTGAGTATTCTAATTTCTGTTGATCTAAAGAGTATTGATTTACGTTAGCTTAGTGAATATGCTAATGGGAAACACCTGTGACGCTCATCGCCTTGGTGAGAAAATGGTGAGAAGAGGGTTGATTATATGCTATATACCTTAATTATAAGAGGTAAAATGATGCGAGAACTGGAGTTGATGGTGTCCTTTGGGACGATGTTCTTCATATCTTTGATATACGCTCCCGATACCACTTTGACCCTTCATTCCAACCATTCCATAAAAAAGAGAAAACGAAACTTGCTTCCCCTTTGTTTTGGGCAGCTCACCTTCAACTAGAATCTGTACTCAACCCTCTACTCCACAGATCGAAACCGGAAAACATACCAGCAAATACCTTCCTCGACACATATCTATTCCAAGACACCTTCGGTAACTGGCAACCTGGGGAGAATGCGCTCGCGATTGCCGCTTACAAAGGCAACCGAAACATCGTCGAATTCCTAATACGAGAAGGAGCGAATATCGAATATCAATGCAGTATGCTGGTTAGAATCTGAAGGACACTGAGGTGGGGAACAAACAGCATTAGAAGCAGCTACAATAGCCCTAAGGACTGGACATCTTGAGATCATCATCTAATTACTTCTTACTTCTTGACAACTAAGCAACTGTTATGTTAATCCAGAAGATAAAAGATGTGGTTCTGCTTGCTCTATGTGCAGCTATCTTTTAGCATCATTTACAGATTGTAGAAATTTTATTGGATAAAGGAGCGGGTCCAAATATTCGTGGGCAAGTTGCTGGAGAGCTATATGAGGATGCTTTATTGAGCTCCTACTTGAAAATCCGAAAGGTTTAGAGAATTGTGCGGAGGTCAATCATGACGATGTTGCTTGTGATGCGTTGTTTTTGGCAATGAAACCTAGGAAAGCGGATGCTGGAGATGGAGAGGAGAAAAGGAGAAGAATTGCTAAGAGGTTGGTTGATTGAAAGTGGTGTGAATGTTAATGTTATATCGAGACGGAGATGGAGACATGATCCTATTGAACTTCTTCTTACATACGCTGAGCAAAACTGCTGGGAAGATATCGCGAGTTTGATAATATCTAAGCGAGCAGCTATTCAGAATACTCATCAACACCAACGCGAAGAAATCTAGACTGTCACAATCGAAGGAAAGACTTGGAATAATGCGGAAAAGATCCAGGCAAAACTTAAGCAAGATTCCAAACTCAATGGCTCTAATAGAGTCTATGATCGTACTCCGTTACAAAGCGCTGCAGTACGATTAGATGAAGATGCAGTAAAGGCACTTCTCAATTCCAGCGTCAATGTCAATGAGCAATCAGAAGCTTGCGTCATTTTCAGTAGTGCGTTGTTGCTAGAGTACCTTTTAATGAGATTAGATGGGCCAAGGCGATGAGGATTGTTAGGCTTTTGCTTAGTTATGATGCTGATCCTGGACTTGTTTGGGGTGGTGTTGCTAAGGAACGGAGGGGATGTTTTGAGGGGAGATTGGATAGGGTGATGGAGGAGTTACGGATTGAAGACGGTGGAGAGTTAGTTTGACTAGTTTGATCTTTTTTTTTGCTTTTTTGAAGTAGATATTACTTTTACTTTACTTTACTGCTTCTTGGTTTTTGTGATGTTTATTATTATGTGGTGAAGATTGATTCAGCACTGTTAGTAGTCGCTTAAAATATAAAATAACCGAGCCACCTATTCTTACTATCAACAAGCGAACGCCTTCTTACAACTAAAACTTTCCTATACTATTTCTTTATAGGTTTCCTATTCCTAGACAAAGTCTTAGGTAAACAAAAATCCGTGTAACACTTCGAAATCCAAGCCATGCGTAGTAACTTCCAGAAAAAGTTCTCGTTTCATCGTACTACACTCTTTATCCTATCCCGGCATAAATACACCAGGTTACCCATCCAAAGTCTAAATAGCCCAGTCCAGTCTAAACCAACAAACAGATTCGCCAACTCGTAAAAATCCCCTCCTTCAAAAAAAACAGTATTAACGATTCAAAAACCTCAAAACCTAAGATCCTCACTCCTATGGCCGAATCAATGTTTTCAGATCTCGCGTGCCTACCACCCTTCAAACGGATACCAGGAGCAAGATATGCCACTCCAGAACCACGACCTTCAAAACTAATACCTCGCTCTCAATCTGAATGCGAATCAAAACTTCCTTCGGGACCAAAAGCAATCCCTCTGTCGTCAAAATCATCAACTAAACCACTACCAAAACCAATCTTCACAAATCCGTTTCAATATCCGAGATCATTGTTTAAATTACAGTCACAAGAACAATCTCAATTACAACCAAGTAGATTGGGAATCACAAGAAGAAATAGTCTACCGAGAAATCATAAACTCATAACATCTGTATCTGAATCCCACCACCAGTCTCGAAAATTCCCACAAAAAACAGCAGAGAAGGATAAAAGGAAAGCTCTAGCATAGATCTCAATCTCAATGCTCTAGTTCGTCAATCGCCAGAATCCAATTTCAAGATCTCGAATTTAGAACTTAGTTCTAGGGACCTCGGAGGAGGAGTAGAAGAAGAAGAAAAACAAGGTGATGATGAACAAGCAACACGAAACAATCAGAGAAAACATACAAAGAATACACGAAATACACGATCACTAGATATGGAAGAAGGAGGAGGGGCGGAGGTATATAGAAGGGCAGTAGAAGTTGGATATATCAAATCAGTAGATCCTCATCCTCTCGTTCTGATTATCGATCGAGAGAGAGAAGAAGAAGACGAAGGAAAAGTTTGGATTTCTTTGGTTCTTAGAATCCTTTTTGTCTCTCTCCTGAGATTACACGTATAGGTAACAATAATACAACTTCATCAATTTTCTTTCCACCGACATCTCTATCTTCGTTTCCCGATGCACAACATATATTCTTTTGACCCTTTCTTTGTTTGGTGATGGAAATATCAGGAATAGATTACCTACCATTGCAGTCAAAAGAGGAAGAAATTATATTTAACGGTCTTGTAATGAGTCTTCTATTCTATCTTCAAAAAAGTAATCTATCTATCTATCTATCTACATCTCGAATACAAGTAGTATGGCTCTCGTGATATTTGTTACATATTTTTAAATGTTTAATTTGGGTATTCTCGAAATTTGAAGCTGGAAATCTAGAGAGAAGATCTTCATTGTGTTTCTGGTGTGGTTTATGGTTGATGTGGAGTTTTGGATTGTTTTGGAGGCGGTTGCCTTCTTTGGAGAATTGTTGTGGAGTCTCTTGGTGTTTTGAGAAATTGCGGTTTATCCGTAGGGGGTAGTAACTTTTTTGAAGGACCTTCGAGATAGGATGGCGTGAATGTAAATCTGTTTGGATGTTTTAGGAATTCGAGATTTTGCTCTTGGACTGTTTTTCACGTCCTACCTGAGTAAGTTGTTTCAACACATCTTATCTGTCTAAATAATATATATCTAGTAACGATATTAATAGAAATGTTTTAAACTTAAAGCTTCTGTTTGAAAAAAAAAAATGATGATATTCAATGTACTTTTAGTTAGTAATATGTAAACTATCTATCTGCCTTTAGATCGTGTTATCAAGGTGAACTTGGTTAACTCACTTTATTTCGATAACTTACTATTTGGGTAACTAATTCACTCCACTTAAGGTAACCCAGTTGTCCTCGGCAAAATAGTCCATATATACCAATTAATATAGCAGCACCTTTCCGAGTAATAAAGTGATTGTGCCTATCAGCGTAATATTGTCGATTTTCGACCCTACTATATAGATTCGAAAACCACCCTCTTGAAATACCCCTAATTTTATAATAACTTATACTTTATATATACTTATTCTATTATAATTCTTTTTTAGCTATATATTCTTTATAATATAAGTATATTATTAAAGTAATTTTAAAAGATTTAATATATTAGATATTTTTTCTTAATTTTTATAAAAATAAGTAAAAAATAGTACTTTTATAGTAAAGCTTATATAAGCTTTCTTTAATTTTTTAAATTTATATATAAAAAGGATATTTTCTACAACAAATTAATAACACCCTTTTAAAAAGATAAGTTACTATATAGAAAAGATAACTTATATATATTAAATTATATTTCTTATATAGTAGCTTATCTTTTTAAAAGGGTGTTATTAATTTATTATAGAAAAATATCCTTTTTATATATAAATTCGAAAAATTAAAATCTTTTATTTTTTTACTCTTAAAAACCTTAATCTTTTAACTTTTAGGCTTTTACTTTAAATCTTCTAAAAATAAAATAAATTATAAAGGTAATATAACTAATTATAATTCCTGATTTTTAAGTTATTTAAAGAAGGTAAAGGTAGTGTTTTTAAGTAATTAATACTTAGAAAAGGGTAGTTTTTAAAGGTATAGTAACAGCCGAAAATAATCGAATATTACGCTAATAGGTACAATCACTTTATTTTAATAACCGACCACCGCTGTCTATCCCTGTAATTGGTATCATATAACTGCCTCTTCACTGGCGACAGTATTGCTGCGGTTCTCAATACTCGCGTTACACTACTGCTGCCTACGTAGGCTTTGTGCAAGGCATGACAGCGCACAGCCTCAGCCTGACCAGCTCATCGAAAGAAACTTGATTATGATTCTCATTTTTCACATTTTTTCGATTTGTTTCGAAACTCTTATATGCAGTTACGCTTAAAGTATGGCTATTACATTTGGATCCGTCGGGGACATAATCAGCATATGTCTAATCGTGAAAGACCTCATCGCCGCCCTGGACGACACCCAAGGCTCGGTTGCCGAGTACCGTGAGGTAATTCGTGAGCTATGGGGTCTGGATCGAGCTCTGCTGGAAGTTGAACATCTGTCCACAACATGCGATGATACGATCGAGCTCGTTGCTCTTTGCAAGACGGCCAAGCAAGCCGCAGAAAATTGCCGTCATTCCATCGAATCCTTCACGGCGAAATGGAAGAAATATAACTCTACGTTTGGTGTAGGCTGTGGGTCGCTCAACATAATTCGGAACACGGTGGAGGTACGATGGGTATCACAGAAGGAAGATTTGGCGAGTTTCAGGGCAGAAATAAATGCGCACAGTTCCTCGATAAACATGCTGCTTGCTACTGCTAGTGTGTAAGTTACTAATAGCCAAGCACTCAAATATCTATCAGAGACTAACAACTTGACAAGGAAGCTAGTGAAAGCCAAGGATGAAAAGCTACACGCTCGATTAGACCAGAGCTCCGAAAGCCAAGATGTACTCATCGTCGAGTTCAACAACCGTCTCAAAGAGAACAACAATCTCATCTCCGTTGGGAACGCAGTGACTACGAAAATTGCAGATATGATGAGATTGGATTGGATCCGACAACTTGGTTCGGAGATGAAGAGTTTGATGGAGCGAATATTCACTACAAACGTTGCTATCTACAGAGCTGTCGTGACGTTACAAGCTAGTCTTCCAGGCCACCTTGAGCGAACTATGATCCAAGAGCCATTTATACTGGAAGACGCTATTGGACGAATGTCTCCTGTTCACATGCAGTTCATCACCTCATGGGAAGCCTTCGATGCTGTCCTCGAGCTTCGGTTCAAGACTGTTCAGGGCCATAAGAAGGTCAAGAATAAACAGTATGTCCTACAAGAACATGATACGAGGCGTGAGATTGATCGACACCTGCCTTGGGACGTGTCTTTCCTGCCGGGGCAGAGAATTGATATGAGTTTGATATTTGAAAACGTTGAGGAGAAAGTAACGGCGCAGACAACCTGTCCGCGCTGCCAAACTGCATCCGCGGAGTTACAGGATTCTGATATACAATGGTGGTGAGCTACACAATCTACGTACGAAGTCTTATGCTGAGAAAATTTCAGCTCTGCGTGTAGGATGTGGTATCGACGAATCACCGAATACAACAATGTTGAACCGCCTCCTCTCCATGCCACTGCAAGTTCCCGCAGAGGAGACATCCGTTTTGGGGAAAGCTCTTTTGGGGCTGCAACTTTTGGTCCCCCTCGACCACCAAAACCTGCTCTCTCATCAGCAAAGAGAAAGCTGAGTGAATCCAACATTGAAGAAATGGACGATGTCAGAAAATTCAAACGTGTACGGATAATCTCTAAGAAGAATCGAATGAAACATGTACCTGGTCCGTTTTCCCTATATGCCACAACCAATGAAGAATCGATTTTGAACCCAAAAGCGCAGCAAGAAACCGAGGAACGTGTAGCGCGAGAACGATACGAGCATCAGGCATCTCTTTTCGGCCCTGATCACCATGACACACTATCTAGTCTCAATAAGTTACCATGGTGTCTTCGAACCCAGAGAAAGTTCGCTGCAGCAGAGCACTTGTTTCGTGCGGCTTTCAACTTCCACAAAGAAAGTCCCATCCACGGGGACCTCAAGGAGTTACATAACTCTGCGAATAACTTGATGACCGTTCTTGTTGACCAGAATAAAGAAATGGAGGCAGATGAATTATACCAAGTAGCATCATCATCATCTTCAGATCCAAGTTAGACCAGAGCCGCGCCGATGCGCTGCTTCAGCGCTTGCGGGCTAAAAAGAGGATTTGGGACCCGGCCGACCATTTGGAAGCCAGTCGATTTGGAGCCAGCTATCGTCGACGGAGGAGAGCAGGATTCAAACAGGCTAAATTTACCCTTCTAGGGGATTTGCTACGAGACCGACTGACTATCCCCGATGGAGGAAGCAAGATATGGACAAACTGAACCCCGCTGCAAGATTTTTTCTTCGCGAAAGACTGCCACTACATTGTCTTTGGAGTTGTAATTCTTATTTAGTATTGTATAGAGAAGCCCTAAATACACAGTACAGTACCAAGTAATGACGGTCTAGGAAAGGGTGGTACTGTCGCGCTACTTGTGTGAAGGGTAATTAATGATGGGACTGGAGGAAATTATTCGAGATTACGCGGAAATAGTTACAGCATGCTTATTAAGAGCTCTCTCTTCTTTAAATGAATATTTAAATATGGAGTATGGAGGTGAATATCGAGGAACTGCTCCCGATTTAGGTTAAATTATAGTAATATCGTTTCTCAATTACAAACCAGACCTTGCTTGATCCCGCAGAAACCATGTAGACGACTACAAATACAATACCCACCTCTGAACTGGAAGTCAAATCCTGCGTTGTTTTATAGTAAGCTAACGCAGGGTTAGGAGTCAATCATTAACTTGCTTAAATGCTATGTCTGTAGCCCTGTCTTTGTAATTTTTTTTAATTTTTTTTTGCACTATTATAGTTAACAAGGCTCGCTAGGTTAGACTTTTTGTTTAAACGCTTAGGTTTTAAGTCTATACCACTTAGCGACTTCGACGATATTCAACAGCTTACAAGAGAAATTTCTGTGGGGCACAGATGGTAATTTATTGCTAGGTAGCTAGTTTTAGGCTTTGGCAACAGCCTGAGGATATGCTTGAATGTAGTTTATCATCTAGATAAGTAAGTAAGGCGTAGACAGTGTGTATCACTTATTAGCTAGTATCAGAATCTTCTTTTACAATAGGAACTAGTTATAAGAATCTATAAGCAAAGGGGGAAGGAGAAGAAAAAACTGTAAAATTAATAAATATAAATATAAATATCGAGCGGGAATGTTTTCTTTAAATGACTACGTTTTCCAAAAGGCATAAGTGTGGAAAATAGCGCGAACAAATATATTTACAACCTTATGAAATTTTATTTCCAACGCATTCAAATTGGCTACTTTAAAAAAATTAGTTGCTAACTTTAGGTGGATGCTTCATGATGATCAGGGAATAGAAATATAAAGCGGCGGAGATGAGAGGAACAGCAAAGTGAGTGTATGTATGTCTATGTCTAATCAAGTATATACAAGGAAAATTATGCCAAAATGCACAAAGTCTAATTCTACATCCTTCTACCCACTTATGCAACAGTAGCAGTTCCAGTAGCTCTCAAATCACGACTAGAAGCACCAACAGAGAAAGTATAAGTACCTTTAGCAACGGCCCACTCCTGAGCAACAACATCCCAGTAACTAAGATCACGTCTGCGAAGGCTGAAAGTGAACGTCTCTTGAGCACCAGAAGCAATAAACGCCTTCTCGAAACCGCGAAGTTGGCGGACGGGCTGGTCGGCTTCTTCGGGGTAAGCGACGTAGAGTTGAGCGACTTCGCTACCGTCGACGTTACCGGTGTTGCTGACGCTGAGGGATACGGTCATGACTTCGTCCCAGAGATCGGTCTTTCCACCGACGGAGAGGACGCCGGTTGGGTAGGTAGAGCTGAGAGCGGTTGTGTTGGTGGTTGTTACGGTGAGGTTACCATAAGTGAAGCTTGTGTAGGAGAGACCGTAACCGAATTCGTAGCGTGGTGTGACGTTGTATTTGTCGAAGTATTTGTAATCGATGTAGTTTCCTTCAGTGAAGTTGCATTGGGCTGTGTAGCAGATGCCAACATTGTAATCGGACTCGTTCTTCGCAATAGTGTATGGAAGTCTTCCAGAGGGGTTCACGCTTCCGTAGATAACATCTAAGATGCTGTTTCCGGATTCTTGACCAAGCAGACCGCCATAGAGGACTGCGGTGATGTTGTCATTTTCAATCCATTGGTCAACTAGTCTCGCACCGACTGTGTTGATAACTACGATGGTGTTGTTACACTCGGAGGCTACAGTTGTAACTAGTGTGTCTTGCTCAACGTTGTAGAGCTCGGTTCGGTCAGCACCCTCACCAGAAAGGGCATTTAAGAATACTAAGCAGACCTCTGCAGATTCTGCGTAAGTTGGAATGCTTTGGGCAAGAGCAGTTCCACCAGAAAGACCGTTCAGTGTGGTGGAGCTGTCGCTTGTATAGGTGTTGTTGAGAATCCATCGGATCATGGTTCCATCGCTAGCTGCTTTATTAACTATGGATTGCTGAGGTGTGATGAGGTAAGGGAAGGAAGTCTGCCCTGAACCAGAACCACCAGCAAGATGTCCATCGTAGGTGGGGCCAGAACCCTCAACGGAGAAGACATAGTTAGGGCCCGCCATTACAGGGCCAGCTGAGACACCAAAAAGTGCTATAGACCGTGGCTTCTGAAGCGGTAAAGCTGAATTAGTATTCTTTAGAAGAACGAGACTTGATGCTCCATTAGCTCTAACAATAGCGCTATGGTTGCCTCGGACATCAACGTAATCGGTTGCTGAAGCTAATGCTGGCTGGGATCCATTGTTCAAGTTGACTTTGTAGTATCCAATGACATTTCGGACAACCATATCATCAAGGCGAGCTTGAGTGAAGCTTCCATTGGCAATTCCCTCAACGAGGGTGTCATTTGACCAATACCTTGAAGATCCATAATCAAGACCACCGTCGGCAGAACCATAGGCACTACTTTGACCGTTGACATCAGGGAAGACCATGCCTGGGAATCCAAGTTCAGTCTTAAGCAATGTATTCAGCAGGGTAGCGCTTTCGCAAGAGAGGGTGCCGTTGACCTTAGTCATTGCGCACATGACACCACCCATACCGTTCTTGACAGCATCGTAGAAGGACCACAGATAAGTCTCATGTAGGGTCTTGTCGTCAGCATTACTAGAGTATGGTGCACTGTCGGTACTGTCGGTTGTGTCTCGGGTAGCCAAAGTGCTGTTAGGTGGTGATCCGCCTCCCATTCCACCTCCACCTGCGCTGCTTGAACTAGTCCTGTTCGTCTCTTGCTCGTTCAGCAGGAAGTGCTAAATGCGCTGTTAGTTTTGTCAGACAAACTCGGTTCTTCGCCTTACCTTTCCTCCTGTGATAATTCCAATATCGGAGAATGCCTTAGCTCCAATACCGAAAGCAATACCATTCAAGTAAGAATCGGCACCGAGAGTCTCGACAAGGCGACCTGATTTTATTAGTACGGAATTAAAATTGAGCTTATTCTTACTAACCTCCCCAAGGGGTTCTTCCTAATGGCTGGGAAGTAGGGGCATTTGCAACCTGGAAACCCTTCTGATAGAACTCTAGGCCTACAGCAGAAAATTGCTTGGCCATCGCATCCTTATCCCAAGTCATAGCAAGAGCCGAACTCTCTGACCAACCGGTAACATAGTCATAACCTTGAGGGCCTTGGCTTGAATCTTTGAATTGCAAAGCAGTCCAGTTTGCTGAACTGACATCGCTTCCAGTAATGATACTGATCTTCTCGGAGTTCGTAAGTCCGGCAACAAAAGCTACTGCTTCAGAGTAGGCCTCAGCCCAGTCGCCCAAATCCACTATGAAGACAAGTTAGTTCAGAATATATTTGTGGTTCTGTGGAAGTGACAAACCTAATCCATTTGCAAGAATTCCCTCAGCAGCAAGTGTGCTGTTTGTGGAAGTGGAATTAGCTCTCCGAGAGAGACTAGTCCCGGATATTAGGGGGAGAACAGCTCCAACAGCGAGAAGTTGCCTGTACAACATAACGAACGTATGACTAAAGAGAGAAAAAGAATGTGATGTTCAAATGAACTGGGGAGTCAAAAATGTAACGTCCATTGCGGTGACTCTTATGCAAGATCTGGAGTGTAATAATGACGCGGCCAGAGCTTCTCTCTATTTAGCTCCAAAGTGTTATTCTACGTATGGAGACATTCATTGCTCAATATCGCCACTTGAGCCGCTTTAATTGTGCTCAGGGGAGGCAGTTTATACCAGGGTGAGTGAGCCAATCTGAGCAAACGAGTAGTTCGTGGTGATCCGTGCACTGCACTCTTTGATCCGACGACATCTGAGCATTTGAGATGAACACAGGAGACAGCTTCAGGTGCAAATCGTAGATACATTCTTCTCCAATCAACTTGCGATAAACTTTGGGGACATTCATTGACTCCATGATGCGTCCACTGTGAGAGTAAAGATGTCGTCCACATGTGTCCACCAAATATCCAAACCCGGAGATTTAAGTGATCTTATGGATGACCCACAGATCAGTGATGGCACCGTGCTAGACCAACATGTTTTCTCGCTTGTAATAATAAGAATGAAGCTTGAAACAAACGATGGGGATAAGAGCAAGAAGTGCCACGCGGCTCCTCACGTCCACGTTGCAGTAGTGGACGAGTACAGTACTCGTAGTGGACGTAGCATAGGAGCATCACTGACTTGGACTCAAAGAACTGAGGTTCCAGCCCCTCGTGGAAAGCTTGGTAGTGGGGTTGTATTCATAGAATGATGATGATATACAGGTTTGTGCTGGAATAAATGCACAGCAGCTCATTTGTTGATGAAATTGGGTGATGGTGCGACAGTGCAAGCTGAAAGTACGCATGATAGCGTATTTCGTATGGTGAAGAGTGAAGAAAGAAAATACCGTACGACTCTTGATATAAAATTGAAATCCGGCTGTACCAGAGCGAAGAGAAAAAGTCCAAGGGTCCCTATAAACTTCAGATATAGTTCTGGAAGAGCTCCACAATCTTTCTAAATAAGCAATGCCTACGAAACCCACGGACCTGGGTGCTGAGCCTTCGAGACTTCTCCTTTCCCGAGTTCCGTCCCTGGAGTCCGCAGAGCTACGTTTTCTTGATTTCTTTTTGACAGCCTCATCAGCAACAAAACTCCCTACGTCACGTAGTAGCACACAGTCACCAACACCAACATTGCCAATATTGTCCCTTTTGAATAACACGAAAGTAAGAGCGGTACATATACAGGGGGGCTGCACCAAAAATATCTTGTCCCGATCTGTTCAGATAACGATCGTTTATCAAGTCGTCTTGAAGTGCTAGGCTGAAGTTAGCTACCCAAGTCAAGTGAGTTACTCGAGTCCATATCTTGTTTCCAAACGAGTCCATATCTTGTTTCCAAACAGATGACTGCTAAAAACGATCTCTTATAAATCAATTCGTACGGTAGCAGACAGTCCTAAAATACAGATATCATCAAGCTTCGAGCTCCTTGACAGGTTCGGGTTTAAGACTTCCCCATTCCTTATGTGTTAGTGCTGACATGACAGTGATTTTGGGGACCTTCCATTCGGGATGACTTTCAGCCACCACAGTAAGTGCGGCTTGAAACATTGTCAGTAGCTCATCAACTCCCAATCCTTCAGCCTCCCACGCTAGTAGAGTCACTTCCTCTAGTCTCTCAAACCTCCTTATCTCATTCCAACAAAAACTACGCCTTCCATAAATCTGCTCATCGGCGTCAATAATCAAAGACCTGAGGTTCTCCCACCCAGACGCAGCAGGCCGAAGCTCAGGACGAATGGGAAAGGTCGTTCCTAAAAAGAGATTGAGTAGGTAGCCACTGCTCCCTTGCTCAGCCCACCGGAGATCGTTCAGAAAGGCTTCTCCAAGGCCATGGCCAAAACGGAGCGTATCTATCTGGAAGTTGAAGTAAATCTTCGGGGGGTCAAGAACTGTTCCAAAGGAGAGCTTGTAGTATTTCAAGGCCTCTTCTCGTGATTCGTGGGTGATCTGGAGGACGAGAGGCGGTGGGTCAAGCGTCCTCCTGTTCAAGATCTAGGAATCAGCACGAGTCGATATAGTTTTCCTTAGGAGCAAAGAGGACATAATATGGTGTACAAGGGCAACAGGATTGGGATGAGGGGTGACAAGAGCAAGACCCGAACACGTACCACCCGCTAAAGGAGCTTTCACGGAAAGTATGTGATATTCCTACAATGCGAGGGCCCGGAAATGTATGCCTCCATACCTTCAGTCGCATTTCCGAGGGTAGCTCTGGGAAGAGAGTGAAGCTCGTGCAAGGCAACAGCGCAGATTCCATGCTGACAAATGATCGCAATGGGAGAGTATTTTTGACGGACTGTCCAGTGCGTGTAGATTCTGCAAGCTTAGTTGAAAACTCAGAAGATGTTCAGATGTAAGGGGATGAAGGGTAACGTTGTTATAGGAGAAATAGGGAAAGAAGGGAGGTTGCTCGTAGTACTTCGTACTTGGTACTTGGTACGGGTTCCTAGTGCGCTTGCTTAGTCATCCTCAACTGATGCGAGACGTAACCGCGCAACCACGATTCGACTATTTTGCTTTCACCTTTCCATGTTACTGTACATCTCACACCAAGCAATCCAGGTGCCAATCACATTAAGTATATCCTCAATCAAGACCCAGAAGTACAACACTGTCAACGCCATATCGTTGTACACTAGGCCTCACCCATCAACGATTGGAATCCCGTGCGATTCTTCAAACCCTCTTTCCATTTACTTCCTTACGGCACTCCAGGGCCCCTTTGTCGCTTTGGAACTGTATTTCAATGTCCCTCAGGTGCTGTTTCATTTGCGAAGTACGCTGTTGTGTCGAATCGGAGAATCCTCTGCTGATTCTTTCACTAATTGATGGCGCAGAGTACAGAAAGGCATTCAACATTCTAGATCGCATTCAGTTCGGCGACCTTCTGGAAACGAATCGCTCGGATTAGGAGAAAGTTACCCTCCAGAGGCAGAGCCATGGCCTCTCGAAGACGGCATCTTACAAGCAGTTGCCGAGCGCCGTCGTCGTTTTGCTGTCGACCCGTACACGTTGTCGTTAGCACGTGATCGTCACTAACTGCACTTCTCCTGGTGCTCAGAAACTCTTAGTTGACCGACAATTACGAGCCGACTAGTTCTGGATCTCTATTTATCCAGAGACGAAAAAGAATTGCCCTCATTTTGACACATAGCTTTGCGTTGAAGAGCGAGCAAGTGTCGAAATTTTCACTTTGCTTCAGCGAGAAGCATAGCACTTTGCATCGCAAATGCGATCTTATCCGAGCACAATTGAACCTCAAATGCGTATGTCGCTGCGCAACATGTTGGACGCGTTTATCGACAAGTCCATCGATCGTCCAAATGTGGCAATTTTTGATGTGGCTGGCGGCCATTTCGACAAAAGTTGCATGGAAAGGCAGAGAGCTCCTCTATATGTAACAACTGGAATGGCGGTTTTCTCCGACCTCTCGGCTCTGTGCTCTGCGCAATTATCAGGCGACACTATTTCCTGGAAGTAGCTTTGCAAGAACGCCGTATCGTCGAATGAAGAGGTCAGTTAGTGACGAGATGAGTACCATGAAGCGCGTCAAGGCATAATTGTCTCTGCAGACCCAGAACGCAAGTATGCGTGGATGGTGACAACTCGTTGATCTGCAAACTTGATTTCCAGAGAGTAATAAATGTATCAGGCACGCAGACGGCCATCAAGTCGATTATTGACACGATGATCTTGATAACTGGTTCCATTTGTCAAGTGGCGTACAAAGTCTACCACACCTCGCATAATTCTCCGTTATGATTGATCAATATGCCGAATATTATCGCAAATACGATCGCAAATGCGATCTCGAATGCGCAGCATAATTCGGTGAGTTTATTGTGCCCTGTCTCATCCAATCGTTAGGTGAGATGGCTGCAGTAGTAGAGTCTCTGTTAGGCATACACACAGCCAGTTCATGGATAGAGCCTCAACTTTGATGAGGTCAAATTTCCACTGCGGTCCCATTAAAACCGCAGGAATTTAACAGCCACGCAGTGCATCGGCCATAATGCAATTGTCCACCCGTGGAATTATCCTTTGTTGAGACGTGGAAATTACTTCGTGGCCCCCAAACCCCAAACCCCAAACCATAACACAATATGGACAGAAACGGTGCCAATATAGGCCAACATGCACAACCATGTCCACTACATACAAGCCATAACTGCTCCCAAGAATGCAAAGAACCGTTGCTAGGTACATATTGCAAAAATAGCAGTTCAAAATTCCCACAAAATTTTAACCCTTTGCACCACCCGGTGCTTTCTACAGATACTATCGATATGCGAGATACGTTGGCATCGTCATCAAATCCAGTTTCTTCGCTGTCCCAAGGTACTACTTTCGTCGACTTGGGGTACTGGAGATACGTTACTGATCTTACTAGCAACGCCGCGAACAGGCTACGCTGACACCCTGAGTGCTTTAAACCAATTACAACTTACAGATGATTCTGACAGCGAATTTTCTTACAACTACACAACATCAAAGCTTGAAGCCGGCAATAACGGGAAGGAGCAGAATTCTCACAGCACGTATACACCGGTATACGGTACATCGACGACAGAACCCTCGAACCAGGAATTGCCCAGAAACTCGATCCGATTCCCCAGGATCGGCAATGCAGCTCTCGGAAACAGCCAGAGACCACCTACAACTAGCAAGAATGGAGATGACCACTTCCAAGAGCAATCCAGCACCCATGCAGACTGTTCCCAAAAACTCCAAACCCAAAATATTTCATCGCCTAGAAAGGAGAATGAACCACCAAGTCCAGCACAACCCATGAGCTTAGCCGAAGGGCGGCATAAGAACTCAGAAAATCATCTCAACGAAGTGGGCGACGTAAGTGAAATCTATGATTTTCGCGGCAAGGACGTACGCGGGATTGGAAGCTGGACAAACAATACAAGACCACCAGATCTTGACTTTAGCGGAAGAGATGGCCGTCTAGGTGATGAATGCAACCTTGTTCTAGACAATGTGCACTTGAAAAATGTAAGGAAATGCCCAGGCGGTGACAGCCAAACAAGTTCAATGGTACCTCGTCCTGCCAGGGGCTTGGGAAGTAATTATCCAGCAAGTGGTTATTCAGGAGCAGACCATACAAACGGTAATGCCGACGAAGAGCAAGCGGATGGTGATGGGTTGCCAGGAGGGTCGTGGCATGATATCCGGAGCACTGATAATACGAGAGCAAACTTCAAGTTTGCTTGTCCTTTCCACAAACGATATCCACAGCGTTTTCATCAAGGAACACTCGATAGTGGTAACAACACTTATCGTATCTGTGCAGGACCTGGATTTGGCAATGTTTCGAAAGTCAAGTGGGTCCTTAACCTCATATTTCTTGTGGTTTTTACTGACTATATTTTTAGGGAACATCTATTCCGAAGACACAAGATTCCGCCCCACTGTATTAGATGTGGAAAAGCTTTCCAGAATCCGGACTTGCTTAACGAACATCTACTAAATATCGATCAGGTTGGCTGTACACCACACACGTTCCAGCCATTCTGTGGTCTGACTCCGGAGATGGAAAGTAGCCTCAGGGCACAAAGACATCCCAGGGGCCAGACCGAAGAAGAAAAGTGGCGCGATGTGTACGCATTACTATTCCAGGTCGGGAGAGATAGTATGCCTAGTCCTTGTAAGAAAATCGGCTTGCCCTTTCACATATTCGATGAGATTTAATGGCTTTGTCCTGATTTCTAGATTACGATGCTTCCGAAAACACGCAAATTCGAGATAGCCAACATTATGACGATTTCATAACCCAAGGCTTTATTCCGTTATTTGAGTCTCGTCTCAATTTCTTAGCACCAGACATAAGACAAAATGTTCTCTCAGCTTTTCATAGTTGTCTAGTTCAGGTTTCGCCTACAAGCCTCGGTGGTCAAGGCCCGTCCGAGATAGGTACGGAGCCAAATTCCAGAGCGACGTCCGCCTTTATCTCAGCGGCAAGTACTTCGTTTCCTCCATATGCCTATGCGGCCAACTATGGTGTACTGTCTTCATCCGTCCAGAATGTTGCCCCCAATTCACAGCCTTCGCCAGTTGTTCCGGCCGGTCCCCAAGCCTGGAATACTCCGCTCGAAGACCCCTTTCAACTCTGGTCACAAACAGAGTTCAACCAGCAGAACTACAATACGCAATTAGGCTCGCAACAAAGACAGAGATCAGACTCGGGTTTTGCCAGCAGCTCATCTTGTGGTAATTGTGGCACTTGTAATAATTGCTTCAATTTTCGTTTTTTCACCCTCCCTGCCGTTGACACGCCACTCTCTGCACCATTTACTAATAGTCAACAATCCACTAGCGATTCTGACTTCAGGGATAATTCTGCCAGAAGAACCTCACTGAACTCGACCTTTAGGGCTTACAGGCCTAGCGATGTACAGAATTACTTCTATGGGGCTTACGGAGAGGGGAATCAATGAGACTGTGTCTCGAGCGGCCAACTGTAGTTATTTTATTTTGTTTGATGTCGTTCTAGAAGCTAGAAAATACTTGTGAATGACTGTTGGAAATTTTATGCAACCGAACTTTATACGAAGCGGAAATTTGGGCCACTATCATTTTTTTATCCTAGGTGATGGGACATTTTGGTGTATCTTTGCATCGGCCAGCTGCTGTAATTACATTTGCTTGAAATTTTAAGAAATGAGTTCTTGCTCGGGTCTTCTTTCTTTCTTCTCCTTTTCAGTATCAATGTTATGTCCAGTGAGATGCTGAGAACATAGGGGCCGATTGAGGGTCTCAAACCATTGTTCCGATTCGGAAGGATGTTTAAATAGGTTGTTGTGGAAATTACAGTCATGGTACTGGATTCCTTTCAGTAACTCACTTTATTTGAGTGACGACTTTTTTATCAAAGTGTCTCGCTGATTCCAGTGTCTTTTTTTTTGTGTTCCTCAATTTTGGCTTGTTTCGCCATTTCGTGGTTCGATTTCATTTCTGAAAGACTACCTTGCTTCAACGATTGTATATATATATTGAGCAGCTCATATTGAGATAAGTTCTTATCGACCTGATTGAGAGTGATGGTATTAAGAGAAAGTTAGAGCTAAGCTAGCTATTTTGTAATTAAGATGATTCGCGTTGATATTTAGCAGTGTGCATATCTCTTTCTCAGCCACCTGCATCCGTAGCCTCCATCATGTAAACGTGGATGCGTATAATTGGACCTATAATTCGAGGCTGGCTGATAAATGAACTGTTCTACCATGAACACCAATAAGATTCAATATCTCCAGGTCGGGTTCTTCCCAGTTGGGTTACTAGGCGGTTCGCCAATGCAAGTCATCTTTTTGGGTGATTGAAAATGAACCTCGCTGAGGTAGGCTCCGAGTACCAGAGACTCATGCTGTCAGAGCCTCACGATTACACCTCGAACTTCGAGATCGTGTGTTATAGCGTGTATTTTTGATCGCCCATCCGTTTATCCATTCCCACTTGCCGATTTTCTCCACAAACGATAATTAGGAACGAAATAGATCAGTATGGCTTCTCCAGCTGGGCGCGACACGAGGCACAAAAAGGTCCAGTTTTCCAATACCACGGGCTCTCATCTCTATCGCAGCAGTAGAGATTCTAATATAAGTCCTTTTATACCAGAATCACCAACGCCCAATCTGCGTCCACAACGAGAGAATAATGAGAATCCTTTCGCGCCCAGGTCTACACTATCACAAAGAGACGATCCGCGTCCACAACGAGAGAATCCTTTCTTTTCTACGTCTCCACAATCACAAAGAGATAATCTGCGTGCACTTCAAGATGCATTAGATTCAGCTCGTAGCAGAATTGGCCTCTTAGAAGATGCAAACCAAGAGCTTGATAGAATGCAGAGGAAGGCTAGCCAAGAACGAAGGGCCTACAAGAAGGACTATGAATCGTTGATAAAGAAGTGGCGAAGTACAGACAGGGAGCTAGGAGCAGAAGAGGGCCAACAAAAAAGAGAAGTTGGTAATGAAAGGCACTCTCTAACCCCTCAGCTTTCTGCCCAGATGCCGAGAACTGAGCTGGTATTGGGTAGAGACAGGCCCACCTATGGTGAAGAGGAGGAAAACGAAGATATTACTATTACACAACCGCTGCAGCAGGGAAGGCGTTTTCACACTAGTGAAGATTCGCCTTCGGAATTTTCTGATACAGCTTCTGTCGTATCTGATGCATCATCGTTCTTCTCGATTGCCCCATCTTTCTCCACCAACTCCTCAATTACTTCCGTTATCGACGACGCCCTCATAATTTTTGCCGACACTATCATCAAGGAAAGTCAACTTCAGCCGCTCTACGAGACTGCTGTTTCACAAAACAAGGAACAGCGCTTCATTCGAAATCATGAGCGTCTTTTAAAGCGTTTTTTTATTGATCTTACCACTGAGGCCCGAACACAAGCACAACGACAAGCAATCAGAAGCCTTCGCGGTAGAGCTCAACGCACGCGAGTATCTAGCAGAATCTATGTTTCTTTCGCACAACCTCATTCCTCCGAGCAAGAATCTTTGGGCTCTTTAATCTCGCAGGAAGTAGACCGTGCTAAGAATGTGAACGCTTTCCTTAGATCTGTTGGCTCAAATAACGATGAAGAGGTCGAACAACAACAGGTGGTTCTAGACGATGATGACCGGAGAAGTGAGATTAGCATCAGTGACAGCGATAGTAGTGATTCTGACTTTGAGTCAAACAACCTTTCGAGGCCAGAGCTTGAATCACTTTTGGATTTCTTCATCAAAGGCGACTCTTTTGAGAAGTTTAAAGAAGGCCTCCGACGATTTGTTCATCATCCAGGCGCCTTGGTTCATGCAATATCCAGAAGAGACATCGGGCTACTAGAGAAGCTACTCGACGAAAGTTTCGCTGAAGTTGCAGCGAGCGACTTTTCGTGGCTCTGTGAGCTCAACAGTGTCGGATATTCCAAAAGAGAGATGGCTGAACTATTGCTCGAACATACGTATGATGCTCCTTGGATATTCTTTGAACCAGAAGTCGTCCCAGAATCAAAAATGAAAGTCAAATTCCACATCCATAATTGTGTACATGAAGGTTATAGAAACGCTATCTCAACGAAGGCGTCAAATTCAGAAGCGGCAATGACAGACCCTTGTAGATTTTCAGGCATTGCAGACTCTGCATCGGAGGAGAAAACAGAAAGCTTAAGACACATCGTCCAAGAGCTCTGTGGACTTGGTGGAATCGTCCCCTTTTCGCGCGACGAAGAATTGTGGAATGGAAGTGTGGCCTTTGATAGCGGAAATGATCTGTCTCGTGTTGCATATTACCCAGCGGTGGATGGCCCCCGACACCATTTGATCTTGCGCATTTATAGAGCCTTGAATGGCTTTTGCATGGCAGTAAGCCAGGTTCAGAATGCCAAGTGCTGTTGTGATAGCTTCACAATTCTCAAACTTCTCTCTCCTCCATCACGTTTAGTTGAAGTCATAGAGATAACCCTCGAAGATCCTCATCAGCTTCAAGTTGCACTCCATAAGCTCTTGCTTTCTAATGTCATCGATTTCGCTCAGTGCTGGGAGTGCAGAGCAATTGCTACAAAGATTCTGAGTGTGCTCGGTATGCCACACCACGATGATATCAACGATTATAAGAAATTCTGCGAGGATCAAGGCACCTTATCGACCAATGTGGATGAGGCTCTTCATTTGTGCAGCCTTGCAGTTCAATTTCTCTGCACCGGTTTTGTATCTTTTACTCAAGCACACTGTGGAGCTCTCCAGCCATTCTTCTTGGATATCCCACAAGAACAAATTATGCTCGGTGGGACCGACGAACAAGCTCTGGGAATGTCCTGGCATGTTGAGGCTCGACTTTTTGACCTCACTTGCATGGGCGACATGCTCCAGAGCCCGGTTTTGGTGTTCTTTGCCACAGAAAAGCAAGAGTGGGCTACAGAAAACTTTCTGAATGGCGCCAAGTTTGATATCGTGACGTCTCCTGTAAATTTGCTAGACACTTGGGGACCGGGTGAATTTGTCGCTAATCCGTCTGAAACTGGAGAATTGCAACTCTCCGCTATTCTTATTGGAGGTGGAGTTATCAAAGTAGCCTCTAAGGACAATAGCACCTTTCATTGGAATGAAAAGGTTCAGTACGACAAAGATATGTCAACGTTTCATTTCAATACCAAGTTGATAATTGGAACCTTTGTCACTACCAATCCCAGTTGCCCAATGGATGAGAACCAACTATGGCTTAATTCACAAGAATTTTTGGAAACCTTGGGTACCTTCGAGGAATATTGGGATATATCTCAAAGACAGCTTGGGCTATCTGCAAGCCAATATGTTGGTCTTGGGTTGCAACAAACCTGGGCCAAGGTTCCTAATCGGACTCTCAAAAGCTTACAGCTGGCTCAACCTAGTAACCATCTTCTCCCATTTTTGCAGGCTAGTTGGGGTCTCCAAGTAAGCTCATGTACCGGTGTAGCTCGTCGAGTTACTTTGTGCGTGCTACTGTCAGATGTGATGACAGAATTCGTCGAGACTCTATTTCCTGTTCCAAAGCTATGGGAGAGTCTGAAAACAACATACAAAATCGTGGAAGCTTTCAGGAGCAATGATCTACAAACCTGGATGGGAAACTTACCAGACAAAGAACATCAAGATCTCGTCTTGACTATTATACAATATGTCCTTTCTATAATGTCTCTCACACTGGCGTAGATAAGACAGGCGAAAACTTCTCAATTGCTTGGATAAGAAAGAAAAAAGATCTTCTCAGATGTTTTAAAGTCAGCTGTCGAAAGGAAAGCTACTGGGCACGCATTTTAGCCGACTCAACTGATTGTGCTACATTTGCATATGTTACTACGAAGTGTCTTGAAACCGACAAGGTCAAATGTCAAGGTCCAGGGTCGAGATGGCATGGAGAGAGCGGCTTACTCGAGACTGCGGTATGTCGTCATCATAACTCATCGACTTTGCAGAGAGCCACATCTGTTGCGTCTTCTTCTTCTTCTTCTTCTTCTTCTTTAAAACTTAAGCATGAAGAGTGGTACTCTATGGGAAAACTTGACTCGTTGTCGTGGGTAAAGGTTCAGCGGGAAACTGATGATGGACATCCGAGACTACTGATTATACCTAGTGTACTGCCTACCTGGTGTCGAATTAGATTAAATTCTAAGACTTCTACACCTAAACGGCTGCAGACAGCACAGAGACTAAGAGAAAGACCGTCTGTTGAGGATCATGGAGAAAATGTCTTGGTTTTGACTGGTAAGGTGTAGTAGACTCGTCGAGTAAATAGCTAGGTGGGAGTTAGTTGCAAAGTCGGGAAATGAGCTGGACCAGCCTTTAGGTTTTCTTAGGATCTGAATTCTTATTTGGCTTGCAACCTTGGTATAAGTTCCGGGAATAGCGGAAACGATAACTTGTTTATGCCATGGTTATAGTATTATTGTGCGAAGAGTACCACAGAGTAAGTTTATATTTCTAACCCTGTACTTTAGGTACACTTACTGAATTCTTTTAGTTCTTCTTCTTCTTCTTCATAAAAAAACCTTAATCAGGTTATAAAACTTGGCAGAGTGCGGACGGAGGGGATTGGGACCGAAGCTTACTATACAGTTTGTAGATTCTTACAACATGATTTTCCTTTAACAAAGAACTCAGCTTTCTTTCTTGTCCGATTCCCATTTTCGTATAAAATATAGTCGTGTTGCTCAACGCAACTATAGCAAAGAAAAATCATATTAACAAAGAAGACATACTCGGGCGAGATCATGAATCACTTAACCTATGAAACACATCCGTTGAATAGGTCAGCTTCATAATATTTAGCAAGTTTAAAAGCTTACACGGCTTTATAACTCGATTCTTATGTAGAAATAATTGAAGAGCTTTAGCTAGGACTTTCCGACCCGAGATATTTCTTCAATACTTCTGTTTATCTGAGAGAATTCATAGATACCAAGGTATTCAGAAATCTATTGGTATCATACGAACGTTTTCTTGTCTATGATAGTCATCCAAGAAAGATGGAACAAATATAACAAATTAAGCGATCCGTGAATGGAACTCGGCGGAACAAAGCCCTTTATATGTCAAGGCGCTACAAAGAGGGACGAGTCATTTTAAATATTCTTATGTATCAGCTTGCAATACACAAAGTTTCTTACAGACGTGCTACCTCTAAAATTGAGTAATTTTAGTTCAAGCTTCTATTAGTCTAACATAACTTGCTAGGGTCTTTTCTTTCGGAAATCACTAATTTTGCAATCACGATGAGTGCTACTTCCTTTACAAAGTTTCCCAAATTGTCAACGGAGGTACAGCTTCAAATTTTACGTGAAAGTTTCCCAGAACCACGCAGCATCTTGGTCGATATCTATACAAAACCAAACCCCAATAACGATCAAGCGATCGATGGTCAACCGGGAGAAGGTGAACTGTTAAGCTCGGAACTAAGGGTAACCGTGTCCGAACATGTAGTCAGCCCCTTTCTGAGCGTGAATAAGGCCTGTCGTGGGGAGGTTCTTAAACACTACCCTGATATATTTGGTCATACTTTTGCGGCACGCAAGTTCCAAGCGCGAAGTTACTTCAACGCTCGCACCGAGACTATTCAATTGCGGGAGGACACTTTTGTGCCTTTAAATTCTGCAAGGGATACAATTTTTGACGTAAGCAATATCCTATTATTATTATTATTTCATGCCTTCCAATCCGTTATATACTACAAAGTAATCTAGAAGACTTTTGTTTCCTGGCCACATTACGTAAAAAATTTGGTCTTACTTCAAGAAATTGAAATAACGTGTGCTAAATCGTAATCATCATCTAGTGGGTATTTATTCGAGATGAGACTGTCCTTGAGACGCGACTTCGCTTTTTCGAGGGATATTTCGGCAATATTCAGAATTTGACAATCAGCCTCCGCCACATCGATAGTCGGCAACCTGGAGGACGAAATAATAGAGCTCGTGACTCCTGGTTGGCACTCCTCTCATATGTGCTCTCCAATTTCATGGGTCTGAAGCGAGTAAGAGTATACACGCCATTTTCACGCAGTACCGCCAATGGTAGCGAGGACGAAATAGGCTATCAAATTGACACATCCAAGTTTCGGAGCATTGAAGAACTCATAGCTCATCACGAGCTACCTGGACAGACCCGTTATTTGACACCGGGTCTTCACCAGACGACTGATTGGATACAAGTTTGGCGAGAATGGAGCCCTACACGTTTGGATAATCATCGACCTCTTCCTTTGGCTTTCAATGAGGGAAGTTTTATCAAATCTTGTAATTTTTACTCGCTTTTGATGACGAAGAATTGGTTTTTTGTGAAGATTAGACCTAATTGGTCATAGTAGCTAGCAGCTACTTTTTGATAGTAGGAGCTCATAAATAGGCTGTTCTTCTTAGGCTGGTGGCAGTGGATTTATATAGCTGTAGCTGTATTGCTGTGGTTTTGATTGAATGGAGGAAGGAAGGTGTTACTAGGTTTGACGTAGGGCTATGAGGTTTAATGGACTAGTTTCAAGTGGATTTATTTAGGTTGCATTAATTTCGTTTTTTGCTTCCGATCGCTATCTCACAAATGTGCTTTTTGTAGCGCGTCTTAAGGATGAAAATGTTCCTGATGGCCCCTCGCTTAACCCCTTTTTCGCTAAAACGGCGTTCAATGTTTACCAACAAAAATAACCAAAAAGATATTTATCTTCTTAAAAAAGCTATTACCCAAGCCGCCCAAAAGCCCAAAAGATGAAACAGATCCCCTCCCCCCCCAAAAAATAGATAAAAAAGGATTCAACCAGCAAAACTGTAGCCCTCCTATTTCCAGAGTCCAGAGGGGCCTGCCTACAGTAACCCGTGCCCCGGATCATCAGACTGATCTTCACCGGACGAATTCATCTCCGAGAACCTCATCGTGGAACAAGCGCACCTCGTATTAAGGACTTACTGACTCTTTGCCTTAATAGTCTACAGACGTTCGCCTTTCTAGAGTTTGCTCGAATTGAGATACAGAAGTTGATATTTTGATATTTATAGGGCTTAGGTTAAGCGAGGAGGTGGTAGGTAGGGTAGCGTTGGTCTCATTCACTACCTTGCCTAGATAGGTATAGTAGATATGCATCTGCTAATTATAGAGAGTAGATGCTGGTGAGCTAGGCTGTGGATTAACTACTCGTGGCATAATAATTGACATTAATAATACTATTTCTATTACAAATTTTATTTCCTCTGAAAAGATAACTATTGAACAACTCTTATAACTATTTCTCGAAGTATAATTTATACAAATTTGTTCCTCCCCAAATGAATAAAGATGAGGTATATAGGTAGAGATAGATATCATTGACTTGCACAAGGCCTACTCCTCGGCCTCCTATAATAGAGCTCACTTAGATCGGATACATTGTTCTATGTTTCTAGCTGAAGAACTACCAATGATACCAAGTTTACTGTATCCAAAATAAGCGTAGTAAATGATTCAGGCGTTATATTCATGTAAAAAAAGACACGGGTAACAAGTCTCTCTAGTGGAGAAATAAGTGATCGATCTGAACACTTACTACAACGCTTGCCCATAATAAAGGAGTGAGTATTGTCGCCTGTGTGTCAAAATCGGCCACTTAATTCTCCGCAAGAGAGCAAGTATCACTTTCAAGGCTCGATTGTGAGAACTGTAAACAAAGGAAAACACCAGAAGTAAACATGCAAACGTACCTTAGCCGAAAGCAGCTTAGCACAAATTGACCTCCTAATTCCATATAAATAATGATATAAGCCATTGCCTCTCGTCAAACAAGACAAACTCTTCACCCTGACGCAAACTGGCGCTTTCACTCAAGTGTTAAATGAGTTAGATGAACCTGCGGTAAGACCCTCTGGGCAAGAAGTCTGGGTTCTCTGTCGGCCATGAAACCTCGAGGGGCTTATGATTGTCCGAGTCTATTCACGTAATAAAACTTGCTATAAGTCCCCCTTGGGGCAATAAGTCTGGGTTTTTCCTCAATACTTAGCTTCGGTTAGGTATCTTGAGGTTTTTGCCTTTTTGTACTTCTTTTTTTAAGCGAGCTCGTTTTATTTTTCTTTTTGCCTACCTGCCGCTAATTTACTTCAAGCCATTGAAGATAATCCAATAATAGTTGTTATTGCTTTAGAAGATTTTAAGTTATTGTAATTATGCTCTGATTCGAGAAGTTAAATAAAATATCATTGCCTATTGGTAAGGTAGCTTTTCACTTTAGACTAGCCTAATTTGAACTTTTGGAAATTGACACTAATTATAAGTAATAGCTATGCTTGCAAGTACTAGAAAAATCATTTAAGTAGGATAATCTCCACCTTATTATGTTAATATAGATGTTATCAGTATCTAGCTGCTTCAAAACTAAGCACAAACATCGCAAGAACTGTGCAAAACGGCATGCTGAGTCTAACATTACTAAAGCCATACTTATAACTTCTATCATTTATATTCTTCCTTCATGATTTTACTATGTTTACTAGGAACAACGCTCTTTACTACTAGCCTTTAACAATTCAGAAACCGAACGCGACGTTTTTTGTCAAGTAGCAATTGCTTGTCATGTCGATGTTTGCTTTATTATAGAAGTTGTAAGGGATCATTGACAACCTTTTTCATATACTTCCAGAATACTTCTGCCTAGGTGGTGGGCTCAGCTGTGTCAGCTGTATTATGTCCGAGCCGCGGTTTAAGTGTAAACCAGATCAAGTTACTGTTATCATCATTATTTCGATGATACAACAGCAGAATTGATATGTTTTTGCTCAGCGAGGTTCTTAATATCTTGAACATTATCCTTAGAATCTAGCATCTCATCTGTCTTCTCGGCCATGGTCTGATTACCTAAGGTCTCCGTTATTCCGGCGTTGCTATTACTGTGCTTAGACTTATCCTCAACCTCGAAGGAGTGGATACCTTTCTTTTGCTTTAGGCGACCGATAAATTGGGTAGGAAATTCGGGCTCAGGAATCTCCTTAGGCTAGGGCCGAAGTATTTGAGAAGATCGAAATTACTAAAAAAACGCGTTTATGAACAGTATAGATACTAATAGTTGTCTTAATAATACCGAAAAGAAATTCCAGACTCTAATAGCAGATATCTAGGTAGACACAAGACCGAGCTACCCCTATTGTCCCTATCTCTTTCTAGTTCTCCCTTGAAGTACTGAGTCTTCCCTTGTTCACACTACTTATGTTTCAAAAAACCTGATTTAACATAAACTAACATAACAATGACAGCAAATGTAGATCTGGCAGCAAAATTTACAGCCGCCGAGAACAATGTATATTTGCTTCAGTTCTACATAAGACCCTAGGTTGAGACAAAGGCTCTTCTTCGCTAAACTACCTTACTTATAGCTATGATTCACAGCTAGGATGTTGAAGCTCCTTGTTGGCTTTTTAGTCTTAGTATTAAAGGTTTTGAACAATCGATCGACGCTTGTAGAAACAAGTTGATCATTTGCATTATTCTACTATATAGCGAGATTTCGAAGATCTGGATTCTGGATTCAAGGAATACTTGAGAAGTATATGATTGTGTTAAATCTAAGTACCATATTTGAGTATACTATGGAATTCCTTTGCAGCATAACTCCCTTGTTGGATTTTGGTTTCTTGGTTTCGTGGACTTCTAAGGAGTCGATGCTTACAGGAACAAGTTGATCATTCGTGTTGTAATATTCTCGAGCTCTAGTAGGATTCTAATGATTTAGATCCAGATTCGAGGAAGAGCAGGGGACCTTTCGATACTATTGGTTTCATTCTAAGAGTACTGTACTTGACTCCTCTATTACAGAGGTTATTCACCATGTAGCTCAATCTAGGTCGTACTATATATCTTGAATCTCACACTTGAGTCGAAATATCTAGCCAATCCATAGCAACTTTTATACATGTACGCTCTGCAATATAATAGAGTCCTTTAACATAATAGTTCTAACAATATTCTTTTATGATAGACTTCTAGATGAGCTACCAATGTTCTCTACAAGGTTACACCGAAGCGAAACATGTGGGTTCAACTAGTAACAAGCGACCGACTTTCCACCGCACACGAATCGAGTGATTAGGATAGAGAGGAGAAAAAAGATCATTTAACTTAGAAATTTACATAGTAATTGATACAATAGAATTTACCTGACTCGGACCTCATCTACGTATAATTTGGAATATAATACACTCGTCTAATGCTAAGGTGGTAATGCACTGCTAAAATTAAGAAATAAACTGCTCTAGAGAACTATAAGGATCATGGTGTATAATACTGTGAAGTCGCCGCCTAATAATGTAGCCGGTGCAAAAAGCCACAGCTCAAAATGAGGATAGATAGCAAAAAAGAAATGTATGCCCTCAGACAGAATCGAACTGGCAACCTCGTCATTACTAGTGACGCGCTCTACCATTGAGCTATGAGGGCGAAGAGTGTTTTGCTTGAAGTTCAATGAGTTATTTTGGGTTTATGATGTACAAGTGAAACTTTGCAGGACAGGACTCTTTAACTTCAAACCAATCTCCAACTAAGGACAAAACATCACGATATAGTGTGACCTTAGCATGAGCTAACAGTAAGACTATACTATGCTAAACAGAGGCGGACATTGGTTTCTTATGCCCAAGATCCCACAAAAGTGAAAAAAAATTAAAAAAAATTACATAATGTAATTGATACAAAACCTACATTAGCTGTCTATGACTTATGCATCTATTGCCAAATACAAAGTTTCCCTCCATCAAATGAAGCAAACATGCAAATCATGGTTGTATAGTGTAGCGGTTAGCACGTGAGATTCTGATCCTTAAATAAAATCATGACTTCTCGAGTCCCCGGTTCGAGCCCGGGTACGACCTTTCATCAATTTTTTTTCTCTTTCACTCTTCATTTCAATTATTTACCTTAGGTACATTTTCCATATTTTTTGGGCGGTCGTACAGTGAGTGAGTGATGTGTGTTGCAGGTTATCCGTTGAGCGCATCGGTTAACAATGCTTGAAAACTTTGCCGCAAAACTTTTTTTTTACTGTAACCGGCGACCCACCAAGCATCACCACCACAATCGACCACCAAAATTGCCAAAAAAAAAAAAAAAAAAAAAAAAAAGGCGGGAAGAGGAAAAATACGTTTTGGAGGATTCTAGGTTGATCAGACTGACAAACTAGAGTTTTGATGTTCCCTTTAAAAAAAGTTGCAAAAAAAGATATTTTCAAGTGAACAGAATGGGACTCGAACCCATGCTCATTTCTGAACCAGGAAACTTGTAATTAAGTAATTAAGGTAGACCTTAACCTGGCGCCATAACCAACTCGGCCACCTGTCCTTGCTTGGGTGTTTTTTGTTTAGAAATTGCTTATTTCAATCTATTATTACATTATGCTAGAAGAATATTTTACTTGGGAGGGGAACTACCTTATGGGAGTGAGTATTTTTGTTTGATAGGAGAAATACCTAGTTAACTTTGTACATAAGATTCTTGGATCTCTCCACCTTTTGTAAGTTTGTAAAGTAGATTGAGTGACTTCGTTGTCTAGTCTGATGTCTCATTTTGGTGCCTATGTAAGTGTTAGTCGGTTTTCTATCAGAAACCGGATATACCACTTTCTAGGTTTTATTTCCTATCAGGCTTTTGTATTCTTTCTATATAGCTTTGCGTCATTTATCTGAATCGGGTCCTGTAATAGCTTCTTAGTAGCTTTATAACTTAGGAACTATTGTGAGATTAATTTAATTGTTAAATGTTGTCTTCCACTTATTTGGTTACACCGATATCGCTTTTCTTTCTCTTAGCACAGATTTCCTTCAAAATCCTATCTATCAACTCATTGCAAACTAAAACATCTTCAATATCTTCATCTTGTCTTATATCCTAGTATACTAGAGTAAAGGACTCTATCTTTCTTAGCGCTAGAAATACGGTACAGCTAGCTACCTTTTTATAATAAGAGTCTGAATAAAGTATAAACTCTCAAATCCCAGATTCCACAGATTTCATAAAGACTATAAAACACAATTTACTAACCCACGCATACATAACCCTCACTCACCCTCTACCAAATTAAACCACAAAACCACCTCGACTACACCTACGTCATATAACAATCCTCTACTATAACCTAACTTAAAAGTAAGACCCATCCATCCATCCTTCCATCAATCAATCCATCAATCCATTCCCACACAATAACTCCTCTATACTTCTAGAATACAACACCACTCACTAATTACTAACCCACATGTTTATTGCCCATTTATATTACCTTCTAATCTACTTTACTACTAAATGTATAACACCTACCTACGCATTGTTCAACAGCATCAAAGATACAAGGAAGTTTGTGGAAACACAACAGTATAACCTGTCGAGTTCTTCTCCAGAACCTCGGAAGGCTGTTGATTTTTTGTCTTCTGGATCAGGAACCTGTGAAGGGATTGACTCCTTTTTTTTCCCGCGGCGGATGATGAGATTTTTGTCATGTAGAACGTTGTTGTCATGATAGGAATATTTACGATAGATTGGATGATGGTTTAGATATAAAGACACACTAGGAAGTAGTTATGGAATTGACTTTTTGTTTTACGGCAGACATACATGTCGTTGTTGCATAGAACTTTGTTGTTATTCTTTTCCTTAGAACCTAGAGCTTGAGATTAGTTGTAATGGAATAATAGAAAATAATACGTGGGTGTCTTTCGGTGTTTCATACATAACCGTAAGTGAACACTACCCTTGACTCGAGTCTCAATGTGTAAGCATCTGATTTATCTTTACTCTAGATCGGAGATTCGGTCTGGGTGTCCTCATATATTAAGAACATGATGATATACACTTCAACTACTCGCCTTCGCCGCGCAATAATGCGGTCTTCTCGTTTGAAATGTGTCTCCCTTTCTCTTCATCACCTCCATCCTCTTCTATAGTCCTCTCGCCATCGCCAAAGACCTTCTTGAAGAACACGTCGTATGTAACCCAAACCGATTTAAAGAAGAAACCCATAACAGTTGCAAACCATGTGGGAAGGATCCCCTTATCATCTGCTAACATCTTTCCCAACCCAAGTAACACCATGATGAGTGGGAACCATATCGCTGTAAAGATAGCTGCTCCAATTTCTTGTCTCTTCGTAGTAATAGTATAAGATCTAATTCCATGCAGATATCTCCTGTAATCATCTGGTAATTGGTGTTCTGCTGCTCCATCGGTGATGAGTTTAAGGTAGCGTGCAGAAGCTTGAGCATAACTAGGGTCAGGTCGCTGAACCCGCCATCCAGTTGTTGTGACTTCCGACGGGAGAGTGGGACATAGAAGCGTATGGGCCATAAATGGTTTTGATCTCGGTATAGCATCGACGATCCTCTGTCCTTTGGGTATAACGAAACATGGCACGATGACGTCTTCGTAGCTAGCACCTCCTCCCTCTGTACCAATTATGGTAGCATAATCCTCCCTGGTTACCTCGTATACGACACCAACAAGCCCTTTGTGCCATCGGTCCTTGTGGTAGTCATTGTTTTCGTAGTTGGATGTCCATGGTGGATGTGGAAGGTCTGGAATGGGAGGTACACGCCAGGCGCAATTGGCAAAACAGGGTTCTTTGTAGGGAATGCCGGCAAGGTCGAAGGTAAGTGTCAATGTAGGTACATGTACATTCGTGCTTGAGACTGGCTTAATGCCCCGCGCGCCGAGAAATGTCTCTGCGGAGAGGTTGGAACCGTAAGCTAAGTAGAGGACGGTATTGGGTGAAGGAGTGGTGAGGCGACCTGGGGGTGTTGGTGGAATGGCTGATGGTGCTGGTTCTGAAGTTGTCCTGGGAGCTCGATGTAGGTTGTAGATGTTTTGTAGAGCTATAAAGGCTTCTTGCCCGGTGGTTGCTCTACTTGGAGACATGTTGCTAGATCCAGCTAGAGTAGGAGCAGTAGTCTATTAAGAGGTCAGCTCTCCTCCACTTACTTACAAGACCCAACTCAAAATTTCAGAGGCACAATTGGACTACAGATTTACCACCACCAATATTGGGACAACGAGAAAGAAAAATAAGAGACATACAAAGTGCAAGACGTCAAGAGATAAGGCAGATAAGGGAGTAAAGGACCGAAAATTGGAGATGTGGATTCTTATCGAGAGAAATGTATCCTCGACACTTAGAGTTGAGAAAAGAAAGACTCGAGAAGAATAAACAGTGAATGAGACGTGGAAATGGTTACAAGCTACAAGTCGCCTTGAAACATGAATGAAGGCAGTTGATGGATTACAAACATTGCGGACATTCGGATGAATTCCTGTCCGAGAACATTTCGACAAGGCTGAGAACCCTAGTCTAAGAGATCAACATCTCAATGTCTTCCTGTGGACGTTCTGATTCTACTGCAAAGCACTAGCTTTTTGAATAAATGAAGATATACTTTCTCTACATCAGCTAATCAAAATAAAGTACCCTTGGTAGTTAGCCCTGGCCGACCGAGGCTGATGTCAACTCTAATTGGCTAGCGCAATACTGTCAGAACATGACGCCTTAGAAACCCAGCATCTCCACACTCCATACAGTCTACAGTTCCTAGGCACCTCCACTACTCCAAGCGCAAGCGCAACATCGTAGCAATAAAATGTCTCTCGTATCAGGTCCCGGTCGAGCAGGAGGAAGCACTTCAGCAGCCCTGCCAGATGAGCTCCAACTGGCCGTTGAACAACATGTCAAATACATACAAAGCCTGGATACGGTACCTACGCCCTCCCTCCCGCATGCGCTCGTCATGCTGATTGATAGTCGCGCAGCGTCGAGATGAGCTCGAATACTGGCTGACAGAGCATCTACGCTTAAATGGACTTTACTGGGGCTTAATGGCTTTACACCTTCTGGGAAGACCGGATGCGCTACCTCGAGACCAAACGATCGACTTTGTGCTTTCATGTCAGCAGGAGAATGGAGGGTTCGGAGCTGCGCCAGGTCATGATGCAAACATGTTGTATACGGTCAGTGCGGTGCAGACGCTCGTTATGATTGATGCCGTGGAGGAGCTGGATAAGAGGGGAAAGGGGAGGGAGGCGGTTGGGAAATGTGAGGACATCTGCCTGCACGTTCTGTTCTATGAGCTGATACAGATGCTACAGATATTGCCGCCCTTCAAAATCGAGAAACAGGTACCTTTGCTGGTGATGAGTGGGGAGAGGAAGATACTCGCTTTCTTTATGGGGCTTTAAATGCACTCTCTCTCCTCCATATGACGGACCTCGTCGATGTTCAGAAAGCCGTGGATTACGTCGTGTCGTGCGCTAATTTCGATGGTGGCTATGGTGTCGGTCCTGGGGACGAGTCACACTCGGGTCAGATCTTGACCTGTGTAGCAGCTCTATCGATTGTTGGAAGAACCGACTTGATAAACGTGGATAAACTGGGACGTTGGCTAAGTGAAAGACAAGTGGACCGTGGAGGCCTAAATGGGAGACCAGAGAAGCTCGAGGATGTGTGTTACAGCTGGTGGGTTGGAGGTAGTTTGGCCATGATCGGACGGCTGCATTGGATTGATGGCGATAAGCTTACGCAATTCATACTGAAATGCCAGGACACCGAAATGGGTGGTTTTGCTGATAGGCCTGGAAATATGGTCGATGTCTTCCATACTGCTTTCAGCCTTGGAGGCCTTAGTCTTTTGGGCTTTCCTGGGCTTGAGGAGGTTGATCCTGTTTAGTAAGCTATTATCTGCAAATGTCTTATTGGTCTGTGAAGCTAATTCTGCTGCAGCTTTCTGCCGAAGAAGGTTACGGAGCGAGTGCTCGGAGAGAAAAGGCCTTGAGATTACGTCTGGGTAAGAAAGGGGTATTGGCGAATAAAGTCAACTCCACTGAGTTAGTACTTGAGATCCCATCAACATCTATCCCCAAGTGCATGTAGATGATGAAAACAGAAGTAGAGGAATGATAACGATCTACCAAATAAGTCCCATGTATCATTTTCACTTCCTGTTAATCCCCGAGGGTAAAGTAAGAGTAAATGATTAATTAGCGCCCTTCAAGCTTAAGTCGACCAAGATTAGCGAACAGTTGTAAGAAATTGTGTTTACAAAACTCAAGGGGCCAAAGATCACGAATCACGGTGTTACATTTTTATAAGAGAAGTTTTACAGTTCTAGGTGTTGAAGTTATTTCCTTGGCCGTGCAGTTACTCTTTTCAGATACATGCTTCCAAGTATAGTATACCTAGACAAAAGAACTATCTTGGTTAAGCATTACCGTGATATTTGGTTTATAATCCTTCGGAGAGAAGATGTGTTCCATTTTGTTTTTGTTTTGTCTTCGCCCCTTTCTGGTTGCCGTATTCGCTTAGTCGCTCTCGTATTCCAATCGAGACTTTGTGGATAGAATTCCAACTGTGGGGTACGGCGGGACAGAGAAGTGCTTTGGAGAAAGTTGGCTCTGGCCTTGTTGATTTTCTTCATTCATCTTTGTTGATTTCTGTCGCTAAGTTTTCCTTGCGCCATCCATAACATGATTGAGGAAGACTCCCAGGAACTGCTTTATTATGTATCAGTTTCAGAGAATAAGCGCAACTGTAGGAATGTATTTCTCACAAAGCATTCATACACTGAGTTATTAGTCCACATGAAAAACTGGTGAAGACTGAACTCATGGATTCGTCTTAGGTGCCATTGTTTATGGAGTCCAGGGACTTTGCTAGGGGTTGTATGGGCGTGCACTTAAGACGGGAAGTCGTTCAGATTAGTCAATCCGCCCTAATGCCTTCTTTGCTGCCTCTCCATGTCAAACCCAGATGTGTGCCCTATATATCATCTCTCAATTTCAATGGTGATTCGAATACTAGAATCACTTGTGCAAATGTTTACAAAGTATAAATGAGGGCCAGAAGAGTAGTGCAGGCAGAATGCTCGATTTGACAACAGGCTGCCTAATTCCCATATATTTTCCCTCTTTTCGTAGTTAAGCATAGGAATGATACATTAATCATCGACCGTCATTTCTCAGCCCAAATCAAAGCATATATCGTGTGCATTTGAAGATCAATGACATGCATCACGTGGAAGGACAGTGCCCGTTCCTTCCTTCCACAACGCTCACCTACGCAGTTTCTTGCTGCCGTCTGTATGCATCTTCCGTGCAGGCGATATTCAGGTCTATGATTGTCTAGGTAGGTGCCTCTTTCCTCACAAACTCATCCTACCATCCTTCTGTCCTTCCACCTCTCTTCCTCTGCAACTTCACACTTGACCACCAAATTTCGTGGAAAGCTCGTTCTCTACTACTCCTTCAGCTGGTTTGAAGAAGCCATCCACGACAATTTGCTCCCATTGCTCATTCCTGCAGTGTTTTATAGCTTTACAACTCAACTGCGGCAACCAGACGTAAGTTCCCAATCAATTGCACGTATCAAGGAGGAACATACTCAGTTTGAGTGCCCGAACGTGTCGGTAGTCTTTGGCAAGTCCTGTCCACTGACTGTCACAGGACCTCCAAAATGCCGAGAGCCCCTAACACAGTCCCACTGGTCTGCAGTCTCTGCCCCAAGACTCCCACCTTTTCCGACATTTCGCATCTCCTTACCCACATATCTTCCAAATCGCATCTGGCAAATCGTTTCAAGCTACAAATTCGAGCACAACAAGAGCCAGAGGCACGCCAGACCCTTGATAATTTTGAAGTTTGGTATGAAAGTAACGATCTGGATACACTGCTCGCAGAACGTCTTGCAACAAAGGAGAGTAAGCAGGAGTCCAAGATGAAGAAGAAAGCCAAAGCAAAGGCGAAGGCGACCAAGGATACAGAGGTGAGAATATCTACTTCTGAGCACTCTTGGGCTTTCCTCGGAAGGAAAAAGGCTCAAGCTTAAGTGGCTCGAGTAACCTTTGTACTCAAAAGTACATCAGCTCGCGAGCTTCTATTCAAGATACGCGTGCCAGATGCTATATTGGCAACGCGCATCAATGCCCTTGAAGCACCGTGCTGATTGAATCTTAATATATTTAGGTCAAGAAAGAACCAGTCAAGAGAGAGAAATCGTCTCGCGTCCAAGAAACACTTGCTGCCACCCCAGTCTTTCGCGCTCCTATGCCACGAATGCATCTCTGGCCTGTAGGTGGCTCGAACACAGCTTCACCAACACCTCTTCGAAGATCAGAGAGAACCCCAAAGACTTACTATGAAACGCCAACTCTCAGACGTCGCGTCCCAAACTTCTCCATGCAACAAACTCCGAGTGCGAAAGATGTTAATCAAAAGTAAGCCTTTCGATGTCTTAGTCCATAGAGACCATGCTAACTCGACGTGTTTCTAGGGCGGAAACTCCATGGAAGCCAGATCCAGAAGAAGATGAAAATGACAACATGAAGCCCCCGGACAGTGCTAAGCTCAAAGGCGTCTTTTGGCCCGGCATGGATCTCTTCGATTCCGCTACGCCAGAACAGAAGAGAATGAGAAATCAACGAAAGGACGGAGCTGTCTTGGAACAAATGCTTGCAACCTCAGCGTCTGTTGAACCTTTTGAAGTCAGCTATCAAGCAGATGGCAGCTTTAGGGGCTCCAGAGATATCTTTGGCCCTTTGTCCACCGAAAATAGTCCAGTAAGTATTACAAACCTCCCTTTTATCTTCACTGTTCACCGGGGAAATGATAACTCGAAGATCTGTTTCGTGTTCGATTTGACAAAGTTGATACACTTTTCATGTTGTTATGCTGACGGTCAAAAGGTTGCTCCACCTCCTAAGAAGCGCAATGTGAGACCACGAAAGGCTGTTTTGAAGGATGTCAGTACCAACATTCCTCATCTCCAGGCTTTGAATCAACAACAGAACTCTGGGTTTTCTCCTGAGAAACAGCTCGCTACGCAGACACACAATGGCCTCCAGCAGCCCCCGCAAATGCATATGCCGAACCCGTTTGCAGCTATGGGAGCGAAGTTCGCCCCAAGTATCGAAGAAGCTGAAGAATTCCGTTTGAACTTTGGAGTTATGAGCAAAGATCAAGGAAAGAAGCGTGCATTTGGTGTCTTCCAAGATGCGCCTGAAGCAAGCCCAGGTATGCAATCGCTTAATATTGCTGCGTAGCCGAATTAACAAGAACTAGGACATACGGAGAGTCCATTGGAGGAATACATGCCTGCAGGTCAACTGTAAGTAGGTACTATGACCACATCCTGACTCCTTACTTAGCGCCTCTTCCTAGATTCGATTTCCAGAATGACGGCCTCCCTGCTTATCCGACCTTTAACTCGGCAGCTTTGTCACCAACTCCGCATCTGTCAGCGAAGAAGAAAGCTTCATCTGGAAAGAAGCCTAAAGGTTCAGGCCCTTCTGGACATATCGCCCCCTCACAACTATTCCAAGAGCACGTAATCAACCCTCTCTACGCTCAAACTTATTCCCAAACTCAGAGTTTCAGTTATGGAGGTCATGACTTCAATCAAGATGTCAAGCCAATGATGGGCCTGTTCGGGGACTTCAAATCAGTCGGGCCACCACTTGGACCTGTCTTTGATGACATGGCAATGTCAAGCTTCCAAGGATGCCGATTTGACTCTGGTAACGACGGTAGTGGCTCTAATGAAAGCATGCAGCAGGGCTGGATGAACTAACGAAATTACGCAAGACATGAACTGACAACGGGGTGGTTGATAGAGCTGACCACCGAAAGACAGAATTGAATAGAGTATAATGCATAATTTTCCGTCCAACTAGGTATGTGGATAACCTCTTCCTCGCCCGTCGAATCTGCTTGAGTAACTTAAATAGGACTTTCGAGGCCCTCACGACGCATGGGAAATACAAATTTTAAAGGACGGAACAACGTTTAGAGAGCATGTTACACCGGCATTGCTTTGTGGATTATGAGCTTTGCGTTTATGGTTCTGCGATTCTGAGTTTACAAGCTGGTATTGCTATTTGCTATTAATGCGTTCTTTTCTGTTACATAAAATTACAGCTGCTCTACGCCAGCAATAAGCTGGTCAAGCTGGTCGGCAGTTGTTTCAGCCTCCAATAGACTCCCCATCATCTTTGCAATGCTTCCCAACTTCTTCTGCTTGACTTCCATCTCCATTTCTTTTGACTTGACTGCTGCAGTATCAATGACTGCTTTTGGCACCTTAGCTAGTCTCGCAACATTCAATCCATAAGACCGATGTGCAACGCCCTCTCCAACCTCGTACAAAAAAGTAATCTCTTCGTCACCTTCGTCTTCCTCGTCACTCAACTCGTCATCGGAAATTCTACGACCTGCCTTTTCAGCAGTAAACTTCATGTGCACATTCTTAAGCTCGCCATCCTTCTCGAATCCTTTAGAGACTGCAGCTAAAGCCTGATAATGTGTAATAAACAAGCATAAGCACTTCGTCTCTCTAACGATCCAGTCCAGAACCGCGCCCGCAATAGCCACGCCATCATGCGTACTAGTCCCTCTACCCAACTCATCCAGAATAACCAAGGATCTCGGCGTAGCTGACTTCAGAATCTGAGCTGTCTCGGATAATTCCACCATGAATGTGGATTGGTTTGTGAAGATATTGTCGAAGGCTCCCATGCGTGTGTAGATTGAATCTAGGAGACCTAGTTTTGCTGTTGTTGCGGGCACGTAGGAACCTATCTGTGCGAGGATTTGGATGAGAGCTACTTGGCGGACGTAGGACGATTTACCGCCCATGTTTGGGCCGGTTATCAGAAGGGCTCGGGGGTTGGAAGGGCCAGTTGAGAGGTGTGTGTTGTTGGGGATATAGGTTGAGTTTGTTAGTTGTTCGACCATCGGGTGGCGGGCTTCAAGGAGGGATATCTCGGTTGTGGTTGTGAAGGTTGGTTTGGTGTAGCCGGGGAGGGAGGCGACGGTTGCGAGTGAAAGTAGACAGTCGAGGTGGGAGAGGGAGGAGATTGTGTCGCGGAGGGCGCCGTAGTGGGTTGATATGCTGGAGAGGAGGGTTTGAAATGCTGCGTCACATGCTGCTGAGAGGGATTCCTTGTGCTGGGCCAATTCTCGTAGCATGCGAATTACGTCGGGAGTGTGGAATCTAGAGACTTTCTTCGTGCCACTTATCTTGGTCCATGAGGCTGGGACCTTTTTCAGGTCGGTGTTGGGTATTTCGATAAGGTACTCTATTCCGGCTACGGTGGTGTAAGTCACAGAGTTCTTGCCAATTTTGGAGGCAGCCACACTGCGATGTTCGTTGAGTTCTTGTTCGACTGCTGCAATGCCAAGCTTCTGGTCGCTTATTGCGTCGGTCTCGCTGTCTTCGCGGAAGAAGGCGTATTTGTCGTCTTTGCGAGCGGCCTCGGGATTGATTTGATCGAGGAAGGATATTACGATGTCGTTCGTCATCGGAAGGGAGGCGATTGCTGTATTTATGAGAGCAGAGTTGAAGCCTGCGTCCTCTGGCTCTTTAACGGTAGCATACTCGTTGGCTATACGTTGCATAGTTTGGAGTGCTGTGAGCAACTCAGGCCTGGTGCACTTCCCATAGTAGATACGGAGCAGATTCCGTTCAAGGTCTGATTTGATACTCTTCAATAGATATCCGAGTTTGTCTACCTTCTGGGATTGGGCACCTTCATGGAGTTCTTCAACCGCAGCCACTCTCTCTTCTAGACGTTCCTTGTCGAGCAGAGGTTGACCAACCCACTTTCTCAGGAGGCGCTGACCAAATCGAGTGGAAGTTTTGTCAATAGCCCAAAACAAGCTGCCCTTCTCACTATGGTCTGTCTGATTCTGGTAGATTTCGAGGCTTGTAAGCGTATTTCCATTCAGGATCATGTGTGACCGAGCACTGAATGACTGGAAATATTTCGTCAAATCGAAGACGTGTTCCAGTCCGTACTCTGTCAGATGAGTAATCATAGCTGATAAGCATACGGTGACAGGCTCCGAAAGACTTAATACTTTGTCCAAAAGAGCTGCAGCTTTCTCGTCATCAAGATTCTCGTTGGCCTTCATCTTACCAGTATAGAAATCAGTCACATGAGAATGGGCCTGTGCAGCCATGGTCTTTGGTTTTTCAACCCGTTCAACACGAATTTTGTCGCCGAACACATTTGCACTACTGCCAGAGAGATGTTGTATAACTTTGTCGGTAGCCTTCGTTAAGTCGCCAACAATAAGGAATTCACATGGAGCAATGTGAAGTAGTCTCGTCTCAATTTCTCCTCTCATGAATCCGTCTTCAAAGTTGTCATAGATAATGTCTCCTGTAGCGGGTTGTACTGCCAGAACACCAACGTCAACCTTCTCGTCCGTGCCTCCTCCTTTGGCATTAGACTCCGTTATGCAAAGGAGATACCCAGTTGCGGGAGCACCACCAGACGGAGCAGCCGTAGGTTGATCAAGTCCGTCCGTATCATCGATATATGTGCCCTTGGTATAGACGTTCGTGAGCTTCCTGACAAAAGGTGTATTTCGATTGTCTCCAGCCTTTTTTAACGCAGCGGTCTCGATTTGCCGGACAACGCCAATCTTGTGCCCAGCTGCTACAAGTCTCTTCGCATGTACTGACAATCGATGTGTCGGAATACTTGCTGATGCGAATCGGTCTAAATGTGCTTCAGAGGGATCTGGTACCGTCAGATTTACTCGTTTCAACAAGGAACAAAAACCTACGTTCATCGTACCGGAATTTGCCAGGTATGCACACAATACCCAGCTCTTTTGCAGCGATCCTTGCATCCTCACCATAAAATTTGAACTTATACCCGTTTTCAATTATTAACAACGTATCCATATGCTGCCGTTTGATATCAAGTATTTGTTTCTCCATTGGTGTCAGCTTTCCAGTCTTAGCCCCCTTCTTCTTGGACTTCGCTGCGGGCGGTTCGTCTTCGTCCTCGTCTTCTCCATCCTCTCCATCTAAGCCCTCTGTCTCCTCTGATACCTTACTATTCTTTCTCTGCAATGCATCTGGGTTTCCCAACTTCTTCACCCATTTCTGGTGTAGCAGTTCTTTTTGACGCTCTGCTTCCTCGTCTACCTCTTCGTCTTGTATCTTCCCATCTCCTGCAGATTGACCAGACGAACTATATAGGAAGCGCTCGGTACGAGGAGATAGTTTTGCACGATTCGAGAGATTCTTAGATTTCGGTTGCAGCGTCTGTGCAAATAATGTACTGCGCCCATCTTCCTCATCGGATTTCGTACGTTTGGCCGGCCTCTCTGCTATGCCTGCATTTTTATCAGCATCCTGAAGTGCTCGTTTCGTGTGCCCCGTGGATGCCCGCTCCCCGTCGCTCTCCGCATCGTAGATATTCTCAGATTGGTGCTCAGTTATCGACGGGTTCGAGGAGGATTGTGCCTTTTGTGACTTCTGCGACGCAGCCACACCATTTACAGTCTTTTTAGTAAAGAAACTTGCAATTGACTGTTGGGTTTTCTGGGGAGTTGCGCTTGGTTTACCCATCTTTCTTGATGTTGGTCTTGTTGAGTGAGCTTCGCCTGATGATGTCGTTAGTAGACGCGACTTGGACGCGTAAATTGGTTGGTTAGTCAGCATCTATTAAGAAGGCACATCTAATTGTGGAAACTTCAACCTCATTCTTCAACCACCAACGAACCTTTCTTCTTTGGCACAGTACGCAATGCGAACTCCCATACGAGACTTAATAATTAATATCTACTTAGAGAGCATCAATTTGAGCCACGGATGCATCAGCAACCTACGAACATTACAACTTTATCTCAACTCACCACCGCGAAGAGTGACGGATAAGCTGTTCTTCTTTTACTTCGGATCGACGCAAAAAGATGCAAGCATCCAACATCTAATGACCTTCTCCAAGTGAAATAACTGTGTATCAAGGTCTGTCATGAATCATAAAACTTTTATAGCCGTTAGCAGGGGAAACTGGAACTTGGATAGTGCCCTTGTTACATTCTCGACAACAACTCCTCTCACATTGGCTGTTTGAGTGTAACAGTTGGTGTTGATTTGCTTAAGTCAAAACAATTTAGTTCAACTAGCCTACTTACATCTGAGTAACTCACTTGTCCTGATCAGTTCGTACGGTAAGCTCTGCCCAAAAAAGGTTATTCGATCAACAATGGTCCAGTACTAATTACACATAGGTTACAAATCCACTGAAACCTTCACGATAACATCTTTCAATGTCAGCTTCTTCCAAAGTAGGACTCATCGGGAATGACTCAGCAATGCTGCCATCAACTGATCTAGATCCTCTACTATCATGTAGCTCGTCTTCCTCCACCAATGTTACCAAGCTTTCCGCTAAGTCATCTTCATCGGAGTCTGGCGCAGTACCCAGTCCTTCTTCCTCTTTCTCGAGATTACTACGAGCCAGCTCCAATTTCCTCAAGCATTCCTTAGCTTCATCGTGGTCTTCGCCAAGTTTCCTGCAAAAGCCATCATAGGCCCGTTGGAAAAAAGGGATGGCCTCATGATACTTATACTGGTGCTGTATGGTATTCCCGAGTGACGCACAGCAGTGGAAGACTTCCAAATCGTTGTCCCCGCGCTTCTCCTCGAGTGTCGCAAGTTGGCGTCGTCGCATCTGCTCTGCTTCTTCATACCTGCCTTGTTCTCGAACATAGGTTATGACTTCTCCGAAGGTTGAGAGTGTCTGGCTATGATCATGCCCAAACCGTCTCTCCATTGCTTGGTGCACTCTTCGACCTAGCTCTTCTGCAGCTGCTACATTTTCCAACCTCCCTATCAAGAAATCAGTATGCCATCTTTATCAGAGAGTCAGAGGAAAAGTTATGATATGCTCCCGGAATCGTGAGTCAGTTTTTCAACGGCAGGAGAAAGAAGAACTATGTTGCTTACACATGATTCGTGCTGTCTTCTGTCCAGCATCCAGTGTATACTCATGATCTTCTCCATAATGTGCTTTGAAAGCCTCGTATGCTTCTTGCCGGAGCTCCAGTGTTCGCTGATGATCCTTTTGGTCATGATCAGCTCGGCATTCCAAAATATAGGCTAGTGCTTCCTTATTCCGAATCAATTCGTGGCGATGACTTCTGCCATACACAGCTTCCTTCCCATGCTCAAGCTGCTGATGGATTTTCATAGCCTCGTCGTAACGGCGAAGATCACTCAAAAGATAGACAAAATTCTCCATGCTGTCTAACGTTACAGAGTTTTCTAGCCCAAGAACTTTCTTCTGTCTTTGTATCAGGTCATTATGCAGGTGGTATGCTTCTTCATATCTATACTGGTTTCGCAAAACGCCTGCGAGGTTAGTTGCAGGTATCAACGTGTGAGGGTGTTCAGGTCCAACGACCTGTTCGGCCAGACGGTGTGTGCTTTTTTGAAATGCTGTTCGGCTTCTTCGTCTAACTCTTGATCCTTGTACAGGAGCCCAAAACTATTGATGATATTGCTCGGCAGGAGGCAAACATGCAACGATTTGGGACCGTGTTCAATCGGCAATGCTTGAACTCCGTCCCAAGCCTTTTCGAGCCAGCTTAAAGATTCGTCATACTTGCCTAGATCACAAAGGACATTCCCCAGTGCGTGGAATATCCTTATGACTTGAAGTTCATGTTGACCACGGTCTCGTTCATAAATTTTTAACGCTTGGAGATACTTCGTCTGAGCATGCTCACTGCGACCTTGACTCCAGTCATATCCCGCTGACTTGGATAAAAGCTGAGCATGAGGTAGTTCCTCCGCTCCGTTAAAAGTATACTGAAGAACTTCGTTGGCGTGTGGTTCTAGCGAATGTACGAGGTCCCAAAGCGCATTGTGATTGTGGTCAATCTCAGGATAGAGTCTCTCTATGCGCCTCAGAGCGGCAGCTTTGTGGGAATCCACCACTTCCAAAGATCTCCCAATCCACATGCGGGTCGCCTCATGTATGAGTGGGTGCATTTGGAATTCGTCTGAAATTGATCCTTTCTTTACGAGAGAAAACGAAAGTAAAGTTGCGACCGCCATATCAAACTGCACCTCATTCTCGCCTTCGAGTTGTAACAGTTGCTTTGGGACCATCTGGGAGTCAAGAGTCCAAAGTCAGTCTACCTATGTCATAGTTCTTCAAGAACAATTTGACCATGATCAGGGGTAGGAAGCCACAACCTAGAAAAGATTTTTTGCTAGGAGTTTCTGCTCACCTGAGGCGCTAGGACAGACATGAAGGATAGCATCTCAGCAGCGCGTGGTCGAATCCTTTGAACCTGCTCAAAAGACATTTCCCAGGTTCCAAAAACGGAGTTCTTCTGATGGCTGTCCCGACGATCTGATCCAAAGTCTTCCGTCAGGAGGGTTGCTCGGCTTTCAAAATCTTCGAGCTTCCTAAGGTACCCCGTCATTGTATCATCTGTTTCAATGATATATCGTGCTGCCTGCGCAATAGCTAATGGAAGTTGGTCCAGTTTAGTGACGACATCTTCCAGTTGTTCTCTATTCAGGGAATCGTCTGACATCTGATTTCTCAGAAGCTTCACAGCATCGTCTGTCGGCAAACCAAGAACAGAAATATGGCCTGGCCGACTAACTTGCCTGCACACCTGGGAATTTCTCGTCGTGATAACGGTTTTTTTTTCCATTTCTCGTACCAAGTCTGTACGGCATAGAACTCAAGTACGATCTGTACCCTTCTGTCTTTTCCGTCAGCCCGCCCTTCAAGGTATCTAGGTCATCGGCGTTGTCTAAAACGATCAGCCAAGGTTGGTTCTCATCTCGCTTCAGCCAGTCTGCAACAGTTTCAAATACAATATTGTCAAGTTCAGGCCGTCCATAAGGCAGGCCAACCCTTCTGGCAATGCTTTGATAGCCCTCTCTAATACTACTCGGGCTACTTGCTGTCAACCAGAATATATGTGAATGCGGATATTTCTTGTGATGACGCCAACAGAATTCGCTTGCGATCTCCGTTTTACTTGCAAGTGTTAGTTCCAAGAGTCAACAAAACTTGAATCAGTCAAGAAGCCACACGGTTTCCTATATGGTTAAGAAGTGCAGTGCTAGGAATACAGTGCTGGGCCTTGCAAAGAGGATCCTTACCCGATACCGCCCAGGCCGCTAAGTACAACCTGGCGACGAGAGAACAGTTTTTCGTCGATCTCTTCGAGAATCTCATTACGTCCAACGAAATTCTCATTGCGCTCATATGGAATTTGCACACATGGGCTTCCAAAAGCTACTTCTCTAGATTTTGGCTTGGGAAGGCTGACATCCACTAGATATTCAGCATTGTGGATATCAAGGCTGTGACTGAGCTGCGAAATGTGGCCACAGATCTTTTTGATCCTAGATTCCTGGACGAGATTTAATCTGATTGTGTTAGCAACTTGATCACTATTGGTCGCCTCTTTCTCAGACTCCATATCTTCGATGAGGCTAGTTAGTTCCGTTATCATCTTCTGGCCTCCGGCATAAATTGGGAGAAGCAATTCGTTATTCCTAGTACTCCAAAATCCACTTTGAATCCGATCCATACTAAGTTCGACTTGAGCGGTGACTATTGGCAAAGTCAAGCTGATGGTCTCCAAATCCTCTGGAAGCCTATCATGCTCATCATGGGCACGTTTCAAGCTCACAACTATCCGTTGTGCGGCTGTGATGAACGTTCTACCCCGAGCCAATAAGGCTTCGACCCCATCTGGCATCGAAAGGACCTCCATTCAGCTCGTCAAGATGTTCCCGGTGAAGAGGATCTAAAGATGAATATGGTGCAAATGAGGGAGGGTTGGATTCTGGGACCATTTGGCGATCGTTGGGAACTGTTTCCTAGGAACAATCAGTGTGGATACTTGAGGTTTTCAGCCGCTGAGATGTGCTGACGTTGGTTCCAATTGTGGATGCTCATTGGCTATCCACTGCAGCTTTCCGCCCCCAAGCCAAGGGTGCCCCGATGCTGCCTGGATACCAACCATTAAAGCGGCAAATTATATCGAAAAACGGGTGATTGAAAAAGAGTAAGGTAGATATCAACGCTGCCAATTAATTGACTTTGTACATCCATATCTACGGCCGCCAGGAATAATCTGAGCGATTTCTAAGCCAACTCTAAAATTGGATAGACACTGGTATTCGTTACAGTGGGGGAGATACTGGATCTCTCGGCTAGAAAGATATCTTGGCGATGGAAGATTATCTTTTTAGCTACGTAAATCTTGTCCATTTTCTGTTGCAGGCTACTGGATTTCTTGTAAGTGGAGAATCTGTAATAGCCTTCATCCTGCCGTCGGTATAGTTACCAGTTAGTTGATTGATGCGATCGTCTTCAGCAATGGAGTTTCAAGATAGTAATTTCAGTACAAACGAGGCCTCATCGTCATTACCTAGTATGTATGGAGCCAGCGATAAGATGTGGGCTTGCTTGAGTGAATACAGTCCATACTTAGAGTAAGAACCTCGAGCCTGATTTTTGGGCGCTGCTTTTTGCGTGCGGCTGTCATCTTAGTAATCAGCCTTTTACCAGCTGGTGCAGCCTTCACCGACGAGAAGCGACTACGTTACGATCGTGTTTGTCTTATTGGCAGGCCCAAGGCTTGTGGCGCTTTTACCGCCAGGGCCGCCTCGCTTTACAGGGGACTTTTTCATTCCTTGTGAAAAAGAACAGTCTATCTTCTACCTTCCTGAAGTCACTGTAGCCTCGCTGAGAGATAACGAGTGGACGGAGGTTCTTTCGGTGCTGAAAGATAAACTTAGGGGTACTCCTCAGATATGTTGCCCTGCCCTCGATTACAGTATCTACCGAGCCTTGTGGGGGCGCATCCTTTATATAACCATGGCCTCATGTACTGTGAGGGCAAAACTTGTTGAATCATTTATCAAGCCTTTCACTCTCTCCATCTCGGAAATTTTTCATTCTATCGTTAGATTCAAGCAATCTGAAAAGCGAGAAGTCATGCCCAGCAGTTCCGTGTACAAATCGCGAGGGCACAATGTTGCCAGACTTGCAAAGAAAAGTATGTAGATCCTAGGTCGATTCTTGCATCTTAGACTGACGGTTTTTAAGTGCATCGCTTCTTGAAGGATGGTAAAGTAGTCATTGTGGACACCAATATCACATCTGTTGTACATGTCAAAGTTGAACGCACCACCAAGAATGGACTAGAAAGTAGTGGAGGCCACTTTGACTGGCCTCACCCTTCCATCGAAAGTACGAGGCTGGATGAATGCTATATACTGTTGATATGAGTATCGGAGGCCAGAAGGTTCGGCTTCAGTTGGATACGGGCTCGTCTGATACATGGGTAAGGAACACCTTCCAATTAGTCGACGAGAATTTCAACTAACATATGCATAATGTAGCTTCGTTCTTCTCAATGTGTAGCAGGAACACACAAGCACATTTGTCATAGAACTTGCTATGATCCACTCCACAGCAAGACCTACCAATGTTAGTAAAAGTATTCAATTGCTTGAAACTATTCGAGAGATCATAACTAACAAAACAAATCAAGCTCTTAATAACGAACCCCAATTCGCCATAACCTACGAAGACGATTCTCAACTCACTGGCAAATTCATCAGCGAAAGCATAGTCAACAAAGACATCCACATCACAAACCAAGTAATCGGACTAGTAGACAACGTAAGCCACATTCTCCTCAACGACACCACCGACGGAATCCTCGCTCTAGGCTGGGACCACGACCAACGACTCGCAAGAAAACACTCCAACACCTTCGTCGAAAACCTCCAACCTAATAAAATCTTCATGATCAAACTAGTCGAGCATCATCAACAAGCAGAATGCACATTCGGATACGTTCCAAAAGCAATTCTCTCCCGTGTTAAATATACGGACGTTGTGCATCAACATGATGGTCTCTGGATGGTTTCTTCGGAACGTACTATCATTAACGATGTGATTATCCCAAGAACTGAAGGGAATAATGCTGTCGTCGATACGGGATCTCCACTTTGTAGATTAGAGGGGAGTATCTGTAGGGTTATCTATGCTAATATTGAGGGTGCTGAGTATGTGAAGGGTGAAGGTTGGATTTTCCCGAGAGATGCTGTTATTCCTAGTATCAAGATTGCTGTAAGTTCCTCTCCCTCCTCCTCCTCCTCCCCCCCCCATAAATCCCTAGTTCCCTCGGGTTATCTTTTTGTATAATTGGCTTTCTGGAATACGACTGATATTGATTGTTACGTGTTTTTTTTTTAGATCGGAGATCATCTCTTCGCTATCCATAAATCTGATCTTTCTTTTTTGTGCGGCTTCGAAGGAGGGGTATGTTTATGGTGGGATTCAGAGTCGTGGGGACTTGGTTTTTGATTTGTTGGGGGATACTTTTTTGAAGGGGATTTTCGCTGTATGTATCTCTTCATTTCTACCACCCCACCCCCCTCCCCCGCTCCCCTCCTCCTCCCGTTTATTTTTATTGTTGTTGGTCTTTCTTAATTTGGTTGGGTTGGGCTGAGCTGAGTTGGGTGAGGGTGGAAGAGAAGGGAACGATGAGTTTTAATCGGTTTTGAATTGAGTTGACTGACTTTTTGTAGGTCTTTGATGTTGAGAATAAGAGATTTGGTGCTGTGGCTAGGGAGGATGGAGATGAGAGTCTTAGCTCTGGGTCAAAGAAACGGAGGCGTCAGGATGGGGAGGATAGAGAGGATGGGGATGAGGAGTAAGTGAGGGAGTCTTTTGAAGGCATGGTCTGGGAGTATTGTTGCGTCTTTCAATTCTAATCTTTTTGTATTATTAGTATCTGCCTGGAGCATTCTTCGAGAATCAAAGCTGATTTATAATAAGGTCCTGTGGCTATGGTATAGATGAGTGACTATGCTCAAGCGAGTCAAAGTCACGACGTGATTCTAGAATAACAGTATTAGGATTTGCCATAAATGGGGGAAAGTCTCGAATTCAAATTTACACAAGTGATTGAAAGGAAGTTTCCTCTTCACAGCGGAAGAAAATTGTAAGCTACTGAAAAGAAGTTAGAGATAGTGGCTGACTGTTAAGAGTACCTACGCTAAGTAGAGGATAACATTTTCCGAGCAGGTCCGCTCGCTTGTTGGTTTCCTATATTTTCAGCCAACCTTCTCGTCAGGTAGTCACATTTCTCTCTGATAGCAACTTTAGTACTGGTTTAAATGGGTTTCTTTGGTTATTTGAATGAATGCAGATTAATGCAAGGTACTAACTACGTAGCTGTGGAGTGTGGGAATTAGATCCGAAGTGTTTGTTTTAGATGATGATATATCTTTTTGAGTATCGGACACGTATTGTAATTTGTACATAGATTTGTAGAGTGTATTAGCTTCTTTCGTAGTACTCTACTTGATTTTTCGATTATTAAATTCCATGCTCATGTCCCTGTGTATAGAGATCAACCTCAAGCAGCTAGCTACAAGTAACTCAAAACATCAAGGGCCGATTCTATCCAACAAGCTGGAAAGCAAGCCGTATAGATAGATGTCTCAACATAACTTTTGATTCTGCTAATCCTATTGAGCAGAAGCCAAATCCTAGGGCTATGAAGCAGTACTCGGCTCGGGTCAATGGGATCGTTATCTGGATCCCCATCCCCAGAAACGTGGAGACGACCCCAGATTTCGGGTGAGTGTGGGAATGCGGAGTTTAGCGTGACTTGGGGACGGGAAGTCGTTATCCCCATCTTTGGAAAATGGAGAGTCATATGGCCGCCTTCATCAGTAGGTTGATCAATGTAACTGATCCTCATAACATAGTATTCCAATTGCTTTTGGTGTCTAGATGTCAAAATTATATTAGCCAAATTATTTTATCTAGGTTCTTTAGAAGTGATAACAGCTTTACAACAACTTCTGACTTTTTATTGAGCACTGCTTCTCCACTAATTCTAAAAAGCACGCCGGCAGTGTACAAATCACCGAGGTTCTTCTTTCATTGCAAAGTTCGAAAACTCCTTCACTCAAGCCCTCGACTGCGTTGATATTTGAGGCCAATTTGTGCCCACCATGGAATCGAAACCTAATACTGATCATGTCGAGGAAGTTGAATCCACAAGAGATGCCATCTCAGATCATGGCTTCACAGCAGATTCTAGCACCCTACCCAAGGGCTATTTCACCAGCAGTTTCTTTCTCGGTACTATGTCTGCAACGGGTCTCAGTCTCACGGCTGGTGTAGGTGCTTATGCACTCGCAGCACCCAACCTCGCATACATCAATAATGATATCGGCCCTGATCCAAACTACGTCTGGATATCACTCGTCTATACGATGGCTCTAGCAATCGGGTTACTTCTTGTCGGAAGACTAAGTGATCTCTTCGGGTATGTGATATTCTCAGAATGAATTCGATTTCTGTTTTTTTAAAGAAGAAAACATTGCTAATACGTAGGGAGGGGATTCTAAAGACGAAGATGGTTCTTTATCTGCGGTCAAGCACTTGCATCCGTAGGCTGTGTCGTCTGCGCTACAGCTTCAACAATCAAGATCTTGATCGGTGGTATGGTCTTGATATCCCTAGCGGCTTCGACTCAACTTAGTTTTGGAATCGTGTCTTGAATGAACTTGTACATCTGTTACTTGGAAGGGTAGGGAGCTAGGGATCCTATCTCTATCTATTGCTTGCTTTGATGGGGGTAACGAACGCTGATTTTAAGTACTGTGTAGTGGTTACTACTTGATGGTGGGTGTGAATGCTCTCTCAGGTTTATTATACTACCTCTTCTATACACCACCTACCTTCCGTATGAAGTTTGGAAGCCGAACAAAGCTACAGCAGTTGAAGGAGTTTGACTTTTTGGGTTGCTTCCTCTTTATGACTGGTCTTCTGCTGTTCTTGATGGGACTCTCATGGGGTGGATCTGTAAGTTTCAAGCCCCGTTAATTAGGTTAAGTCATACATACTTTACTAATATGTTATAACAGGTCTATTCGTGGAAATCAGCCCCCACAATATCGACTCTCATCATCGGAGCTATATTCCTAATAATCTTCAGCCTCTACGAAACCTACGCCAAAATCAAAGAACCACTCGTACCAATCCACCTCTTCAAGAAATTCTCCTGGGTAGCCTGTTCTACAAACCTCGGTCTCGGTGCTAGTGCATATTACGGAATGGCAATCATCTGGCCTCAAATGATCGCAGTCTTATATACATCAGATGGAGGAGCAAGTATGCACGCAGGAGCACTAAGTTCCCTCGTCGGACTCATGATTATTTCCGGACAACTAATAGGAGGAGCTCTCGCAGTTCCAATTGGAAAGACAAAGATTCAATGTATAATCATCATTACACTCGGAGGAGGAATCCTCGCTGCTGTCGCATCATGTGGACCCGATGATTTTATACGCGCTACTGTCTTTATGTCCCTAGGTTGTTTCTTCATCGGTTGGAACGAGACTGTCTGTCTTGCAAATGCAGGTATTGACGTTGATGATCAACGCGAAATCGGTACCGCTATTGGAGCAGCTGGTTCTTTAAGATCTGCTATCTCTACTATAGCTTCAACAGTCTACGTCGTAACACTCACAAATAGACTTAATATCACGATCCCGGAAAAAGTACCACCAGCTCTCATGACAGCCGGATTACCTGAACCTTCAATCGCTGCTTTCTTATCTGGATTGTCAACTGGAGATTTCTCGGCTCGGCTGTGAATGGTCTTACGGATGAGATTACTGCGGTTGGTGTTGCAGCTTATAAGGAGGCTAGTGCGGAGGCTTATAGTACTGTGTTTTTGGTCAGTCTGGTTTTTTACGGGCATTGCGGTTGCTTTGTCGGTTTTTACGCCGAATGTTGATGAGAAGATGACGGGGGAGGTGGCTGGTGGCTGTTACGTTGCATCGGAGGGGGAATGAGGAGGTTGTTGTTGTCGTTGTTGCCGAGAAGGGTGGTGGGTGAAGGGTGGTGGTGTTTAGGTTGTGGTTTGATTAGGTATGTTTTGGTTTGATGTGTACTCTGTAAATTTAAGTTTCGTCTTTTAGGCATCATAGGAAACTAAGTACTTGACTCTTCTTGGTTTGGTTAACGTCCGCTGTTGAGAATTTACTTAGTTTAGATATCTCGCTTAATGTAAGTAACTCATGTTACACGACACCAAGCTCTCTAGGTACTTACTATTTTGGTACGTTGTGGGCAATATTTTTTATGGAACCATAACTAGTAGGATAATTACGTTGGAGGAGAGTTAATTCTTATCATTTAAGGACGACAAAGAAGGGATCCTCGACTTCTATACCTGAGAATGCTACATTGGATAACAAGGCTCACTTCATATCGCTAGAAGCGTGAATATCACTGCGTCACTGCGATATAGCTCGTTTGTGGTACTATTATTCAAATCCTCAATTGATGACCACTAGATACAGTCCTCTTTTGCCAAGAATCCGCTCCAAAGTTGGGACTTGTCAGTAGAGTCATGCTAAGCTGCCGGAAGTATTCCTCGGTTGAGATCCGAGATTAGCCAAGTTCATTTCTGAAAATATGGAAGTGAGATTCAGCAGTGTAAAACTTTTGTCTGTTTGAACTGGAAGGTTATTGGACCTATTTGGGTCTAAATAATGATTTTGAAGAAATGAAAACTAGAGATTGCTAGAGCCACCTGACTTTTAGAGAGACTATCGATATGGATTCTATTTTAGCTATTAGAGATGAATAAATGTTAAGTTCATTCAAGTAGCTAGCTTGATCTGTGTAGCTAATTTGACATAAGTAACTCAGATTCTCTCTAGCCCACCTAATTATCATAATTTTTCTTCCGGTCCAAAAGGGCAAACTAATTTTTCATGATGTCCACCCAGTCTTCGCGTTCAATGAATTGTTCTAGTTCAAAATAACTCATTATTACCTACTACAAAATTCCGATCCGGTATCACTGAAATCAATGTAACACTTGCCGTCAGCGTTCCTATTCGCTTGAGTAAATAGTCGTCAGGTTTTCGTCGAAGATGCACGGCTACCACCAGCCGAAGTCGTCATCAGTGGACTTATTTAGTTATTTGGTTAAATTTCAAATGAGAGGCAAGATTGAAGATCCCTCCAAGGTAGACGACATCAAAGTCGATCTCGTTAGAACCGAACCTGAGTAAGGATTTTTGTCACAGGAGCTTGTCCAAATAGTCTGCCACTCTCTACGCTCCTTCGACCTTTTCCATGGATTTACTTTATTCAAGAAATGAGTTTTGTTACTGACTTTAATTAGTGCCCGCCAGTCAAATCGTTTCAACTTCCTATTCTTCTAGTCTTAGCTTGATTAAAGTGGTAGTCCCTTATTTCGCTGAAAGTCTTGAGAATCCTTTACCCGAGTAGCAACTACCTGAACGACATCGACCTGATTACTCGGGGATAATCTGGCTCGTAATGCTGTAGTCCACACTGTTCCTGTTCGGCGGTAAGAGCGCCGAGGATATTGGCAACTCTTTTTCGGAAGATTGCTATGTAAATGAGTGACCTCTGACTTGTCTCCTAGCCAGATTAAGGCCAATGAGGCATACAAGTAGAACTGACACATTCATCCGATTTAGCCAAGCTTTTATTGCCGTTCTGGTTGATGGCGATAATGTTAATCCAAAAAGCGCAAGACTTATGCATCCGAATTCGGTATAGAAACCGTCCAAGATTTCTCTAAGCAGAAAAGCTCTAGGTATTGGCGCTAGTGCTAACCTCTTTGTCATTGCCTTCGATTTTTTTCACATTCCTTTCGGCAGTAGGGGAGTGGCACGTACTCAGGGTATTGATGTTAGTTCAAAGACACCACCAATAGACTGCATGAGATAGCCTTAGCCCCCAACATTTTGCCCTCTCCATATTACGTGAAATATATTTCAAGTGGGGTAAATGGCTGCAGCTCTGTCAGATTCGCTGTTCCTCAATTTTCAGCTCAGAAGATGAAAATAATACCAGAGGGAAAAATAAGATCTGTGTAGAAGACTTAAGATCGGCTCATAAATAGAGGTCGTTACAATAGTAGTTTATGGTACTGGAGAAACCTGTTAGCTCAAGCGGCGCTATGAGATAGATGATCGAGATTGGACCAGCTCTAGCTTCGTTGGGTATCGTTTGAAAATAAATAAGAAAAGGGATGCATATATAATGGATGTCTTCTTCTCTCAAGCAGTACCGTGAAATACCAACATACTCGGTACTGTACCAACATCAAGTCATCACAACCCCTGAATAGTGGTATCGCCGAAAGACCTCGTAAGGATTAGCCCAATGGCAGACAATTTTTAGGCGCCCCAGGAGCAAGATCCGGAAGGATCGCTTTTTCGATCCATGTTGTGGTGAGGACTAATTTCCAGCGTTGCGGCACAGCAACCCTTATTAGATAAAGAGCGGTAAGTACCCTTCGTAGCTCAGACAAATCTGCTGACATATTCGTTTCAGCCAAGTCGCAGATTTTCTTTCTTGTCAATACTGTAAATAAAATCGACTGCCTTCGTTCATATCTTCTTACATATTTATTAGAGTCCTTTTTTCTCTGCGCTCCGCATTTCTTCGGATACGTATCAAATAACATACAGTACGGTACACCCACCACCGAGTTGTACTGTATCACAGTTCAAGACACAAGCGACAACGCCATCGTGTCAGGCGGGTCGCTCTTGGCACGACATTCATTTTCACAGTCACGGCAATTCAATCAATCCTACAAAAAAGTATATACCTAGCGTTTGACTCTGCAAGATATATCGAAATATATAGCAGCCATGGTCGACGTTGTCTCAATTATCATTGCGGTCGTCTCCCTCATTGGATCGCTTGTCGCAGCAGGTTTCACGGGATGGATCTCATTCTATATCGACCAAGTCAAACGACGTTCAGAAGCCAAAGCTTTGATCCACAAATATAGAGACCCTCTGATGCTAGCAGCTTTCGACCTGCAATCAAGATTCTGGGGCCTGGTTCAGCAGAATCTTCTTCACTATCACGACGATGAAGAAAAGAAGGATCTCATCTATGTTTACACGGCTTTCCTCGTGGGGCAGTACTTTTCCTGGACATACATCCTCCGTCGCCAAGCCCAGTTCCTACGCTTCAAGACAGACAAGACCAACATGCAACTCAATACAATTCTGGACAGTATTACAAACGAATTCTCTCTGTCCGCACATCAGGGAGAGGATCCATTCATGCTTTGGCGTGGCGTGGACAGCAGATGGCCATAGGAGAGTTGATGACCATGGAAGAAGAAAAAAGGGACAACTCTACTGCATGGGCTTTGCAGCTTTTGCACACAAGTACCACAGTGATGCTGAATTCAAGAAATGGTTCCAACCAATTGAAACAGGCATCAAATTACTTGTGGACGCCCGCGCGAAGAATAACTATGTGGCAACTTTTAGATTGCGCCGATTACAGCACATGCTGATTGATTTGGTCCTGCTTTTGGATCAGGACCGTGTAGCTTCGGCGCAGAGAGTACGGTCGAAGGTGGACGCTGCACATGAGTGTAATTGTAATAATTGTCCGGGTGTCTATGTTGCAGAGCCCCATTCTGCAACTGCTCCGAATGCGAAGCTCCCTGAGCCATAGGCCCTTTTCATTTCCGTAATACTTTGGCTAATCTTGGTGATAAAGCCGGGAGATCGATTCGAGAGGACCACTCAGCACAGTTCCCTTGATATGGGAGGGAGAATTTAGCCAAGAGTATCATTCACACGTTTGAACCATCGTGGAGACCAACTCGAGTAGCACTTTGTTTTGGTGTGGGGGACGTGGGAAATCTCCGCATTTGATGTGACATGGATATGGGGGAATTATGAAAAAAGGGTTAAAAGGGTATGGAAGAAAGCTGTATTGTGGATATTTGGTACGGAAGGCGGAAGTTGGAATGTATTATATAATGAACTACGTTTTGATGACATTGCAATCATTATTGTAGCCAATTTCTGGATTGTACAAGCTGGTAATTCCTAGCTATTACGGCATTATAATAATTGATCACCGCTGTTGAATTTGGCGAGCTTGATGAGGGCTTTGAGGTTGACAGATAGATACTTCTCATCGCGATGGTCTGGAAGTTAAGCTCTCTTTGTATTGGCAGGTTACTTGTGTTACTTAGAGTATGCAGCCACTACTCGTGCAGACATATAGACTTACCATACGAATTACTTTATAACAGATCATTTTGGATAGCTATCTATTCAAACGTAAGAGATGGACTTCAGTAACTCACTTGATTTAAGTCACTTACTTGCCCTAATCAAAATGATCACCTATAAACCAACTCGTACAGTACAATCACTTAAGTCTTTCAATAGCATATCCAGTTAACAATACTCAACCTACCAAATTAAATATTATGGTACATGGATTTAGTCATCTCATCATATTCAGCATCAATATCATCCGTCCAGATCCACTGCATACGATCCCTCAACTTCGCTTGTATCTCCGGTATACACTCATCAAGACTTTTACCCCTCATAGATTCAGTCTGGAGTTCATAAATCTCACCAGCTTGGCGCGAAGTTCGCTGCACTTTTTGCGCGCGAGGGAGTCGTACTGCTTGATACAGGTTCATCCAATGTACCAATTTATTTGGTATGGTGTCTGAAGCGGTCGAGATTGATGCTAGATAGTCTTTCATTGCGCGTCCTAAGATGTAACCGTCTTCAATTGCCTGGCCGGCTCCGGCACCTAGGTAGATATTGTCAGAAGAAGATTGTTGTGGACATGTTATGAAATTGATTCAGTTTGAGCATGAATTAATTACCTTGGTGGGGAAGCATAGCATGTGCAGCATCGCCCATCAATACAACCTTACCATCCAAGTACACCCACTTCTCTAGAGGTTCACGATCATTCAACAGCCATTTCCCCGGCCGCTCTGGCATGAGTGCTATTGTCTTTCGAACTGTCTCATTAAAATCCTTGTACTCCTCCTCGACTTCCGCTCTCTGGGTTGTAGTCGTCCAACTCTCCCTTAAATCATGTAACTCCTCTCTTTTCTTCGATGCAAAAGCAACAATATTCAATGTTCTGTTTTGGCTTATAGGAAATACTAGGAAGTGTTTATCTTTAGCTAACCAGGCAGCGGAATAGCTTGGAAGTGGCCAGAATGATTCGATCTTTTCAATGGGCACTAGACCTCGATAGGCTATTCGTCCACTATATCGTGGGTTGTCCACCGCAAATTGGGCGCGGACCTTTGAATGTATGCCATCGCAACCGACGACAAGATTAGCGGTTGCTGTACTTCCATCTTCAAAATTAAGGATCACCTCATCCCCAGATTCCTATCTGTTGTGTAAGGGAAATATATCGAAGATACGTCCTTAAAGAATACTCACAGTAACACTACGAAGACATTTCCTCGTATGAAGAATAGCAGCATTCCGTTGCCTAACCTGCTCTTGAAGAATATCAAGCAATTCAGCACGATGACAAGGCGCCTGTCGAATAGTCTTCTTATCATCAGCAAGAGGAGTCAAAATCTCTTCACCATTATCACCTCTTCGAAACGAGATCCAGATACCATCCCGATTCCCTACAATATTATTGATGAGTTCTCCGAGACCGAACCGATGAAGCAATTTCGCTGCATTAACTCCTATCCCAACTCCAGCTCCGATTTCTTTATACTGCTCCGCTTGTTCGTAGACGTCGATTTTTAGTCCTGGGCAAAAGTGGGCTATGGATAGAGCGCAGACGAGTCCTCCTATTCCTCCTCCTACTATTGCTACGCGAAAGTTGGTGGTTAGAGATCCCATCGCTTTTTTTGTTTTTGATATGGACTGCAGAGGTATGTAGTTTTGATAATTTCTGTTTGGAAACTTCTGATCTTTTTGGTCTGATTGTTAAATATCTATAAGGTGATAGAGCTTCATGGAGGGGAACAATCGATGACGTTGTATATCTCTCGTGATTACTTACCATTTATTTTGTATACCTTGCTAGCCCTCTCCCCGCATTCTGCATCAGCACTATCTAGGATACTTGAATCTGAAAACACATCAATTGCCAAGATAGACCTCTGCATGCCTCACACATAGATGTAACAGGATATCCACGAATGTTAGAATTTCGAAAGCTAAATCAATCTATTTACTTTCAGAATAGCAATTATAGGTCTTTTATTACTATTGATCAAAACTACTCAAGAGAATTATCCATCAGTAATCAGGAATATGTATATAGTAACCAAAGGCCCTAGTTTTCTATACTCATTACTATCCTGGAATTTATACCCTTCAATATAAATATCAGATTGCAGTCTTCTTTACTCGTCAACACCTCGGTCCTCGGCTAATGTTTCTCCAACATACCTATCTATCTACCGACACCTATGATAAATATGAAGAACTTCACTTTCGCGAAAGACGAGAGAGAAGAATAAATTGTATCTCAGGGATACATTTTATTAAATTGGATAAGTATAGAATGTCACTTGTGCTATAATCAAGTAGTCCTTATGAAATGACACGAAAGGAGGATACCGCTTAGTTGATTTCGTAGTTAATGCGATGTTGAAGTGATCGATATTGTATTGGTTGATATATTTACGGCACTAGTCATCATGAGTAGTAACTAAAGACTTCAATAAGCGAAGAACTATATCCCAAAGCCCTATATGCATCAGATGAACTAATACGGCCGACTTGAATTCTTACTCATTCTCTAGTAGTATTCCTTTGAAATATTGGTGAATTTCCAAGTTTTTGTTAATAAGGCTTTCGAGACTAAGGATTTCAACTCATCTTGTTTGTTTTGTGTCACCATGGAACCTATAATTTTTAATGGCCAAGCCAAGTATAGAATTGGAGGGTTAGAAGAGTCTAGGGGAAGATTTATGTTGATCTGGGTACTATCTTTCACTGTGTAAGGCTTGAGTTCAGCCACAGATGCTTCGTAGAGTGAAGTGGCCGGTGTACGGCGATCGTACATTACCAAATACATAAACGAGCTGAGTATAGTATAAATCGGGTGGTTATAAGAGATCAATTTGAAGAGATGTTTATTTAGATAATTTAAGTGTCCTAGTTAGTCTAAGTAACTAGTCTAATGTAAGTAAGTAGATTACTTGATCTCGGGAACTCACTTGATCTGAGTAACTTAATCGATTTAAGTATCTGAATTGATTTAGGTAACTACCTAGTCATCCTAACAAAAACGATCTTTTATAGACCCATATCTCCGGTGTTTTGCGGAGAGAGTAACGATTAAAAATAACTATAGTCACTCACTGTGACTGTGATCTCTCCAACAATTGGCCTTATATAGCCCCTAAAAAGATCTGAAGCATATGCTTTCATCACATATTTAACCCCCTAGTGAACATATCTGTTTGGCTCGAGAAATCATTGTCAAAAAACCACGACATTTCTGGCGCTTCTGAAGTCATCCAATCAGTTGGGATCATGATTTGGCTTTCATCACTAAGGTCTAGAAACGGATCTGTAATATCCAGATTCGTTTCGAGTAGCGAGCCTTCATAGCCTTGCGATGTCAACGGTGATGAGTGTGAGAGAACATCGTCGAAGTTTAGTCTCGAGAGACTTGTATGGGAAGTCGAGGACGTCCAATTTTGATCAGATCTTGCAAATACCATTTCAAGCTTCAGTTGTATTGGTTGCAATATCCTGACACCTTTACAAGCGATTTTTGAACGTTGCTTGAGAGAATTTAGTATGGAAAAAGCCTCCAGAAACATCTTATACCCTTTCGTTGACATTTCTAACTCTCTGTTGATAGATTCGCAGGACTTCCTTCCTGGCCTGCGATGAAAGCTTTCAGCTCGAATTAAACATAGCCCTAAAGTAATGGAGGTCTCAATAATTATAATTGAAAACACTGACCATCCATAGGTATCGCCTTTCATCAGCTTATGCAGGTTAAAAGTTGTTGAAAGTGTCTCGGTTAGAGCCTCAAGTAAAGCGAGAAAGACTTTTGCGATGTCCTGTCTGCTTGAGTCCTTGGCGTCATTTTCTCTCATTTTCAAACTTGATTTACTGTCTTGAGCAGTCTTTCGTGCTCGTGTGATGTCGAGTATCGGTTTGGAAATGCTAGCTAAGCTCCACCAAACCGCTAAACGGATCGTTTCACGCTTCAATGTAATTTTGTGGAGCATATTGTCATAAGTCGTATCAGGATTGAACATACGAAGTGCTGAAGGGAGTTGATCTATAATCTCTCTTTGAAACTGCAACCTCGTCGTCGATACAAGCTCCAAAATATCCTTTGTACTCTGGATAAGCGAGCTCTTGAAAATGCTCATGAAGCGGGAAATTTTGAAGTGAATTATCCGATCTGTGTACGAGGTTGGATATTCCGTACTCATTCCTGGCATCCGGAGCTGGTCTTGGGGAAGTGATACTGTTATGTAATGGTCTGGAATGCATGGCCATCGACCAAGAAAGTTGGACATGAATCTACGAATCAGATATTAGTCAATATACTGCATACATGGGTAGGTAGAGGGATTTCAACATACCTGTCCCAATCATACAGACTCCAAAATATTCTACGACGCATTTCCTTCTCAAAGTCACTTATATCGGATCCGGAAACCTCCATGTGTAGGCAAAGCTCCTGGGCTTCCCTCGCTGCTTCGCCGAGTACAAGCCAGCTGCTTTTGATATCCCCTGCATTCTTAAGACAACAAACAGAAAATAAAAATAAGAGTTGTTGGACTCTAATCATCGAACTGGATGTAGACCGCAATGAGTCCAGTTTAGAAGCAGCTGCCGTGTACCAAGTTATGAGATCCTCCAGTGACTGCCCATCTAGTTCTCCAGACGGGCGACTTAAATTTGGGAGAAACTGTAAACTGTTGATACAAACACGCAATATCAGCACACCAAACTGCAGATCTCTTTCGCTAAACTCCTCGGATGGCGACCACCAGGTATAGTATTGCTCAAGAAATGTTGGTGGATAGATCATTTCATGAAGCCAGTTTACCTCGTCCAGAAAATGTTGAACAAGAAAATCAACTGTCGTCCTCGGCGGAAAGAGTTTTAATACAATAGCTTGGCTAACTGTCTTGTGCGATGAAGAAGCAGTTCTTGAGGAACCTGGATAGTTCTTTGATTCATCTGCCAACCTAATGCTCAAAGTAAGTAGTGATGAAGTAGGGTCTCTCTCATGAGGAATTCTCACCCAAGGCACTTAAAGTCTTCGACTATGTTATCTGCTCCATTTGCCAAGTATCCCAAGCTCTCCAGAATTTGAACACTACTCTCTGTAGGGTTTATTTCTGCTGAAACGGAAGACTCTTGATGGAGTTCTGTTCCTATTTCAAGATGTGTGGAATTTCTAATAGTGGATAAGCTTACAACATAGCCTTTACGACAAATACTAAACACAAACCTGGGCTTTGTTGCGGTCAAAACTTCGCCTTTCTGCTTTGCTAGCTTGGTTGTCATTTCGGGGCTGAACCGACAAAGATCTGCAACTCTGCGACTTAAACAATGATTACACGGCCATTGCCTATTGCACTAATCATCATTAGAATGTTCGGAACAAACAGAGCGGGCATAAGAGTAATGACTAATGTTTCTACCTTTTGTTTTCTCCTGCTACACTCCAGACAGGACGTAACCTTGCGATTACGGGACTTCTTCGCTATATGCTTACTACCAGTCTCGGAAGTACTGGACTCTTTGGTGATACCCGACGTCCCGTTGATTGCCTGAGCCATGTTCAATCTGCAACCGAGATCGTGAATTTTCGGGTTTAGCAAGTTGTAGACTGAGGAGGCATACCCTTTATAAGAATCTGGTTCGAGAAAGAAGGTCGGAGCTATATATGAGCTAGTTCCCGAAGTGTCTTAGAGCTTAACCCCGAAAGATGACGGGCCTAAGGATCGGCTACGCCACAGTGAGCACCAAATCATTCCGTCTCCGAGGCTAAGCGAGCTCTCCAGAAATCACATAAACTACCTACTTTCGGCGTATATCATTAATATCACAGTATCTTTCATGAGTTCAATAAAAATACAAAGCCCTTTTCAAGTAAACAAATCTCTCTATGTATTTGACATGAAATCTTCAACTAACTCAAGTGATTGACAGCAGCAACCACCGAAAGAGACGACAAGTCTTAACAGGACCACCTATTTTGACAGCTCTACATGATATAGAAACCTACCAAGATATCTCAATATGGGTTACCTATCCTTCCTATATCGACAAATCTTCATCCACCCGCCTCAAATCCCATCGACGGTAAACCTCGTCGATCAAACAATCCTAATAACGGGTTCCACCTCCGGAATAGGACTATCAGCAGCCCATGAATGCGCCAAACACAACGCCAGTCACATAATCCTCGGAGTCCGCAACCTAAGCAAAGGCGAATCAACAAAATCCTCAATCCTCGCCTCCAATCCAGAATCTACCTCCCAAATCTCAGTATGGGAACTCGATATGAACTCATTCACCTCAGTACTGTCATTTGGAAAACGAGCGAACGAACTACAAAGACTTGATATCGCCATATTGAATGCAGGAATTTTCAACTTCGAGTTTAAAGTTTCAGAGGCAACGGGTATCGAAGAGCAAGTGCAGGTTAATCATCTTTCGACTGCTTTATTATCTGTGTTGCTCTTGCCTGTATTGTCTAGGACATCGAAGTCTGTTGGTCAACCATCAAGGATAACTGTTACTTCATCTGAAGTACACATGTGGACTCCATTCAAAGAGCAAACTGCAGATAATATTCTCGCTTGCTTGAATGACAAGAAATTCTACAAAGACTTCATGGATCGATACTCGGTTTCTAAATTGCTGAACGTCTTTTGGATTTTGGAACTTGCTTTGAAAACAGATAGGAACGAAGTGGCTATTAATTTGATTAACCCTGGATCTGTGGATACGGGATTACATCGTGATGGTGCGAAGCTGATTAAGCTCTTTGATCGATTTGTTGGTAGGACACCTGAGGAGGGTGGAAGGCTTTTGATAGATGCTGCGATCTTGAAAGGTGTGGAGTCTCATGGCAAATATCTGAGTGAAGCTAAGATCGTTGAGTGGGTGACCCTGATAGTCCCCTTTATGAAATCTGGCTTTCTAATATGTTCAACAGAGTTTCTGCTTTTGTTCGCAGCCCAGAAGGACGGAGGATTCAGGAAAAGTTGTGGCATGAAACAGTGGCTTTGATACAACAAAATGTCCCAGTGGGGGAATTTCAAGTCAAATGAAGGTTTGATCTATGCAAATATACGGAGACTAAAGAAGCCGCATAGAATGTAGTTGCGACTAGGCGGTTATGTGTAAAAGGATATTATTCATATGGGTGTAATTGTAATAATATAGGTACTTAATATGAATTTGAATAACTAAGTGCCTTCCTTGATTTGGTCTCATCAGAATTGTGTTTTTCCTGAAAAGCCCCAATCCAACAATCCAACAATCCATCACCCAAGCAATCAAACAAGATATCATGAAGAGGCCTCGCAAGGCTGAATCGAGCTTTAATCCATGCAAAACAATTGTTGGAGTTAAATTCTGCCTTGAAATGTTCGCCATCAACCAATGAGCAACCTTTTGTATATGTACATAGCCGCTGAGGTCGCCAGGAAGGTTACTGCGTAAACGAGGCAGAATCCAGAGAGCCACAAAAAGCTCCCTCCTTCCATTCAAGCCGTTCCACACACAAGTCGAAACCATCAACATCACAACATCAGCTTTCATCGACACTCTAAAAAATCATGACATCCATCATCAACGCAATAATTGAATGTCTAACCGGTACCGACACCACTGATCTAAATCTTACCACTTCCTCTTCGGAAAAGACTCGCGCACAGGAAGAAGAGATGGCCGCTTCTATCCTCGACATCCTTTTCTCCGCTTCCGATGACAGAGACATCACAAAGGCATTGCAGGAAAAGGTTTCTACAAATGGTTGGACCGAATATGTTGCCAAATACGTCCTCGTCGGCCTTGAGAACGCTCTGAAGAAAGCTACGCCCATGGGGGACGCCATGAAAGTCGCATTTAACAAAGCAAAGTCTGAGGCTGTGGAGTGGTTGGAGAAGCCAGAGGTCTACTGGACGATTGTTGCATTGGGAATCTTAGTTGTGTTAGCCCCGTTTGTTGTTGAGGTATTGGGTTTTGCACTTGAGTGGCTTGGGTTTGCAGAGTTGGGTCCTGTTGAAGGTATGGTGCTCTACTTTACATGATTGTCTCTATTTTCTTGGTATGAAGCGGTTACTTATTGGTTTAATTGTAGGAAGCTTTGCTGCTGCATGGATGAGAACTTTTGCTGGCTATGTGCCAAAGAATTCTTTGTTTTCGTACTTTCAGCGGATGGGAATGGTTTGGAAGACTAGGGCGATGTTGTAGAGATGCCTGGATCAGCAGCTGTGGATATGACCGCTGATACGGAAAGCTGGGATCAATTCCATGGGAGTTGATAGTTGGGAATAAATTGCCAGGACGAATGGGGAGATTTTATTTGGGGAGCTGGGTTTGTCAATCGCTAGAGAACTATTCACAATCTATGCTTTTAGTGCAGTAAATTTACTTGTGCTGTCTGCATTCCTACTCTGCTATCATCCATCAACATGAATGTAGGTCGTGGGTCAAGATGTATGCTGGCGAGCCCATCAATACCTCAAGCGAATTGAATTCAATCCAGGTTAGAGAAGTATACCGCCCACGAGATGTGGTTTACCGCAAGAGATCAATTACCCAAACTGCCCAGATCGAGGGAATTCGTGACCGGACTTTGCATACCTCACTAAAACCATCAGGATGCGTGAAGTCAAAGAGACTCAGTTCTTTGTACCTTACGCTATTTAGGCAAGCTGAGACTCACCCCAGTTTACCACCTCAATCAATACAACCTTTAAATTTCTGCGTATTTCTGCTACTTCTCTCTGGCCTTCCTTCACAACCTCATTTAAGAGTCACATTATGGGATGATTGCTATGTTACGCATATCCTCCTAACAATTTGAAAATAACCCTAAGGAGATAACCAGAGATAGATAAAGAACCAGACTTCCAAGGTCGATATGGTCATTGCGGTGTGTAGATAGATTTATTGCTTCTTTAGTTGACAAAAACACTTCGAATTAAGCCAGATCTGGACTTAAAGTTGAGAATTACTTAGTGAATGGCGCAAGTTGTGCTCTGCCTTCCTCCTCCCCACCTGCCAATACATCCAATTAAGGCGGCAATATAGATTTTGAATTTGCTGGAGAGAATCCAACCTGGGTAGCAATGTACTGATGGCGTGACTAAAAACAGAGCACAGGCGTCTTGGTATGCAGAAACCATATATTTCCCAAGGCACAGACCACATAATTATCATTATGGTGCATTGCGTGAATATTCACATTATGCCTCGAAAGTGCCTATCTAACCTTGTATCGCATGTCGACCAGAAATATCAACATCTGAAAAGTAGCTAGCAAGTGTTGAAGAGTTGTTTAAAGAAGAATCTTGAAGTTCATTCCAAAGAATTAGCATGAGGTCAGAATAGCCTCCCAAGTCTCGTACCACTGAGCCCACTTCGCAATAACACTGGAATCCACAAAGTGTCTACGATACGGACTTGGTACTAAGTTTTTGGAGACGTTGAGGTCGCCAAAGGTTTCGATCAGGAAACTAGATTCCTCCTTGTAGTGCATGCCAAACATCGACACGCGTTGCTTGGTGGCACCCCAAGGTTTTGGCGAGCCAAGTATCTTGCCATATTTATTGAACTCCCGAAACAGAGAACGGCGATTTCGGCAGCACCTGCGAGGAACTTTGACGAACAATTTAGTAAGTTCTGGGTTGATGTAGACAATTTCCTCAGCATCAGTTCCACCGCCAATCTTGAAGCAGCAAACGTAGTTCTTCATGGCCTCATTACGCGAGTCGGCACAAGCATGAAGGAGTGCTGGGATAGGAGAAAGGATCTTGAAGGTGCATCGGTTCGGATAATTCTTCATTCGAATCATGACGACACAGGTGTGATGAACGGTGTGTTCTTGTCATCGTTTGCAGCATATGCCCAGACTTTAAGGCGTCTGCGAAGAGGTTAGCTTACTCATGAATGATTGGCGGAGTGTATGCGAGGACTTACAGCTCTGGTGGGAGCTTGGGAAAGAGAGTGAAAGTACGTGATGGTCCAATTTGCATGGCCACAGAGGTTGAAGCTGGAGGAGCTTGGGGAGTTGAATTTGGAATTATGGATGCCTGGTTGGACATGGCTGCAGAAGATGCTGCTCGTTAATCGAAGTAGGACTGAAAACTAGGCTCTGTACGATACGAAGATGATGTTGTGCGAATAAGTGCTGGTGTTGTAAAGTGGTGCGTGGTATGGAGTCTGGATGATGACGGAAGTCAGGTAGCTGTCTATTATGATTTCGAAAAGGTCTGCCAACAGGAATGAGTATTTGTATCAAGGCTGAGCCCTAACACTTCCAAGTTGAAGCCCTCTTCCTGACACTCCCGTTTGTTTTGATACAACTCCATGACCTAAACACTTACCTACCTACTATGGAACGCGTCAACTCGGAATCTTCAGTTCCAAGACGAAAGTTGAGGCTGAGGTTGTAGATTGATAGGTACTTTCAGTCAGGTACCTGGGCTACAAAGGATAGTAGAGGCAAAGTCATGTGTTGACGCGCACTAGCTGCCTCTCGCTAAATTCGCGTCTCCCACGGTAATACTGTATCAAGAGCAACTCAGTTTCAGCCTCTCTGCATCTCAATAATCATTCCTCCCAAGGCTTCTAGTGGTACCAGCTCTCGACGGCCATCATCGCTTGATAGGGTCCCAGCACAGTAGAAGATGGCGCAACTCTTGCGCGGGCCTGAAAAAGATCTGGCAGCTCATTTTGAGAAGTTATACAAAGAACTACCCAAAGCGATCGCCAAGAAGGGTAAAATTAGGTGAGCGCACTGGACGACGAAAAAGATATATCACTCTACTAACATCGAGAAGTCTTCCTGATATCATCCTGAACTCCGTGAAGGGTGCTGTCCGAAAATATCGCAGAGGCTCACAGCTTATCCCTTCCAAATACATTGAGAGTCTGGTCCCATTACTTGACTCTGATGGCTACAATACGTGCAAAAGCTTGAGTGTAAAGGTCTTTATAACAGTTGTGGAGGCTATTTTGCAGACGGAGCCTTGTCGACAGGGCGAGCGTGGACTATATCTGCTTGGAGTACGTCGCGCAAACCCCTGCGACTGAGAAGACTACTAATGTCGTCAGGCTGGCTTGTACCATGCCGTACAACAGGATTCCCAGGGCAACTCTGCTACTGCGGATAAAGTAGAGATTGGAAAGGATTGTATGCATGTGCTGCTTGTCTACTTCACCAATCCTAAAAACAGCCTCGAAGGCCGGCAGTGGGTGGGAACTATTATGCTCCAGCTTCTCAAAGATTGCAGTACGAATGTAGAGAAGTTAACAACAGGCTCTGCAGATTACGTGTGAGTATCAACCTTAGGTTGATAGTACGGATTGCTAATTCTAGATCATAGATGCTTGCTTGGAAAATTTCTCATTGAGGAAGTAAATGAAATCCTCAAACTTGTGTTTGGCGAGGTCATCAATGTCATCCTAAATACTAAAGGGTCGGAGGTGGACCGCAAAGAGCTCTGGCCAAAAGACGTAAACCCAACGGCGTACAATGATTTTCCAGTGGGAGACTCGCAAATTGGACAAGGCTGGAACAGGAAGTTCGACGACGAATATTTGAGCGATATGGCAGACCTGCGGATAATTGAAACTCCTGCCCCGTAGGATACACGCTTCAACACAAAGGATTGCGCTGATTGATAACAGAAAAATAACACTATGTTCTGGTCTGTAGCAGTGGCAACGGAGCCAGAACATGATGTTGGCATCCCTGGGCGTAATGTCTCTGTATTTGTGGACGCCAAGAAAATCACAATTCTTGCCCCAATTTCGGCAACGGAGTTCTATACTTGTCTGGAGATTCCATTTGACGCCATGAAAGACTATCATGCCGATTATGAAACTACTTACAGCCGCAGCCAGAACCCAGAGGAATTCGCGGATCTTGTCATCACGTTGGAAAGCCACGAGAAAAAGTGTTTCTGCTACAAGAATTCAACAGCTGTAGAGCTGGAGGGAGTTCGACTTACTTTCCTTCTAGCTGCTGTTGATAATATAGTAGACGACATTGAGGCTGCATTCTCAAGGCTTGATGTAAACCTCGAGAGCAGTTCGCCCGAAGGACCGGAATTGGAAGAACACGATTCGTCTCCACACGCCTTAAACAACGAAATCTCCAGAACCCAAAAAGATAATATAAGCAGCGGGAATGAACAAGTATCTTATTCAGGCACTTTACCGACAAGAAAACTTGCAATTGCTTCAATTGCGACGGTGGAGGTGACCCATGTTGAGGGTGCCGTAGTAGGATCATCCCGGAATTCGAGAGCCTCCATGCTAGCTGATGCTTCGGTCGAGACAGAATCAGAAGGCAAAGATATGACGAGTAGGGAGTCGTCACAGGCCATTCTTGATGAATCCGAAATGGAAGATGACGAGATTGGTTTGGTACAGACGCAGCCCGCAGGAGAAATGAGCAACTCAGATAAACAACTTAATGCACCAACAGCAATCATAGATGATGAATCGGGAAGCGAAGACTCTTTCAGGGAAAACCTTTTGAAACCACAGCATGAACTAGTGGTAGATCGCAGGAGAGATGAGGACAACCTATCGGATGCCACACCTCCACCACCGGAAGCAAGGAGATCGTCAAGAGACCTTGCTGAAGACGAAGACAAAGATGAAGACGAACCACTGGATGTCACACCTCCACCACCTGAAGCAAAGAGAGCAACAAGAGACCTTACTGGAGATCCAGTACCTAGTTCTGGTGCCATGAGTTCCCTAGATAAGCTCAAACGTTCTTTTAGAGTTCCGTCGCGAGTTAAACCTATGCCCAAACCAAGTCTTGGCAACAACAACTCATCATTGCCGGCCACACAACGAGATTTGAGGCCGCAAATGCCTACGCAAGCGGAAATGCACTCATCACCTTCAAAATCTACAGAAACTGCATCGACACAAGCAGCCACCGAAGATGATCCAAACATATCTGAGGATAATTCAGTTGCGCGAGAGAAAGAAGCAGGATCAAAGACACAGGCTAAACAACACGCTGCCAGACACTCAAAGGCTGCTAGTGTCTCCGTAAATGAAGGTGAGGATGATTGGGATATGCTGGAGAAGAAAGCAACATCTGAGGCCGAGGGAAAGAAGCACTTGCCGAGAAATACAAAGGTTGATGATGTCTCCACAGATGAATACAAGGATAAATCGGCCACGCTAGATGAGAAAGCGACGTCTAAGGCCAGAAGAAAGAAACAGACAGCCAGAAACTCAAATGCTCCCGATCTCTCTGCAGATGAAATTGAGGATGATTCAGCATCTACTTCCAAAGGAAAGAAGCAAGCAACCAAGAACCCAAAGGCTGTCCATCGAAGATCAAACAAGACTACCGCCCTCAAGTCCAAACCACCATTGGAGACCGGGAAGCCGGGAACGCAATCTCAATCAGTAAAGACTGCTGGAGGAGCAACACAACCAAAACACAAGGCAGCGGCCAAAAACAATAATATCTACGACCTTCCCGAGAATGATTCTAGCCCCGTCCACAAGAAAGTCGGCCGAAAGCCTCCGCGTAAAGCTCCGAACCAAATTTCTCAGACACGTGGCGAGGTCAATAAAGCCCCGAAGTTGCAAAAACAAAAGAACCAAGGCAAATCAGTACAGTCGCAGTCTAATCCACGTCCGCTTAAAAGTCAAAGATCTGCGGCCAAGATAGCCAATGAAAAACTTCAAGAAGTAAATGAAGAAGATGACCACTTTGAAGAGCAATCTATGTTACCGATCAAGCGTGGTACGAATGCCGATACTAGTTCTGATGGAGAATCCAAAGCAGAGGCTGAAGGTGTCTCTTCAAGATTGAAGCAACGGGGTAGCTCCCAAAAAGACGCTGCTTCAGTTACCCAAGATGTGGAAAAAGACAACTCGAGTAGTTCACAAAAGGAGCATGAAGATGATTCAGGCCCGTTCGTAAATGATGAGCACCAATCTATCCAAGATTTTGACAATAGCCATGGGAATGATCTTTATGATGCCACCCCAAGAGTTTCAAGGCAGAAGAGGGAAGAGAAACATGACTCTAGCGCTGAGGTTACTCTCTCTCCAACGAACATGGGAAAGAAGATGGCCCAAAGGTTGGTGAATATGCTCGATAACGTCGGGGAAACTGAATCTGATCGCGCCAACATTCAACCTGGCCATCTGCAAAACAATTCTACTGAACTTAGAATGACACAAGCACGACCACAGCATGTCGCACCAAAGTCATTCCCAGCAGCTCGGTCTTCTAAGGTTCTTTCAAAGCCAACAGACCTAGCAGTACCTCCAAAATCTCAATTACCCAAACCGATTGCCACTGCTCAAATGAAGGTAATCACTGACCAACAATTACACAAAGGGGAGCCAAGACTGCATGAAGACTCTATGAAGGATAACCTAGCAGTGCCTAGCAATACGTCCCCACAGATATCCATGGCTTCGGGTGAAGACGATGAAATACTAGGGCTAGGAAAGACGGCAGCAGAGATACAAAACAGCAATTCTCAGGCCATAATCCGAGTGAACGATGAGCCAATAACTGTGCAGGAAGACGATGGTCGTCCAGGATCCGGCAGTGGCATATTGCCAGATACTTTTGGCGGCGATGAAGTACAAGCACCTGAGGTTCCGAGTGGTACTGTTCCGCACGAAGCCTTCAAAATTGCCGATAAACCAAGTAAAAATACAAGTCGTGAGCAGATGGCAAGTGCGAACAACAAGGTCATGGAATTAGCCCCAGAGATAAACGATATCAGCAGGAGCAAACCCAATGTAGTCGCTTCTCAAAGTATAGCTGGAAAGGAGGACTATGTTGCTGCCCCAGTTCCAGAGAGTACAGATCTTAGTGTACAAAAACAACACTTCAGCTTGGACAGAGAGGCACAACCACCACGTAGTGACAAGAAACGGAAGGCTAAGGATGTGGACATGATGACGCCCAAACGCGTCCGCTTGGCCACAGATGCAGGTGGACAGGTATCGCCATTACGCCGGAGCCCTCGTCTACACGCTAAATCCCAAGTCCAGCAACTCGAGGCTCCTCGAAAGAGCAAGAATACTCAACGGTCACAACCGCTAACGTCGCTCAGCACCCAACATAGCCCACGTTCAGAAGCAGCAGCAATTGAGGCCGCAGCTGCACTGAACAAGGTATTATCCATGAACATGCCTTCGGTGGATGATGCTCTTGTCAGAAAGCCTGCAATAATAAAATTCGGTGCAAACGGACCTCAAAATCAGGGAGCCTCGAGCGTATCGCGAAGCTCAGGAAAGGCCAAGGGGAGCTATAGCACCCAACAAGTAGAGCCGGCGATCAATGGCAAACGCGGAAGCAAAGAAACCGTAGTAACAAGCCAAGCAGAAGGGTTTGGTTCACCAATAGAGTCTACCATTCATGGAGCCGCTCCGCAGCCTGTAAACCTCATCACAAATAGAAAGCGTGTAAAGGCGGGTTATCAAGAGGAGTCGCTGGGTCCACCAAGGAAACGCCATAGTCCCAGTCCTCCAGAATTTACTGTCATGGCCAATAATGATTTGGAGGTGTCGCCACAACCCGTCAGCCCACTAGCAGCCGTCAGAGTTCTCGAAAAAATATCTCCGCCGCGAGTGCAGAAACAAGATGTGCCAACTGCCCCTCAGCGACAGTCCTTCAGGCTTGGATCACAATCGTCCAGGGTTGATTTGAACGGCAGTCCCATAGCTACGGCACGAGTCGATCACATTTCCAAGATCAAGAAAAAGCTTCAGCCAAGTGCTGAGCCTTGTGTGGATGGAAGGCAAGCAGATACTTCCCTTGCTCATAATTCTCATCCCATCCGGTCGCTCAGTGAGGGAACTTCCATCATTTTCGGTCCTCGCGTACCTCTATCAAGTCTGTCAAAGCCTAAGCCAGCACTACCAGAAACAGAAGAAGTACGCTACATACCGCATAAGAAGAATGCGTGTACCGGTGCATACGAGGAGATTGGGACCATGGAGGCCATTGCTCCACAAAAAGTTCTGCCAGACCCGTTCCTCGAGAAGGAAGGTCGACGTACAAGTAAATTTACGCAGCGCCTCCAAGAAGTCGAGCCAAATAGATCAATGCCCGATGAAAAAAAAGACTGCTCATTGCAAGTACAGTAGCTCGAGTTTTCGACGGAGAACAGGACAGCTCCCCTGCCCAGAAACCTATTGGCGAGGTAGAGCACATCAAGGCTGTGATCCCAACGACGAAAAATACCGAGACGCATATGTCGAACACCGCTAACACAAATATATTGGAAGGGGTTGATCGTGTATTTGATGAAATAGAAGATGAACAGACGTTGGTCGGTAACGAGAGTACCAATAGTCACAAAATATCATCTCCTGCCGGATTGACAAGCGGATCTTCAAATATTTCCCCAAACAAAGATGCTCCAGAGTCTCCTTCGAGTGAGATGTCTGCAAGAAAGGTTTGGAATAGCGCTTTGAGGCCACATTATCGCCCTTTATATGATGGCGTCCAACGCATCGTCGACGTAGGAAACCCACATAGGATACTAAAGCCAAGGCTAATATATAATATAGGAGCTGTTTGCCAAATTGCAAACCAAAGAGCATGCTATCGAGGCGCGGATTGACGAGTATCGTGTTAATGGGACGAAGCTTCTTGTTGCTTTCGACGAGCAGCGTCAGGTCGATCGACAAGCCGTTCTGCAAGACATTGACACTAAGAGAAAAGATTTGGTTGAGGTTTTCCACGGCGCAATGGAGAACCTATCAAGATCAGTCGAGGAGATTGAGAGATCGTCCCTAGATGCCTACGAACAGGAATGGCAAAAAAGACAGGAGGATATAGAAAGGGGTATTGCAAATGCTCGCCGGTCGTTGAGTATCTAAAACATAGATACTATCGAGAGGAGCTGGGTTCAGTCTAGCTGAAGATAGCTGTTGGAGTTGCACCTAGAGCCAGAGCTGTTTACTTGTTGGGCTCTGTTTTGCTGGCACATAATAAGGAATAGTGTCTATATGAATATGGCGTTGTAAAGGAGGTAGAAGAATTAGGTACGGATATGACAGGCATGGCTTATGACCTTGCTTGCCCTTGTGGATGGCAATACAGGATGGATTATGGCGAAGTATAATACGACTTGGTGGCTTAGCAGTAACTCATTACAAGATACAAACTGGAGAGCACTTTCTTGTTGATCGTGTGGTTGTTGTTCCTAAAATTGCTGATCATCCTACTTTTACTGTGGTCTGCTGCGGCTGTTCGAGATGACGTCGCATTCGCAATCTGGCCCAGTCACGGACCGCAAAGTGATCCCGAAGTCGTACAAGGCCCAAGCCGCAGCAAAACAAAGAGCCGAGCCCGCTCTATTTCCTCCCCACCAAGCTGTTCCCCTCCCTCCCTGTCCATGACTCGGATTTCGAGTACAATCACAAGAAATTCTGCTCGACGAAATCTCCAAGCTGTCCACGAACTTACTCATTGCCTGTCGAGAAGTACGAGCAACAACACATTGTGCAACTCAATCCCCTTTAGAGCGCGTCATCAACTCTATCCGAGACCTCTCTTGCAGCAGGAAACACAATCAAAGCGACACGCAAACACAATGCCCCGCGATGGAGGATTTCACCCTTTCAAAGGGAGAGTGAGTAGGCATTTTGGAGACACTGTATGTCTCTTCCTCCTCGTACAAGAGCTAGAGAACAATGAGCTCAGTGTTGCGGAGGCTGACCAGGCGTTTTGGGATCACGCAGTTATCGCCTGACGATGCCTATTTGAGCTGTGAGTATCTCCATCATTCTGCTATGGCTTGAATGCCAAAGATGATGGAGGCTAATCTGTGAACCAGACTATGATATCCGACGTAGGTTCTCTTAGGGCCTGTGAGGCCAGGCACAAAAGCAAATGAGAGTGAAACGGCACTGACGAGAGAGACTACGCAGTCACGAAGGAGGACGTCGATACTCTCAAAAATGACTGGCTCACGGATAATGTACTGTCATCCAGCCGTATACTCTGCTCTTGTAATGGCTAATAGTTTTTTTGCAGACAATAGCGTTCTGGGAAGAGTACAGCCTACCTTTCCAACCCTCCTCCATCGACCTGTCTCTGACCTGACGACCCTACATAGATACCTCGAGCGCGAACAGCTCTGCAAATACCCCTCCTCTCATATTTGTTCTCCTCCGACCCAGCATGGCCTTCATGTTGATGCAAACACCCGATCCACTTACCATTAAATCCGCCCTCCCAGACTTCACTCGTACAACACACATTTTCCTACCCATAAACGACGCCCGCTCAGTGACCATTGCAGAAGGCGGATCCCACTGGTCTTTGCTCCTTGTTTCTGTGATAGATGGTGTGGCTTTCCATTATGATAGCTTGAGTCCGAGTAATTATAACGAGGCTAGGCTTGCGGCAAACAAGCTGGCGATTTTGCTGGGACGGCAGTTGAGATTTTTGAATCTGGACGATAGCCCACAGCAGGAGAATAGTAGCGATTGTGGGGTTTATGTCTGTATACAGATGCGGCATTTGTTGCTTTCTCGTTTGCTGTCTGCAAATGCAAGGGAGAAAGTCAGCATGAGTATGGGAGGAAAGCTGGTAGATGCTAATGGAGGAAGGAAAGAGATGTTGAGGACTATTGAAGGTTTTAGAAAGGAGGGTGAGCGTAGGAGATCGTACGTATTTTGTTACTTCTATTGATCTTGTGGTGTGGTGCAGACTTTAGAGGTCGAGGCTAACTTGAATCTTTGGGCAGTGTTGATCAGACCAGTCGATCCTCGTCACCGTTTCGCAAGGGGAGCAAAGGCGATTCACGAAGCCCACCCCGCATTGACTCTTGATACCCCAATCGTGGCCTCTAATGGCAAGCACGATCTAATAAAGAATGGAAGGGGAGTGGCGGAGGCGCATGGAGTCGGGAGAGAGACAAGGGATTTTGCGATGATATAAGCCAGTATACTCTTTGCAAGCTTTTTGCGTCTTGTGCATGTCTTGATATTTTGGACCGTGGGAGAGTAGAATTATGTTGAGATCATCATGAGGCTATTGTGCGATGGAGCATGGTTTTAAGAAGTGCTTGACGGTAGCATATATGGATCAAAGCACACGTTAGTCGTGTTAATGAATTGAGCATCGATTTCCCGAGTTCTAGAAAGAACATTTACTGATTTACTTCCAGGTAGGGTTATGAATTCTAGGGTGCTGTGGAAGAAGTTCAGGGTGAGTAGCATATTGAAAGAAGTGGAAAGTTAGCAGCATATAATGATTCCTTACTATCAAGGTATAGAAGTACCCTGACAGCACTTCAATTATTGCAATTTTCTTGGAAGCTCGTTGCTGTGACTGAATTTGAATAAGCTGCTGTGTTATGGAACCCAGCAAAATTATTCACTTCCTTCGAGCAACTAAGTAGCTAATTTTACTTGACCTTTGTAGCACTCATAGTTAGAAACACAAAGAGTGGTAACCACCGGGCTTTTAAGTGCATAGTATTGTATATTCATCTATCCCATCCTTTTCTCATTAAAAGTCCTTTAGTTATGCTTTCTTTCTTCCCTACCAGTTCCCTCATGTAATGCTGATATCTACCATGATTTCAGTAGATTCAAAACGGTTTCTGGATCAAGAGATGAAGAGCCATTTTGGCATCTTATCTATGTCCTAAACTCCTTATTCCCAACCAAATTTGCATCCCCTCAAATACTGTCATCGATGGGGAGAACGATATCCTCTCACTTCTCAATATGCTCGAAGGCAACCTAATCCTCGTCTTCCGAATCAGGAAGAGAAATTTCATACGGGCTCCCAATGTCCTGCTCAATCAGTGACTCTTCTTTAGCTTCTTTAACAGCAACGCCCCCGACATGTCTAATGGTAATTTCTCTGTCGTCTTCTGTATCAGAGAGGCAAATCTCATCTGGATTCTTATTTTCCTCGCCAGCAGACTCAGCAGCAAACAACTCGTCCACTTGAGTATAGTCTCGCGATACAGCATCAATTCTCGGATCCTTTGATTCAAATCCTCGCTTTCTTTTCGGAGCTCCAGAACCATGAGCCTGCTGAGAAGTCCATGATGCGCTATCGCCAGGAAGGTTGGTTTCATTTTCTTGCCGCATCTTAGCCACAACTGCAGATTCTTGTTCTTTCAGTTGCTGAAGGTATTCTTTTGCGCTGATGATTTTTGACTGTTTCTCGGCCTCTACAGCTTGGGTGCCAACACCAAAAGCCTCTTTCAAATCTTCTTCGCTCTTGCGTCGCTTTACTACAGTGTGAATTGAAGCGTCAATAAGTGGTCGCTCAGCAACTGGAGTACTGATACCGAACGCCTCCTTCAGATCCTCCTCGCTCTTACGCTGCTTCACTGCATTGCGAACTGATGTATCAATCAAAAGACCCTCGTTTTGAGTAGCTGAGACACCAAAACGCAACTTGCTTCCTTCGCGGGAGAGGCCGGGTGCTCTCGGTGTAACTCCACCGTTTTCGCCTGTGGACCTATGGTACGCAGTAGGAGTAGGCATGTCGTCGCTAAATGAAGGGACGGACGGCTGTAGCGTATTTACTACCAGCTAACCCGACAGGAGGCTTTCTGAAGCCGCCATAGTCTGGTTGGAGGCGTCTTGATAATGATATCTTTTCTTTTCCTTTTCTTCATCTCTGGCTTTCAGCTCTTGACTTGAAGTCTTTGGAGTTAAGACGTCGATCAGAATTGGAGTAAGAGAATCTGATGGGGATAGCCCTGGAGTCGAAGGTGTAGTTGTGGTAGTTTCGGAATCTCCCTTTGGCGGTTGATATGTAGTATCTGGGGTGGCATTTGTGAGGCCTTGAGCTTCCTCCATCATCTCATCCGCCCAACTGCCACCGTAACTTGGAATTTCGATGGGACTGGGCCGCAACTTCAGATTACTCTTCTTTAGAATAACATCTCCTTCATTGTCTCCTGCTTCATCACTGGACTTCTCATTCTTCGCAGATTTTGAATCCGCGAGGGACTTCCACAGATCTCCGTTGGTCCTAAAATTTCGCATACGGTTGGTGAAAGACTCGCGTTCCGAGGATGATGATCTCAAGACGAGTGGAGTAGGGCGGATAGGTTCCTGTGGAAAAGGGGAAACGAATTCCTGAGGACGGTATAGAGCAAGACGATTATGGTCAGGCTTTCTTGGTCCAACAGGTGCGCTGAGATCACTCAATGGTCTACTGCATGGATCCTCCACAAAGCGAACAGCTAAGTGTCTGTAATGCCTAAAAGCAGTCAACATGCCATATGAACTACCGGCCATAGTGATGCTAGCGAATTCCAACTTAATCGAACCCTCTTCATCGTCAACGAAGACGTCGATCAGAGACTCGGCTCGATGAGTGTTGCCAGGTTTGTTTACACCACCGCCGGCGAGGTCGCGTGCAAGGTAGTGGATTTCATTGGGGTCGATTGGTGTAGCAAGGTTGGAAATGAGAAGGCATCGGGTTTGGCCATATCTGTGAATGCGGTTCTTCATCAGTGCGTTCATGGGAAATGTTGGTGTCTTGATGAGCCAGATCTTTGCCTTCTTTGGTGTTGGGCATGACTCGGTGGTGAAGGAGATTGGATAGCTCGTCGTGTACTCAACATACTCATCCGCTGCACCTTCGACGACGAAGACTACCAGAGCAGACATTCCACCTGTGAGCTTGATTGTATCCATCAAGACTGCACTAACGATCTCGCCTCCCCTAACTCTCGCCAAAACATCTCGCATTTGAATATCCTTTGGCAAATCTGCAATGATGACTCCACGCATGTAGTTACCATCAGCCTCAGCAGGAACGTATTGAATGCCATACCGGAAGACATCAGGAAACACAGGTTCAGTACCTCTTGATCGAATAACAAGCTGCTTGTGCGTCACAAAGGCCTCGTGTCTCTCCTCACGAGAGTTCCACAAACCACTCTGATCATGATCAGAAGGTAAATCGAAACTACTCTCATGACTAAGCTCCGGCGTTGAACCAAAGGAAGTATTGTTGAAACGTTTATAATCGCCCTGAGTGAAATGATGATCACCACGTCCTCCCATCCGCGGTGGATCACCAACTCTCGCACGAATCAAAGCACGAGTCTGTTCCGAAAGCTCTGATTCGGCCTTCTTTTCCTTCTCGAAATCATATTCCCTCCCTTTAACAACTTTGTCATGCTCGATCTCAAATCCAGTCTTCTCAATCTTTGGAGAAGGAAATTTCATGTTTTGATAATGACTGATATCAACGGTTTGAAATTGTCCTTCTTTAATCTCTGCATCGACTGAGAATCCGTGGTTGAGATTGTGAGATTCTTTACCCGGTGTTGTGGGCATGGATACATCATCTTCTGATTCTCCAGAGTCACTTCCTAGGAGATCATTTAGACTGCGCATACCCAAGTCTCCTAGATCTTTACCCTTTTCTCCAAGGGCGGGAGCAAATACATCGTCGTCTTCCCAGGAAGTACCTTGAACACTGACGCGAGATGTATCTGGCTTCCAGAATTTAGGTTGTGGTGGTGGTAGAGGTGGGGTACGAGATTCTGTGAGAGACGCAGCTGATATACTGGTTACCTCATCATTGAAGACACCTTTAGATGTAGCCAAGCCAGATCGTGGTCCAACTTCAACTTGGTTACTGAGTCTATGATCTCTCATTCTCTCACCAACACGTCTTCTCGGCTTCTTAGTAGGTGAACCAAGAGAAACATATGCATAATCTCCAACGGTAACATCCAACTTCTTAGCAGCCTCAAACTCCTTGTTCTCTGCGGTCTTGTGACCAGAAACACGCTCTGCTTCCATACTCAAAGTCTCCATATCAAGTAAGGTACCATCAACCAACATAATCTTCTGAGCTCCATCTGGAATCTCAATCATAGATTTCATACGGTCTTTGAGATCTGAATTCTCAGAACGAAGTGCGAGGAGCTCTTTTTGCATCGATTCCAATGAGGATCGGAGGATATTGATTGCATTATCAGTTGAGCTCTCAGCATCTTGAGTTTGAGTTTGAGTTTGAGTTTGTGTGTACTGTTCATTTACTGGTTGTGTTGGTTTAGTAAGGCCAGGTGGAAATGCAGGAGCTGGATATTGTCGTTGAAGATATTTACTATTATTTGTCTGCGGTAGACCTGGTGGGAATACTGGTGCCGGGTACTGACGTTGGACATGTTCGCGCTGTTGTGGTTGTGGTAATCCTGGTGGGAAGGCTGGGGCTGGGTATGGCCGGTCAACAATGATATGCTGCTGTTGTTGCTGCACCTGCACGAGACTAAGTGGGTATGCAGGGACTGTGAGTCTACGATCAATGGTGACGTTCTGTTGTGCTTGTGCTTGTGGTTGCGCAAGACCAGGTGGGTATTTAGGAGCAGGATATGTCCGTGGAACTAAGCTCTGTTGTTGAGGTTGAGGTTGTACCAAACCAGGTGGATAAGCAGGAGCTGGGTATTGTCTTGGAACGTGAACGCGATGTTCTCCCTGTGTCTGAGACTGCAATTGAGTCTGATTCTGGGTTTGAACCTGAGGAATAACTCTCGCTAAACTCCTAGTAATGAGAACACTACTCTGCACAGCTTCATCCTTAGCAAATCTAGCATGTCTCAATTCATTCTGCAAAACCGCATTTTGAATCCGTAATTGAATTACGTTTTCTGCGTTTTGCATTGTAGAGCGTCCGCGAACTGGTTTATTGGCTTGATATTGTGTTGGGAGGGGTGAGTTGGGCTGGTGTCTTTGATATTGGAATTCTGGTTGTTGTGTTTCTTGTATGTTTGTTGCGCCCCAGGCATTGGCATTGGCATCCTGCGATTTCTTGTGTCAGTCTCCGGCTTTTGATCTTCAGTTTTGAGGTTAATGGTAAAGGTGAAATTGAAAGTGAAAGTTGAGAGGTAAGAAGAGGGGGCCATACCATTCCACCAAGCATGCCTTGATTATCAGCATTACCATAAAGCTGCCCACCATCCGCAACAGGAACTTGCGCAGCGTAATCTTGATTACCCCAAGTAGGTTGATCAGGTAAAGGAGTAACATCAATAAGTCTCTCAGTCTTCCCCAAATTCTGACCTTGATCTTGAGTCTGAGCTTGAACTTGAGCTTGACCATAATCATGTTCGTTCTGAGTTGCCGGAAAGTGATACTCCATACCACCATTGACCCAGGGATCAGTAGCACCCCAGGAATTATGACGATGTACTTGCGGTATGGACGCGGCGTTGAAGGTGTTGTTGGTGTTCATTTCGGGTTCTTGGTAGCTTGGGAAGGGTGTTGCTGTTCGTACTGCTGATGCAGCCATCTTTGCTTTTTGCCAATCAGGAAAAGATAGGTAAGTAAGTGTCCGTAATAGAGAAGGGTTTTGATGTCGTTATGTGATCAAGACGCAAATTGCATTGCTTGCTTGCTTGCTTGCTTGCTTGATCGCGCGGTTGATGTTTGTTTGAAGTTGAACTTGAAGTTGAAGACTGAAACTGTTAAAAAATAAAAGATAATCCTCTTCCGTTCTTAAAATAATAAGGTGGTTGGTTGATTGATTGGTTGGTTGTGCTCGTGATGTAGTTTATTTTGGCGGTGACGAGGTTACTTCGTGATGGAAGTGTGTTGTAGTTGGATGGTTTGAGAACCTAGAATGGCTTTTGTGCCGTTTGTAAAAAAAAATTGGTGGACTTGGTGAATGCGGTGCTAAGCGAGCTAGCGAGATGGGTGAAGGTGAATTTCTTTCTCGAAATTCATGCGGTGTGGCATAGATTGCGGAAGATGATGATGATGGGCATTTGAGATGGGGAGATGATGGAATTCTTGGGGAGTTCTTGGATCAAAAAGGATTTGGGATTGGAAGAGGGAAGGTCTACTGTCTTCACAGAGATGATGATGGGATTGGAAGATGGAAGATGGGAGACAGGAAGTGCAAAGGGTTTGGGAGAAGCTTTGGAGGAAGTTGGGGCAATGAGAGAAGCGCTGTTCAGCGCCAATCTTGAGAACTCTGTTTAATGATGAATTCACCAAAGATAGCGTTTCTTGAAAGTAGATCTTGTATGAGGATGTTTGAGGAAGTGTTGCGGAGGAGTTGCGTTGCGGAAGATGCTGCTGCTTGCAGATTTTGCTGTTTGAACTTGACGAAGCAAAGAGACCTGGAGATCTTGGAAAAGTCTGTGCGTTGGAGTTGTTAGATCGAGAGAGGGTGAGCTTGAAAGATTCGGATCGATCTTGGCATGGCGAAGAAAGCTGTTCAGGAGCAAGGGTATAGAACTTACAGAGTAGATAGATCTTGCAACTTAGGATGACTTGAAGGAGCTGGATGAACAAAGAAAGAAGAAGGAGATCGAGTTTGAGGTTGGAGTTGAAGTTCGAGGATGAAGTTGGTCGAAGGTCTATTACGCGAGAATTTAAAGGGGAGCGTTAGCGCTAAATTTAGCGAGATGCCGCAACGTCAGGTCATGGAAGTGAATTAAAGATCTCACTACAACAGTACAATGGTAAGTCATAATACATGTTTTTCGATTCAATTATATCGGTTGCATTGTCTGTTGTTGTATGCAATTTGCCAACTTATTATGTCAAATCTCCTTTGAAATTTCAGTTTCTATTGTACATCTTGAAAATCTTTGTATTTGCCCATGTTCGTTTGAGCAATAGACGTTTGAACACTAGATAGTATATTAGTTTTTCAATTTTTCAATTAGAACACCATCATGGATGGTTATGCTTTCTTTCTACGGCATTTTACAGTCAAGACATAGAAAGTTTTGGGTATTCGATACAATAGAAACAGAAGCCATGATGGGTAGAACGATAAATCCTCGATGAAATAGAGTTGTATTATAGATATTACTAGTAATTCGACATGCCAGCAAATTAACACAGGCCAGCCATGTCCAAAATCTATCAAAAGTACACCACTGCATAGTATACATATCCCAAGCTTGCCAAAAACAACGCCAACTCGAACGCATCATAATCAAGTCACCAATCGCGCGCTCCTCAAACCCCGAGAAATGGTGGATAAACTTCTCCGTTCCTAACCATGTCACTCCCCACCCCCTTCCCCTTCCCGTCTCCCATTTGCACTCCCATCTCGCCCTCAAAAGCAATTCCTTCCTCCCTCAACTCTCTCTCCAGTCTCTGAATCATCACCATCGCAGGAGCCCAAGCCTTCTGATCCGGAAGTCCCTTGATCTTGGTATTCTTGGGTCGTAAATCCGAATCCAAGACCTCGATCAACTTCTCTACCGCATCATAGGACTTGTCTCTGCCTTTGTTAGTCTTCGCTTGACTAATAAGGCCCGATGGTGTACGGCCGGTTGGAGGCTCTTCAGCAATTGCCTTTGGTTTTAAATTTGCGTTTCCATTGTCACTCCCCTCGTCAAGAGTGTTCGAAGAGGAATAGACCGCAAATGTATCAGGCCAGAGCTTATGCTGAAGCTGGGTGATGAGGTGGTATGCTGCTGTAGCGAGACGGTATACTTTGGGCGCAGGATCCAAGGCTGCGTACTCCCAGATTGCGGCAGGGTAGTGGTCAGAAAGGTGGTTAAGCAACAGCTCGAAGGTTGCTGCGCTCGCGTTTCTAAAATTTTGTTGGTAGGCCTTGCGGTAGGCTCTACGCTGGGATCTGGGTGAAAGGTTACCCGAAGGTGCTGATTGGGAGCTGATGGTTCTGTCAGTTTCTTGTATCAGAGGATTGTTATGGACTGAGTTGGGTGTTGGTTATTTATGAACTTACGCGACAGTGATGGCAGGTGTTTCGTTCGAGGAATTAGAGATAGTTGTGGCGCTTGAAGACGGATCTGCTGGTGCTTCTGGAATATTTGTAGGCGCCAATGATCTGGATGGTTATTAGACCTGTGAGTGTGTATGCGATGGAAGTTTGTGGGCTGGGTGCTAGCTATTGACTTACGCAGCAGCGGCAGGAGATGCGCCGTTTAACTGATCAGGGATGTTTTGGCCGCTTGGTGATTGCTCTGATGCTGTCGCTTCGATAGGCGCAGGCGACGACGAGGGAGACGAGTTCGTCTCGGCTTCTGGTAATTCCTTCTTCCACTGCGGTGTCTTCCTCGTACGCGCTGTGGTTCTGGACCGCGCCGAGCTTGAGATCGCTGCAGGAACAATAGGAGCTGATGACAGATGCCAGTTCCCAGCGGCATCGAATGTGAGTCTGGACTGCGTCGGATCTTGCTTCTTCGCCATTGTAATGTCGTATGTGCAGTGATTGCTCAACAAGTATTGCTTAAGAAGTGTTAGTTAAGAAAGTGTCGTTCAGAAAGTGCTGTTCAAAAGTACTGGCTGTAGTTCAGAAAAGTTTGGATCTTCATGCGAGAAAGACTCCTCTTTTATATCTACGCGTTGCGGCAAATTAGCATTTAAAAAAGCAGTCGAACGCGTGCGTGAATTTGAAAAGTAGCAGGTTTAATAATAGGACAAGTGAGTAGGACTTAGGACCTAGGATTCTTGATAGTAAGTTAGCACCTCAAAACCCCCCAATGACCAAATTCATCTCTTAGCTTAACCAGCTCCCATACTCTACTCTGTAAAATACTCCCACGGTATTCTCCTCGTCCTATGTATCTAGGAAGCGTGTGTACTCAGTTATGCAGTACCTTAAGCGTAAAGTAACAAATCTTGTTCAAAAGCAGGAAGGTACAAATCTAAGATAGTCTTTTACTACCTCTTATAAACTCCATGTAAACTTCAGTTTTGATCCATTGTAGTATATATAGTCAGTTCCTAGATATCTAGGTACTATTTCTTATCTTGAACCATTCATTACATACCCTCTTTTCCCGGGCAAACGAAGAAGAAAGTATTAGTAGTTAAAACAAGGAGGGACATAGTACAAACAAGTGATTGATTTCAATAACTAATTTACTTCAATTTAATTACCTAACCCTAACTGTGCTATAAAGAAAACTGTAAATTGAAAAATGAAACTCAAATCGGAAGAAGATAAAACAGATATTACAAGGTAGGTAGACGTTGACGTAGATTATCTATCTTGATGCACTCAAATAATATGATCAAGTAAAGTAACTACCAAATCAATTCAATTTTACTGTGAGTAGGTACTCAGGTAAGTGTTCTTTCTATCTAATACAATATAAATACAACATAAGGTCCATGGACGGGTAAGTAAGCTACTCCAAAAACTCATAATAGCATTTTTCTACCTACTTATACAACACTCCTCCCTTACAAATAAGCAAACCTACAAACCAAAGCAAAAAAAAAAAAAAAAAAAAAAAAAAACAAAGCAAAACACTCTATCTCCATCCCTTTCTCCCCTTTCCCTCAAAACCTCCCTAGAAATTTATTTACCACTTAGCTAAAGTAGGTGCGTATCTACCTTAAGGCAATCTAAAACACTAACACTAAAAGCACCAAACCAATAATCTAAAACAACAAACACACATTCTAAACTAAAAATACTATCAAACCACCAAACCACTAAGTTAACAAGCTAAAACACTAAACTCTAACCACCAAACAATAACCCCCTATCCATCAAACTAGTTCCTCTCTCTCTCCCTCTCTCCCTCGCCTATATCCTAACTACCTAAGCCCTGTACCCTACCCTACCCTACCCTACCCACCTAGATCCGAAAAAGCACAACATATCCCAAAACGTACAATACAGACCAGTACAACCCAGCCCAGCATAGCCCAGTACAATAAACAAACAAACAAATAAATAAACAAACAATCCACTACACTACCTACCAACCAACCAACCTACATAATAGAATCCTCTACTCTTAAGAAAATATACTCTATTTCTTAGTATGAATTATCTTATATACCTCACATACCTCACAAACTCCACACACCATCACACTCTTTCTTTCCAGATTCATAACTAAATAACAAGACACCGCACTCACCGCACTCACTTACTCACTTACTACATACATATACCACACACATTAGACACATTCCACTTTAACTTCCATTTCCATCTCCATCTCCATTTCCATCTCCATCTCCATTTCCATCTCCATCTCCATTTCCATTAACTAAAAAAAAAAAACTTCTACCAACCAACCAACCAACCAACCAACCAACCAACCCAACCCAACCTCCTCATCTATTTACAAAAACCACCAAACCACCCACTCTACACCCTCTACCCCCTCTACCCCCTCTAATAATGCATTCCTTACAGTACAACCAAATCAACTAACCCACCCCTAGAAATTATTACAAAATGTATATATATACCACACCATACCACACCTAACTTTAACCTCAACCTTAACCTCTCAAGTACCTACCATCCATAACTTTTCATTAATTTAATCAATCAATCAATCAATCCGTTGGTCGTTATAGCGGAAAAGGATAGATAGAAGAGAGAGAGAGAGAGAGAAGAGAAAGAGAGAGAGGATCACCCCATCCCATCCCATCCCATTCTATCTTCCTATTTTATCTTATCCTATTCATAATGTTCATACCACGTATGGAATACCCATTTCCCATCCATAACGCCTACGCCCACGCCTATACACATGCCTGTACCGTATAGATTGGGTACCAATTAGCCATACGCCATTCAATTCCATTCCTATTCCTTTTTCCGTGCCGTGCCGTGCCTTGCCGTGCCTTCCATTCAATGCCTTTCAATACCAGCATTACCAGCACCAGCTGAGGTCCATATATCCGTATAGGTGGGTAGGTAAGTAATTTTCTACCATGATTACTTTATCCATTGAAAACAAAAAAAAAATTATGACACTCTCTCTCTTCTGCCAATGCTCTATCTGAGCTCTCTTTAGACCCTGCTCTTCTTTAACCAATTCCTCTTTTTCTCACCCTTCTCTCCTACCGGTGCAGCAGCCGGCGGCATCTTCTCATTCAAAGCCCCGCCCGTCGGTGGTGGAACAGCCGCAGCACCGACCCCTCCATGTCCATTGTTATAACCACCCGTCATACCTTGCAATTGATGTGGTCCCCAGGCTACAGGAGGACGCATTTCAAATTCTCTCTCGCGCGCTTACGGACGATGCGTTTTGTGGAGCATACTGGCTCCGATCCACCCGAATACCATGGCGAGGAAGAGGACGATGAGCATGATGACCCATTTGTAATGAGTAGAGATCCTGTTTAGCAATGTGATCAGTTGAATACTCTCCATTTTGGATTTGCCAATGTGCAAGGGGAGACGATTTTCAATGGCCAAGAAATCCAGCACAATGCAAAATGCTTCCGGTCCAATTATTAATTATTGGGCTACCTGCTGGAAGTCTTGGCGTTATTGTTGATTGGTAGGGTTTACCCAAAGCCTGGCTTGCACTTGAAGCTATACAATTCTTTGAAGGAGCCGAGTAGTTGAATTGAGAAATTGGAACAGAATATGCGTGCTAGATATCTCGTCCATACAAAAGGTGAGGGAGACGAACCATGATTTATGACCGCTACTCGATGATCCCGAACTCGAACCACTGGGTAGCTGTAGCAGTAGAGCCAGCTGAGGAAGTAGTCGTGGCCGTAGCATCACCACAAAAGCTCAAGAACCAATTCCTTATCTCCGTCAACCCATTTGCATCAGTCGTACAAGCATTATCGCAGACACCGGCCGTAGTCGTGAGAAAAGGTTGGAGGGTGCTGTACGCACAGAAACATGAGTCGGAGGTTGCGGCAATAGCGGGTGGTGTGCAGGCTCCCTGAGCATCGTACAGAGGGCCGCATTGTGCTGCGCAAGCTGGGAGGGCAGAGGTAAAGGGGACGATTAGGCCATCTGCTTCAGAGAGGACGGTGTAGGGTAGGGTGAGAAGGGCTGTGAAAAAGAGGGAGGGTTGTTGGTGATGAGAGCCTCATTATGGTGGTTGTTGGTAGGATTGTATTCGAGGAGTTGATTGTTGTGCAAAAAGTCGTGGATGTGAGTTTGCTTTGGTCTCGGCGATCCTTTGCGGAGGTGAGATCTTGTCAAAGCAGATCGCAGTAGATCCCTTCCTGTCGAATTACTGGGTGATTCCAATCGTACGGTTTGGCCCCATCCAACTCTCAGTGCAGCAGTAGCACGTCTTTCGAAGATGCAAGTAAAAATCGATCGTGTTTATACCGCGTCTTGTTCGATGAGCAGAGATGATGAGTTGTTGTTCCTTGAGATGGAAGGATGGGTAAAGTCTGGCCAGGGATGAAGGATGTCTTTGCCCAAGTTTTCCTCCCACTTTCCGACGATCCGAACGCTTGGCCGTTTCCTCTAGTTTCCCACGACTATGGGAAGGAGGGAGTTTGTAATGGGTGGTGAAACAATTAATCGAGGGTGATTGGGCGATTGGAATCTAAGTGGAAACGAGAGTAGTGGTCAACAGCAAACACACAACACACAAACGAATGTGGATTTGTACAGAGTACGGGGGGTTAGGGGTTAGAGAGAGAGGGTAAACGAGTGAAAGATGTGTGTGCAAGTGGTGGTGTGGTGGTGTGTTGAGATGGAAGAGTTGAGATGACAGAGCGGACAGCGGCGGACTGGGTTGGCAGATGGGTGTGGAGAGGTGGAGCAATCTCTCGTGTTCTTCGCTGACCATGGCACCCCTGTCTCGCAGTCCTCGGTCAGACCAGGTGCATACCAAATGCCAGTAGCACCAGTAGCACCAGTAGCAGGAATGAAAAATAATGACGCGTGGTAAATGCCTTGACAACTCTATCTCTATTCTACTGTATCTAACCTTTAACCGTCTACTGCATCTCCTCAATAATCATCCATTACATAAATTGATTCAATGCCCTCTAACCCCCCCCCCCCCTTATGAACTAACTAACCCATTGACCTACTAACACATAGTACAGTATAGTACATTTCTCCTCTCCCTATCACGAGTCTCCTATATTTCTCATTACCTTCATACTTTCTTCAGCAATAGGTATCACGACCTGCCAGATCCGACCAACTCAACATATATTAATTAATTGGCTGTCGCAATCGGGAATTGAGTTGGGTCCCTGCAGGAAAACAGCGGTAGCGTGGTAGTACAATACAGTACTATACAACTTTTAGTAGCCAAGTCCGATGCGATCGCGGTTGACAAAACCTGAACAAATACAATACAGTACAGTACCGGTATAGCCTCGCTCGCTATTTTAAGAAGTCGGTGCCAACTTCAGGTACACGCGACCACCTCTCGCACCAGACTTGTCAGCTTTAATTGATGCTTAATCACTACCCCTGTTCAATAAAAACTCTTTAAAGAACCTACTGCACCTTAATTCGTAAGCATAATTAATTACGAATTGGTAGTACAGTACTGTCTCTGTCTCTACAGTAAGCAAACAATAAAACGCGTTTGGCAACCTCTGTTTTGATTTCGTGTGCTTCGACTAACTTCCCTAACTTTGAAAGTAGGTAGCCAGGAAGGAATGTAGGGCAGCGTGTAAACAAAACAACCAAGTCTATTGTCTAAAATCTAAAGCGCAAAACGAAGAAGGGCATATGTAAAAAAAAAACAAATCTATTTAGGTATCTTCTCTCTCGCAAAAAATGGGACCTTTCTTCTCTAGGTAGCCAGTAGCAAAGCGACGCCAATTATGAACGTCTCCCATGCAGCTAAATTTCTACCGTTCATAAATTTCTTGCCCTCAATGCTTCTTTGTGTTTGTTTGTCAGTGTAGAGTGAGTGACTCGACTTTCTTCCTCTCTTGAGATGTCAAATCACCACTGATTTCTTCCCAGTCATGCAAGAACTGATATGGCCAGCACAACCACCACTTCTCAGTTCAATCCTCAACCCTCCACATCTCTTCCCAACCTCCCCAGCTCCCCAACCATCCCCCCGAAAATCCCATCCCCTCGACTTAACAACTCATCAGGGGAGCCAACTTCCAAAATCCCACCTTCCCCCATGACAACAACCCTATCATAATCAAGCACAGTCTTCAAGCGATGCGCGATAGTAAAAATTGTACTACCAGGGAACTCAGTCCTCAAAACGCGTTGAATTTGCTCATCTGTTTCGTCATCAACACTAGAGGTAGCTTCGTCTAGGATTACAATTTTGGAACGTCGACAGATGGCTCGGGCCATGGAGAGGATTTGGCGTTGACCGCGTGAGAAATTGGAACCGTCTGTTGCGACGGGGGTGGTGAGTGAGATGGTTGTTGTATTGGAGCTTGGGGTTGAGGCATGTAATTTCGAGGAAGCAGATGATGATGAACTAATGTTGTGATTTTTGTCGTCGAGGTTAGTGTTTATGAAATTGCAAGCTCTCAGTGCAGCGTTGAGATCTGATTCATCTAAATCTCCGAACGGATCTAGATTCGCACGCACATCACCAGCAAACAATGTTGGTTCTTGAGGGATGATGGTCACTGCCCTTCTGAGATCTGCGAGGTCGAGTGTACTAATATCGATACCGTCGATTGTTATGCCTCCACCTGTACAGTGCGTGAAGCGGAGCAGTGAGAGTGCTAGTGACGATTTACCACTTCCTGTTCGTCCGACTATGCCAATACGCTCACCTGGTTGAGCATGCAAGGTAATACCTCTGAGGACATCTGGCCCATCGTGGGTATAGCTGGCACGGAGATTGTCGATTTGCACGTCGCCTTTCGTAGGCCAACTGGCAGGAGGCTTGATTGTTTTTGGTATTCTTCCAGATCTCTCTTCCTCAAATTCCGCGTTTTCGTCTTTCTCGGATTTCAGATTTGTGTACTCGGTGACTCGCTGGAAAGAATTGAGCTCGACTTCTAGCTCGTTCATGTTCCGTACCATGGTGAGGATGGTCTGGCTCAGTCCAATGGCATTGGTTAGTGAGAATCCGACTAAGCCTGCTGATATTGTGCCTGCTTTCATAATTGCAATGACACCTGCGCATGCAGATACCGTGGCCGCAACTGCATCAGCGCGAACACTAACCCAACGATTGCTATTGAAAAGGGTTTCATAGGCTCGCGAGTTACTGCGGACTCTATCTGCCAGAATCACACCGAAGATCTCTTTCATACCGCTCTGTGCTCTAATTGTGGGCAAGCCAGTCAAAGTTTCAGTGAAGTGAGCGAAGATAGGCGACTGAGTTGACGAGGTAAGTCTCTTGATGCCTATCTGAGCACGAGTGTACATTTCACCGATAATGAAGCCGACGCCACAGAGTACAGCAGCGGGCAATGCAAAAATTGGCATGATCGAAGCAATGCCTCCAATACGGAGCATGAGTCGAATCTGGACATCCATGGTCATACGAAGCAGATTGACAAGCTTGAAGTCCAGAATTTGCATATCCATCGAGAAGCGATTGAGAATCGTTCCAATCGCCTGACTGTCGAACCATCGAATAGGAACGTTTAAGACAGCATCAACCAGTCGCAAGTGGAGTTGACCTGCTGCTTTCCAGCTTCCGTATTGGAACACGAAGTTGTTTGTGGCGACCATGAAATTGAATGATAAGAGTATAGTTGCGTACACACCAAGGTAAAACCCGATATCTATCGCACCATCCTTTGAGTATGCTCCTGTCCAGACAGAGAGCCACAATGTCACCGAGAAGAAGACGGCTTGTGCAGTGAATGCTGTTAGCAGTACGAGGATAGCATATGGGAAACCCCCAAAGCAGAGAATGTATTGGAAGACTGTTCATCATGTTAGTTAACAGAACAATTGATGACTGATGTCTCTTACATAACCATCGTGGGATCCGTCCTTTTGCACTTTCCTCGAGCTTTTTCTGCAACAGAATTTGAGGCTTATGCTGAGGCTCAGGCTCAGGAATGGGTTCAGGGAGGATCTCAATAGATGTTCGAGGGCGTATCTCATCTGTTAGAGGAACTGTATTCTCAGCATTTGAGATCGCATCGGCATCCTTCGTGCTAACATTAACAACTCTCCCATTCTCAATCCTCACAACCAAACTTGCGATATCAATCAAGGCGGGCATATACGACACCAGAATGACGGTTCTCTCGCCCAAGAAGCCCTTGCGGAAGAACTCGTCGAAGATAAGATTGGTAGTGTGTATATCCAAAGCCGAGAACACATCGTCTAGAACCAATGTAGAAGCTGTCGAATAAACAGCACGCGCTAAGGCAACACGCTGCTGTTGGCCACCTGAAAGTACCGCACCTTGCTCCGCAACTTGCGTCTGATCACCGTGAGGTAACTCGTCCAAGTCCCGGAGGAGACCACATGCTTTCACAGTGGCATTGTAACGAACCTCGTCAAACTTGCTATGAAAAACGATATTTTCACGAACGGTCCCGCTCTGAAGCCACGCACTTTGACTGACATATGCGGTGTCTTTGGGGCAGGTCACCTCTCCTGATTCCAAGATTGTCTCACCCAGAAGGGACAATAACATTGAGGTCTTCCCACTGCCTGTGGGCCCTGTAATCACATTCAACTTTCCAGGAAGAAACTCCACATCAACATTTTGTAAACGAAAGGGGCCGCTGGGTGATCTACGAAATGTAGCAGCCTTGAAAGATGGACTTCCGACAGTGACTTGTGTCTTCGGGGTCGAAGTCTTGAAAAAGGTATCCAAGCGTCTCAGTGACGTAGAAGTTTGGGAGATCTCACCCATCATATCGGCGGTCCGGTTAAATTGTTGTCTGAGAGTCTCGATAATAGAGAGACAAGTAAACGCAGTAGCGGCTCGAAGGGGCTGACCAGTACCAAGGGTGAAGGATGTAAACATCACAAAAAGGGTCAATAGAGGAATGAAATCCCCAGCCCAGATAAGAGCAACTTGCCACACTTTCCTTTTCCATAGTTGTGCCTGTTCCAGATCCCGCATACCTTTGATTTTCTCAGCCATAGCTCGTTCCCAACCGAAGTACTTGATAATTCTAATGGAGCTCAGGTACTCCGAGATCATTGATATCCTAGCATCAGAACGTACCATAACCTTCCGCTGGATTTTCATCATTTGTCGGGAGATTATGCTGGGTAGGGATAGGGAGATCATCATGACTGCCAGACCAGCCATGGCGCTCCAACCTATCAGGCGGTAGAGAAAGGTCATAGATATAGCAAGCATTATAGGGACCGCAACTGAGACCAAGACAATATCCCGAGAATTTTCTAGTGCGCGAACGTCTGTTGACATTAGATTGAGGATATGACCGACACCAGAATCTCCAACTTCCTTGGGAGCATGGTCGGATTTGACTGGCGTCTCTTCTGGAATTAGGGCCAACACCTCCTCATCATCTGCATCGAGATCAACATCATTTTCCGAGTTGAAGTCGGTGACTGAGCCATCAATAGATGACATCGACTTAGGAGGTGTGTTTTTCTCTACTCTAGCTGGTAAGAGTATTAGCTGAGGGCCTCAAATATCAATATTTGGCAGTGAAAAAAACGAAACAAAGCCGGTCTCCTTAATGTCTTGAACCGCAACTTACGTGATAAACTTGAGGCTTCAAGCTCTGGAGTTGGCAATTTCTCAAATATGATACTCCCAAGTGCCTTATGATATATCTCCTGCGCAAAGGAACTCCTTACTCGAACTATATAAGTCGCGTGCTTGTGAAGATATATTGCTGGTACACACAACTGCTCTGAGAAGGGGTCCGAGGAACAATAACAAAACCCAAATTCCTGGATGAAATACAGCCTGTTCTGGGTCATCGAGAAAGGACAGCAGACGATTCATAGCAAAAGGCGCAATGAACTCAGTAAGTGCAATCATAGCAGCAAAGAGTGCCTGGTAGAAAATCCTAAACATTACATGTAATAGTTAGCCTTGTTTCCACGAGATATAGCAAGGACCTCAAGTTGATATCTCTCCAGCGCAAGAGATGTATCATATCGCTTAAATCCACCTCAAATCGGAATGTTCTGCGAAGGACATGCACTCACTCTCGGCGCATGAGGATCAAGCCGGTTTTCAAAGTCGAAACACCTTTCCGACGAGCTTCCAGTACCTTATCTAGCCAAATATAAGGCTCGTCGTAATGCGGCAACGGGGGAAGGTCGTTCAGTTGAAGAGCACGCTTGCAGCCCAAAAGGATGAGTTTGTTCAACCAGCCATAGCTCATGCAGTAAGAGAATGGCGAGCAGTACTCCTCAGGCGATGGGACTAGTGCCTTTTCTTCCTCCAAATTTGCTATGTTGGTCGCCGTACTCGTAGCCATAATATGATCATGTTTAACTGCTGTTCGAGGACTCAAGAGCATTGTAACACACGACAATACTAGTAGTGACACCTTTGCTGTCTTTGCTGGAGTAACAGAGATGTCCCGGTGGACTAATAAGGTTGGAAGAATATCTATTAAGAAGGCAAGAACTGTCAAGAGTGGTAAGAGGATAGTGACATGGAAGCCAAAAAAGCGACGAAATCGAGCATTGCTTCTTCGTGAGATGATTGTATGAAGGAGCTCAAGTCCGAGAACGTATCCAAGAAGGACTGTCTCCGTTACGCATACTAGTCCCTGAACAGCAAAGGCCATCGAGAGCGCAAATGCCGCTACTACAATAACGATCAATGTAGCATCGTAGGCGAGGGGAGTTTTGTATAGAAAGATAGCACTGCCCTGGCGCCCTTTCTGAGTGATGAACCGCCGCCAGATAAGGGGAATTGTAAGGAGAAGCAGAGAGAGGCCAAGGCGAGAGCCAAGTGAATATGGCCATTTTGAATCTCGCCCGCAACTTTCAAGACGATGGTCTCCCAATATATCCTGCGGGAAAATTAGCTAGTTCAGGTGCCTGTCTATTTTATGATACTTAAATTAAGTGAGTGACTTAAAGGGAGATTTTGGTGAATTGAAGAAGAAATAAAGAATTCTTGGAATATGGCCATTATTCTTGGCACAATCTTCTTGAGTTCCTCTGGATAACTCGATGTTTAAGAGGAGGGCTTGACTCTCTCCCTCTCTGCATAATCTGAGTCCATCCTGCGAGAATCACAGCCTTGCATAATAAAAAGCAATGCCGTACAGCTTGCTCCCCAAGCGACTTGAAGAGTCAGGGTGAGCGCCACCACGAACCGTAAACTCCGCACTCATTTAAAGAAGAACGAAGAACTGGAATTAAAGGTGAGAAAGTCCATACCGGTCGCTCGATGCATCATTTGACATCAACTCGGACGCTCCTAACATGAATACTGGTATCTGCTCCTCTGTCCATGTTCCTATCGAATACCCCTCCATTTCCCCCAAAGGCACAACTTGTTTCCTCGTTCACTGAACCATGCAGCAGCTTTAAAATTTCCGAGTTCCAAAAGATCAACCTCGTAATTGATCTGATTGTGATGAAAGGCTATCGATAGATAGTGTCTTCGAGTCGCAATAGAAATGACCGTTCTTGTTTGGCGCAGTGATGTTTTGCAAGGAGAAACAAGTGCTTAATGGCGGATTGCAAATCATAAGATGTTGTTGGGACTTGGCTTGAACGGATTGTCGTCGAGATAAAGTACGGTACGGCGTTGCGGGCGGAATGCGAGCCGGAGTTCAAATGTATGCGACTAACACACCAACAGTGGGGATGATCCGACGGGAAAGATTATGTACAAGAACCGGTGAATGGCGGATGAGGCGATAATCCCTGCGACTGATGTGCTTCTGCTTCTGATTTGTTTCTGGGCCTATTATATGTTGGTACCTAGCATTCGGACGGCGTTAGCGGTGAATGTTGCTTATACCTTATTTTGGTAGGTGTGAGTGAGTGAGTGATTGTGTGCAGAATTTATATCGCCGCGACAGATTCACTATTTATCATATCGTACCATCGTAGGTGACGTTGATAAGGATCCACGGACGAAATGGGGGGCGACTGTTGTTATTAAGTACAATCGAGGATTGTAGATGATTTGCTGGATGTGGTGGTGGTGGGTGTCAGAGTTGGTAACGACGCGCGGCGATGAACAATCTCTGGTATCAGTAAACGCAACCTCAAAATATCGCAAGGACTTTGAGCTAACTTCTTCTACTTATCTCCAGCTATATTCTTCGTTACTTGCTATTCATAAATGTGTTTAGTTTCTATAAATTTAACTTAGCAACTGAAGAGTATATTCTGTGGTAACTAAACGCTAACCATCTCCAAAGTATTGGCAGGAGCCAATAGAAGCAACCATCCTTCACCTGTGGTTATTTGATTTGTTGGTCCTTGTCGTCCTAAGAAAACAAGTCGTCTGCATGGTGTGAGGTAGTCTATTAGAGCTCTTACGTCGTCGATTCGCTAATACGCCCTCGCGACCTCGCCTGGTATCAATCGCTATCATACAGTCAATTCAGGCCCTTCGCTATTCCCGTGTATGTGCAGTTAGTTCAACCTTCACTAGATGAAGATTCCTCGCTCTCTGTCTCATCCAATTCAATTACTTCCTGTTTCCCGACGGTTTCCCTTCGCCCTTGTCCCTAACTGCACCCTGGCTCGAAGTTGGCTTCTGAGAGATAAATAGTGCGTTTTCATCACTCTCGCTCTCCTGATCGGTATCAGAATCATGAAAATCATTTCCCGGAACTTTCTGAGGTGTGCGAAAAACACCTCCAACTTTTGTCCTTTGGTCTGATCGCTTTTTGCCCTGATCTCCTTCGTTGCTCGTTACATTTCGTTGTTTCATTTTCTTGTACGCAGCTAGCACTTCGGGCGCTTGTACGTTCTCTGCGGGTTCATAAGTAGGCTCCCAGTCGCCCACCCAATCGACAAGATAGTACAAAAACTTCCGTCCATTCTCGATACGCATCTCCTCGCCAAGAATCCTCTCTACTTCCCATGCATCGTCATCATCATCATTATCATCGTCTTCCTCGTCTTCCTCGTCTCCTTCCTCATCTAAATACTTCGATGGGCTCACTTTGAGGGGCCGCTCTGAAACATAGGTCGATTGACGTTGAGAAGTTGAAACTGGCGAAAATATAGAGTACTTCTGCATGATACTCCCAGATTTATAAGGGGACTTCCCCACTCGATCGTTGGTTTTGGCAGCCTTTGTGCTCGATGTAAAAGTCACCGAGCCGTTTCTAGGAGGTTGTTTAGAGGGGATGTTGAGAGATCGTCGAGAGTTCGCATTCGATACTGATGCTTCTCTACTTGAAGTAGTAGTTATCGAGCTATTTTCGGACGATTGTACAGTAGCAAGGTTGGATGGTTGTCGAGAACTGGCCCATGATAACAACGTCCCTTGCTTCATTAGTCGAGATGTAGGTACCCCAGGGTTATCTCTGGGTTGCTGCCTAGTGGAACTGTTCAGAGCTGGCGGATTTGAAACTGGTGCTTCTCTTTTCGGCGCTGCCGGGCCAATTCTAACTGACTGGGAGGGGAGGTTGAAAGCTCGACGGGATGTAGTAGTTGGTGTGTTGATATAGGCCTTGACGTGGATCGAGATTTAGAAGAGTTTTTTTCCCAGAGGATCGGGTGATGTAGACGCAGATTGAGATGAATCTATTTGAAAACTCGAGAAGTCTCTCCCTGCAGTCATTGCCAGTTGTCTGTCAATCTGAATATCTGTTTCTTCATCATCATCGGTATCGGTATCGGTTTCAAGTATGATTTCCGCAAGTCCTCGTGCTTTAGGGGGCGTAGATAAAGATGGCTGAGTGTTTAGAGGGCGGGCTGGAGAAATTACAGTTATCGGTTCTTCTACTTGTCCTCTTGACCTTCTTCGTGCTGGACCCGAAGCTGTAGGTATCTCTTCTGGTACAGCCCCAATACCAATTCCCCTTGCCAATAGCCTTTTTTGTGCATGTTCTGGCGACGGAGGGCGTTTCCTCTTCCCAGACAAGTGCTTCAGTGGTGGCCTACCACGTGACAACTTCCCAGCCAGTTTCTTTTCTTTCTTTCGAAGTCTCTCCTCCTTGGCTAAAATCTTTGGAAGAAGTTCTTCTTCCAGTTGCTTCTGCTTCAACTTGGTCTGTTCAAACTCCCAATCTTCGAGCGTCCGAGCAGAAACCCAGTCCCTGATGTTCTCCTGCTTGACCTGGACCTGAAGTTCTGGTATTGAGTGGTAGCCAACAAGATAATCAAATTGCGATTTGTTATCGATACGAACATAGTCCTTGATAAATGCATCTTTGTTGTCGTGGTTGGGTAAGACTGAGATTGGTGCAAGCGGGGGTCCAGATCCAGGGACATATACCGGTCGTTCATAGACGACAAAGTCGAAGTCGATCTTCCTCTTGGTTCCTCGCGGTCGAAGTTGTGGTACAGCGCGGTGCGGACGCGTAGAGGACATGATGGTCACCTAAGGCAGAAGGTGAGCACCGCTTTGAGTTAGATCGCATTTTATGAAGATTATTAGCTGCTCCAGAACCACGTTTGTGAGGTTGATAAACTTACAGGTGTTGCGAACGCGTCGTGAGCATCACGGCCCGCGAAACCTGATATCTTAGGCATGAGCGCCAGAAAAATGACATACGGTAGGTGGAAAAGAGTGATGGAGGCGTTGCAAAATAATGTTATTGTGTGGCATGTATAAGTATGATTCAAAAGTTTGTTCGTAGATAAAAGTAAGTTGCAGATTTTGGGAACGGAAAAGATGGCGCAACTCTTTTTGGATAAAAGGATGTTGAGGCAGGCAGGTAGGTAGGTACCTACCTAGTTACTTGGGGTGGAATACAGTAAGCCAAAAGCAGCACTGAGATCCATTGACAACTTCAACTTAAGTGCCTTGTTATGATTCAGTTAGAATCCGAGCATGCTTAAAGGATTTTGAGTTGTCTAGTTCGGCCCAGTAACTCAGTTCTACGCGCAGCCTTTTCCAAGAAACGTCAAACCATGTTTTATCAAAAGTAAATAGTCTAATGAGGCCTAAGTAACGCACTTTAGACTTTCAAAACAAAGAAATAAACATATACTGTAATTTTTATATATATTTAAAGGTGTTGAAATATACCAAGAGGAAGCAGGAGAACCTGGAAGTGCTCTGTCAAAATGGAGTTGTCGAGTCCCACTGCTAACGCGCTTAGCAACAATAAACGCGACTGCCGCCGGAGCTTTGAGCAAGCAAACCACCTTGGCGAAGAACGTCGCGTTTCCTCCTCACGAGAGCTCCGACAACATCATAAATTCCAGAATTTCCAGCATGCTCTGTACAGCCCCAACCCTCCGTAGCGCCGCACTCGGCTGCCGCATGCAAATACAGCCCACACTACTCACTACACAGACAAGCGCCTCCTCTAGCTACCACACTACATCTCAATCCTCCCTCTACTCAGAAAAGAGCACCGCTACATCCCCCGCACCTCGACGAGTCAATCTCTTAAAGCGCAATATAACCTTCAAACCAAAGGGTCAAACCATTCGTTCAGCTTCCTCAGCCAGCAGCAGTGCATCTCCATCCAGCTCTCAACCCCCAGCCTCAGAAATTGCCCACCTAGATTGGAATACCTTCTTCAAGCTCCGCAAGACCCGACGTTGGTATCAACTAGGTTCTTCAATTGGCACAGGTCTCAATGGCTTTGTACTCGGCGCTCAGATCCTGTCTCGATCAGACATGGACGCTCTCGTCTCCCAGATCCCACTCGATCCCTTCATCACATTGGGCATGATCACATTTACATGCGGTGGACTCGGTTGGCTGGCTGGTCCTATACTAGGCACGGCGGTTTTCAATTTGCAGAACAGGAAGTTTAAGAGCCAGATGGCTGTTAAGGAGCGGGAATTTTATGAGCGCGTTAAGAAGTATCGGGTCGATCCTAGTGCCAGTAGTATGGCGAATCCTGGTAAGATATATTTTTCCTCCTTGGTATTTTTAATATTATGTTTGGAAGCTGTACTAATGCAATTATCTACAGTTCCGGATTACTACGCCGAGAAAGTGAGCAGTGTACAGGGCTATAGACAATGGCTAAAAGACCAGCGAGCCTTCAACAAGAAGCGCACAACCTATATTAAGTAAACCCCACGGCAACCCGAAGCTACGAATTCAGGAATGAAGGGGATGTCAGTGGAAGAACGGAGGAAGAAGCCATGGCATGGAAGGTAGCATGTACGCTGCAAGTAATTCATTTGTTATGAACAGGAAGTTAAGGGGAAATCACCTCGGGAAGCAAGAGCATAAAAGGCTATTTAGCTACGAGTCGTGAACGGCGTTATGGTATCTATCGATTCGACACAAAACACACTCTCCCTCTTGTAGCAATACGGAAACTCTCCAGGGTCCTTCCATAAATTACATAGGTATCTACAAATACCAGACTTGGCATGAAGCACTGGTAATTTACAAGTCTACTCGACCATTCCACGAATCTAGTTTTCTAGATCTTCTAGGTATGATTAAGTTATGTGAGCTTCTTAAGCTAATTATAATACTCTGTTCATCACCCGATTTCCTCTAGCCTCTTACCCCTCAACTCTCAAAATCGTACGTCTAGATGTCGCTTACCGAGTATCCCAACCCACCAAACAACACCACTACATACCAACAGCAGCAAAAAAACCAAAACACTCATCACAACCCCAACCTTCCAATAAGAACAATCCAGAAATCTAGTAGAAAGAAGAAAAAAAATAACTCGACAAAAAAAAAAAATCGACAATTGCCCCTCCGGGTACAAACCTCCAAGCTCCCCCCACCTCCACACACACCCCTCAAAACCACCCTCTCCTCTCCACTCCACAACCAAGAAAAAAAAAAACAAGAGAGTTTTGTTGCACATCTACATAATGCGGCGATTTCTCATCCCACATTAAAATCTCCTCATATCTATCTGTCATCTGAAAAAAAAAAATCCGAGAAAAAGAAATCTTAATATTATACCTAACTAATCGTTACCGAGTGACTACAGTAAGTATAACCGTGTACTCCACTCCACTCCTACCACCAAACCACGTCCACGAGGTGTGCACAGCTGTGAATAAAACCTTGGTAAACATGTATGAAAAGAAAGTATAAAAGTAAACCAGTTCGCTTGTAGCTTTACAGTACAACTTCATACTGTAGCTCGCTTCGATGTACTCTCTTCGTACAAACATGGTTGGGCGTCATAGAATTTTTCAGGTTTTGAAGGGGTGAGTTGTTTGAAGTTTTTGGATTTTGGGGGGTTTGATTGGTTGTGGTGGTGAAGTAGGATGGATTGTGGTAGGGTGTTGGATGGAGTGTGGATGGAGGAGGATTGTTTCGTTTCATCTGATGTTTGGATTTTTAGGGGGTTGCTACAGTACAATTGCTTTTGGTGTTTCATTAGGGTGAAACTTACCGGTTAACCCTGTGTGTGGATGGGGATTATGAAGAGCTTACTTAAGGTGTATTTTGTTTCAAGTATGAAGGTGGTGGAGTTTTGACAGGTAATAGAATAGTTACTTAACATCAATTACTTTGTTTGTCCTCGCTAAAGTAGATTACTTACACACCGAAATCAAGATTCATCAGAACACTCTTCGAGTAACTTCTTATGACTCTCCATAGCACCTTTAGTAAACTCCCTCATATCAACCCGTTTCAACCCACCCTTCTGACCACTCCCATTTCTCTCACCATCAAAAACCTCCATTGAAAACCATCCTCTGAACCCAGTCTCCAACACAGCCTTCGCTACCTCTTTAACGGGCAAATACCCACCATTATAAGGATACGGTCGGGAATCATGACTCCACCTTCCTCGAGCTCTTAAACCTTCTTGATCAGGCTCTAGAGATAGGGGTTCGGGAAGTTTGTATGCGTCTGAAATTTGGAGAAGGTAGATTTTCTCGGCGGGGATGCTAGCACTTAGTTCTTTGAGACTAGCCTCGAAAGAGGCGTCTACGGTGGATTGATTCTCGGATGTTGGCTCAATCTTGCCAGATGGTGTTGTGGGATCGCCCCATTCACCGCCGCCAGTTTGAAAGGTATCCAGACAGAGACCGATGTTTGGACGGTCGACTTTCTTTACAATGGTCCAGACATCTTTCCAATTGGGTGCGTGAGTTGCCCAGCACCAATTTTCGTAGGCAAGACGGAAATTATGTGGTGCAAGCATATCTGCAAGTTCCCGGAGATCATCGGCTAGTGCGTCGAAGCTTGAGGTGATATTTGGTGAGTCTGAAGAACCGACTTGTAACATATCCGTGTTTACAGCTTGCATGATCTCAACCCAGCCTTTGGCACGAGAAAAGGCTTCTTCTCTTTCTTTCGATCCTTGTGGCCAGCCTTCGAAATTGGAGAAAGGTTGGAGCATCATTATGTCTAGTTTGTACTTCTCGCATAGCCTTTTAACTTCCTTGCCTGCGGAGCAGAGACTTGGATAGTCATTTGGCTGGATATATATCTTGTGAAAAGAAGAGGCAAAGCTGTGGAGGTCGGGGAACCCAAGCTCAATTGCTTCAAAGCCTGCTGAGGAAATTGCTTCAAGTTTATATTCGAGAGGGTCATTTGGGGTGCCGATAGAGACAGTCGCGAAGGATGCTGGTATGGAGGCCAAAGATGCTTTCGATAATGGCATTTTGACAGATTTCCAAGGCTTCTTGTTACTCTTTCGGGAGCCATGGCTTCTTCGTTGACATATTCATCGACGTGGTATGTCAATGACGTAACGGTGGTGTATGGAAGGATATGGCTCACGTGAAGAGCAAGGGTCGTTTGCAGGTATGTATTATAGTATCTGAGAAGATTCTACCATATATCCATTAGCCCAATAACAATGATATGTCGACAAGTCAAGGTACTTCACGCAGCAGGAGAGATGGTTGACAGTGCCAACCTAAGAGATGAAACATTATGAGAAGCCCAATGCCATCAAAATGCCGCCCAGATGCAATTATTTCCTTAACTCCCGCGCAAATATTCCCCAGAAACAATGCAACATACCTTTCCAGTCTAGGGCATTGGGTATCATTTCCCTCCATCTACTTCTTAAACTCCTCTTTCTGCTCCAATGTCTGTGAGATGAATCCTCTTAACGCAGCCCACTTATTCGCAGTACCAGAAGGTTTCTCTCCCTCGACAGCACCACTGGCCGGAGCTGCTTGAGCTAGAGGTTGCGCCTGAGCACCAGCAGCCAACTGCGCCATATTCTTGCCAAACCTCTCCCTCTCCATCCTCTCAACCTTCTCCCTCCTCTTCGTAGCACCAGGTCTACTCTTCAAGCCCTTCATCCTAATCTTACCCTGCTCCACTCTCCCCTCCAGTCCATCACTCCCCTCATCTTCGAAACTAGGCAAAGCATCCGCCAACCCTTCAAGCGTCGTAACTAACTTCTTATTCGGCCGTCTCCGCTTTAAAGGTTTCTTGTGTGCTTTCTCGATCCGGTTTACAAAGGCAGAGTGTTTTATTGTGCGTTTGTCTTTCTTAGAGTTTATGAAGCTATCGGATATTACGGCACCTTCGCGGCGTTTGGGTGGTACCATTATGCCTGAGCCTGAGCTGGAGGCTTTGGCGCGCATGGAAGGGCGCTTTTTGGGTGCTGTTGGTGCCTGGTAGTGGTTAGCAATTGCGTAGTGTCATCATTCTCGTGCCATATTACCATGATTGCGAGTTTATTATAGATACCACACAGGTGTTTTCAATTGAAGTTGAGGAGTTCGTAGACAATGCAAATGTGGAGAATTATTTGATAGTGGTGGTTTAGAAAAATCTGGGGAAGGAAGGTCAAGCGAGCTAGAATAAAAATCTTATGAAGCGGCCTCGGCGGCTTTCATAACTCAATCGGACTTCACCTCATCCAAATCAAGAACACTAAACCATGGACGCAGCAAATAATAGTGCCGAGTCTCTAAGACAACAGATCAAAGAAACAGAAGAACAACTTAAGAATCTCAAAATCCAGCTCCAAGAACTCGAGTCTCGAGAAGCAGCAGCAGAAACTCAATCACATGACTCACCTCCCGCGTCTTCAAAATGGCCTCTATCCCCAGAAGAATATAAACGTTATGGACGGCAAATGATTGTGCCTAATATAGGCATTCAAGGTAAATAAAATCTCATTTCCTTTTTATAAGAAGAGAAAATGCTAAAAATCAAAATTTAGGGCAACTTCGACTTAAATCTGCCTCCGTCCTCATCATAGGAGTAGGTGGTCTTGGCTGTCCAGCAGCTGCATACCTAGCTGGTGCTGGAGTAGGGACTTTAGGCCTTGTAGACGGAGATGTAGTAGAGACATCGAATTTACATAGGCAGATATTGCATAGCACAGCGAGAATAGGAATGAAGAAGGTCGATAGTGCTATTGAGTATCTCAAGACGTAAGTTCTTCTCTATTTCACCTTCCTCTTACCTATCCTCCCTATCTACCACCTATATATTATTCAAAAACCTAACAAAACCAAAAGTCTAAACCCAACAATAAAATACATACCCCACACCTCCCACCTAACCCCCCAAACAGCCTCCAGCATAGTCCAAAACTACGACCTAGTACTCGACTGTACCGACCACCCAACATCACGCTACCTAATCTCCGACATCTGCATCCTACATTGCAAACCACTAATCTCAGCCTCAGCCCTACGAACAGACGGCCAACTCCTCCTTCTAAATCATCCAGCCCTTCCACCCGGCACCCCAGGCGGAGGACCCTGCTACCGCTGCGTATTTCCCAAGCCGCCACCAGCAGAAAGTGTAGTTTCGTGTGGTGATGGAGGGATTTTAGGTCCGGTGGTTGGTGTAATGGGTGTTTTGCAAGCTCTTGAAGCTTTGAAACTTATTACTTCTGGAAACCTTCACTCAACGGAATCGCAAGCGGGTGCAACAATGCTCCTCTTCTCTAGCTCTAGTACACCACCCTTTCGTCAAGTTCGACTCCGCTCAACTCGGCGTCCAAACTGCTTTGCTTGTTCTGGGTCTCCTTCACCCACTAATCCTTCAACTTCGATATTAACACTCGACTCCTTAAACAACGGAACACTAAACTACGCACAATTCTGCGGCCTCACATCTCCAGTCACCCTGCTCACACCTTCTGAACGCATCACCGCAAGTCAATATCACACTGATTTAAGTAAGAAACCACATATTCTGGTTGATGTTCGTGAGAAGATTCAGTTTGATATCTGCTCTTTGCCTGGGAGTGTGAATGTACCTTTTTCGAGTCTGGGATCTTTAACTTTTCAGGGGAAGGAAGGAAGGGGAAAGTGTGGGGTTGGATTGGTTAGGTGGTGGAAATGAGGAGGTTGATGGGGTTGGAGGAGATGATGGTAGGCCCATTTATGTTGTTTGTCGCCTGGGGAACGATTCGCAGATTGCAGTGAGGAAGTTTAGGGAGTTGGGTATCGGGCGAGGAAAGGGGGCGGAGAATGGTGATGGCGATGGCGATGGCGATGGGAACGGTGGAAGGTATATTGGAGATCTGAAAGATGGATTAAAGGCTTGGAAGAGGGATGTTGATGAAAGTTGGCCTGAATATTGAAGCTAAAGTATGGAAATATGCTGAATCATGGACTTATGACTAGATACCAAATGCTCTTGATATATTTATTTACCACGCTGGGAATTATGCTATACTGTTCAGAAACACATGATATATGAACGCCTGAAAGACTGAAAGACAAGAAAACTTCTTAACAAATCATGTCCCCTAAACGCCTCGGTACTCATATACACTTCGAAGAAAACAATTCTCTCGCTGGATGCAAAACCACATACCATTTCTCATCAAGCCGTATGTCCATTCATATTTTGCCCCATGTTTTAGTCTACTCCATATCAAACTCAGCATCTCTAGCCATGTCTTCGGCCTGGGAGACAATGAAAATGAGGCGTGTGCCGTTGCCAGCCGTTTGCCAGATCTAAGCATCGATATCAGTAAAATAATTTCAGTTGAGGTATTAAAAGGGATACTCACGTCTAAACTCGTGTACTCAGTAAGCGCAGTCGTCCATTGATCCTCGGTAAAGCCCTTCGCCAGGACTCTCTCTTTGACTCTTCTTAATGATAACTCAATGCCGCCCTCCTCATCTTCATCCTCATCATCTACTCTCATCTACTCTGCATGCACCCGAGTCCGCAATAGCGCGAACCATGTTATAGATCCTACTGCTTGGACTGTGGTCCTTTTTGTAGCCGGCGTCGTCCACGTATAGACTCTCCTTGCTAGCTTCCATCAGTCGCAATGCTTCATCAACGTCATCCTGGCTGACTTCTTCTGAGAACCGGAGACGGGACAAGGCTTGGGAAAGACGAATTACTCCCAGAAGAGTACGTGCGGAAGTGTGTGTAAACTGCTTCTTGTTCTGCTCATCGCGTTGTTGTTGCTGTCGTAATTTGACGTACGCCTTTGTTATGTACTCTGATACTGCAGACTTAATGACAGGTTGGAAAGTTCGTGCTTTTGCAATGTATTGACGGACTTCATCTGGACTGAAAATAACGCCTTCGGTATCAGGATGTTTGCTATGCATGTGTACATAAGTAACGTGACGAGCCAACATGGCATCCTTGTCCCGGCCGGGTGAGTCCAGGATGAGGAAGAGGACATCGAAACGAGAAAGCAGAGCAGCTGGCAGGTTAATGTTTTCGACAGGGGACAGGCGAGGGTTGTAGCGACCGTAAAGCGGATTGGCTGCTGCAAGAACAGACGTTCGCGCGTTCAGAGTTGTTGAAATACCAGCCTTGGAGATCGAAATTGTCTGTTGTTCCATAACTTCGTGAATGGCAGTACGGTCGTTATCATCCATCTTATCGAATTCATCGATACAACAGATACCGTTGTCTGCCAGAACCAAAGCACCACCTTCCAGTATCATTTCGTCGGTAACTGGATCTTTTATCACAGCAGCTGTAAGACCGACACCACTACTTCCTCTACCAGTTGTGTATACGCCTCTAGGAGCCACCTTAGTGATGTATTTCAGCAATTGAGATTTGGCAACACCGGGATCACCCATCAAGCAAATGTTGATATCTCCTCTGATCTTCATACCATCTCCCATTGCCTTCGAAGGACCTCCAACTAGCAGTAATAAAAGTGCCTTCTTTACATCCACATGTCCGTAAATTTCAGGTGCAATTGATTTTGCTAAATACTCATAGACCATCCCTGAAGCTTGGTACTGTTCGATACGCTTCAGTATACGGTTATCCACCGTCAAGTTTTCGTAGGCCTTTTTATGTTGGAAAACATATTGGGCTTCGAGGTATGTATCTGTCAAAAGACCAGCCCTGATTGCCTTGAAGCCTGTGTATGGAGTTGGCAAAAATATACCAGCAACGTCAACAGCATCACCAGGGCTAATCTTTCGAACAAGTGAACCGTGACATAGGATGGTCAGCATCCGGGGAATGTGGCCAACTGGGACTTGCTCTGCCATCTCTTGGATTCTGACCTCTTGGAAAGCCTGGAATTTTGAGGCACGAGTGGAGTGTTGTAATTCGCCTTTGGACTGATTTGTGACACAGTCTTCCGAGGGACATTCAAGAAGAGGTCCAAAAGTCTTTGATCCGATAGGCTGAAATACTTCGCATCCACAACGAAGACAACTGTATGCATTGACCTCCACCGTTGGCTTCACATCTGAGACTCTTGTTGTGATGCCCCGAATTGTAATAAGGCGACCAAGATGCTCGCCGCGAACTTGTCGGACAGCGAGTGCTTTTTCAATGTCGTGGCCTTCTGTTCTAGGCTTGAAATTTAGGGTATATCGGCGAGTGAGTTCAGGGGGAAAGGATTGGTCCTCTGTGTCGACTGCTGGATCTGATGCTTCTTCGGCCATTTGGCGTACTGCGTTGCGCCTAGTTCGCTGCTCCATGAGGATATCTATCACATCATCCTTGAAACTAGACCTCCCATTAGAGATGATTAGCACATAGATGCGTTTAGCTTACCTGATTTCCCTCGAAGGACGAGGCATGACCTTGTCAACTGCTCTAGATATGATCTCAAGGTAATGCTTGGCATTGCCCTCAATGGAGGCTACCAAATTCTGCGGAGTCTGGTTTTCATTGAGTGCTTGGTCATACTGAACCGCAAGTCAGCATTTTAGTCGAAAATTCCACCTTAAACCATACCGTAGCTAGATCATCCAGATCAATTGTAATCTCGTCCTCTTCCCGATCTGCGACCTTTTGTAGTAACTCTACATACTTCAGCCGAGGAGTTCTTGCGTCAGCTCGAGCCTTTCTCCTGGTATTTTGTGCTGCACCATCGTCGTCTTCATCATCATCCAGCATGTCGTACTCGTCGCTGAAGTCATCCTCGTCAAGGGCCATACCATCGATGCCGTTCGTGATACCGCCAACTGATTTGGGGGTTGTCTTAAACGACCTGAGGAAATCTTCGAATGATACTGTAAGATGTCAATAGTCTGCGCAACTGTTGGGGGTTGTATGCGCAACTTACGCTGTTGGTCCTCGTAGCTAACGGGCGCTCTCATAGTAAGGAGAGCCATCTTTCTTTCTGCCCCTGGCTGAGCCGACGGTGCTGAGAGAAATTGGTGTTATTGGAGTCGCTACAAGACAAGACAATTGAGGAAATCCTTTAGGTATTTGCGAATTGGGAGGAAGATTGACAGTCGTGGTGGTGTTTACGATGTTGGTGTAGAATCGAGGGGCTGGTGTCGCAAAGTCGAAAGTTGAAAGGGGCGGCGCGTATGGGATTTCTTTTTACGCGTTTGGCGTGATTTTCGCGTTGAACACTTGGATGGCAGCAGCAGTATCCTGGATTGAAATTTGATTTGCTCAACTCAATTAGGTAACCTAGGAATGAATCAAATTTTATGCAAAATTAGGAGTAGTTGTATGAACGATTTCTGAATTGATCAATTAAAGCAAATGAGCGAGGTCAATAAATTCCAGGTATCATCGTCTACCTACACAGAGAGAGAGCGAGGTCCAGAAAGTCGCTGTGGAGTGCCGCTTTTCTGACCATGTCCAGGGTCCTGACGCCTCACAGTGACTAGTCTTCGTCCGGTCTAGCACAGCACATCTCTGGCTGAGCTCTCCCCATAGAACCTCGGCTAGGAGCCAGCAGCGTCAGGGCTGGAAGTGAAGCTCGCCCAAGGACGACCCTCCGGATTCTGATGCCATGCCAGGACGGAAACATCGTACTCCTCGCCAACACTATTTTCTACTTCCTCTTTGTGTATAGAGCTTCCCAGTATGGCTTCGAATAGGCGCAGTAGTCAGGCCACTTCTGCTGAAATATCTCTCATTCATCTCAAGAACTGCTTGGTCAATCTCCCCTCATCTCTGTCTTCGTTGCTCGTGAATGTCAACACTGTAAGCTCCCAATGTCTAAGCAGCAGTACGCCAGTACTGACACCTTGCAGCCTGCGCAAAATGTCATAATAGAGCTAAATTATCGCATCCCTTCCCCTTCGTCGTCGGCCGACTCATCTCAAGGCAAAACTTCGTCACAAAGGTCCATTTACGTAGGATGGACAGGAATGCAAAGTAAGCGCAGACTCGCGCCAATTGTCACTAGAGATGGGATAAGTGGTACAAGAGGTAATACCTCTGGGCGGGAGCAAGAGGTTCCTTTGGTAGAAATCGATGCGACCTTTGCGCGGACGCTGGGCATATCAGATGGTCAGAAAGTGACCGCAAGCATACATGTTGACCCCCCCGTGGCGCATACTGTCCATATAGAGCCTCTGACTCCAGATGACTGGGAAATCATAGAATTGCATGCTACATTTCTAGAGCTCAATCTCGTTTCACAAATTCGCGCCCTCCCAAACCCAAGTTATGCGCCCTCAAGCGGAGCGGTAATACCACATCCTCTAACACTTCATCTTTCGCCCACGTCGACGGCCAATATTATTATCACGTCCCTAGTACCGGCTCCATCTTCATCAATACCGTTCGCAAAATTATCTCCCGATGCTGAAGTTATTGTTGCACCCAAGACGAGAGCAAAGCCAGCAAGAAGTGTTGGAAGAGAAAATCGTAGTGTTTCTTCGAGAAAGAGTGCTGGTGGGAGAAGTGGTACAAGCACCATACGACGTAGGAGCAGCCGCAGTGAAGAGGCCCGGCCCGCAATGTTCTTCAGGGGGCTAGACCGGAGTGCATGTGGAGAATGGTTTGAAGACGGGAATGAATCAAAAAATACTGGACTTAAAGTCTGGGTAGACCGAGACATCATGCTTTCCAAAGCTTTGAAAGGGATCACTTGGGTATGTGTGACAATAATGAAGCCTGCGAGTTTGCAAGCTCCCATTGATCCACAACAGCAGCAGCGGGAAATCGAAACTTTAGGCGAAGCTGGTAAAGTAAGCACAAAAGTGGTTGCTAGACTGATGCCTTGGGATGATCCACCAGATAGTCACCATATAGCACTTTCATCCTCACTTTGTGCTTCAGTTGGCTGCGAAGGAGTCGTGGGTGGAGTTGTCAAAGTCGAACCTGCTCCACCACAAATTACCAAACCAACTGCAATGAAAGATGGCACCAAGAGTGGTCCACAATTAATCAAGGTCTTTCCTTTTGCTACAGGTACTGGCAAAGCCAGCGAAGGTCTGAAGTTCGGCGGAGAATCTAAATCCGAACGGGAAGAAGCTGCTAAGCGTATATCGAAAATGTATAGCAAGCAAGGAACAACTGATGGTCTGCTCGAAGGCCCCTTAACGGATGGATCTGTTTTAGACCCATCAGCTGCAACGGAAAAGCTTTCAGGGTGGGACGGCTGCATAATGAGATTTGAACTGGGCACATCAGGGTCTGGAAAGCCATCCTGTAATTGGTTTTTAGGCTCAGAACGAAAGTTCAACATCGAAGTACAAGCTGCTATACCGAGACCGCTAGCGCTTACAAATGGAAGTGCAGTTGGCGATCCACTGCCTACGCAGGCTCCAGTACTTGTGGGAATTGACACCCTCATCCAACAGTTGCAATCGCACCTTTCACATATGTCTTCAGTCTTACTGACTGGAGCGTTGGGTTCCGGTAAGACATCTGTTGCACAGCTCCTTGCGCACCAGTTAAGACATGAAACACTATTTCATACTACTTATTTCTCATGTCGAAAGCTTGTTACGGACGAAACTCGTGTATCCACAATAAAGGAGACGTTTACCCGTGTCTTTATGGGCGCATCATGGGGAGCGAGACTCGGTGGGCGAGCTGTTGTCATATTAGATGATCTTGATAAGTTATGTCCAGTCGAGACGGAGCTAGAGACAGGAGAAAACGGTCGTAGCCGTCAAATTAGCGAGGGAGTCTGTTCAGTTGTTCGACAATATTGCGGGAGAGATAGCGGAGTTGTCCTGCTTGCAACGGCTCAAGCTAAGGAATCGCTTCACAATGTAATTGTGGGTGGACATGTCGTTCGAGAGATTGTAGGACTCAAAGCGCCGAACAAAGAAGCGCGGCGAAGGGTTATGGAGATGGTTGTCAAGCAAAATATGGCTAGTATTAACGAGACACCAGAAAGACATCCAGACAGTCGGCCGAGCACTGCGGATAGCACTGCACGGCCAGATGAAGATGGTGCTTGGATGGATGGCGACAGCATAGGAAGTGAACCTAGAAAAGGAAAGAAAAACGGGGAAGGATTCACCATTGACCCAGACCTTGATTTTCTAGATCTTTCTGGGGAAACTGATGGATACATGCCCGGAGACTTAGTCCTACTTGTTGCTCGAGCAAGGAGCGAGGCCTTGATTCGCTCCGTTTCTCAATCATCCAAGAATGACAATACAGTACAGCTCAGTAGAGAAGATTTCGACAGTGCTCTAAAGGGATTTACTCCAGCATCCCTACGTAATGTCACCCTTCAAACATCCACAACAACCTTTGACTCTATCGGCGGTCTTCAGGAGACTCGGAAAATTCTACTTGAGACACTTCAGTATCCAACGACCTATGCACCTATCTTCGCACAATGTCCTCTACGTCTTCGCTCCGGCTTGCTTTTATATGGATACCCAGGTTGTGGTAAGACACTCCTTGCCTCAGCTGTCGCAGGAGAATGTGGCCTCAACTTCATCTCCGTCAAAGGTCCTGAGATTCTCAATAAATATATTGGAGCGTCCGAAAAATCAGTTCGAGACCTTTTTGAGCGAGCAGAAGCAGCAAGGCCTTGCGTCTTATTCTTTGATGAATTCGACTCTATTGCACCAAAGCGAGGTCATGATTCAACTGGTGTGACAGACCGAGTCGTTAATCAGCTTCTCACACAAATGGATGGAGCAGAAGGCCTTTCCGGTGTATATGTTCTAGCTGCGACCTCACGGCCAGATCTAATTGATCCCGCACTGCTCCGTCCAGGCCGTTTAGATAAGTCCCTCATATGTGATCTCCCTTCACAGGCAGATAGAATTGATATTCTTCTCGCACTTGGCAAAAAGCTCCACCTCTCCCCAGACGTGCTCTCGCACCTCCACGACATCGCCGAACGGACAGATGGCTACTCTGGAGCAGATTTACAGGCGCTGGTTTACAATGCACACTTAGAAGCTATTCATGACGTACTTGGCGATCAGGATCATGTTGAACTTGGCTCCAACAAGAAAACAAATAGTGCCGCATCAACCGCAAGCAGGAATTTCGTGCAATTCCGCTACGGCGCAGATGAGGAGCGCCTTGAAGCAGAACAACGTGCAAAAGCAGGATCCAATCGTTCGAAAGCACTAGCTGAACGCGCTGCTATTACTGCCAAGCTAGAAAGCATCAAACTCGCAAAAAAGAGATCAAAACTCGCTTCTCGGGGTCAGCTCTCTGACATTGAAGGACGGAAAGGACCAAAGGAAGAAAAGGAGCAACAGGAAGTTGTGATTCAATGGAAGCATATCGTGAAAAGTATGGGCACGACAAGAGCTAGTATCTCTGCTGATGAGAGACAGAGATTAGGTAGAATTTATAGGGAGTTTGTAGTAGGTAGGAATGGGGAAATGCCTAATGGTCAGGGTGGGACGGAGATTGGTGGACGGACTAGCTTGATGTAATACTTAGTCATGAATGATGAAATGAATTATTGAGGCAAATGAAGAATAAGTCGCAAGGTTTCTATCTCTTCAGTACTTTGCTCGCTGTGGTTGTTAAGCGAGATGGAAAAGGGGCTAACTTATACACGCCAATATTCTTCTTGTGCAAAAGAAGTCATAATTCTGTTCCCCCTAAGTATTTTCATATGATTCTAGTTACCAGTGCTTTCTTTTGTATGTACGAGTATGTCTTTGGACTATGTCTTTGGACATTCAGCAGTCAATTGCACATGACGTTTCGTCAATGTTATTAAACTTGCTTGGCCCTATATTGTAGGATAGGATGCTGATAACATAGATACGTCTTGCAAGGTTGAGGTCGCTTAGACAGGTGGATGAGTTGTTTCTTTTGAGGTTATAGCTTCTTTTAGACCTAGATGTTCGCAGATATATGGATGACTTCACTCGCTTTGATCCTCACTGGCTGAATATGATAATCCTGTTGTATGGTTCTATTATGTTGCATATATGCTTTTTGAAACCATTTGACTAAATCACTTAGCTCAAGCAAAAAACCTGGAAAAACTTGATTTCGCCCTTAATTTACGTACTTAAACTTAACCCAAGCCATGAAAACGCTGGCAAAATGGTATATCTCTTAGCAGCAGTAGATGGCGAAGAAATATACCGTGACTGAAATAGCGGTAAAAAGGCTCGTAAAGAATTAGCATTATCACTGCTTCGACTCCTACTCTTACCTCCGTAGTCCTCTAGCCTATCACAATTAGAATGAACCTCTACAAGAAACAGGGCACCCCTTCCGTACCTTCTGTGCCTTCAAATGCCATGACGCACCATAAGCCCCTAAGTCTTCTTATAGCATGTTGTTCTTAGTAAGGCTTAGGGAAAAGTAAGAAAGTTGTAAAGACGTCATTGCACTACTGCAGGAATAGAACTCAAGCGGAGCAATCCATCTACTGATATGTTCCCATTCAACTGCAATCCAGTCCCTGAAGCTATGACATCTAGATAGTGATGCTTGGTATTGCTTATAGTCGATCCGATTCCCACATCTCCATTAATTTGGCGAACCTGGTCTCGCATCTGCACGCCTTGGTAGATGTGATGAATTTTTGACGAGCCTGAGTCCTTTGATTTGTCATCGCTTTCGACGCCGTCTACATTGGATGTAGGGATCTCAGCTGGAGCGTCTATAGATTTTGGCTTTTTGCTGCACAACTATGACCCAGCATTAGCGAAGCCTTCGTGAAAAGGAATACGTGGATAAAATTGAACTCTATCATATCCATACCTGCTCTGTACATGAAGGACTGACACCATTCACCTGAGAATCGAGTTTTGGCGTTTGGAAGCGTTGTCTGTCTTGCGAGATTACACTTCGCTTGTGCGGTTTATTTACTTTGCGAAGGATAGTTGACCTCAAGCTCCGAATAGCCTTGTCTTCATCTCTAATTTCTCGAAGGGTCGGCAAAGCCTTGACAATTTCTCCAAGGCTCTCGTGTGTAGATGATGTCATTTGAGTATTAATATTGAGTATGCTTAGTACCAATGTACTCTTCTGTCCTTCTATCTGTTGAAGCGCTTCAGCGATGCGGACTTCATGACTGGGCTGAAGGCAAGCTGTCAAGAGTCGCTTCAGACGAGATTTTTCGAGATCAGAGAGAATTCTAGTGAGCATCTTCTGTAAGGCGATTACCCGCTCCATAAGAGTGTTTAGATAGGCTTCTACCGATGGTGTCCGCCAACATTCATTTTGCTTGATTGCTTGAACGGTGTCGACGAGTTCTTGTAAGTGTTGACATCCTTGTTGGATTTTGATAGGAACATTCCGAAAGGCACCATATATTTGCGAGATAGCCTTTATTATCGTCGGTGCGTATGATGCTATCTGAGCAGCAGCGGCGAGTGCCCCTAGAACTTCGAGTCCTGACATCTCGAGATATTTTCGAACTAGAATGTCTCAGTAATGTAATGACAACGTAAAAAGCCTTTTAAATCGGGATGAAATTTTCATGGGTGCGCAAGGCTCGCATAGCCTTCATCATGCCACTTTACGAAGTGGAAGTAGTTACATCTTCAGCTAATGCTGTGTAACTCCAGCCAACGCATTGCGAGCCTTGTCGAATAATTACCTCAACCAGAAGTCTCAGTCAGCCCTCAGCCAGCACGTAACTCTCAAGATTTCCTTTATTATCTATCACTTTCCGCAGTTACCATATTATATGAAGTGCACGAAGGCATCGACGGCGATCACTTAGGAAGTGACAACTAATAAGTGACTCTTTACACCGTGGATGTCGACTACAGACCTTACCTAGTCACATGGTACATATACAGGTACAAGATGATCCAATAGTAGGCTTAGGAACTGCTATATGGCAGCCTAAATTTCATTCTGTACTATCCTGTTGACTTCCTCTATCCCAATCCTGTCAACACTTGTTATTATACATCACCTTTTCTTCCGTATAGCACAAGTACTATCTTCACCTACCCTCTAGGTTTGTAGCACTACAGGAAGTCGTGGAGATCTACGAAGAAGCCCAAGTGATTACGCTGACGGCTGACAGGCAGTCTCGTTCAACACTGGCAGAATGTCTTCCAAACACATGCAAAGAAACAAGGCTTCACGACTAGAAGCTTCTAGTCAGGACTCACCTCCGTTACCACACCGTCTTCGTCCGAACAGAGAAGTTGTCATACAGCAAACCTCAGAAGGAAACGACCAACCCCGCGAGCCTGCACACGAGCCTGCAGAAAGCCGATCTGCCCCTCCCCCCGAGTATATCGGCCAGCAGAAGAAGTACAGCTCTACCTATACCGCGACTCACACTGTTACGATGACACGTGCAAAAGCTGCGGGCAACTACGAAGCTCCTGGTCATCAGCTACCTCCTGGAGCATCCACACCTCAAGATCAGGCTCGCCCTCGAGCCAACAATAACTCCACCGATAACCATACTACTTCAGGTAGCAGCTCTTGTCAAGGTCACTCTACATTTGAAAGAATTATCTGCGGTGGTAGTGGCTTCCAGTGGAATGGAAATGCTGGCAACCATCACGCAACCTTCAAAGATATAAAAGCGGGCGACAATGGAGTTCAGTTCAGCGGAGTTCAGTGGAATGGAGGATTTGGAGGACTTTCAAAAAATGACGTGGAAGGTCTGCAAGTTGTGGTTGGAATTCTCACAACTGCCGTTTCTTCGACGGACAAGAATAACAAGTGAGAAGTTTGTTGGGTGTCAGGATAGTCTTTTCGTCAGATGCCGTTGGGGAAGGAAGATACTTTGGGACAGAATTTCATAGGTTTGAAGAAACATTGATTTGAAGCTGGGATGCTAGACTGAAGGACCCTGAATGGATCTATCTTTAATGTTAAGTTAGCATTTATCTAGCTCTGTCATTGAACTACAGACTCACGTTATTATTGCCTTGGAGCGCTGGACTGACGCTGTCGAGAACTCTTTGGTCGAAGTGATACCAATATTGCGACGACTGAGATAGCGAATGTAACAAAAAGTCGAGATTTGCCTCGCAGGCGCTCCTTTCTTGTACCACTTCCCCGCTTCCCATCCATATAACCGCCTCGGTCATCCTCACCCCGTAGAGTGCCGTCTTTTTCTTTGTCTCTCTTGCACGTACTTGTCGATTGAGGTTCTCTTCGGCTGCGTCTCTCATTTTGATGCTTCATAACAGGGTGGCCATCATACTCGGCTCGATAATTGGAAACGTTCTTTTCCCTTCGTGCTACGTCCTTGTCGATGGCAGAGTTTAGAGAAACATCAGAAACGTTAAGACGGAGTGCAAAGATCGCAGTTCGATGTTGAATGCTTTGGTTTCCAGAATTCGAGGTTCTACGATATGAATGGCGAGCATGGTTATCGTTGGTGTTACTTCTGCGCCGATCTCCTGCGAGGTTTACGTTTGCTTGCTTCGAATCATCGCAAGCTTTAACGTTTTTGTACATGATGCCTCCGTGTACAGCGCTTGCGTCTGAGTCTAGAGAGACAAAAACCAACGATCTCTGTGTGACCCATCTTTCCTTTTAATATTATGCATCTATTATCAAACTTGAATGCCCTTGAAAAGGGGCTGAGGTATTTGACGATTTTCTGCCTCGTGGAATATCACAAGTACAGTACAGTGTGCCCTCGTATCGGCACTGCCCTATCTACACCACTAAGCCTTCTCTAAGGCAGACATGGTACTTCAATATAGATAATTGGAGTCTAGTAACCATGGTGTTTGAATTTCACTTCCGGAACATACGTTGATTCGAAAATTGACATTTGTACTCAAAGGGCGTTGAAAAGAGCAGCTGGAAGAACTCTGGACCGCTTCTTCAAATCGCCATACAAGAGCTGATTTAGAACTTCTGTGTGTAACCATTCTACACAGTCCTGGATAAAGTAGCTTCGGTGAAAGCACTTGGAGAGCCTAACAATCAGTATGCATAAGCTCCACCTACGTTACAACCTAGTGCCTGAGAGTACATTTGTGATAATTTGACTGACAGAAGAAACATCATTTGCGTGTGAGAAAGTTATGCATTCGTGTCAGTGGGGGAATGCTGTAATTGAGTCACAAGGCTGATTGGTATATTGCACTCCTGCCAGACGCCATGCCAAAGCTTGATAATTTAACCTAAGCGAGTAATTGGTAGTTCGTTGGAGAAGATGCGCCGTCTCGCCCAGAACGAGACAACCAATCCTATGAAACTGACGTAAAGGAGTTTGGGGGTTTATGAGGAGTACACGGTGGTCGAACTTAAGCCCAAAACGAAAAGAATAAAGCAAAATAATCAGTTTGCACAACGTGACAACGTTATGAAAGTAGTGGGAAAACCATTCGGAACCACTACATTCTAAGACTTAATACTTGCACAGATTTTTCATCTTCAGATATCGGTACCGGTAGTTCTCTTACTGTATTGTAACCTTTAGTTACCATCCATATGGTAAGGAAGAGGGCAAAACTGCACCCTAGCTAAAATGCATTAGCGGGTATAAACATACTAAACTTTAACAACGTGGTAGTTTAGGCATCTGCTATTAAAGTGCAGTACGAATTATTTGTAAGAGATCGATTCATTAGGTCTCCTAACTTGGTCGAATTGACCGACTGACTTACTTGAATTAGTGAATTAAGCTACCATTCCAAATAGACATCTACTTAAAATAGCCTATTATAAACCAGTTCGTGCGAGTATTCATTAATCTCACATTAAAATCTCATCATCACCATTATACAAAGTACTCCCAGTCCCCACAGCCCTCACAATCCCAGCCATCTGCAACGCCTCAACCAAGTCAAAAACCATGCCATCACACCCCTTAGCAGCCAAGATATCAACCGCAACAGGTAAATACTCAACCTGACCGGTAATACTCGAATTATAAGCCGCCTGTCCTATCGGAACTACCATATCTGGTACCTCTGCAAAGTTGGAGATTCGAGATACGGAGAATCCTGTTGGAATACCTGGGGCGCTACGGTAGATGTTTCGGTAGGTGGGCGTTGCTAGGGTTCCTGGGTATAGGAAGATGGATTCTGAACATGTTGATGTTGTGGTGTTGGTTGCTGTGTTGTTCAGAGTAGTGGGAAGAGAACGTGGGAGAACATAGTCATTAAACCAATTCATGAAGATTGTTTTATTAGTCAATGCTTCTTCCGTTGCCGTAGTAGAAGAGATATTATTCTGACCCCACGTCCATCGAATCAATGGTGAAGGATCAATGAACGGTTTTCGACCATTGTTAGCTGCTGCATAGTCGTTGTAGAAGGGGATTGTAAACTGTGAGTATTGTTGTTGTGAGATTAGGGTTGGGTAGACTATATTTAGGAAGGTGGAGAGGCTTCCGACTTCGTTTACTGGACTGGTTTCATTCCAGAGGGCGTTGTAGTCTATAGCTGATACTGTTGCAGAGAGGAAAGTTTGCAGTTTCGAAAGGAAGGAGAGGAGGATTTCTTCGGCTTCTGTATTTGTTGGGTCTGAAGGGTCGGGAAATCCAGATGTGTAGATGTTTTGAGGGAAGTTGGTATATCCGAATGTGATATTTGTTTGGTAGAGTGCAGCTGCTGTTTTCTTCCAGAGTGTTGCGTCTCGACAGAGGAATCCGGCTGTGTCTAGTGCTGGTGATAATGGCATTACGTTATCTAAAGGTACGAGACCGTGTGATGGTCTGTTTCCGAAGGCTCCGTTGACTTGGGCTGGGTTTCGTACTGATCCGCCTGTGTCGGATCCGAGGGCTAGGTCCAGCCAGGTGTAGGCTCCTATTCCTGCTCCGGGGCCTGAGGAGGAGGAGGATGGGTCTTGGTAGCCGTCTCCACGGGCGTTGAAGGGGGAGTGGTAGTCTACCCAATCTGCTCTGTATTGAGGGGTTTTGTGTTAGATTTAATTCTTTGTTTATTTTATCGTTTGGTTCTTGTTGATGTTGTTTCTCTTTGGGAATATGGGGTTTTTGTGTCTTGGAAAATGAAATGAATGTTGTATGAATTATTTTATGAGAGATCATTTTGAGTTAGTTAACTCGCTTGAATTGATTTGAGCAACTCATTTGTCGTAATCAAATTGATCTCTTATAAACCAATTTGTACGGTACATGGGTTTTATGTGGACTTACGTTGCTGTCTAAATGCAAAGAGTCAGTTCAGTTATTCATAATTTATTAATCAATATAAGTATCAACGATATGACTTACCTCTCCATTCGCAAACTGACTCGTCTTCATCTTTCCAACAATCACAGCTCCAGCATCAATTAGTCTCTGTACAGCAGTAGCCGTAACATTTCTCTCGGGATAAAGATTATAATAAGCTCGATTTCCGCAACTTGTCTTGAGACCAGCTATATCGTAGATATCTTTAATGCCAAGACGGACCTGCTAGTGATTAGCGAGACATTTTTATTTGGACGGGATGTAGTGAGTGCTTGACTTACACCTGCGAGAGGTTTTGTATCGCTTGGTGTGTAGTATAAACGAGATAATACTCCGATTGTTGGAGATTGTGCTCCCTGATTGAAGATGTTAGCGCAATTGCCTGCCTAAATATCAAGATGAATTTGTTTTTTATGGACTAACTGGAATCGCAGCCGGAAGAACCTCAAAGGTCCCATCGCTCTTTTCAATTACTCCCTCGGTAAAAGCTCCCTGGACATCGGAATATAATCTGTAAGCTTGGAAGAGGTTTCCTGTGGATGTAGAAACGAAGTAAGGTCCGATAGGAATATCTTTCGTACTATCATTGAAAGATGGTTGTAGGAAGACCTTGGTGCCGTATCCTGTTGGCTTCGTATTGGGAGACACGGAACTGTTCTTGAGATATACCACTGCTATCGTATTAGTAAATTTCAGCGGCTTAATCTGTACATATCTTACCCTGAAGAAAGCCAGCATTGAAGACATCGTCTGAGGCAGTGTAGGTCTGAACAGTACTTTGTAATGCCTCAGCCGTGAAGTTGTTAGTTCCAGGGTCGATAACAGTCAATGGTACAAGATCGGATCCCTGCACCGCAGAGACAGCATATTTCAACAATGCTTCGGAGTTCGGGATAGTTGTGACTATATCAGTTGAGGCATAATAAGAAATGCCATTGACATCAATTGTACTTCCTTGCGCTAAAACCGAGAAGGTTACAGCAGCAACAAAAGATCGAATGAAGAAGGAAACCATTTTAACGACAAGCTTCAAATAGCCAGCAAGTCTAGGAAGATGAATTCTTGCGGGAAAAGAATAGAAAAGAAGGGAAATTATCGTATATATACTTAGGTTTAGAAATATACCCCCATTTTCCATGTTTAATTTCCAGCTCGGAAGGTCTTTACCGTGGCGTACCTTGCAGCCCTTGTTACCTGTACTTTGTACGTGATCCGAAAATGAACCCCTTTCGTATCCTTATCTAGGACATCGTTTAGCCGCTGATAAGGAGCTGCTGCAAGATAAATTAAATTTATTGCATTGAAGAATGTGATGACTGATAAGTTACCGAGGGCGACTCAATTAAAATAGCCTTGATAGTATATATGTGAGAGTTGAACGATAATATTGCATTCTTAGGGAGATGGGAGATGGGCGAGTGAAGCCTGAGAATTTAGCTGGTGGTTAAGCGACTAGCACGTGACCACAACATGCCCCCCTATCTGAGTCACTCGACGGTAGGTAAATCGTAAAAATTGGTTTATAAGACGTTATCCTGAATACTTGTCTAATTTGAGTAACTTTCTTAGTTTATATAGCGTACTTAGTTTGGGTGACTTACGTGAAACAAGTGACTTACTACCTGCTTGCCCTAACTGAGATTATCCCTTATAAACTAATTCATACGGTATCTTATTCATTCTTCTATTTCTTTTAGTATCATAATAACAAATATATAATCGTAGACGAGTCCGCGAATTATACTTCGTTGGCTATGTTGAATTGCAGAGTCCCTCTCACAGAGTATACATGAAATCGGGCCGCCGGTCACCTAAAACCTCCCTCTCCTTTTCGTTCATTCCTTGCACCCAGTGATCTCTCTTACCAGCTCTCCTTAGCGCGTTTTCTCTCCGTAATAGTATATGCAGCAAAGTACTTCCGCCTAGTAGGCATACAATCATGTATGCCATGACAGTTGCGTGGCCCACTGTATATTTCGGTTTAGAGAAGTAGATCTGAACCCAAGTTGTTAGTTGATTGATTGATACGTAAGAGGGGAGAAATCGTATTCTTTACATTAGAGGACACAATGCCGTTCAGATTGCCCCAGCCAATTACGAATCCCAATACCACGCCACGTTTGTACACGCCTTCGATGTTGTTCGAAGTCCAAGATATGGTATTCGCAATGCACGGGTAAATCCCCAAAGCTCCCAAGAACGTACCAGCGTACTTTACACCTGGCCTTTGTGAACCAAGAAGCATGGCAAAGCCGACGATACCGAGAAATGACACGCAAATGTTGCAGAGGCCACGTTGGCGGGTACGATCAGCGATGTAGCCAATCGTTATAGTAAGAATTGCAGCAGCGGCGTAAGGAGGCACAGATAGCAGTTGCGCCTTTGTCGTTGCGTAACCAAGTTGAGAGATGATGGTTGGTAAAAACAGTGAGAAAGCGTAAAGAGGCATGTCGCAGCCCATATAGATAACCATGCCCAGCCATGTCTTATAGTCTTTGAGGGCAAGCCAGACATACTTCATTTTGAACTCTTCATGCTCAGCAGATGACTGTTTGTCGGTTCTCAGGCGATGAACCACACGTGCTCTGTCTTGAGGAGTAAGAAACGTCGCGAGGTCTGGGAAATCGTGGACCACTTCAAGAAATTAGTACTATGTTTCTCTCAAAGAGCGCGAGTAAGAGCCTTGAGATATGCCCCCGGAGTCGAAATACAGTTCTTCAAGGGTACAAGAAGAACTAAATATGTTGCTTACTCCATATTGAGCCTACACCGAACAGAACGGTCAATATTCCTTCCAGGATGAAGATCCATGCCCACCCAGGTCTGCCGCCTAATCCATCCATATTCTCGATTGCTGCTGCGAGAAGTCCACCAAAAGACCCGGATACGGCAGCTGCTGAGAAGAAGATCGCCTGTGGAAGTTAGCGCATTGATAATAGTACGTTGTGAAGCGATGAAAGCGCAATACTCAATAGTCGCGCTGATATCTTTAGAAGAAATAAAAACAGAGGAAAAGGGAAAGATTGGACCACATCATGACTGTAGCCCAGTTCCGCTGGTGGAAAGGCGATCTCCCGCTAGGTCTTAAAACAATACAGACTGAAGGGGTTCAACAACAGATCACTTACGCTTCGAATGCCGAATTCGGATCTTTTGTACCAACACGAAAGGTAATACATAATCCCAGGGAAAAGACCTGCCTCAAAAAGTCCTAAAAACCATCTGTTGCCAGTGCATTTAGTTCTCCGATAATATATTCGACATAGGTTACTCATTCCACTTACCTAGCAGCCATCAATCCAGACCAATTCTCGACAAATCCCATAAAGGTCATTGTAATGCCCCACAGAACCCTGAAGCAAGATTAGCTTCCATTGTTGTAAAGGCCTAATAAATGTAGGTAACCTACATGATTATTGGTACGAAGATAGAAGGTCGGAGACGTTTCAACAAAACATTTGTCAAAGGTTCAAAGACGGAATATGAGACGAAGAAGATCGAGAGCGTCGCATTGTACTTCCCAGTCGACATGTTGTGCAAGTCCGCTTGAAGGCCAGCAATTTTCGCATTGCCAATGTTTGTTCGATCCAAAAAGGCCAATAAATATAGAATACACATCGAGAAGGAAGTTAGCTTCAAGAAATAAATGTAAAAACAAGGTCAACAGAGGCTTTGTTTACCCAAGGAATAATAGTCCAGTCTAGCTTCCGCAAAAGTTTTCGGTCCTGTGCACACTTTTAGCAAATCCATTCATATGATATGGAAATGAAACTTACGATGGCAGCGCGTTCTTCGGCGCTGAGGTGTGCATCTGGGTCAGGAATTGCATCCTCCTCCTGGTGTACTCCATGGCCCCCAATAGCCTTCTCATCATCACTTCCGTTGCTGACATGGCCCGGGACGGCCTCAGAGTCTTTCGGGTCCATCTTTCAGATGCTTTACACAGGTTATAGGTGAAAATATAAAGCCAAGAAATGCAGAAGCTGGACGAAAGGAAGTGGGATGTAAGCAAAGAAATGAGCGCGACACCACTTATCTATACATTTTGTACTGCTCAGGCCTTCTCACTGATTCTTTCGGCGATACGGCGCCGTAGCACGAGAGATTCTGCCGACGAGCCATACCGTCATCATAATGTTCGGGGGTTTCATTCGCGAATGCCAGATCTACAAGGGGGTTTCCCCAGGATACACCAATGACCCCGCACGCCGCGCCCCGACCAAGCCAATTGTGAAGGTATGCAGATGTCAGGAGATTAATTGTGCAGCTTCCGGGACTCCACTTTCCTGGAAGCCGGATGGCTATTGATTGTTGATTGTCGGAGCGGAGTACTAGTGTGGTGTACTGTACTTTGTAAGGGAGGTCTTGGTCTGAGAGAGGTTGATTTTGCCTTTTAGCTTTCCATTAAGGTCCGCCGAGCCAAGCTTTTTGCGGAGGAATTTTAATCACCGAGCTCCTCGGAGTCTATAAGGTCATAAAAACTACATTGCATATAATGGCTTCCACCATCATTAAGTTCAGGGTTGTTGAAGAATAAGCCAAAACTCCAGTCGATGTTATTTACAAAGTCCTGATGAAGTATAAGTCTAATAACTCACAACTTGACAAAAACAATTGGCTACTATACCATCCTGCTTTTTGGTAGTAGAGAAGTATCTCTTGATAGACTTAACATCTTTGTCTTGATATTCTAGAAGACTTTGTCGATCAGAGGTAGCGTCGTTTATGGGATAATAGAATTAAGGTATTCTTTATGCATTACAAGAAGAGGTTGGGTGAGCGAGAAAACGTTTAGTATAAATTCTTCGATCGCTCAAGAAATCAGAACAAGTTAGATTGAGTAGCAAGCATTACGTTCAGCTGTAAATGGATCTTACTGGACCTGTATATCCTTGGAAATTTTTGGATCCTTCTAGCTCTCTTGGCCTTCGGGACTGTTTGGATCATTCAAGCTGTCTTGATCCCTTGAGCTGTCTTGGTTCTTCCCTTGAGCTGTCTTGGTTCTTCGAGCTATCTTCGTTCTTGAACCTTGCATTTGTAACAGGAGTTGCATTGTGTTTCCGCTAGAATTTGCGTATCGCATCATCGATTTGCATTTGATGGATATGCTGTCGCTATTTGAACTTTGGAGTGCGATCATTCTTAAGTCTCGTGTTCGGATACGTCTTCTGGTAACTATCCCTTGATCCGTCGTAAATGCACGGTTTTGGTTTGCAGGAGCTCTATCTTGGAAGATGCTGAGTACTGAATACGGATTCACATTTCCAAGTCCTCCGGCTTGGAGCATATTGAGTATTGCATATGGATTGTTGCCTCCAAGACCTCCAGTTAGGAGCATGCCGAAGGTAACGTCCGAGTTCTGATTATAAGAACTTGGGGCTCCTGCAGTCCGCGCCTGGTTCTAGAAGGAATCCTGCAGTCCTGCGGTCTTAGTATGATTATACAAGGAAATCGAGTTTCCGGTAGTGTGAGCCTGGTTGTATAAGGAATCTGTGATCTCTTTTAGTGGGCTTCGTGATCATGACCCGAGGGTGGCTATTTCTCTCTGTATTGTTCCAACTATTCCAATCATATTCTCCGACAATGTGAATGAAAAAGAGATAAGAATCTTCAAAAGCGTAGGCAATGACAAGCCTTTTCGGGAATTTTTGCTGAAGACCAAGCAAAGAAAATATAGGAGAGCCGCTTTAATAACCACCACAATGTGACTCTGACTTCCACTCTTCGTCCAGGATGAAGTGGCCAGTAGACGATTACAACTTAGTGGGTCTATATGGCTACATATAATCAAGTACTTCGTACATGTTCAGAATCTCACAAATAGTTGAGAGCAAAAGGATATGGCTGCCGCTTTTACGACCTTGGCTTACGAGTGATGCGGCCGACTTCGCGCTCTATCTTAGTTCTCACTAATCAACCACCTCTCAGGCTCGGTCATCTTCTTCCTCTCTACACTTCTTCCATTTTCATCTCCCAAGCTTCACGATGAGGAGGGTCTGCATCGTCGGCGCTGGTCCGTCCGGTCTCGTTGCAGCAAAGACCCTGCTTCACGACCACCCCAACGTCTTCAAGGTCACCATCTTCGAAAAATCTCATCGGATAGGTGGATTATGGCCAGTGTCACAGAAAGACGATGGCATGGTCAATCCAGAGATGTGTACCAACCAGAGCCGTCACACAGTCAGCTTTAGTGACTGGGCCTGGTCCGAAGACAAGCCTCAATTTCCCAAAGCTTGGCAAGTTGGCCAGTATCTAGAATCATACAGGAATGCATACCTATCGCCGTCGTCTCCCGGGTGTCAGATTCTCACGGGTATCAAAGTAATCCGAATTACTGGACCTCCAATACAAGAAAAAGTCCCCGAAAGGCAAGCATCTGATCCGAGGCCTTTTGAGATCCTCATCCTAATTCAATAATCCACAGTTCTACTTGGAAGGTTGAGGTCCAAGATGAAAAGACCAGCAAGAAGACATTCCACGAGTTTGAACATGTCATTATTGCGTCGGGATTTTTTGGGAAGCCAAAATTACCCCAGGTTCCCTCAAATTTGGAAGGTAAATAATCTCAGTCATTGCATTGGCTTGAGAAACTCAAGCCGTACCAGGAAACCCGAATGTCCCTGTCATCCACAGTTCTGAGCTGCGGGATCTCAAAAAGATTACAAGAAAAATCGTAAAAGGGACTAAGATTGTCGTTGTTGGTGGACAGATGTCAGGAGTTGAAACCGCTGCATCTATAGCATTTCAACTATCTTCTGCGGAGAACTCTCCAGGACCAAAGACTCTCCAAACTGCCTACACCGTCCATAATATCGTCCAACGGCCATTCTGGGTGATGCCTCTGTTCTTTCCAACAGAACCAACCACAAACTGGGGTGATGACAGTGCAGATAAGGTAGGCTCAATCGTTCCACATCTCTAGCTTGCAGTTTTGGTGCGAGGACTGCCAAGGCTATGCTGATGGCACCATGACCTGTAACGTTGAATACAACTATGCAATCACAAAAGTTTGGCCCTGGTACAAGCTAATATTGTTTTAGGTTCCAAATCCCTCACCCAATTTCCTGCCACTCGATCTCATCATGTATAATTTAGACTGGCGACCTGCTGGACCAATTCAAAATAATTCTGGTCATATTACCCCAGAAGCAGCCAATATTACTAATAACTTCATGAACACCTACATTGGCACTGACCAGACCGAAATAGGAGATGAAAATTTGAGTATGACAGGAGAGATTAGATCCAAACAAGTATGGCTTGCATGTAGTGACAGTTACACGGAATTCGTCCGTTCAAAGAGAATAGTCACTCACAGAGGAAAGTTAATTAGAGGACGTCCAAACACCGTAATCATTGAAGACGACGGGAAGGAGGTGGCAATCGAGGATGTTGCTGCAATTGTTTTTGCAACTGGTTTCGAAGCTGCTCCATCTTTCAGCTTCTTCGATAAACAGGTATTGGAAACACTCGGTTATGACCGCTCTTCTAGCGAGTTTCCATTGGCCTTGGATGTCCACTCGACCGTCCATCGCGACATTCCCTCTCTTGGTTTTGTCGGATTTTATAGAAGCCCGTATTGGGGTGTGATGGAGATGCAGGCTCGTTTTCTTGGGAACTTATGGACGCAAGACGAAGAAGCTATTGCATCTATGAAAGATGATGGCACAAGGGATAAAGTGATCCAGCTTAGAACGTCAGATCGTCTGGCACAATTTCCAATGGGCGACTATGCTTACTTAATGGAATCTTTCTCAAAGGTAACACAAATTTCTTGTCATTTACTTCGAAGAGCAGCCTTCTACATACCTGAGTTTCCAAACCATCGCAACAATTCAAATCGGCTGATACCCACCACCTATAGATCTTGCGAATTCCCCGCATACCATCTCCCATCTTAAGCGCACCGAATTGGATTGTGCTTCCCCAGCGGTACGTAGCCGATCCAAAGTCTTCCAGCCCTGCCCTCGCAGAAATAGAGAGAACTATACTTGATCCTCAGAAGACCAAATCCGGAAGCTTTTTGGCTAGAGCTGTCTTTCGAGCTTTACAGGGAGATTGGAAAGTCGCCCGATCACACATTAGTCCTGAGCCCTCGTGCCGCGGAGAATTTATTGGGACCTCAAAGTTCCTGCCTAGGCTGCCAACTGACTCCGAATTTGATATGGAATATCTCTACGTGGAGGAAGGAAAGTTCAGGGCCGAAGCAGGGTGGGAGACGATAGCAAAGAAAAGGTAGGGCATCTTTAACCTACCCATATTACATTCGTAACACACGCTGACACCATAGTAGATATGCACATCGTTATGTAGAAGCAAGAGACGGTAGCGGCCCAAGTAAGGATGTGCTTAGCGTCTGGTTTGTGAAACCAGATGATAACATTACTGTCGATTACCATTTCCACGACCTCAAATTCCTACCGCCAAAAGAACAAGGACATGGCTGGAGAGCTACATCGAGTCATTGGTGTACTCCAGATAATTACGAGGTCGAGTACGAGTTCCGTTTCAAGGGTGTTTCCTTAGAGACTTGGAAGATGGAATATACTGTTAAAGGTCCAAACAAGGATTATGTGCTCAAGAGCGTATTTACACGTTAGGATAGACCATAGCGGCATAGATGAGAACTTAGAATGCATGGCTTGCATGTTATGAATGTGAGTAATTCGACCAAAATCAAGCATTTTTGTTCTTGGATGAGAGATTGGCCTACTTGCTCGTATTAGCAAATCCACGTTCTCATGTGTACATCTTAGAGTATATGAAACCAGGCATGTGAGTAATGAGCCATCGCCTGAAATCAATGAGGTCTTATTGAATGCTCATCCCTTTGAAGCCCTTCTAGACTGAATATAATGGTTAGAGCTTATGTGCCTCAGACAAGAGTGAATTGGCGCAACATTCTCATGTGACCCAAAGTGCTAACTTACACACAGATAGTGAATTTACTTCGATAGGAAGCAAATATATAAGGACATCTTCTATTCGACCTCCTCTCTTGTTCTTCTAACAACAGCATCTCACTTCAACCTCTTTCCCCAACCATTTCCACAACAAATCACACAGTCATAGTAAGTCAATCTTCCTATTCATGTTCATTTGATATCCAAGAAATATCCTATAAGAATCATCATCTCCCTTCTTCCTTCTTCCCACATTATCAATTTCATACTCTACCATATTCACTGTTCTCAGCCTCAACTTCACAATCAACACTTCTTAAGTTCATTTTCAGTTTCAGTTTCCAATAAAGACTACAATCTTCCTATTCAACACATAGAACGTGTCAATAACATTCTCCGCAGCTCAGCATCCCTCGAAGTTCTTTCGCAATCCTTTCGAAGTAAGTCAACTCTATCCTACATCTACAACTAACAACCTACACAACATAACCCTTCCAAAACATCACTACCAAACCATCCAATCCACGATCTCCACACTGTAACCGAACAGATAACCGCCAGCTAACATACAACTCACAGCAAACTCCACTCCAACCGTCAAAATGAAGACCTTCCAAGTCCTCACCCTAATCGCCGTAATGGCTCTCACAATCCTCACCGCCGTCAATGGTATCCCCGCCCCAAACACCCTCTTTCGCCGCACCATCTCCTCTACCGAACTACATATGCTCACACCAGCTCAACTCGTTGCAATCCGCTCTGGATCCGAGTCCGCTGAGTCTACTGAACCCATCACCGGTCCCAAGGTCGCGTATTCCGTTTCACACTCCACTCCACGCTTGGTTTTCGTTCCCGGATTAGTTCGCTCTGCTTCTGCCTCTATTCCTTCCTGCTGGTGTCATTGGATCTGGTGAAGTTGAAGCTGTGAAATTGGAACCACGTCGTGCTAAGAACCTTTGGGGTCTTATGAAGCGTCAGTTCGAGGCACCTAAGTGCTCCAGTAGCCCTTTTGATCCTCCTGTAAGTTTACGTTTCATTTCAATTTTTTTTTTTGCATCTGTCGATAGGTTACCAAGCATCTTACTAACATTCTGATACACAGTGCACTGGACCAACATCCTCAGCATCAACTCTTGCCGACGCAAGCCTCGAGCTCTTTGGCTTCAAGGGTCTTGGATTGCTTGGAACTGTCAGTCTTGTTGGTGTGGTTATGGTTGTTGCTATTTAAGTGACTTTCTTAACACATAACACAAGTCACACAACATTCTCTTCATCATCGATAAGTAAGTTCCTTTCTTTCTTTATCTCTCTCTCTTCTCTTATTTACGAGACTTGTTTATCAGGATTTGAACTGATTCATGTTTTCTTTTCGAAGGATCGGCCCATTCTTGAATACACAATGGATTTTCCCTTTTCGTTCTTTTCGATGATGGACGATGGATGATGAGTGATATTGGTGGCATATCCAAGTTTTCTTCTCTTTTTTCAGTACGGCGTTTATGGGGGGCATTTGATTCTGGGTAGTCATTATGACGGCCAATGATGCATCACGATAACTTTCTGAGCGAAGGAAAGATTTCCGTCGATGGATTGATTAGCGAAGACATTTTCTTATTGTGAGTGATAAGTAATTCGCGTTGCTTTTCACCATTGCTTTTAACTATAGCTCTGATTACAGACGTGAAAAGACTTCAAGCATATGATATAACAGTGGTGTCCTTACTTCTTTCGCTTAACTACTATTAATTAATCATCAGCAGAAGTCAGATCCAGACTCGGCCTGCCTTCTGCCGCCTGAGCGGCATGGTCTGACAATCAGGAACCAATGATTATAGCCGAGTTTCAACTCACGCCTCTCATGGCTGACGGGACAGTCCGATGGTCGAGATCTAGATCAAGCCACAAAAGCTTTCTCTTTTGTCTCGAATATTGAGGTGCTACTGTACAGGTGCGAAGATCATTGTAAATAACAGGAGTGACAACGACTTACGATCGGCGTCGCCCTGCGCGTCTTACTTCTGAATACCATCACTATTATCTTCTCGACGTGGAATTGCATGTATCAAATTCATTCATTTCTAGCACAACAAGCTTTGGACAGCCTGATGGATCGAATAACCTGGTAGAACTAGCAACCTAGCGTAGAAGTCAGCCTAATGAAAGGTCAGCCTGATAGAGACGATGATCCCTCGAGTTTACAACCACGAGCTTAGTATACATAGACCGAGCCAAGATTTTCTAGCGTTGCACCAGGCGATTCTGCTGGATACAGGAGCTTGAATTTGGCGCTTGAGCTCTACATGAGCGCTTCATGGCTCAACTTCTGTTGGCACGAACCGTCTCGATTTACGTTTCGGAACCGGGTTGGCTACCAGCTATCAGGCCGATTTGAATCATTCAGGCAATTTTCTGCAATACAGACGCATAGATATCTTGTTCTAAAGCTCTACAGTTACATCCAAGCTCAAACTCTGCTAGTCAGGCCATAGAACTAGTGTGCTTGTCGTTGGGATCTGGTCATATCCGATAGAAGTGGTCTCAATTTGGAATTATTAGCAGAACGCGGTTTCAAGAACAGATTCAATTGCGGCGACTCGAGAGACACTGCATCATTTCTGACCCACAATTGTCTTTCCATGGCAACTTTGTTCAGCGCTAGGTGCTAGAGAGTATTGACACAGCTATATATCATTCTCACTCCTGTCTCGGCAGCTGGGTGATAGACGGTTGAAAGACGATTTTGATAAGAGGTATGGAAATGATGCAGTTCCATATCATAACGCAACAGAAGAAGGTCAGTGATCCGCAAGTATTAACTATGCCTAATAATGAAACTATATACGACCTGACAAGCATGAGATAAATCCGAAATGAGTGCTCGTCTGTGCCAGAACTAGTAGATAGCTTCAAGACTGAAAATCTGATAAGGATCTGGCTTTGAAACACCACCAACATAGAACTCAATTTTCGACTCAGAGGTGACATCGAGCGCAAAATAGTCTTTGAAATTTTGGCCTTTATCAATGGAATATGCAAACTTGCTGCCAGTGGTAGAGAATTCCATTTTGACAAAATCTGGGGTGGACTCTTTCTGCTTGTCAAAGGTGTCTTTTGTGAGGAATCTCAAGTCTTGTACAGAAGTGGTTGAATCAACAGTCCTTTTAATTGCATGGGATCCGGTTGGTAATCCAGCGTTATCGACAACAAGATTCCCATTATCCAACTGAAAGAGGGTAGCATCCTTCTTATCCTTGACGAGGACGACACTGCTGTTATCTGAGCTGCTTTCGACTTTGAGCCATCTGCCATTAATTTCTGGAATTTTCTCCGCGGCTACCTTAAGGTGAAAGTCTTCATCGATAGCAATCTCCTTTGAAACGTATGACAACTCCACCAAGAGATCACCTTCCTTGTTGAACATGGGATTTTTCATGAAAAAGTCGCCTCCCGCCGGGAAGACAAAGCTAGCTTGGCCGTTGAGTGCCTTTGTCATGTCTTCTTGCATTGTTGTAAAATTTGTGCCTTGTTTGAGAGAATCGACGGCAGTTTTCTCATAGCTGGCCTTCAATGACCCGCCCCAGTCCCAGAAGTCGTTGGTCGAGCTGTATTTATAAGAAAGCTCAGGTGTCGCATAGTTAACCTTGACATCTAGTCCTCCATCCTTGATTGTGCCGAGGGTTATGGTTACTTTCCAAGATATGGTAGTATCTCCACCAGTAATGGTGTCAGTACCGCCTCTGTGACCACCTGTCCAGTGTTTGATCTTTTGAGTGATCTTGACACTCACGTCAATGCTGTCTGATCCTTCCTTCCAGTTCATTTCATTCTTCACAACTGTGTTCCACTCATTACTCCATTGGCCACCTAGTATAGAGTTGTTAGACTCATAGAATCTTCCTGTCCAGTCATAAGTCGCGCCTGTAGCGCTGGCCACCCATGAAGCTGAGGTGGGTTTGGCCTCATTGGTCAACTTCCAGTCCTTTCCTGTCCCGGTCTCTCTTTTGTCGACCCAATGGAAAGCATCATTAGCAAGGTTGATACATTGCATGTTCATGAGCGAGAACTTTTCCATCAGGTATCTTTGCCAGAATACTCGCTTCGACATGGTGAGACTGGCAGCGATATCTCCAATAATCCAGTTTCCAGCTGTGGCAGGGTTGTACGTCGATTGAGCAGGAGTTCGGTCTTCGGGAAAGACTTCATCCTCGCACATCTCTTGAAAGAGAAAACAGTCAAGACCAGCTCGTTCTGGAATTTTGCTCTTGAAATCATCCGTCTTGGGGGTGTATTTTTGGACGGACAATTTTACTTTATGGGGTGGGAATGATGGGGCCGCCAATCCAGTGATTGCTGACTTGTCTTCAACTTTGATCACATACCCAAGCACGGAGAAGGGACCAGCAGATAACCACTCTATGTAAATGTCCATATAAGTCTTGAACATATTTTGAGAGGCAAACTGAAGGTCTTTATCTGTCTCTAGTCCTGGACATTTACTGGAGGTCCAGACAAGCTCCGCAGTTGCAGCAGCGCTGAATCCAAGGATGAGCTGTGAGGCAGAGTAGGAACCAGGTTTCAGCAAGGTTATCTTCTCAGCAATGTCACTTGGCACCGCACTGAGCTTGGACAAGCCAAATGTTGTTTTGAAAGCGATAGCCCATCCATCGATTTTTGCTGTATGTCGTTCAGCGTCTGGGCCAAAGCCAGTCCAGTAGTCAAAGTTGCCTGACTCGAAATTCAGGTAGAAATAGACTGAAGTTGGAGCATCAGTAACATCCATTTTGATTTTTGGTGCAGATAATTTCGCGTTGATGGTTCCATAACGTGGTAGGGCGTGAATGAACTCTCGAAGACGTTTGTCCTTCTTGCGTTTGAGTTGATTGTTGAATCTCGAAGCAAGAACGGCATTAATGCTATCTTCTGAAATAGCAATCACTTGATCAAGACCTTGGATAGTGGTTGTACTAGTTCTGAATGGAGCGGCGGCGGCCTTTTCGGCCTGGAAAGCTTTTTCATAATCTGTCATGATGACCTGCTGGATTCAAAGTGTGTAAAGTTACGAAAGAGAACTAAATAAATGGAAGGACGTGACAGGATGTTTTATCTGGGCACATCACTCAAAATGTCCAAAACCTGAGAGAGACAGAAGTATCCAATATCCACTATGTTGTACAGAATTCTACCCCGACACCGGTCATTCGCCTGGGCACCATGGCATCGGTTTTTTTCAGCTGAAAATGCCCATTATCCTTGAAACAAATCGTCCTGCATGAAGAATAGCTTTCCGAATATCGGCTTCTCCGAATCTTGTACTGCTCAGAGAACAACAAAAAAAAAAGGATCAGATGCAGGCAATCGGGTGATGCAATAAAATTATTGGAGGCCGGAACAAATCATAACTTCGCAGAAAGCCATCAAAGACTAGCAGTTGGGTAAGAAAGCAGCTGAAATGCGAGGCGGGACGATAAATTGGGCGGTGAAAGAAGAGCGAGCAATGATTCGTCCATTGCCATTGATCTTCCCTTGTTGAAAAAGGCTGCGCATCGGCCCTACCCAGGCTTACCGTCAACCTTATGCATTGCATAGAGTTGATGAACAAAGACTCCGCAAATGGGCTGTTGCATCACACCAATGCTTGTGAATTGCGTCTTCACAACTTGTCCTGCTTCCATTCGTTGCTCGCTACTTCTCAGCCCGTCCATGCACTGTCTGGCCAGATCTTTACTCCATCCTCTAGCTCTAAGAAAAAACAAATAAGTTGCCAATTACAGCAAGTGTGCCATCTGAAGGGGGGTTTGAGATACCCCGGATATGAGTTTGGTGTTTTCGTCTTCGATATTTTGATTCTCAAGATCGCAAACTTCTTCTGTAGTCTCAATAATTAACCCTCTCGCTTAGCGAAAGCATTTTCCATCAGACTTCAAATGACTACCAAAATCTCATATGATTATGAGCTGCTCCGTCAGCCTTTACCCTTGAAGACGTTGACTGGAGCTCTTCACTTCCGCGCTCTTCATGATGCTGCATTCAACACCATCATCTTTAGTGTCGATAGAGATGGGCGTCTCTTATTGATGATCCAGAAAGCAACCGGAGACACTAGTGTGTTTGACCTGACGATGCAATTGGCTTCACAAGCATCAGATAAAGTGAATGCCTTTGCAGTAAGCCAGGATAAGGACTTCAAGATATACCTAGCTTTTGCGACAGGCGATGGTAAGAGTGCAAGTAAACTCTGGGTTCTATCTGCTTTGCCCACTTCTTCGGAAAAGTGGTATGAAGCTATCAAGCCCGAAAATGCCTTTCAAAACTCTCAAACACAAGACAAAGTGATATCCAAGTTGCTTATTGTAAGCTAAGCCTGAAAATTTTATATGTCATGTACTGATGAAATACGTAGGGGAGCGTCGATGATGGTTCTGGTTATCCTTTTCTCGCAGCAGTATTCTCAAAAGTCGGGAGCTCCAAACAGGATGTTGTTCGTGCAGATATCGATATTGGAACCAAAACTTGGCAATGGACTGACGATCTCAGTTATCCATTCAATATAGACAGCATGACCGACTACTGCGTTGGAGCGATTCCTGGATCAACCGGAATCTTCGGTCTAGATTATACCCAAGGCAAGCCAAGAGTAACCTTTGCCGGGATCTCCAACAAGGGGGGCGGACGGCCTAGAGCACCAACTAGAGTGAACCTTCCAGTTGTTGCAAACCCCAAATGTATTGCTACAACTAGGGATGAAGATGGTTTGACAAACCTGCTTGTTGGTGGAGATGGCATTTTTCATATTGCATCCCAAAACTGCACCGACTCTGTCAATCCAGATACCGTCAGCCCACCTACCTTGTCAGATGCCAAATTGTGGGGAACAACAAAGCTGGAGATTGCCCAATCTGGTACTAACCTGGCGATTTGGGCCCTTAACGGGGACAAAAATATTGTCGGACAAAAAGCCAAGTTGAAGTTGAACGAAGATGAAGGATTCGACGAAATGAGAGGTGATGGTGATCCTGTCCCACTATTTTCTGCAGAAGCACAACTCTTCACCTATGATGCAGTTTTTGACCCAAAGACACAGACTCAGCAAGTATTCTGCCTCAAACAGGATGGCTCGGTTTCCTGCTTGCGACAAAGTGGAGATACGAAGGTGTGGGCCGAACAAGCATTGCGTATCCCCGACCCGGAAGATGTACAAGATATCAACACCTACGCCTGCAATATTCGATTCAGAGACTCCAATGACAAGCTTTTGTCAAAGACAAATGTTCTAATAAGCACTTCTAGTCAGATCTCTTGTCAGGTCAATGGAAACATAATGACGCTCAACACAACGAATACAAAAGTCAAAACTGATTCCAATGGTGTTCTCTCACTGGTGCTTCCTGCTCCTGACATGCATGTTCCCAGTGTCACCGTTTCAGGACCAGATGGAGTAGCGAATTCTTTCAACCCTGCCTTGAAGGTGATTACTAAATTGTCAGCATCAGTCCAATCAGGTAGCATTGATGGAGCCCGCGGGAAGAATAATGAGTTATTGTTTCCTAACCTTGATGAACAATCCAAGGCTGCGATCACTCAGATAAGTGCAAAGTTCATTGAGAAAGCGAACGGTGTCAGCAACACTACAGATGTCGCTAAATCAAGCACAATAGTGGCCGTCTCGGCCAGTGTCGCCGATGATCATGCATTCCTCTGGCACCTATGGCATGGCATCGTGTCCGGGGTAGAAAAAATTCTGGGATTCGCCTATGAAGCAGGAGTTTTCATCATCAGAACCGTCAAGAAAGTTTGGAAGTTCATCATTGATACGGCTGGACATGCTCTCAGTGCACTTTCTGGTCTATTCAAGCTTATTGGAGCTGCCATCGAGGATGCTATCACTTGGCTTGCTGAAAAGCTGGACTGGTCTGGTATACTGGACACTTGCGATATATTCAACGAGATTTTCGACACTGGATTCGATTTAGTCCAAGAACTTATAGCCGAGGGTGGTGATGCAGTGGACAAAGTCTTCGCAAGTGTTGAGAAAGAAGTCGGATCGTGGCATCTACCACCCGAGCTACCACAAAGTGTTGCCAGCCTCAAGCCAGATCTAGAGAAGGGCAAGAAATCTCAGAAGAATGATTTTTCGACCAGTCCCGGTTTCAATTGGCTTACCAATCACCTGGAGAGTGGAGATTCAAAGAAGAACATGGGCGATGCTTCAAAGCAAGCTGATTCTGCTGATTTCGCTAGTGTTCTCGAAAAAATCTACAATGATTTCTTCAAGCCACTCTGGGACAACTTCAAAGACACCCTCTCACACATATGGGATGACATCAAAGAGCTCTTCAATGGCAATTCTGACAAAACTTGGGGGCAAGTCTTGAAGAACATCGGGGTCGATATCTTACTTGGAATCATTCGAGGTATTCGAAAAGCCGTTCATGGTATATTGTCAGTCTCTGAAGCCTTCTTGTCATGGATCAGAGCCCTTCTGAACGAGAAAATTGACATTTGGGTGGTCACAAAGCTCTTCAAGAAGATTACCAAGGGCAAAGAACTCACTATAAAGAACTTGAGCTCGTTGATCCTGGCTATCCCAGCTACTTGGGCATTTAGGATAATCACCGGAAAAGGTCTGCGAGACTTCCCACAGATTGATCAGCTTCTTAAGGACATTCAGAGTGGTAAAAAGACTCCAAGCAGACAACTAACCGTGAATACCATCGAGCAAGGCTCGAATAATGGAACGGGGCCAGGAGTCGCAAATTCTCAAGCTTCTATCGCCCATCGTCAGATGCCTCGGCCACAGGCAGACATGATGCTAATGGCTGCACCCGTGCCGGACATGTCGATCAAAAACGACCCAAATAGCGAAAAGATTACCGGAGAAGATCCTAAAGTTCTCGACTTAAACAGTATCATGGAAAAGCCAAAGGTCCATTGGCTCAAGTATGTTTGGCGACTTGGAAATCTCGTCGTCGGTGCGGGTAAAATCGTGTACACCCTAATTGACACGGTCATCACCGGTTTCACATGGCGGACTCTAGGCCCGGATGTCCACACGGAAGAAGACGGCAAGTGGAAGAAAGGACCAGCGGTGTACGTTGCAATAGTCATGACATTTGGTACTTTCCCATTTGAAAAGTTTGCACGAAAACCCGCTGGTGTTACATTTCGCATGATTGCTTGGGGTGCCAACTCTACACTAAATATAATCAAAGCAGGTCTGCCAGAGATTGTGAAACCCGGCATCGCTGGATTGGCTGGTGTCATCGACATGATCTGTTATGTGATCGCACTCATCATCGAGGGCTCTGGTGGTGATGGTGCTCTGGAGTGGTCGCAAAGGCTACTCACCGATGCATGGGCAATAGGAAGCGCGTATAATAGTTTTACTGGTGCTAAGGAATTATGGGGTTTGAGTATTACAATCAGTGTGGGTGCGGTGATGAATGTTGAAGGAATAGTTCTAGCTGGGTTCCAGGTCGAGTATTTCGTTGACCATGGCTGGGACGAAAAGTACGATCCACCTTCATGGGCAACATCTATCAATGGATCTTTGCTCTGAGCGAGTACTTTCTTTCCATTGCATGTCGCGGAGGAGTCACAGCAAATCCCATCCCTTCAAACGCTCATTCCCATCAACAAATCGTCTACGCAAGACTCAAAGGAAACGAAATACACTGACCATGAGGCACCAAAAAGCTCAGCTGTAACTCAAGCTGGGTTTGTAGTGACTATGGGATTTGTACACTGTCTATGCACCCGGTGAGAGAGTTATTACGTCGGTAGATGTGTCGCTCTCATCAAATAATCTTCTTGCGCTAGAGCCAACTGGTTTTGCTGAATTAGTTAGCAGGTGCCACACCAGAGATGTTCATTTGCAGGACCGGGTATAGCACTAGCTCATCAGTTAATCTAGTAAAATAAAAGGCTTTGTAAAGAACCATGCTCATTCCTCACAGCTGTATCAATATCTGTAGCTCACTTCAGAATTCGTGCTTGGTGGTCGATAGAGGTTTTTCGAAGTTAATTACCTGAGATGTTGGCATTGCCGGAGGTCTGGTTATACCATCAACGGTTTGATCACAGATAGGATCATATAACGCTTTGCCTGAGATACGGCTTGGTTTGTGATTTGCTTAGTGATGGCTCAGTTTTAAACCCTGTATACCCAGTTTCAAAAGCGGAAAATAAAGATTGATGAGGTGAATTTGACTCTTGGAGTGTCTAGCTATATATCATATAAAAAACCCAATCAAAAAAAATTATATATATAAAAAAAAAAAAACAGATTCAAGCTTAATAAACTTTAGCTTTTATTTCTGCGTAATTATTTCTTTATTTAGAAGTCTTAGATAAACTAGTTTTTATTTTATTATAGCTAGTCATGCTATATCACGGTCTTCGTATATATAAACTCTTCCATACCTTCCTTAGCATTAAACCGACCCTAGCCGCTGTTGTTCATTCCTCCGAAAGATACACTTTCCGCGCTATTAATCGTCATTAAGTTGATATAAACCTATTATCAGAATTCTGGTCACTAGCAATGAAATATATGATCATTAAATAATAATCTTAGAGACAAATGATAACCTCGGTCCAGGGATATAGAAATTGTAGATTGATTAAAAAGAGGAGATTAATAAAAGGCTACTTTTCTACGAACTGTTTAATAACAGTATATCTATTCAAAGAATTTCTTGCAGCTTTTGATTTGGAGCTTTCAAGATATGTCTTAGTAACGTCTAGAGCTTTTCTTTCAGTCTACTCTTGTTGATTATCAGTGCTGTGTATCATATATCAGTAACTTCGGTTCTCCGACTTTCCTCCACACTCAACCTGTCACTATAGTACCAACTTCAGCTTATCAAAGTTCCAGCTCAACAGATTCTCGTAGTTGGCTTGTTGCATTTAGTGTCTGTATCGTGGGCTAGAAATACTTTGCATTTTCGATCTCGGCGATTACTTGACTGAAAAGGCATGTATCTAGCATTACATAATATACCGAAGAACGAGCGAGTTAAGTTACAACCTTCTTACTATAGAATTTCAAATCTATTTTACTCTAAATTCCACCTTTCTAAGTAATGCACTTTGCTGCGCACACGATTCTGCCTTGCCATGTTTTAAATTTCCCCGATATTTAGAAACGAATCTTGATACTAACTCTATTACATGCAAGCCTTATATAAGCATTACTAGGAAAAGCACCGAACGTCGTATTCTATTCTCTAACATAATATTGGTAGTAAAAAAGTTGCACTATATCTTGTATTAATAGTAGCATTCGTAAGAAGAAGCACCAGTCACCTTTCCGAACGGAAACGGATTTTTTTCATGTTAGGATTGGCGTGTGATACTGTGCTGTTATTGAGATACGGGGAACCGAAAATCTCAATTAAAATCAGCATTTCAGTACCTACCTAGTAACGTAGGTCTTCTTTTTCGGTGGGGTTGTGTCCTTGTAGTAAATTGGCTATTTTTGCTTCATCTCTTTTTATTTCATTGACTTTATCTACCTAGTCATTATTATTCCCAGAGCCCTTCATGCTATTCAGGAAGCTTCGATGTGCCTCCAGACAGAATCCATCTTGTCTCATTCGCCAGTCGGCTAGTAGTCGCGTAAGACATCTTCCGGTCAGTGCCTCGCTCCTTCTTTATTCTCCAAGTAAGTTCCAGGTAAGTAGGCAGAGACCTTTTGCAGAGCAATCGGATGCCACAGCTTCTCTTTACAGTACATCTCATCTTGCTTCAGCTTATCCATCCCCATCTTCTGGGCCTCGCAAACAGCCACAACAATGAACATCACCACCTCCACCGTGGTCCAACTGGGAGATATTGCATATTACATGCGTCAAGAAGCAGAGGTACGTGCCACCAAGATTCAATTCCCAAAGTTGGATAAATCTGACTTCCTCTGTGTCATAGCCTACACCATCAGCTGGAAATGGCCAAGCCGACCAGCCTTGCACAGTCCTCCAATTTGGAATAACTTACTTAACAGAAGGCTTTCTCAAAAGTACTATTGTACGCTTCAAGAATTGCGACGATGTTTGGTCAAAGCGATTCTTACTCAACATTGTTTTGCAAATTGACAACGAAGAAATCGACAGCGAAGAATTACTACCACCCCATTCCGCAATACAACCAGATACAAAGAAGTTTCTCAAAATGCTAGGGAATCAAGATGTATACGCAATCCGAGTTCCACGTCATTCTGCAGCTCCTGAGGGTCCCTACTTCCTCAGAAATGGGAAGCTCCACGCAGCTTATCGGTTGTACCCAGATACAGCTGGAGCATTTATCGTTTCCACAGTCCCAAAAGGACATGATCCATTCCAGTGAGTTGATTAGAGCATTTTCAGACCCAATCTAATATGTTTTTTGTAGGTACCAATCCTTGAACGCCACTGCGTACGGCGAGACATTTCCATCCTCTTTAACGATTGCCGTGCCTTCTCGCTTGTACTTTACCCCTACCAAAGAGAAGCCATGTGCAGGAAAACGAGTAGGCATCATTGACGTAATTGATCTGAAAGGACTTCGCACGGGAGCTTCTTGTCGTGCATACACGCAGTTATATAGTCCACGAAGCAAAAACGCCGCAGTGGTACAAAAGCTACTAGACCAAGGTTTTGTAATCGTCGGCAAAACAAAAACCACACAGTTTGCCGATTGTGAATCCCCAACTGGGGAGTGGATGGACTACCAGGCTCCATTCAATCCGGTTGCTGATGGATATCAGAGACCGAATGGCGGTAGCGCTGGAAGTGCTGCTGCTGTAGCGTCATATCCATGGTTAGACTTTGCCATTGGAACTGACAGTACGTATTTTTACTTGTTTTGTGGTGTTCGACGATAACATTTCGAGTAGCTTCAGGAGGCACTCGAGCACCAGCGGCTGCCCAGGGCATTTTTGGTATAAGACCAACTTTGGGTACTTGTAGTTTTGAAGGTATCATACCGTATTCCAGGCAAGTGCCATGTATTCATTCTTAATCTTCACTACTAATGATTTGGTATTAGTGAATTTGACACACTTGGTGGCTTTGCTAGAGATGCAGGTTCTTTGACTATTCTTGCGAAGGCACTCTATGGTTCTACTAGTACTTTCAGAACCAATGTAAGCAGTATCAATAATAGCTTTTCTTTCACACAAATCCAAGATACTAAATCCAAGCAACAGAAGCCCAAAACCATCTTATACCCAGAACAATATTGGCCAGTCGCTCATCCAGAGTCCCAAGCAGTGTTTGAGAGCTTCCTCACCGATCTAGAAAATTACCTAGATGTCAAGCGAACACCGATAAATCTGGAAGATATGTGGCAGTCGACGAAGCCTGTGGATACAGATTTATCACTTCAAGATTACCTAAAACACATCTTTGCATGGGTAGCGCATCCGGACCAATGGGACTCCTCCTTTTTGAAACAATTTCTCCGCGACTACCAAACCATTCACAGGAAACCACCTCTGCTGAATCCTCAGTTGGAATTCAAGACGTAAGTTTGTTCCTAAATCAAAAATACAAACCTCTAAAAGTATTACAAATAGGAGAAATGTACTTTCTGCGTCGCCAGTAAACAGAGAAAACGGCTTGGAATCACTGTATATGTTTCGATTTTGGTTTGAAGAAAACATCATCCCTCATTCGACAGATGGTAACTCAGACATAATTCTCATAACTCCTTGGACACACGGTCAACCTGATTACCGTGATAAGAATCGAGCTGACCCAAAGAAATCCACTGGTACTGAATCTTTCTTCTATGATATTTCTTCTTATGCTATGACACCGGAGATTATTGTTCCTGGTGAGTTTGTGCTTGAAGATTATGCTATGCAGGGTTTTATTGGCCAATTTATAATAGTTGGTAAGACTTGGTACGTCTCGAAAGTTACGAATGCGAAGGAATGGCTCCCAACCTGCGTTGGGATTACGGGGGCTAAGGGTACTGATTTTATGCTTGCTGAGTTTCTTAGAGATTTTTGGGGTACACGTATGTCGGCTATGATGGAGTTGAAGTAATTCCTCTAGAAGAATCGTATGAAAGTGGAACTCATGAGAAAGTCTTTGAAGAACATGCGCAGACTTGTATGTAATAACTTGCGTTTGGAGACTCTTGGGGAGAGCAGTTTGGTTGCAGAGAGCTACTGAGCTTTTTTACCTTGAAGTTGGTAGAAGAATGACATTGCTATGAGCTTCAAGTTACATGAGTCTTGAAATATGAATTCTGCAGCTATTGCCAGAGATTCAAACCGTGGTTAGTGATTTGGGGACCAGGTTGGCAAGCTTATAAAGGGCTTAGGTTATGAATTCAGGAAAAGAAACTTATTTAGCTTGAATAATTGTTAGAGCTATGCTAATAAGTATATGTACCAAGATTGCACATACGTATTTAAAGTAGAAATCTCATGTTATCCCACCCTTTCACTTTAAGGCCAAATCCATCAAACAGATGATTTATAAGTGTCGGTTGACTCCATCAACCTATTCGACAAGCACCTTTCACTAATCAGTGGAAGTGCCTATTGTCGAATTCGTAGTTGTATTGTAGTTGGTAGTTGGTTCTTAACTAAGAAGTCCTTGATATAGTTATCTACGCGCACAAAGACTAAACCTAATTAGGCTAGATGGAATCAATGCTAGTAATTATACCAACAATAAGCTTGTCCGGATTATTCCCTTCTTAGCCCTTGACTGAGAGGTGTTCAAAATCCGAAGTTAGATCACTAAGAACGATCTTCAATTGAAAATAAAAACGATTGATTGTAAAGAGATCAAGTTTCCATGTAGCCTTCCTGCCTTTCCTATTGATTCCTATTCCCAATTACACAGACAACTTTTCAAGAGTCAGATCTCCTTTAGTGCTTCTTCTTCTCCTAAAACCTAACCTAACCTCCAAACCCTTCTTCCACTTTTCGAGTCCGTCATCGCCAAAGCCACCAATAAACTTGACTAGTTCTCCTCGATTCTCCTCGAATGCTTTTTCGGTACCTTTAAGCATGTCCTTGATACTCGGCTTGTCTCTGGTTGAGTCCCAGGCTTTTGCTCCGGCTATTAATCCTGGGTGAATCTTTGCGTTAGCCCCAGCGACATCATTGAAGTCGGCACCAAATGCCGAAAACAGATTTAAAAACCCATTCATCTCGTTATCAGCGCCAGAAATTATGTCTAACTGCATTCTCTTTTGATAACCAAAGTCCTTGAAGACTTTCTGTTCGGGGTTATTTGTGGAAAATTTCTCAACTCGTGGCAGGAAAATGTTCCAAGGTACAACCGGTTCGTAGTAGTAGCCGTATTGAGACCCAGAAAGGTCTAGCGCATAGGTTTCCTTACTGTGTTTGAGCGTCACGGTCGTAATATTGTGTGGTTCGAGCATGACTTTGTCATTTGGACCCTTGAGTTTGAGTCCTCCAGGGTTGATGGTTAATCGTGGTGGGTTGGCGAATATTAGTGTTACTTCTTTCATTGTGGCGATGTCTATTTCAATTTTGAAATTTGTCAATTAGCGATGTCTACTGTGAGGAGTTTGAACTTTGAGACTGATCATTTCTTCTTTCATGACGAAAAAAAAAGAAGACGATTGCAAAGTGATTATCAAAGGAGAAGACTTCACATTCATTGAAGCCAGAAAGCTAAAGAAAGGATTGATACCTACCAGAAAGTAAATACCAAACCAAATCATCCATCCAAGCAATTTCGGTGCAAGCACTATGGCACAAAACAGCCATCTTATCTTCCTTCTTCGCAATCACCTTCTTTCCAGGAAACGGAAAGAATACCTGTTTGATACGACTGCCATAAACTCCATCATGAACAAGTAGCTTTCCATCACGTTCCTCAATCCGGGAGATCAACTTGTCGAACATCTTCTCTCTGTACACGAGGAAGATATCTTGTAGAAGCGAGCCAGCGCGGTAAAGGTATTTGCGAGTTTGGAAAGTCTTGCAGTGAGGCTTATGAGTGGACCAGTGGGACTTTTGACAATTTGTGCTGCAGTAGTAAGCTTTCTGAGCGGTATCAGTTTTGTGGATGATTGGTGCATCTTTACAGCCACTGCAGGCCTGGTTGGCTGGTTTGTGGCAGTTGGCGCATGTTCGGGACTCTTGTGCTTCGGGGATTGATGGCGCCATTGTTGGGTTTTGGGACTTTGGAGTTGATGATGACATCTTGTCTTCACTTTGGGAATCCGAAGTTGAGTTGTTGGAGAGGAAGCTGGATAGGTGTTGTATCTTGTAAGGATGTCAGCTTTAGGCTAGTTTAGTGTTGGTGTGCTGCGTTGGATGTAGATGAGATGAAACTTGCCTTTGAGATTGATATTGTTAATTGGATTTGATTTGGAGTTGAAAGTTTCGAGCGAGATTTTCTCTAAGGCTGTTTTCGTTGTACTTGCGTATCAGCTTCTGCTGTGATAGAGAAGCTGTACAAGAGTTTGATCTGCTTTCTTCGTCGTGTCTTTGAAGAAGATAGTGCCGAGAGAATCGAAGAGAAATTGAGATTGGGAATCAAGTTTGTTCATGGATGAAGTTTTTTAAGCTACCTAATCTTCCTAAGACGAAGCAAAATGGGTGGGAAAGGAATTGCAGGAATGATTTTGTCTTGTCGGTTACTTTTCCTGTAAAGAAATTCCATAGATGGAATGACAACACGGACCCCGCGAGCAGCACGAAAATAATTGACAAAAGAGTCTTGTAACTACCAGAAATTTAAATAAACTCTTTATTCTTTTAGCTGTGCTTCGTCTTCTAAGTCTCTGACTTTTCAGGATGAGGAAATTTATGCTTGTTGATTGATTGTTTGGTTGCACTCCACAAAATACCTTGGATTTAGTCATGATGAAGAACTTACATCCACTGCATTAATATTAAATATTCAATAAGACTTAGATTTAAATTAGTTTGGAATAAAGAGTGCTAGGTGGAGTCGTTCTTAGCAGTGTTTCGTCTCAAACCCTTTACCATCTCGCTTAGCCCTCAAAAAAATCAACAACAAAACACCAAAACGAAAACACCAAAGAAAGAGACAAAAAAAGATAAAAGACAAAAAGGCTACAATCATAATACCATTCTATTAATACAAAATTCAACACCACCAACAAAAACAAACACGGCAGCAACCCAATAAGCGGTCACTCTGTGGTGGGACTAACCTGGGGATAACAACTGGCGCCGCAAGTACCTTAGTACGGGGACGAACAACATATGTTTGCTCGAGTTCATAATTTCAAACTTCTTGTTTGGGATTTTATATGGATTTGAGGTTGTGGTGGCCTTGCTCTTGGAAATTGAGGCCTTGCATTTGAATAAGGTAGGTATCAAAGCAAAGCGCGAAATTAAGCGAGAGCGACTTCAACTTGATTAAGATAGGTATGTATGTATTGAGAACAGGAAGGAAGCCTGGGATCGATATTATGCTTTGTACTTGTTGCGGAAGGCGATACATATACAAGAAGATTTTGAGGGTCTGAGATGGAAGCTCTCCAACGATACAATCAGAAGTGGTTTCCTCGATTTCTCTCGCTTAATGAATATGTCAATTCACTACAGTACTCGAAATTAATTATAACTAAAGTAACTATAAAATGATTTACTTTTATACCCTCGTTTTATGTTTCTTGTAACTTAAGTCTTGGATATGATAATAACCAGAAATTGGCGACAATTCCATTGCTCGTTCTATAGTATTCCTCGCTTAATCTATTCTGTTATTGCATGGCTTTTGTACTGTTAGTAGGAGTTGATGCTTGGGCTTACACACTCTCTTAGACATATATTTCCTATGTTACCATGAGATCTGGCGTTCATAATTATTGAGGTTTCATTACATTGTTGCTATGTACTTAGTTCTTGCCATTGTGTAATTAGTTTTGACAAGCTTTAGTCAGGGCAATATATCCACCCCCTCCTGTTTTCATCGGTCTGGCTGTAGTTGGCGATATATGTGTCGGCTATTGCGTTTCTCTCATCTTGGGCTTCTTTCTTCTTCTAGGGTTTCATGTCATTTTCGAATGTTTCTCCAGACGTTTTGGGTGTTTCAGTCATCTTCTTAGGATCTATATACTCCATTGTCAGGCTGATAGAGCTCGCGGAGCTCCGTCACGTTCCCCGTTTTAGCCTTCCTGCAACTTACTTACTCTGCGAGGCTATAGGGACTTGTACAGTATAGACAGAGCCGCTACAGCGGAGATGGAACCCGTACAATATTAACTTGGCTTGTTTGTCTCATTAGAACCTTAGAATCGATCAAACCACTGGATTGATGTTTCTTATAGTTGACTGAATGATACTACTCTCCCTATAAATATCAGGCAGGTGACTACAACCTGAGACTACAATAGTTCCAACTAACCCGCTAATTGACGGAACACGTCACGGAACACTGCAATGACTACAGCTCAATACTAAACAACTCCTTTATGGAAAACTTAACTCCACTAGAAAGTCTTGTCCTTATCAAGGCCCAAAATTAAATACATATAAGCTAAGTCGTTTCGGACTTGAAGCCACTAAAGAATCTCACATAATTTCTATCAGGAAAATCTGTTGCCAATTTGTGCTTTGCTGTCAAGTTGACTTCATCAGAGCTACAGAATAGGTTGATTTACAAACGAATTCCCTATCGAGTCAGTCAAATATTTTTAGCCAGTCATTAATTAATTAGAAGAAGACATATAATACGCGACCTCGGTGTGCATCGACCTCTTTTCGTAAAAGTCCCAGATGAAACAGGAAACCTACGGTAAGAATCAACTCGGAGATGAAAAAGTCTGCGGGCTGGCCAAAATTATGATTCATTTCGACTGCCGTCACAGACTTGTCTTTGCCTTTGAAATGTACGTTCGATTGGTAGTCGCCATACTCCTTGGTCGCAATCTCGTCAGAGTCGTACATGAGTTGCAGAATTTGTTCTCCAGACATCTCTTTAGTGGTATACGAGCTACTGCGATTCTGTTGTTTTATTTAGATATGGTAGCTAGACAAACTTAAGTCGCTGTATAACACAACTCGACGAATCAACAAAGAGAATACAGGTGAAGAGAAGAGTAATCGAAGTTTCTGAGGTTTATTTAAGAGCTTAAGATGTTGTTGAGGCGGGTTAGGGAAGGAAGATATTAGTTCTTTTGGTGCTTGGTAATAACCTGTCGATATAATATTATTTAAATCAGACTCCAAGTAAGAGAAATAGAAATAGAAGGAGAGCAAAGCGGATGTAAGAAACAGGGGCCTGAAATCACTGGTTCTTGGTATTGTACCTGGTGAGTCGTAGGAGAGACATTGAGGTTGTGAAGGCTGATCCATGTTTTTTCTTCCCCTTTGGAGGTACCGCGGTGTCTGGTACTTAATAGGAGTAACTTTCGTAGATAGTAAGGCCATGAGTAGTGTATAACACAGGGATAAGTTGGGGATGACTGAAACGTCGCGGGTCACGGAGTTACTTTAGGATCCTGAGCTCTTCTGGATAGATGACTTCCTCTGGATGGTTGGAATGGCATTGGCGATTCAAATTCAAATGTCTCATAAGCGAGTGTAGTTTGTATCAGTTCATATCTTTGATTCGAGAGAGGAAGTTACGAGGCGAAGACCACCATAGACCGAACTCCCAAATTCGAAACATCAAAGCCATAACTTCATGTTCATTTCATATCTCGTGTATTCATTACTCTGATCCATCAGTCTGATTTGGGATTACTCCCATCCAACCATCCATTCGAAACGCCAGGTCAATATGTGTGGGGTCGAAAGTTGATTTTTATGTTGTCATCGGTTTACTCTAGAAAACAAGTTAGCATAAAGCACATGATTAGATGGAAGGTGAGAAGTTCATATACCTTAAGAAGGACGTGACAAACCCTCCTCTGGGACCATGACCTCAGCGAGATCGAATTCGGCCTTGAGACTGTCGCGTAGACCAATTGGAATGCCAGTCTTATAGCGTTCTACCAGCTCAACGATCATCTGATGAGGGTAGTGTTCTGGAGTAGCCGAGATCTGCCAGGAGTTGGGAGCCCAGGCACACATCTCGATAAGAAGACGGCGGAGTGGAGAATCTGGGGTTCTCGTAAAGGTATAGACCCAGCCGTAGCAATTTGGGGACACACAACACCGGTGAAGCAGTTCTCGTGCTCCTCGTAGATTGTCTTGACGACGAGGTTGGCAAGAGCAGGGATCTGGAAGGTCTCTGCGAGAACCCAAAGCTCACAAAGATCCATGTCTTGGTGGCTGCAGGCACTGAGGTGGTCGACAACAAACTTATGCTCGGACTCTTCCATTTGGCCTAGAGCGTGATCATGAGTCACCTTGAGGTCGAGCTTCTGAGTGTAGATCCAAGAAGCGAAGAGACGGAAAGCACTTGGGCTTGTATCCTTGACTTGGTACGTGTTGAGGGGACCCCCAGCGATACCTCCTCCATTCTCAGCTGGATTGCCAAAAGCAACTCGAAGAACCGGCGAGTAGCGCATAGCGAACTCGCGGTGGACCTATTGAGCGATGTCAGCTTCATGACTGCGAAGGTAGTGGTGAGATCATAGAAAGTGAGATTACGAGTCGTGAAGCAGCAGCTGATGGCAATGGAAGCATCTCCGTGATCTTGAAATGCTGTGGTGACGAAAATGCTATGATGTGGTGAACATATCCAAGACAAGGCGAACGCATGGCCCCATGAGCGAAGGCAGCATCCAATTGAGAACAGCTTCAGAGATGAGATAGCAAAGATGATGAAGATTAAACATACCACGAACTTCACTCCAAGCTGTCCAACGAAGAAGGTGACCATCTGATCTGGAGCCCTGCATCCCAATGTCAGTCAACTTCAACTTCGACACAGATCGCCTAGCGCGATCTGTTCAGAGGGATACATACGAGAAGCTAGTACCCTTGTTCAAGTTGTTGTTGCTTTGCTTAGAGATGATAGCGAGCTCAGTCGACGTGACGCCATTTCCAGAGTCTTTGTTTGTACCCATCGTTGCGTTTGTGTTGTTGTTGTTATTGGTGGTGGTGATGGTGGTGATGGCGGTGATGGCGGTGGTGGAGGGTTTCATTGTTTTGGTCCAGATTTGGCGGTCGTTGTTGGCGAAGGCGGCGGAGGATTTAGGAACCGGCCTCTGTTTTTGGACAACCTGGAAAATGAGATAGCATACTTTGATGATCATCGAGTCTGGTAAATCATCTATATCCGTCCACTGCTGCTTTTCTGGGTGCGTAGCGGTCATGGTCGCTGCGGTGAATGACTATTTGTCTCGCAAGGAAAGTCAGGATTGAATAGGACAGAAATGAATAAGGAAATAGATACTTTACTTCCCTCAACCAACCAAGCAGGGCTAAACTTCCTCCAAGCTACTCATCTGGATCCAAAAATTAGTTCCTCACTAGAAGCAATCAACCATCATTCAAAAGATCGGCATCAAAAATACCCATATTGATTCAAGCTGAGAACGTAACCATACATCCGTTGAGTCTCATTCTCCTCACTACCTAATCAACGCAGTTCGATATGCTCAAGTTGCAAGAGAGTAGTTTATCAGGTAGGACAGGGAATTATTTATTTTACGGCGAATAGGAGGGTTCTTTGTAATGTAATTTCTTGTTGTGTTATTTAGAATACCTACCTAATTAATAATAAAGCCCTTCCAAGAGACTTTGGATTCTACTAGCTCTCTCTTTTGTAGTCTTGGTCTTGGTCTTGGTCTTTCTTTGTATTAGTTTTTAGGCTGATGTTCAAGCGACATCCATATTGCCCAACTAGTACAAGTGACGGCTCTACAAGTGATGGTAATGCGAACGAAGTTGCACTAGTACCAAAAGCCAATGTGGATTTGTTCTCTTGGGAGTATGGTTGCAGGAGGCCGAGTTTTCCATGTCTCGAGATATGAGTGCGTGTTCGAGCCCTGGTCAACATATGATCCTTCCCCAGTCCGGCCTTATGAATGTCGAATTTACAGCTGGGTACCGGGCATCCTGGTTGTGTGAGGTCCTCGTGAGACACAAATATGTTCTCCAGGCCTTCACCGAATGTCGATAACAGAAGATGTTGGATTGCCTTGACACTAGGGAAATTTCACCATATAACGTTTCAGCATCCAATTGCAGCGGATATTGGTGGGAGTCGCGGAGGTATATTACTGACTTGGTATCAGAGTTCTCCACGAACAGGCGCTGTTGCTTGTCCTTGTGACCAGAGTGAGTAGCACCCAATAACGCGTCCTGTAAAGAGTTGTTAGATTTGGAATAGATTACAAAAGGAGTAACATACCAGCTCCTGATATTCCATGAGATCATGAGAACTGAATCCCATATCTTCGTCTCTACCTTCGTCAAGTTCTAGGTCATTGAGAAACATGCTAAAACTTTGATAAAAGTCATTTTCAGCGCCGTCCTGCTAAGTTGTAAGTAAAGTTTATCTCCAAGGAACAGGAACTATATACTATATTATCTCGAGTCTCTAATATCAGAGGTTTATCTCCTGCTTGACTAGATATTACAACTTGGTCTTTGAGAATGTCCCGTTGACTGGAGGCAGTGACATTGACGGAATGATGTAATCAATACGTACTTCATAAAGGATTGTGAGAAGATACTAGATTGTCAGAAGTTACTGGACGAGAAGGTTCTTTGTGTAAAGATGCCCATCTCTCAAGGAATTGGAACAAGTTATGTCAAGTAAGTTATGTCAAGTAGGATGATCTTGAACCTGTTTATACTTAGAGCGATTTAAATCCTTTAAACCATCTGAATCCTGGAAGGCCACTCCGTTGTTCGAACCATTCTAGTCCTCAGTTATGTTTAGATGCTCTGAGTCCGAATCCTTGGAGGCTGGCTACCTGATTCTCCGAAGTGTCTTAGTTCTTCAGATTGTTATTTGTAGCAGGGCCAGGGGCTGCATTTGATCTTCGCTTAGCTTTTTGTATCAAGTCAAGTCATCGATTACCTGTTAGTCCATACGCTTTTGTCATAGGGACTTTGTAGCACAAGCATTCTTACGTTTTAAGCTTTAGTTTACGTTCTGGTGGTTTCCAGGAGGCTGAACTTGAAAGGCGTTGATCGCTGTGTAAGGGTTCATATTTCCAAAACCTGTAACATGGGGCATATTCCAACTGCGAAATGCTCTACCCTGGATCATATTCAGTGCTATATACGGATCCATATTTCCAAATCCACCAGCTGGCTGGTTGTAGAAGGAGTTGAAATCTCCGGCAAGCAGTATCAACTTAGTCGGACTTTATGCTGTCTTCCGAGGAGTTGCCATCGCCAGCTAGATTATGATAGTATTGTAAGGTGAGGCTACAGAAAGAGACGAAGGGTAGCTTACATCCTATGAGCACTCGCACCTCGCTTTAAAATAGTCTCTTTCTTAGATTTTTTACTTATCCATCGCCTACGTGACTGCAAAAAGTTCTGTCAGTATAATATTTAAACAGGTATAGTTGCAGATAGTGGGAGACTCAATGCCACAAAGATCTTCAGAAGCAAAGATGAAGTGAATCAGTGATTGTAGAGAGTACCAGACCCAATAAATACCACAAAGATGAAGAAGAAGCTATATAAATACAGTACGAGGAGTCAAGAGATTTCCAAACGTACCTTCGGTCATTACTAGTCGGAACACCCATAGCTCCATACACCATCGAGGCCTCGATGAACAATAAAGCTTAATCGTACTGGAGGGGTCGAAGTGTACTTGACGAGCTTGTGAAGCAGAGGCGCTAAGGAAGATGAAGAGAAACAGAGAGATTAACACAGTAACACGCCTTGTTTGTGCTCCTGAATTGAAATTAGGGAGGAGAAAAGGTTGAGGTAGTTTGAGATAAAGGTATAAAGTATTATTTCCCTCTAACTACAAACCTTAGGAACTTGCAAAACAAAACACAAGACTTTGATGTATCTTGAATATTTTGTAAAAGAAAGAAGAGCAACTTTCGATGTATACTTGAACACCAAAGAGATATATGAACACTTCTTAAATTTTCATCTTTATAATAACTCCCTTCCTTCTTAAATACCCTAACTATAAATTGTAAATGCTATCATTGTACGTAAAAATCATCAACGCTAATGGAGTACGCCATGCCATCCCAAAACTCTATACAACCAAAAGCCAACAACCAATAACCAATATGAACACCCTGCTTCCCTCCCCTCCCCTTCTCTCACCTCCCCTCATCCTTCATCACACGAATCTCACCTCCTCTGATAAAACTCCCTCCTCCTCCCCCCATCCTCAACAACAACCCGTTCCCTCTCAATCAACCGTCCACTAGTCCTCGGATTACTCTCATAAGTAATACTACGACTCCTCTCCCTCCTAGGCGCCGTACCCTCAACATACCGATAAGTATCCGGTGGTTCCTCAATCGGTAAACGGTGTGGAGAAGGAGGAGGAGCACCTAACCCACGAATACGCTCCCGTTCTCTCTCAATATAAACCTCTCTCTCCTCACCACCCCTCGAACTCTTCTTCTCATGCCGGTATTCACTCTTGCTATCCCTAACACTCCTACTTCTGCGGCTTCCGGCAACCGAACTCCTGCTGACCTTAGGACTGATACCCTCTTCGACTTCTACCAGTTCTACTCTGGCTGGCGGTGCTGGCGCAGGTGGAGGAGGTGGTGTGGGTTCTTTTACGATTTTGGGCACTGAGGCTCGGGGTGCTGGTGCTTGTACGTATTGGGCTGGTGGTGGTTCGTTAACGATTACAGTTTCGGAGATGCGCGTTCGCGTTGCGCTGCGTCGCGGGGAGGGCGTGCGAGCGACATAGACCTTTCGAATAGGCCGACGATCGACAAATTCGATTGGGGGTTCCCTTCTGGGACGCACTGTTGGGGAAGATGTCAGCTGGCTTACTCTAAAAATTGCTGCCGGAAAAGTTGGATAGAGGAGACATGCTTACTGAGACACATGGTGAAGGATATGTAAATTTTTTCCTACCGCTTACACAAGTAGAAAAGCACGAAGCAAGAAGTGAGCTTTGAGCTTTGAGCTTTGAGCAAAGCTGTTCTCGTAAGGTCGTACGTTATTGAGGCGGATGTCCGTTGTCAATTTGATTCCACCCTCCAAGAAGCAACCTGGTAGTAAGCTTGCTTCTAGTGTGCAGCAGCTTCCCAGGAAAATAACCAACTCTAGAACAGTTGATGCAAGCTTTATGCACTGGATCCAAAAGCAGTCGTCCCTGCAGCTGGGAGAGGCAGGATAGCGGAGTCAAGTTCCGGTTCCCAAATTCTAGTCGCTAGTCGTCTATCTATCGGGACTGTCTGTCTCTGTTCGGTGACGGGAGCTCGTATTCTCAAGTCAGGCTAGAAGGTGACAACAAAGTACAAGAGTAGTAGTAGTGACGGTACATGTGCAAAGATATCGACAGCCATTATATATATATATATATACGTAGCACAGCAGGAGGAAGAAGCAAGTATATATGGTAGGTAAGGCAAGGTAGGGCAGGGCTGGACAGGGCAAGCGGGATCGCAGATTGGGTGGTTGGGCACGAGAGGGTTTTTGGCTAGAATTGGGTTGGTTGGGTTTGGATTGGGTAGGTATCCAACACATCCAAGACTGACACTGACTGGGATGCGCCTGAGCCCATGGTCCCATGGTGTTGTGTGACGGGTGCTGTGACCAAGGAAAAACTTGGACCATGGCTTATGTCATCCAAGGGTAGCCTTGCATACCCATTCGCCTACTGCAGAGTGAGGCTGCCGGCCTAGAATAGGGAGGCGAGCGAGGCGCTTAGGGGGGGGGCTGTCTCGGTTAAAGTGTGGTCTTTGTGCCCAGGGCCAGGCCGGAAAGTCTGGATGTGAGGAGAGTAAAGTGGAATAACCTCAAGTACTCACTCACTCACTCACTCACTCACTCACTCAATCAGTCACTCACACACTCACTCAGTAACGTGCATCCACAGCTAAGACGCACGCAAGACAAGCAGGATCCATACATAGGAAGCCGAAGTCAATTCATTCAATCTGTTGACAACTTAAAACTAAGCCAAACACACTCTCTCTCACCACCACTCAACCCACTTTAGTCCTTCACCTGATTTCAATATCAATTCGCGCAATGCCAGTTAATTCTTCAACGAGGTCTCTCCCATTCCCCTCCAACACGATGCGGCTTCGATAACTGCACGAAGATCTCGACGAGTGATAATAGATTGCCCCACCATGGTGGGCACTCATGACCATAGTATCCATCTCTTCAGGTGGGTTCCCATCAATATACCTCTCCATACCAGGCAGATCCTCCATAAGAACATCGCCATCTGCATCATTAGTTTCATCCGAATCATAGTTAAAGGCATCACCTCGTATCGAGAATTCAGTCTTAAAAAGGCTCGAGGTGCTGGAAGAAGCCGTTCCATCGAAGGAGGCAGTCGTGATCCCGCTGTATGTTCTGGGCGAGGCGTCATCCTGAAGATCAAAAGTTTCTGTGGAGAACGACGTTGTTGGTGCATCAGGCATTTCCACATTCCCATCGCTATCGCATTCCCTGATAGTCCCGTCCTTTACAACCAATCTCCGATTCACACACCATTTGGCCTTCCGTCATTGATACGCCAGACTCTGGCAGATCCTTCTTTGCTAAGTGCCCAGACTGCCATATCCGGACCAGAATCAATCGCAAGATCAACCAATCCACGACAAGTGCCGATCTTCTGTCCTCTTACCCCAATAGGCCATATACTTCTTGGCATGATCCCCGGTTGAGGGTTCTGCATATGATATAGCCAATCTTGTGTTGACTCATCGGGCCACCACTCAACCCATGGCATCTTTTGAATCTCTCGTGGTGAAGTAGGTCCAACCCAATGCGTACCACCAAGTACAGATTGTGGCGAGGAACCCGCCGTAAATACATCTCCAGGGACTGAAAATAGCCAAACGCTCTGCTCGTCGCCAACTCCATACGCCGCAACGACTCTCACACCATGTTTGAGGTTAGATCCGGTAGCATAACAAACTGGACTACCCTCATCGGGAGGTCCTTTGAACCAAATCTTCCTAAGTAGCTTAGTTGGCCCACCGATAGGCGCGTCACTGCCCAAGCACAGTAGTCCTGTTCCAGGGTCAGTAAATAGGATGTGATATCCGTCACTGACAGGAATTGCTCGGTAGTGATCTGAACCATCTCTCCATCCACTCTCGGGTCTCGATAGAGTAACGCTCCCAGTTCGACCAAAGAAGCTTTTGTGAGCCTCTCCGCCACTTTCTTGGTTGTTGAACCCCCATCCAAGCCTTTGCCAGAATGGGCTTTGGCGTGTGCTACTCCCAAATGCACGTACCCCGATGGCAGGTCTCTCGCCTGGTCTTGCGGCACTACTAATGAGTCTCAATTTCTTTGCGGAGTCGACACTTTTCCTTGGAGGAAGGAAAAATAGGTAATCGCTTGGTGCCGTTAGAGGGAACCACCTGTTAAGATCTTGACCAGTGAGAGCATCGACCCAATGAAGTTCGATGCCTGCAGAGCATCCGAAAGCGACGCATCTGCGCTGAGGGCAAATGGCAACAGAGCGTGGTGGGTCGTCGTCTGAGCAAAGATTCCGATAGATTGAACGTGTGCCATTCTCAACGGGCATAGTATTAGTATCAGAAGCTGTCCACGGGTAAATCCTACTTGATTTTGAGCTCTGTGCATGAGTGCGGGCCTGAGACCCTTTGCGTAAACTTGACCCTCCAGAAGATCGAGATGACCTCTGAGAGCGAGCTGGTAAGACATCCTTCCACGCTCCCCATCCTCTGTTATGACCTTCTGAGTTATGATGCTTTTCGTGAGGGCTCGTTGTCGCAATTTCGTTGTCGCAATTTCGGGGAAAACAAAAGGAGGTTCTGTTGATGAACGGCTTCCCGGGGTACGAGATGCAGAGCTGTTGAGTGAAACGCGATCGAGAAATGAGGCCCCTTGGTAGCTTTCTTCTTGGGCAGTTGGTGTGGAGATATCCGGTGAGTGAGAGTAAACTATATTATCTGGTTTGTTATGCGGTCGACTTCCGTAGAGAAGATTCTTGCTTGTAATATCACAAACAAGCCCCATTCGGCCATCTAGCAGAGCGGCAACGGCATAGCGATGTGAAGAGGTATCCATATACTACAGGCAAGTACTTGACGAGGGAGGGCAGATGATGCTTGTAACAGGCTTTAGCGCTCCTGCCTCACTGACTGAACAATCGCCAAGCGTATTGTGACTCTGATTCAATTCGTAGATATATATCAAACAACCATTCGCGACCATCAGAAACTTACCGCAACTACTCATAGTGAAGATTAGGCCAAGGGTCTTCAACTTCGGAAATTGAACTGACACCTCGGTAAAATCGACTTCAGTAGTAAGAATCATCGACGACTTCCCCGAAACTACAGAGCCATCCACAGAGGTTTCTGCAGTAAATTCACCGATTCCAGTGCCAGTCCAATCAGGGCCAAGAGCACATTCGCGTGATATACGCTTGCTCATCTGCCACTCGTTGCTCACCTGAGTATCAGAAGTATCGTTTGAACTTAGCCCATACTGAATACTATCTGACCAGCCGCCTCGCTGAAGCATCGTTTCAAGAAGTGATCTCTCAAGACTGTTAACAAACCAGCCGCGGCAAGAATGCCGCGCAGAATTGAAGTCTACAGGACCAAGATAAAGAAGTATGCAGTGCAATATCTCGGTTGGTAATTCAGATGCAACTGGTCGATGTATAGTTGGTAGTAGGTCTTTTAGGGTCAGGGCATCACTAGTCTGAGATCTCCGCGAAGAGGGCGATTTGCTAGTTGGTAATTTGAGGGTGTTGAAGCTTGGCATTTTTTCAGTCAGATGTTGGGGCGCTGTTGTAGCCATTGGGTCGAAGACGTTTTGTCTATTAAATGCTGCGTTGAACAGGGTCGCTTGACGGCCAGTGTCAGAAAACGTGCTCCAGACTGTGGTGAAGAATGGAGCTGTATTGGCTCGTGAGTGTGTCGACTCAGGACTAGAACTCGAAGCCGTATTCTGTGAGTCTGTCTGGTGAGGATTGTTGGAAGATTTCCTCTGATACCTCGGTCATTGAGCGTGCTGGGGGTCTGGGAAATGGCAAAGGCTCGAGCATTTCATCTTCAAGTTTGGCTTCCAAAACCGTAGGATCTTCGAAAAAGGTAGAACTTCTGCTATGATTCCTTCTCTCGATTTGTCGCATATCGATTTCAATGGCCGCTTCTTGACTTCGTGTTCGTGAGGTTGCTCTGGCCAGGGGATCTTCCAATCGTGGTCCTCGTTCCCATGTCCTACCGCGGTCAACATCCAACCCCTTTTCAATTATTCTCTGTGTCCGTGACTGATCGGTTGCCCCATCATGGCTAGCATGATTTCTACGGGCACGATGACCATCGCAAAACGTGCCAGATGCAGAATAGCAGAGCGCAGAATGCCGATTGACAATTTCGGGAGGTGGGTCTATGCTTCGATACATACGTCGGCGTTTAGGAGCTATTAGTGGACTACCATTAGGGTAAACGCCAGCGTTTGTTATTCCTGTTATAAGATGTTTGTCAGAATGAATCTGTGAAATGACACATAGACAGATTGAAAGATGACTTGCCCGAGCTGTCGTCTCCATAGTGTCCAATATGCGTCGCATCCCTGTCCCCTTCGGTAGCACTAATTGTTGTGTTTTCAGCGGGGTCCGTCAAAGTCATAATGTGTCTATCTGACTCGAGTATTGACACCACAGAGGCAGGTCTTTGTGAGTCAGTAGAGGTGTGCTGAGACGTATGGTCTGCGACCTCCCTCGACAACAGTATCTGGGAAGACGTGGTGCCGATGCCCCCCTCAGGGGAGCCTGGGTTGCTGATCAAGGTTGAGTGGTAAGATACTATAGTCATTAGGTTGTCAATAGTTACAGAAAAGTGTATTGTATGCTGTTCAATTTAGTCCTCAAGGGTGTCCGGTAACCTCATTTGTGGGCTCCGATAATATGATATAAGGGAATGGATACCTAAGTATCGAAAGTGAAATGTGTAAGGAATAGAGGGTCCGAAACACGAAGGTTGAGTACATAACAAGGAAAAGCTGCTGGCAAGGAAAGAAGCACTGGGTATAATTTGATTACAAACTGGGCAAGAACACCTTCTGGGAAAGTACGACTTGTTTCTCTCGCTTCAAACGCCTTCCTGTTAACCAACCCTACTTATGTTCATACATTATTGTCACCATTCTCACGCCAGATATGGGTGTCCCCAAGGCTCATAGAGCTTGAAGCGCTCTGCTCTCGACTACTTCGCTCCAATTCTGGTAACGGTGCCTCGGAGTAGCTGTCTCCGTTACTTTGAGGCTGCCCATTGATCCAAACCTTTTCCAAACTACACGAAGTCAGTTCGAGTACGCATACCTGCATTTATTCAAGGTTCAAACTTACGGAACAACTAAGCTCGGATTTATAAATTTTAAGCCCTTCTCTCGAGATTCATCGAGCGTAGTGCTTTGTCTTCGGAGATGTCCTGGTGGACGCTCCAAACCAATGTCCTCATCTGCGATGTTGATATTGGAATTGTCTTCCCGCCTGATACTACGAAGTGCAATAAATTTCGTGAGAGGCTCAAAGGTTCGCCTGCAGAAATAGCTATACCATATCGTGAATGGTATCAGCGGTACAACCAGTATTGCAGGCGTAAATGACTTCCGGAGAGCAATAAGCCCAGCCATTACAAGCTGGAAAACACCCAGACCCACAAGAATGCGGTGACAGATCATGGGCCATGCACGGCCAGTAGAATGCTGTGGGTGATCCATAGCATAAAGTAGTTGATACTTGTAGGTGAAGTATCCAAATACAAAGTAGAAAAGTCCAAAGAACAGCACCATGTATCCAGCGGGAAGAACACTGTATACAATACACAGGATGTATACAAGTATAGCCGTTGGAAGGTAGAACCCATATTTGAAGACCGGGGGCTGGACGAGCTCGGCGTAGTCGCGAGGTGTCTTGGCGCCCATCAGTAAAATAGGATATAGCGCAACACTTCCAAATTCAAGGAGCCGGAACGGCATAAGTCCAATGCCCTGGAGTAGAATAAAGTTTGTGTAGAAAATGGCAAGCGACTGAACAGATAGTGCCATTTTATACGCGAGACTAGTAGTGTCCTTTAAAGATTCCTGCAAGACGTGCAAGAATCTTCCCGCCGCTCCAAAGGCCGTGAAGACAAGAAAAACGTTGAAGAATGTGAAGTAGAAGTTTTTCGAAATGACCGAAAGCTCAACATCGCCCTGTGATATCATACCCTGCATGTTTGCCAGAAAATCGTATAGAAAGGGGACAGCGATATTGAGTAACGATACAACCAGTGTCGGCAACCCAGTCTGAACTAAGGACTTTATGATCTCATGATGATCCAAAAATTCTGCCAGTTGAGGCCAGACTTGTCCGATAGAACAAAGATCCAGTAGTCCAGCCAATGTAGCGACGGGAACAAGCCAGACAATCGTCAGGACGAGTATGAAAATTGTGATGATCCAGGAACGAATCATTCGACTTGACCGAGGGAGGTAAGTATTCGGCCATACGATATCTGAGGGCGCAGGTGCAAGCTTTGCCATTAATTGCATTGGCTCCGGGTCTAGGAGGGCTTGGACTGCCATCTGGCATGCTGCGATAGAGTCCATGGTAACGAAGGCCAAGGGAGTTGCAGTGTAAAATCTCTTCCTGGCCTCCTTAATCCTGTCATCCAATTTTCGCAGCTCCTCTTCGAAATAGTCAATAGCATCGACCTTTTTACTCTGCAACTTAAGGAATCCGTACCACAGCCGAGTTGTAGGGCGAGGCTTTTCATAAGAAGTGACATGATTATCTCCAAGAAGATTGTCTCCTTCTCGACCATTTGATTCATCTTCATCGTCACGAGATTCCAGGCCAGTTACATGCGATCTATTAGCCTTCGGGGTATTCTTTTGCCCAAGATGCACAGTCCATGCTTCTTCAAGACGACGAAGAGTGTAGGCTCGTTTATCCATAAGATTGTCCAACTTCCTCCAATCCCGACAAATTGTAACACTTTCTACTTGGCCAATTTCCAGTTTCTCCAAGAATTCCTTGATCTTCTCTTCTGAACGGAGCTCTTTCGGGATCCCCGAGAGCCTAATAGTCCGGTCTGTGATTGTTGACTGGCTGCCAAGATAGTCTTGTCGGATTTGTATGACCCGGCGAGTTTCTGTCGTCATAAAATAAATTGCGATTGCAGTAAAGACATATGTAAAAACCAAATAGGCCCACATGTAGCTGACGTCCTCAACTTCCTTCGGAACGCTCCACTTCATTGTATCAACATCCATCGCCGAAGAAAAATCTACTCTCCCGAACGGGGCTTCCCACAAATCGGTTGAATTGGAGTCGGTATCGTTGTGGCGGCCGAGGTCAGGTAGCTGGGAAAAATGATGGTTGATTGGAGCAAGAATCGCGGCAGTGAGTATGAATAAGGTGCCAAAAGTTTTAATAGACATCTTAAAGAACGACAAAAACTAGAAGTAGTCAGTCTCACTCTGTAGAAGCTTCCCAGGTATAAGAGCTTACAACGAAAGCATCAAGACCCGCCGTACCAAGAACCTGCTCCTCTGTAACTCTATACAGGACTGGCATCCACCCAAAGAATGTATCAGGCAGCTCTGGCAGCGACTCCGCTGCACCAGACTGCCTTTTGCGCGCCGCGTAAAGACCCTTCCATCTCGGACGAAGGAACTGCGGTTATCAGCTATTATAGAGGCCATATATTGCGTGCATCGTAGCTTACACAGAAGCCAAGGAAGGCTGATAGTCCCAGCGCAAGAGAGATCACCAACTGGACAACGATGTCGTTCCCTCCTTGCCTGGGGTCCGTGGGGTCGACCTTAGGACATTTCTTCTCAGCCAAGGAATTGAAGTCGCTCATGATTTGTATTAGTCGTCACTGGGGAGATGTCATAATGTGAAAAAGAGAAAAGGACTGCACAGTAAGGTAGTTAGCTAGCTGTAAGATGCAGAGGGCGGAGCTCCCACCACGCACACCACAGAGAAACGCGATGACGATGTTAGGCGAACGTCAGCCATCCAAACCCCTGTCGCTTCACTCGAGCCACACCTTGTCTTGGCATGGCATGTCAATACACTAGGACCTCAACTACTGTACTTTCTTTTTCCAGAAACAACTTCATGAACAAATACAAGACAAAATGTCGGCCATTGGAGAATCTGAACTGGTGGACGAGGTTGAATCAGCATCACAGCCTATGCTGGATTCTGATGATGATGAGATGATGCTAGTAGAATTCCCAGAATCAAGAACTGGTTTGTTGTTGAGCTTAGAGCTACTCTTAACTTGGTGCAATGGTGGCTGACACAACTGATTCAATTAGTTACACCAACATCTCTTACAACAGACTGTAAGCAGAAGATATTCGATGAAGCTCACTTTGATAAAGACACTTTCTCCGAGTCCATCTGTGTTATTGAAACGAAAACGAATTTCGCCGTTCCAGAAGAAACCCAGCCTGCAGAAGAAGTCCAACCCACAGAAAAGTCACGAACAGGAACAGTCTATATTGAGGGTCGACTGCGAGATAAGTCCACCGACTTCACTGAGGTATCCTTTCTTCCTGATCTCCCGACTAGAGTAAAGTAATGTTACACTAACAATTTCCTAGACTTTAAGACAGTGTTTGCAGAACTCCCTGACTAGTCGAAGCCAGGTCTTTGAGCTCGGAGAGGATCTTCTAGCTAACGCAGATAGTAGGTTTTCATTCTGTTTTTGAAATCACTGATTCCACTCGCTTGACTCAAAACTCATTTCAGACAGCTGCGCTAACTTATTGCAGAGGCTTTGATAACCTTCGGCGGCAGTTTGTATGATAATCTCAAACTGACCCTAGAGTTTCTGAAAATTGTGGAATATCTCGGCCCAAAGAGCGATGTCAAGGTCTATGATCTGTGTGATGTGCGTGTAAACCTCCAGGTATACGCTCTCCATAGGAACCGCCGTGCTTTCGAGGAAGAAAATGACGACGATGAATTTCCACAAGGAGATATCATGTCAGTGCCGCATGCCATGTTTGATGGCAAATGGGAGGAGTAGGTCAAACCATGAAATATCGAATTAGAAAAGTAACGCAACGCTGACAAGTTACTAGCTTAGTCTTTGATACCGATATCAAGGGAGAGCTGCTCTGGCTGATGACTAACATGCGTAAGTCTTTTTCCTTTACTGTTTTTGGTGTTGAAATAAACTTGATGCGGTGATAAATAACCATTTTCAAAAACATACCAATTTATCCAGAGCATCGCCAAAGCCATCACTCTCATTGGTACAAGCTGACGTCGTTCTACAGTCCGGTTTTCTCAAGGCACCAACCCAGCAGACCGAGACGTCAATCCCCTCATCCTCCTCCACGGCCCTCCAGGAACTGGCAAAACAACACTCTGCCAGGGACTCGCCCAAAAGATCTCCATCCGGCTTAAGGAGAGTTACGACGAAACCCTCCTCGTCTCCATCAAAACCGCAACTCTTCTCTCCAAGTACTTCAGCGAGAGTGCCAAGCAAGTGGACGAGATCTTCACAACGCTGGAAAGCATGTGCGAAGATGATCCCCGACGTTTTATCTGTGTTCTCATTGACGAAGTCGAAAGTATTGCTGGCTGCAGACAGTCAAGTACAGACCGCGGAGAGGCTCAGGATGCGCTTCGAGCTACCAACGCCCTCATCACTGGTCTCGATCGAACAAAGCGGCATTCCAACATCATAGTTCTCTGTACATCTAACATGGTCAATACTCTCGACGCCGCTTTCCTCGATCGCTGCGGACTTCAACTTGCAGTCGGAGCTCCTACGAAAGCCTCACAATATGCCATTCTCCGAGGTCGAGTCCAAAACCTCATCAACAGAGGCATCATAACTTCAAGTATTATACTCCCATCTTACCGAGATGCAGAAGTTGAATTCCGTGCCGATCCACAATTGTCCACTAGCAGACTCTTCGGTATCGTGCAGCATATCAACAGCAGGGAGATGAGTGCCCGTTCTCTTATTCAGTTGCCAGAACAAGCAGTGATGCGGTACCTCAGAGAAGACGACTGCGATCTCGACATGGCTCTAGGCTTCATCGAAGAATTAGTACGAAAAGTACAAGCATACGAAAATGAGACACAAGAGCAAGAAGTTTCTAAGAAGCGGAAGCGAGAAAGTTCTACGGATGAACTCTATGAGACGGTTGAAGAGACGGTTGACGAGAAAGACGAGGATATGAAAGATGAGAATTCCAACCAATAAGAGTCGGGATATGATATACGCTTTTTTTGCTTTTGCTATTATACTACAATACGATATACCCAAGGCTTTTAAAAAGGAGTTTAAACGGATGCTACTACTTCTCTACTTTTATAACTAGCTATATACCCAGACAACACCTAAATAAATAGACAGGTAGTCTTTGCAAAATGAAATAGAATTTCCCCCTACGTAGCCACTGTACCACTAGTACTCTTCTATGAGGATTGGTTATAAATTACTTAGGTAGACTATCATATACCCTTCACCATCTACAAATACCAATCGCACCATTTATATAATGATAATAATACAGTAAATATCCTTATTAATTCCTTGGGCTTCTTTTCATTTCTTGTACTGCTTACTGTACACTACATATATATATACAAGAGAAAATATAGGACAACACATACGTACTACCAACAGTACTACAGCACTACATTAACCTAACCTAACCAAATCCAAACTAATCCAACGAATAAAATCAAATGACGTAAAATTCATCTATAGTTCAGTCTATGTAATGTAAGATTATGCTATTATAATAATACATCTAATTAAGTGTGGCTGTGTCTAGTCAACCCATCCCTCCCATTCATAGAAGATCCGGGTCCTGTACAAAATTTTCTTTTTACACTTTCGTACTACTGTACTATACTATACTGTACTACCTACCTACCTACTTTTATTCTTTTTTTGTACTGAAGAGGAGGTAGGTACTGTAAAAAAAGGGTCAGGTGGTGCAAATTAATTTTTATTTTTTTACGCAACTACTGCAACTACGTGCACAACAAATAACAACATGCATGCGGAGAAAATCTCCTGAGCTATTATACCTACCCTTCCTTACCTACTAATAATATCTACTACAAAAGTATACCTACTCGAGTACGGTACTTCGTACAAAAACTTTAAAAGTTGAATAAGGTAACTAGTGACGGGAGGTTCTGTGCGCTTCTAGCGTTCTACGCTATTGGAAAGTAAGTAATGAGATGAGTGCTGTTTGCGAATTAGATCTGCAAGATTTTCCCTTTCGTAGTACAGAACTAGTACGAAAAATCTCGTGTGAAGGTTTTTTCCGTCTTTTTTGACCTTTTTAAGGTTCCTTGCCCTATTCGTTTTTTTTTTGTTAGTGTAGTGTAGTGAACGGGTAGTACCAGTTGTAGTCAAGGAAAAGTATTTCGGATCGGGATTTGAAAGGGCATCTGGGTATACCGTGATTCGGATGCGCGGAAGAAGTGGAAGTTGACATGTTGGCTTCTGTAGAACGTAGATACTGTATTTTTCTTGCACTAAGGTAGTTGCAGGTTCGTCTCGTACAGTCTGTATCTGGACGTATGAGGCAATTATCAAAACATTTGACATGTGATTTCGAAAGTTGTACAGATCATATGTCTAGAGCGTGAACTCATTCGAGCATCCCATCCTATGGCCTAGAATTGAAAATTTGATCGCTTTTGTGGAGATTGTGGTGACCCCTCTTTAAGTCGTGATTTGAGGATATAAAATGGGCATTGGCCGGATAAAGTTGACAATTTTGAAAAAACAGACAGACTGGTGAGGTTTAGAGTTTCCAGCTGGCCTTGATTTTGACCATTCAAGCTTTGTTGTACTGTTGCGCATATGCATGCGTACGAAAGCGCCAAGTTGTGTAGCAAGCTTGAGCGCAGACCAGTAGTTTCTCTCGGCTTAAGGAGTGTGGCCGTGGTATAATACAGTTATTATCGTTCCCTCTGAGTTTCAAAGTTTTGACACTCATCACTCATCACATGATCAACAAAGAGATACAGGAACTGTTGTTGCAAGCATTGGAGACTACTGCAAGCACTGCTGTGCTGTACTCTTACAAAAGAACGCCAAATACAGTATGAGCATGCATTCTGCAGAAGATCTCCCTCTAGTGTCGAGCTATCATAAGACCGAACCACCCTCGTGGAACGTCGGCAACAGACTCCGGCTAGAGGGTCTTCTAGAAGGAAACTTGCAAACATGACATGTTCATGTTCTGGCTCATGGAAGTGGCACAACTAGTGAGCGCACAACTGCCATAGGTAGGTACAGGATGAAAGGCACTTTAAGCATACGTAAATAGCCACATTGAAGAAGACAGTAGAACGGCCGAGATCAGGCCAGATCCCAAGACAATGATACAGAAAGATCAACATACCAGGACTCAATGGAACTCTGGCTATTGTCCTTTTGGCCGAGAAGACTACTTGTCATATGAAGGGATGAATTTCCAAGCATGATTATTGCTGCCCAACTCGGACCCCAGCTCAAGAGCGACAGACACCCTTATGATGATAATAATGGGGTAGATAAGAATATCCCCAACTTGCAACCACCACGAAACGAGGGGCAACAAAAGGGGTGGCCAAAAGAGGCCAAGAACGAGGGGTTTGGGGGAGATACGAAAGCGACAAGATCAATACAACTCTGGACATACCCAATGACTTGGAACCGTGGTTCCATCCACGACATCCGCGAAATCCACGATCACGCAAGAACAGTATCTGGCATGCGGTGCGACTTGATCTTGGATCACGCGAGGACATGCTTCCTGGGGTCCAGTGGAAAGACATGATGCACTTATCGAGGTGTTTGTCTACTGGAAACAAATCCAGCAGTAATTCGTGTAACATAGCCACGACAGCAATGGATTTCGAGGAGAAGACGGGGAATGCGAGCGAACGTGTTGAGGATGAATGAGTATGATACGGTAGAAAAGCATGCCCTGGCCCATTCTGCCCCAGAACGGGCTGGCCCGAGACGTTTGAGGGAATATTGGGGAAAACATTGGGCTTTTGACATGGGTCGCAGCATTTTCCATTGAGACCTTGGAATTGCCAGTGTTCTGGAGTGCTCTTTCCTCGCATCGATCATCCATTTTGCCAAAGACAAAGGACAACCACATTAACAGCAAAGTGAGTTAAGGTCCAATAGCTTAGGAATATATCCTTGACAACAAATAAGCCATCGGAAACAATCGGCTCAAGTGTTGAGAGTTTTGTTGTTTTCCCCATGCTGGCCCATCCCCATCACCAGCATATTACCCAAGATGACTGTCGTAATGGCTTGTTTTCTTGTGTTGTGGCGTGCCGGATTCCAGAGAGGGCGAGGCGTGGCAGGGTTGAACCGGTTGACTGGTCAAAGGTCGACTTGAAACTTTAGAGACCGCCCACCAAATGGATATGCTTTTTTCCTCCCGCTCCAATCGAGAGGGCACTTGTAGCACTCTAAGCCTGATGTGATTTAGCATCTTGGAGCTCATGTCCGCGACCGACCGGGAGCCAAAGCGGTCGAGGTGTGGCTGATGCGTGAGCCTGTGAGCCTGTCAGTGCGGAAGGGAAAGCTGGATGATACAGTACTTCGTACAGACGAGCACCAACAACTCCTTCAAACACGAAAAAGAAGTTTATGAGGAAAGGTCAAAGAGACATGTATAATACAGTAATAAAGGAAGGGGCCTATTATTAATTGACACGATGCCAAGATGATAAGGATCAGCTCCTTCACCAACCTCCTGCTGTCTACTGTATCTTTTTATACGTAGCTAGCTACCTACCTATAGCTAAGTAGATGGAAGTCATCCTTACGTGATACACAGTACCTGCTAATATTACCCGTCGGTTCGGAGTACTGTACGGTACGGCATTATCGCTCCCCAGTCGTGCCAGTGCTGTGCTGTACCTAACCCAGCCACACCTGCATATTATTTTTTTTACTGCCGTTTCTCATGCAGGTTTGCTAATCTTGGCGCCCGCTCCGCAGATGTTCCCAGCTTAGAAGGCCTGACGTCGACGCTTTTCACAGGGCCGGGTAGACCAGGGCAGGCTGACGAAAAGACGAAAAAGCTACCTGACCCTTGACCAGGGAAAGGAATGTACCCAATACCAATACACCATACAGCTTCTGCACTCTACTGTAATTCTTCCATCATCCTAAACTATCAACATCTACTTGTGCACGAAATTTACAAAACCCCTCAGGAAACCACACCCTTCTTGCCTTGGTATTACGACCCCTCATTGAATACTTAGGATCACCAGATCCCCATCTTTTTTTCCATTCCGTGGTTGTGTACAACACCACTGCAATATTCTTGGTCTCTACAACAACCTCAGCTCACCCAACTCTTCCGGCACTTTCTACCGCAGAGCTCCATCCTCTATACTCTACCAATCCTATCGCTTCGAGAAATTTCGAGATCTGTCACTGCTGCCCCTCCCCCCTCCCCAACAGATCACCCGGAGAACAGCCTTGCTAAAGGAACGACAAATTCCTCTTTACGATCAGATTCACCACTCTTTCTTCCACACCAAATATCCTCTTCATTCACCTTACCTGCCGCATCTCATGATTGCGCGATTCCCCAACCTAAAACATACCGAAACAACATTCCTTTTTAGTTCGCTACGATGACAGTCTTTGTGGTTTCACTGTAAGTCAAGAAGCTCTCTGCTGAACTCTGGGGAAGACTGGGCCGGGAAGCTTTCCCCGGTCTTTGTCAATGCTCTCGATGTGTTGCGCCAGCCTTGCAAGCTTGGTGGAGTCCTGCGAGCTCTCCACGCTATTGTGGGCATACTGTGGTAGCTGAGATACCTGGTGGCGCAAGTACGACAGTCGCTGACATGAATATCTACTTACAGGTTTCTTCCAAACACCATAAACTTCGCCCTCCCTACGTCTACTCCATCTTCGCAACGTGGCCGACCAGGCACTCCCCGCGGTCGCCCAAGTCCTCCTCGTCGGACGACTACGAAAACCTCCCAAATCAATACCAATGTCACAAAGCCAAGTCTGTTTGCGCAGGCACGAGCTCTCACACCACCAGAAACCCCCACCGTAGACATCGATCATGAAGAGTTCTTTGCACAGACTGACAATACCGAGTTACGACCACACTTCCCAAAATTAAGCGATCGTCGCTCTACAACTGCCCCGAGTGATCCTCACTCCCCAGCCTGGGGTTCTGGTCGAGTATTCACTCAACCACGATCGAGAGCCAGTTCCCCTCCACCGGCCGATATACTGAAGCAAAACAAGGCCATTGAAAAGGCAGCCGCACTTGGTCGGGCTGGTGTGCGCCAACCTCAGGTACATGTCCGAAGTGACAGTCATGATCGCGTATTTTCAAATGCCGAATGGACGGTTGAACCTGCAGAACAAGGCAACGGAGGTCTTCGAAATGCTGTTCAAGCTGCTGCTGTCAGAGGTGGAAATCTAAACGAGAAGATTTGGGTCGGAACGCTAGGTATGCCTACCGACGCCCTAGAGGACCAACGGAAACAAGATATTGAGGATCGTCTGGCCACCGAATACGATTCTTTGACTGTCTTCTGCAAGGATAGTGACTTCGATGGGCACTACACCCACTATTGCAAGCAAATTTTATGGCCTGTGTTTCATTACCAGATTCCAGACAATCCAAAGAGCAAGGCTTATGAGGATCACTCCTGGGTCTATTATGTCAAAGTCAATCAAGCCTTTGCCGACAAACTCGTCAAAAACTGGAAGCGCGGAGACGTCATTTGGGTTAACGATTACCATCTCCTGCTAGTTCCTGCCATGGTTCGCCAGAAAATTCCAGAAGCCAAAATTGGTTTCTTCTTACACGTTGCATTTCCCTCTTCGGAGGTTTTCCGCTGTCTAGCAGTCCGGAAAGAGCTGCTTGAGGGCATGCTTGGTGCCAATCTCGTTGGTTTCCAGATTCATGAATATGCGCGCCACTTCCTCCAGACTTGTAGTAGAATCCTCTGCGTTGAGGCTACCAACGAAGGTGTTCAACTAGAAGATCGCTTCGTCAACGTGATTGATCAAGCTATCGGCATCGACCCTGTCGCACTTGATATGAATCGTGCTGATGTTGCAGTCGAGGAATGGTTAACCACTATGCAGGAGCGATATCGTGGCAAAAAGTTGATCGTTGCACGGGACAAGCTCGATCACGTGCGAGGCGTTCGCCAAAAGCTCCTGGCCTACGAACTGTTCTTGAACAAATATCCAGAATGGCGCGACCATGTTGTTATGATCCAAGTCGCCACATCTACAACAGAGCAGGCGGAATTAGACGCCACTGTATCGGATATTGTGACCAGAATCAACTCCTCCTGGGCGAACCTCGCTTATCAGCCAGTCGTTTACCTCAAGCAAGATATCAGCTATCCACAATATCTCGCTCTACTCACTGTTGCTGATGCACTGATGATTGCAAGTCAACGTGAAGGAAGGAATGAATCTTACTTGCCACGAATATCTATTCTGTCAGGACGGCAAATTTGAAGGTCACAACAAGTTTGGGTCATTGATTTTGAGCGAGTTCACCGGTAGTGCATCCGTCTTCGGTGGGAACGAGCTCTCTGTCAACCCCTGGGACTATCGCCAATGTGCAGAAGCTATCAAGACAGCATTGGAGATGGGCGACGAGGAAAAGACTAACCGATGGCACAAATTATATGACGCCGTTATGCACCACACAGCAGAACACTGGTTCACAACCTTCCTTGCTCGTCTCAACAATGTCTACGACGAACAACATAAGCGGGATACCACATCTGTACCTCGTCTCTCTATTAACACGTTAGGACAGCAATACCAGGACTCGGAACGTAGGCTCTTCATTTTGGATTATGAGGGTACCCTAGCTTCGTGGGGTTCACCCAGTAGCATTATCCTAACAAGCCCACAGGTAAATAACCCTTTATATCATTGTGCCATTTATTACCCATATAAAATATCTTTATACTCATTCTCTACACAGCGTACCATTGATGTCTTGAATGACCTCATATATGATGATCGCAACATCGTCTATGTGATGTCTGGCCGTCAGCCCGAAGAACTCGATCAGCTTTTCAAAAGAGTACCTAACCGTGGTCTCATCGCCGAGAACGGTTGTTTCATAAAAGAATATGGTTCCGACACTTGGATTGAAAATTCAGACCCAGAGAAGATGACGGCATGGAAAGACTCGGTTGAAGGTATCATGAGGTATTACCAAGAGCGTACCCCAGGTTCCTGGATTGAAAAGAGACATTGTAGCCTGGTCTTCCATTACAAAAATGCCGAGGATTTCTCTAGTGCGAGCAGACAAGCTGGTGACTGCGCGAGTCATATCAACGATGCTTGTGAAGAGCAACGAGTACGCGCTATTCCAATTGAAGGTATGATCCACTGTCCTTTGCTTCTAACCTCTCTACTCACATTTTTTCCATAGGTGGAGTCGTTGTCGAGCCAATCGACTGGTCCAAAGGCACTGCAGCAACTAGCATTTACGAAGGCCTCAAGAAGAATGCCCCACCAGGTGTTGCACCAGTTGATTTCCTTCTCGTTGCAGGCGACGGTCGTGATGACGAGGTTATCTTCCGTTGGGCCAACGAGCTGGGAAGGACCAAAGAGATTAAGAATGTTACGACTGTAAGTTTGGGAAGTCGTAACACTGAGGCGTGCCGTACGCTTACACAGGGCGTTACTGGTGAGTGGATATTGTTTCCTGCATGTCGGATCTGTCTTGGCTAATGATAATGCAGGTGTCTTGACTGTTCTTCAGAAGCTCGCTATGCTTTCTTGAAGATGACTCACCACGGTCTCAGGGCTTCACTGATTGAAGCAACACTGAAGCAATTCGATCAACGTTCGTTAGCAGGTACCTCCTCTGGGTCCTGGTGTTGTGTAGAAACTAGGTCATACTTTCGTTTATGTGCGACACAGAGGACTATGGAAGAATCGAGGGTGATTGTAGGGAATGAAGGGGTGGGAAGTACAACGGACGGGAGAAGAGTTCATGAGTGATATGGTTTATTGGCATGGTCAGGGCGTTTCTTCTTGGAGTAAACGAGGAGTTTCCAGAATGAGTGATACACAATTGGGGAATGGGTAGCTGGATAGCTGATGCATGGATGGATCGTTCGGAGAAATGAGAGACGGGCAAACCATAGAATGGTCAAGACGAGAATAAATAATGTGCTTGATAGAATTCTGGCTTTGATATGTATGATAGGAACACGCTACTTTGTATAGAAATGGTCTCTTATAGAGTGTTCATTACTGTGTGACTTGATACTTATATATCATAGCAAAAAAGTCATAGTTTCTAGAGATGTCAAAAGCATTATCGCGCCTTGATATGTCAAATCTAATCACGGTGAATTCAAAAATATTAGTAGTGCTTACGTGGGTAGCATCATTCAAAGATTAATTTTGACAATTCACAACATTGTACTTTCGTACAGAGTGAAGATATCAGGGTCTCTGCTAAACGGACCTCATCTCAAGAGCTTGGACCCAGCTGCACATCCGACGATGCAATTGGTGGAGCGACGTCATACAGCCAAGGCTAAATGAAGAAGCAATTCCAACCAACCAAGCCAAAGCAAACAAATCCATCTGAAAATCAAGAAACGGGCACCACGGGCGCGACCCGTCGAGACTAGGTACTGTACCGACTCGATAGATCTCGTATTGGATAATGTTCATCTTTGAACTTGGTGATGATGATGATGATCACCACAGGGGAATGACAGGAATGTACGAAGGTATTGATTGGAAGATGATGGGATGGTCTGGGGTAAGAGGCACGAGTACCGGTAAGCAAGGTAAGGTAGCAAGGTAGGTAGGTCGTGGTGGAGGTGGGAAGAAAAGGTACAAGTAGAAATGGGCGTTCTTTATCTTCTTTCTCTCTGTTTACTTCAGATCTACGAATACTTAATACTATATACATCCCCCTCGACATCCTTCAGAATCACCGACAGATATCCAGCATACCTCACAGCCTCACCACCTCAACTCACCACCTTACCATCTCCACCAAAATGCGACTCCCCTCCTCCCTCGCAGTTCTATTATACACAACAACCGTCTCCGCAGGAGTAAGCACAATAATCGTAACAGCAACCTCCCCATCCTCCCCCTCAGCAACAAGCACCCAATACACCAACAACTCAACCTTCGAATCCTCCATCCTAGCCGCCCACAACTTCTACCGCTCAGAACACAACGCCTCAGATCTAACCTGGAACGAGACCTCCGCAGCCTACGCCGAGACCTGGAGTTCCAAATGTAATTTCGTGCATTCTGGGGGCGAGACGGGCGAGAATCTGGCTGCGGGGTATGCGAATGCTAGTGCTAGTGTTGATGCTTGGGGTCTTGAGAGGGAGTTGTATAATTGGAATGATCCGGGGTTCAGTGAGAAGACGGGACATTTTACGCAGCTTGTTTGGGGGAATAGTACGAGTGTTGGGTGTGGACGGTCTAGTTGTGTGAGTTCCTATTTTATTTTATCTTTTTGGGGGAAGGGGTGAGGTTATATGGGATTTGATGATGGATTTTGTTGTTCTTCTGGTCTCCGGTTTGAGTTTGGGTATCTGCGTTGTTACTTATCCTTCATTTCCTCCTTTTTTGAAACACCTACTTCTTTTTCTGGAAGAAACCTACTAACGTACATTTATAATAATACATAGCAAGGAACAGATAACACACCAGGTTGGTTCGTAGTCTGTGAATACTACCCAGCTGGCAACGTGGTAGGAGACGATAATCAATATTTCAAATGGAATGTTAAAAAGCAGGTCAAGGGCAAGAAGACGGATACTGTTGAGTCCGGTGTTACCAGTACTGCTGCTGCTGGTTATGGGGCTTTGAATGGATTGAGGAATGGTGTTCTATGGATTTTGGCTACTGGAGTGGTTGGTTTGGTGTTAGTTTGTTGATACCCCGTTCTTTTTTTTGTTTCTTGGTTACCTATATAGGTATTTGGTTTATGATGCTATGGCTGAATGAGAAATGAAATTCATGATTTTTTTCTTTTTTTTTTGACGTCTAATGATATAAGAGAGAAGATTGATGTCAGCTTGATATAAATGTTTCTTATAGATGATTTGTGGAAGCAGGTATGTAAGTAGAGAACTATTATTTGGACTTGAATGGAGAAGAAGGAAGGGAATGGAGGGGTAAATGAGATTTGAGTTGACATGGCCTAATTAGGTAACAGCAATTAAATATTGCTTTCCCTTATTTATTTAGGTAAATAGTGTTAAGAACTTCTCCCAAAATCTGAGACTTCATAAGACATTATAAACCAATCCAATCATCATATAACCTCCCCTCATCCATCCTTCCTCAACTCACCCCTACCTCTAACACCTAACTCAGCCCTCTCAACACCCCTCCTAAACCCCAACCACCTCCTCCAAGCCCTCTCCTTCGCCTCCCTCTCCTTCCTCTTCCTCTTACCCCTAGGATAATTAACAGGACTCTCACCACCAACGAAAACAGCCCCGTCATAAGCTAACCCACCAACTAACGCCCCTAGGATAGTAGCTCCCCATGCCCCGTAAACCCACCAAGCATCGGATGTGAGAAAGACATTCTTCCACCCGTAGCCTACGATAGCGGTTGCGATCCTAGGTCCGAAATCTCGGGCTGGATTCAGACATGCTCCCGTGTTGTAACCGAAGGCCATGGTAAGTACCATTACTATTAATCCTACGATAAGTGCATGCATACCAGCTCCGGGTGGTGCATTAGAATCATCTCCTAGAGCTAGGATTGTGCAGGAGAGGATTGCTGTTGCTGTGAATTCGTTGAGGAATGCTGTACCAGGATTGATGAATGAAGATGGTTGTGTATAGAAGGATGAGCCTGTTCCTCCGGAGAATAAGTCCTTACCGTTTTCCGTATTGAAGGATGTGATGGCGTCCCGGTAGATTGCGTAGGCGAGGAGCCCGGCGAGGAAACTACCGAGGATTTGTGCGAGGATGTAGATGCCTGCTTTGCGGATAGGGAATCCGCGGTAGAGGGATAGTGTTAGGGAAATTGCTGGGTTTAGATGTCCTCCTGATATCCCACCTGCTATGTAAATACCTATTGTTATCCCGAGTCCCCAGGCCCAGTTTGTGGATTGATAGTCTCCGTATGTCGAGGATGAAGTCTTTACGGCGAGGTCGGTTGTGAGGCCGATTAGGACGGCGATCATAGTCTGTGTTTGAAATTAGTTATCACATACTATAAGTTGAGTTGAGTTTTATTTGCAATTTTCGGGAAGTCTGGGGATGGCGTGCATGCCACGAGCATATAAAAACCCACGACTTTAGAACAATCTAAGAAAGGGACGAAGGGGGCTTACAGCAAGACATTCAGCTAGAGGTTCTCGAAACCTTGACCGAATGGAAGCCCACATGTTATGCTTGTTCCTCTCCTCCATTGCATTTGGCTCATAATTCTCATCCCTCTCCCAGTCATTCTGCGTCCAGTCTTCCTTTTCCTCGCCAAATCTACGCCCAGCTTCCAAATCAATACCATCTACTTTCCTGTCCTCATTCTTTGGCGCTGCAAAGTCGTCAGTAGAGGTGAATTCTGGTACGTCCGTAAGAACTTGCTGTCTGCGAAATGCATTCTGGTCTCCTAGATCTCGCTCCGATCTCACAGATGTAGGCTTTGGGCGCTGGGAGAAGTCTTCGTCCATTGGATTACCTCTCTCTACTAAGGGCGTGCCAAAACTCTCCACCATACTTCTCTGACTCGGCTGCCTCTTCCGCTCTCTCCATACCCAATTCTTCCACCTGGGTCACACGTTGCATCCTTCCCAGCGTGCTCTCTTTGCTCATCTATCATCCCTATTTGTGGTACTACCTCAGTACTACCCGGCTGCTCTCTCTCGGCACCCTTATCCTCCACAACCCTGTCTTTCCCTCCGTGTGAACCGGCTCTCATACCGGGCCTCACAACACGTGGTAAAGGTTTTGCCAACCCCCATACTGGACTGTTCTGGGGCTTTTGATAGGAGGGGTTCAGGGCGTAGTAGTTGGGGTCTACGAAGCTTGTTGGGCCTTGTGTTTGCCATGGCGAGAAGCTGCTTTGGGCACCTGCAAGGGAGTAGTGTGGTCTTCTGAGAATCTGTGCCGGTTTCTGTCGTCTGGTTGATGTTGGGATTCCACGATTGTTGATGGGCCGTGTGTTATTGCTTGACGCTTCCCTCGTCGTTTGCGATTGTATTGTAGGATTCCTGCTGCCTTGTTGGGAGGGTTCTTGGGCCCGTTGGTTAGAGTCGGCCATTTTTGGCATGCATGCGATACAACACTTTGTCACATGTATATCACGTCGTGGTCATTGTATACCTCGAGAAATCAAGAAAAAAGGGAAAACTTACTCTTTTGTTTATATAAAGAAAGAAAGTTCCATGATGACAAAAGAGTGCAGCAACCATATGGTTAATGATCGTCATCTAGCTCAGGGTAATGCATCCCATGGTACCCGTACTGGTAGTACAATAATACTCTTTGGGACATAGAAGCTTTAATTTTTGTGGAATTCAATCCGAATAGGAAGAGGCCCGACATTTCAACCCAGTCACTGCCACATAGGTCGATGACGTAGATCAGTAAAGTATAACATTCGGGGGTTTTGTGGGAACTGGTGGGTAATATTTTCGGACAGACGTCCTGGCGAGACAGTAAAAGAGGGTCGCTTCTTGATTGGCTATAGGCGACAGCTATGATGGTGTCAAGAGTTTTCAATTAGGGAAAAATTTTCTAATCCTACTAGTATGTTAGTATAGAGAACTGAGAAAGTCATATGATAAAAGTTTAAACTGTGATGCTGCTCATACTGAGGACTGAAGTTTGGTATTTTTCTCATCAAGGGGCCGAAAGGCCATATGATTGATTGATGAACACGTTTAATCATTGCAGCGGCGAAAGTAAAAAAATAGCATGAACTAACCTGTAAAATTCTCAATTTCCACCCGAACCATGCATATTTTAGGAAATTGCATACCCAAAGAACCAGTTTCGAGGAATATACAAAAGAGATCTTCTTCCGAATTTGATGCGGCTTACATCTCTTTCCGGTTCATACACTTGCATGAGCCGTAGCGTTTGCACATTCAATGAAGTTAACGGAGTTCCAATTGATGCTTGAGTTTTCGGGAAATCCCATGCGCCATAGACTCGTACATCTTTAGGTTGAACTTTGGGTATTTATTAAGTACTTGTCTATGTCTGCGATTTGATCATAAAAATCTAGAGTTCTTGATCAGTACACGCATAGTCAACAATATTATCGTGGGGAGAAACAAACCTGGTTTAATGACGCCAAATCCATGCCTGCTAAACGTTTTGCTGCAATATTTCGTGACCGAACTGCGTGCCGTCCCTGCATCATTATGGGTGTTGAGTGACCACTAGACGCAGTTGGTAAAGGTGTGCTTGCCCCCGAGGTGGCTTTAGAGATCTGGTTTGATGAGTCTTCCTCAGCGTTAGCTGCTCTTCGTTTTTCTTTTTTCTCTCTCTCTTCGCCTTCTTCCTAGCAGCCTTCGCATCAACATCCTCGACTGACGAGTCCTGTGATTTCTCTTTCTTCTCTTTTCTTTCCCTCTTCTTGTCCTTTTTCTCTTTCTTTCGTTTCTCTATATCTCCAAATTCGTTGTCCCTGGTCTCCTCAACTTCAATTTCCGGCTGCTTTTTGGACTTCTTTTTTGACCTTCTCGATTCCGAGTCTGCGGGAACAGCCTCTTCAGTGTCTTCGGAGCTATGCCCTGATTTACGCTTCTTTTCCTTCTTATCCTTCTTATCCTTCTTCGATTTCTTCACCTTGAAAGCGACGACCTCAGCGGTGGGCTCTTCTAGTGCCTCCGCCTTCCGCTTTTTCTTCGACTTCTTCGTCTCTTCCACAACAGGCTCGGAGGTTTCGCTATCAGAATTTGATGCCGAACTATTGCTCGAATCGCTATCTTTGGAAGGTTCAGCAAGCTTACGAACCCTCTCTTCCTCTCCCTCTATCAACTCTTGTATCTTGTCACCAACCAAGAACCCTCCACGAACAAATCTTATCGAACCCCATTTCTGTTCCGTATAAATTGCTCTCTTTAAATCTTCTCTACTTTTTTGTTCCTTCTCAAACTCCTCTTGGTCGCTTGCATTGAGCCTCCCTAGCAAATTCTGAAAGACGTCTAATCCTGTACATTCCCCAACTCCAACCCCGCTCCCAACCTTTGCTCCAAGACCGAGATTGTCGTCCTTTAAGACCACGCGAATATGAGATGCATTGGCTGCAGTGTGAAATTCGGCATGAGCTGCATTTTGGGCACCGAGAAGTTTACCAGGTTCCCATCCTTGGGATTTCATGATTTTGTGGCCGAAGCCTTCGGTATCTCGAGTCCATTTCGTGTTATTGGGGTCGTGAGAGATTTTCGTCTTCCTATTTTAGAATTAGTTAAAGGACGACTTTTGAAAGTCCAATGCAAAACATACTTCTTGGGGCCGGCGAGTCCCATGTTTGCTGTAGGGAAGTATGTAAATATTTGAGGTTTGAGGTTATCGTAAAAAAGCGATTGCGGTCAATCCAAAATTTTGGAAACCAGGGTTGGACTGACTATGCGCTAGTATTGTGGTGCTAGTATATCATTGGCTATCGCAAACTCACCTTTTCAGCCTCGCCAACCTTCTCAGCCTTCTTAGCATCACAACATAACATCACTCAGAAGCCTCCATTCTTTCAAGGGGGTTCAAACTTAAAAGAACTTCTTTCTGGAAATATATCTCAGTATTCAATTCAATATTCCTGATATTTCTAGTCATGGCATCACGCAATTCCCGCAAAAGCCTTCCAGTGACGTTCGAGGAAGAAGAATCCGAAGACCAGCAAGAAAGCACGCAGGATTCCGCTGGAGCTCATGACATGATGAAAGCCCTTGAATCAGCTCAGGATCTAATGAATGCTGTAAGGAGTGAGTTCAACTAGCAGGATAAGATTCTCGCTGACAGAGAACGTAGGCCAAGAAGCGCAAAGACCAAAAGCGTAAGGCTCTCGAGGCTGTACATGTGAAGAGTGCCAAGAACTTGAGAACAAAGGTCGACGCCTATTTCGTGAATCGGAACACAAGAATGTATGGTCCTAAGAGATGATTTAGTCATTAGACTATATTGGGTAAACCTTGCTGATACTTTTCTCAGTGTTAAGTTGCAGAAGGCGCAATTAGACCGTCTCGCAGAACTCAACAAGAAACGACGTGCTATCGAAGGCCTCATTCTTAGCACCATGAAAACCATTGAGCATCTTCATGTAAACGTTGCGAATGAGCTGGAGGCAATATTGAGAGGGAGAGAGAAGGACATTTTGGCAGGTATTGAAGCTTAGACTTATTCACAGTGAAGTCTCTAGAATCCCACTCAGATTTTGCATCTCGCTGATCTGTAAAGGGACAGTACTTGATCATATGCTACACACTTGTAGAGTAATTTTTGCTATGAGTTATGACGGAGCGACGGGATTGCTTGGATGATACCCATGGAGCTTACATTGCATTTTTAACACGATTTAATGCCATTAAAACTATCATCGCTTCATATCGTGACATTTCTTTTCCGTGAAGTTATAACGCCGCCGTTTCTGATCCTACATCCTTCTGCCTATACTATCCAAGTCAACGCCGTAATGTGCCCCAATGTTAATCACAAAAGATCTGCATCTCGCTTCCACCAACCTGCTATCGATCCCACCTTGGCGATAGCCTCTCTGATAGCATCGATTATCACCTTGGCAATACCCTGTCTCTTATTGTCGGCTCCACCTGCACTCCCTGCCATCGAACTCGGTGCCTCGCTTGCCATTGTTGGCAGTACATTGTCGCTCGCGGAAAGGGAGACGAAGAGGGCAAAGGGGACAAGCCATACGCAGAGCCCGAAGTAAGAGGCGATTTCGGTGAATGTGGGAAGGGAAGCCGTGTCGTATGGACCCCTGGATATAGGAGCAGCTGAGAAGTGTGTGAACCATACATAGTGATTTATGAGCACCAGAACTGAGGGCAATGTCAGCAAGAACTGTCATGATTCTCTGTAGAATGTATGCTGACCACAGGATGTAATGAAACAGCGGATCAGAGAGCTGCACAACAGGAAATCGCCGCATGTTCCCTAAGTATACCAGATGGGAGACAATGCTAACTATGGATAGCATAAAAGGAAAACCGTCGAAGAGGCATAGCAGGACCTGAACCAATATAACAGAATAAATAAGCCGCGTAAGAAATCGTTTCGCAAAGACCGTGTGTTCTTCGACAAGTTCGGAGAGGTAATAGAGTCCAGAAGCTATAACATTGTCAGTATATGAGTTCCCTTAGCTGCTTCTTTCCGGAAGGGGAAGGGAAAATACCTATGGCGAGAGTAAGAAAAGCGAACCCAACGGCCAAGCCCAGGTACCCGACGAGTGGGAGAATCCACATAGTTACAAATTGCCTTGTAGTTATGAATCTTTCATTGTCGTTGGGGGGTAAAGTCGCGTGTGATGGCCCCCTTTGAAAGAGTGAGCGTGTTCTTAAGGGTCTCTACTCTAGCCGCCGGTAGAACTTCGGATCTACAAATTCTCTTATCGAAAAATGTCAAAATTCCAACGACATACAACATCACAATCCACAGCCTTTTCTAAATATTCGTCCATCTAAGCTTGTAAGATACTTGTTCTACCTCCAGGAATATACCAATCGCTGCATGAAATAAGACTGTAATACTCTGCTACGGCAGAAAATCTTCTACAATCATGTCTCGTCCTGAAGATACTCTGTAAATCCTCCCCACCATCTTGTTTGCGACAGAAGCTCACCGATGAATACAGTCCCCCTGATCTCCATTACAATGACACAGAAGCGCGCAAATATACTACGTCCTCCCGTATCCAGAATATCCAAGCCTCTATGACAAATAGAGCGCTGGAACTTTTAAAGCTCGATAGCCCCTCTATGATCCTCGATATTGGTTGCGGCTCAGGACTCTCTGGCGAAATACTTTCCTCAGTCGATCCCTCAGAAGGTGGTCCTCATATATGGGTTGGTATGGATATTTCGGCATCTATGCTTGATATTGCGTTGCAGAGAGATGTCGAAGGAGACTTGATGCTCGCGGATATAGGACAAGGAGTACCGTTTCGTGCTGGTAGCTTTGACGCAGCAATTAGTATTAGTGCTATACAGTGGCTATGTAATGCTGAGAGTAGCGAAGTCAGTTCGACAGGAAGATTAACCAGATTTTTTAATGGGCTATATGCAAGTCTAAAGAGAGGTGGAAAAGCAGTCTGCCAATTCTATCCTAAGAATGACCAGCAGAGAACAATGATTAGTCAAGCTGCAATTAAGGCTGGTTTTGGTGCTGGTATCATGGAGGATGACGGAGGAACTAAGAATGCTAAGCTTTACCTATACCTTACTGCAGGTGGATCAGCGGAAGAAGGCAATGGAGGAGACATCACAGCAGTTGTAAAGGGAATGGACGATGTAGAAGTTGTGGATGCCAGAAGGAAACACAAAGAGAAAGGCAGAAATGTCAAGAAGGGCAGCAAGGCTTGGATTATGAGCAAGAAAGAGCAGATGGAACGGAAAGGAAAGGTAGTCAAGAGCTCATCGAAGTATACTGGCCGCAAGAGACATATTACATTCTAGACAAGTGGTAGAACTGCATTCCCTGGCGTTCTGGTAATGGGTTGGGTCTTTAAAACATATGGCTGAGGCGTAATGGAAAGCAAGCTCTTTGTTGTGGTTATACCTTGAATCTTCTGTCTTTTTCTTGCTACGTCTGTCTGCGTTTTAGAAGCAGGAGGTGCGTGTCTTAGATGACGATCAGGATGTCTATAAAATGCCTCCCATGCCCAACTATGCCATCTTCAAGCTCTCCCCAGAGAACCTCCATACACACTCACGATCAGATCATGGAATACCTCTCCATCCACCACCAATAAATTCTCATCAATTTCAGCAACTCTTAAGCCCCCAACATGCGATCTCTCCACATCCTCCCCCCCATGGCTATGATCATTACTCCAATCATGGCCGGCCCAGCAGCATACGGCGTGTGCCAAGCTGGATGTTCAGCTGTCGTTATGGCATGTTATGCATGCAGCAGCTGGATTCACTTGGGGAGCAACTATGGGCGCCACTGCTCCTGCGACTATTGTGGCATGCTACGCGGCATTTGGTACATGCCAAGCAGCTTGTGCTGCTGTCCTACTTGCCCCCACCCTGTGATATGAGAGATCTGAACGTTCTGGGAGTGTTAGGAGGGAAGTGATGCAAAGGGGGTGACACAGAAGAAGTTCGGTTACTCGCAGACGCGAGTGTCGTTGAGTGATTGGAGGTGACGTTGGGGCTCGTCTGAGATAGGAAAATTAGGAGTTTGAGGAGTGTTTTTCTGATTTAGTTTCATAACCAATAGTCGCCGAATACATTCAGATTGGCCATTTCTTCCGTACCCTCCTGATCTTTGGAAGGCTTTCCAAGTAAAGAGTGCCTCGTGGATTTATACGCAGTTCTCGTGCTTTTTGATAAGTAAACATTCTGTTTAATGACCTGCTCGAACTAGTATGTAGCTAGCCACCTACGCAGTCAAATCGAGACTCGCTCGGAAGAATCGCTATCCTCCCTCCCATGCAACAACCACATTCCATATAAATACACCCAACTCATACGTCTAAAAGCAACAAGCCTACCAGTACCGCAACCCATAAGTCCCAACGTCCATCCACTAATCATCAATTGCTATGACGCTCCCTCAATTCATCAAACCCTCACATGACCCCCCACCTAATAACCTTAGAATCAACCAACATATCATAACACTCCACCTTCTTCTCCATCGTAACCGCTTTTAGATCCTTAATCTTTCCAGATGCTACTAATTTATCATAGATAAATGCCTTTTCTTCGTTTGATGGTGGGCTAACTGGTTGTGCTTGATAGCGAACTGGTGGTGGGGAGGGTGCGGCTGTTTGGCGGTGGCGGGTTGAGGTTTCGTTTTTGAGTGTGTGTTTGAGCTTGTTGTTTGTGGTGGTGAGGGTTGGGGTCCACTATGAGAATGTTTAGTAATTGTTTAGGGCTTTTGATGTAACTCTTATAAGGTGTATATCTACTCAGGATGGGAAGAACTAAAGTACTTACACATAATCTCCCACTTCCGGAGCAGGAATCTCAATGTTACGTCGACGACGAGGAATATCTACAGTATAATCTCTCTTTATGTCGTCTACGAATTTTCGGTACTATAAGGGGCAGAAGCTCAGTCAAGGTTATGCTAACTTGATAAATCAGGAAATTGAGATGGAGGGACATAGAAATTACGCACGTCGTTCTTCACTTTCACTTCTCCCTGTACCTGCCGAGCTCCTTTTGGGCTAACTTTTTGAAAAGCCTAGCGGATCCAGGGTCGGTTCGGAGAACTTGTGCGATGTCGAGATTTGTGAGAGGTCGTAGGTGGCTCTTGGAATTACTGTGAGAATGGTTAGTGAGTGGTTTTTCAAAAATGAGAATTAGTTTATTCGAAGGCAATGCTCAAAACCACTTAAAACCTTTGAGCAACACATGTGCTCGACAAGACTATTGGCAATTGCCAATTTGATGATGAGTAGAATAAAGAGATTGAAAAACAGACAATTACCCTTGATTTTGACCAAGAATACCTAGAGGAAGGGGAAAATATACTGACTCTACCTGTGGGCTAGCCAAAGCGATTCGGCGCTCGAGTTCCAATTGCGAGACAGTCTCGGCATGCATCCTCTTCAGTTCTCGATTTTCACTTTGAGCCGCAGAGAGTTTTAGATGACTTTCTCGCATTTTTGAACTCCAGACTCTTTGCATTTCTTTTTGAAGCTTAGCGTGCCTATTAAACTCTTCGATTCGTACTGCTCTCGTAGTTTCGGTTACCGCTTCATCTATCTTCTCTTGAAAATGCTTTTGTACGACTGTATCTCTCAGGAGGTAATCTTGAATCTCTGCGTCCGTAGGCTTAGACGGCTTAATAGAGTTCTGGAACTCAGTGTAAGAGGCGGTCTGGTGTATAGGCTGTAAGACTGCGCCGGATAGTTGATCCTAGTATTATTAGCTGAAGAAATCTAACCGAACATATTGAGATCAATATTCACGCCGAAATCCTTTGAATTTAAGTTACAACTAGAGCTCTCGACGTCCTTTGAGCTGTAGGGCAATACTTGCTGCATCTCGCTATCAGCTTCAACGGCGCGTTGGGCTTCAAAGGACGAGGGCAGGGCGTCTACCATATAATGTCAATTTAAAACAACTTAATGATCTAGGGCGAAAGGCTTACCAGGTAGCTGTTGTACAACTTGTCCGCCATCAAGTCCCATGCCATCCATGGCTACACTGTTGGCGAACGAGATTCTTCCCCTCTTTGGGTCAATGGCAGAGGTAAACTGCATAGGAGCAATTCTCTTATGAATCTTAGCCATCTCAAGAAGTTTTTACTCTCCTCTGCACTTTGCTCGGGATGAGATGTTGACGGAATGGAAGCCGTGGGCTGGATCTCTGGAATCTGTGTATCCATGTTGTGTTGGCGCTGGTGAATAAGTTCCGCTAGATAGTTTTGCGATGACGCGACTCGATGGTCAGGTTGGGGATTCACCAGCCTAGCTAGATAGAGTGAGCGCTTTGATTTGCCCATCGCAAGGTCAAATCCAGACGTGTGTTGTGACTATCATGACGTGAATGTTATATAGTGAGGTGTTCAAGGAGAGAAGTGTTGGAAGTAGAAAGGTGATGGAATAGAGAGGTGTTGCAAGTAGAGGCGTGTAGGAGGAGAAAAGAAGTTTGAAATTCTCAAATGCTGGCCGGCGGGGAAAAGGTGAAAACGTCACATCCGTTGAACTTGAGGGCTTGGAATAATAATTCAATAGGATGCATTGACTTATTGCTTTGCCTCAGCTTATTTTATAACTACACAAGATAGCTAGATGGAGAAAATACACCCCTTAACTTCTTGACATTGCTTAGCTGAATTTGTGCAGCATAACTCAGTACCAACTAATCGTCGACACCAGTCTTTTACCTGTCGACATTATGGACGCTCGAAACACCAAAAGAATTGTGGAAGTTTGGATTTTTGGGAAAACTTGATCTCAGTAACCCACTTATAAGGTATTTTGAACCTGAGTAACTCAACTCAAAGTTAATGAAGGCATAGTAGACAAGGACGACAGATGGGGAAACTCTGTAAAGACTCCCTTTTAGTAAAGTAAATGACTACCACCAACATGAAATTGAGCCTAGAAAGTAATTTCGTGACGATTATCGCCAATAATCTATCACTGTCAAATAGATGCTTATTTACATGGAAACTCTTCTCTCAAGTCTCGCATGAGAAACTTTCGCTCACGTCGAGCGAGAGCGAGCATTGGCAAAAGTTCCAGTAGGTACAACTTTAGATTTCCTATGCTTCAGTTTAAAAATTATGAGAAAACCAAATCTAGGAGGCAAAAGAAACATGTGATAGTAGCCAAGGATAACCCACCGTAAGAATAATAATCTGATATTCTAAACAGCTCTTACTAGAACTTTCTTGCTCGTTGCCATTCTTCTTGCCTGCACACTTTGACAGACTTATGGCATACTTGGTTTGGGAACGCGAACAAGCAGAGGATATCGAAAATTTGACTGAACGAGCTAAAATGCACCTGCCAATGCATGCTAAAGTACAATATGGTTGGTCTTGTCTACCCTGACTCTCCTTCCTTGCTTTATACAACTTGTCGTCTGTCTTCTCATTCTCGATTCTCTGTTTATCCAGCCAATTCCATCTTATCCAAGACTGCGCGGGTAAATTGGTGGGTCGAGCTCTCTCTCCTCCCATATCACGGGTTCGTACGGATCTAAAAAATGGGTTAGTACAGCTTTATGAGTGAGTACTAGGAAAGGTAGTTAATGAACTCACCCCTCAGCAATAACATCGTAGACGGCCTTGGAGATACGGTTGGCGTGCTCATCAAGGCCAAGATGTCTCAGAAGCATGGATCCGGACAGAATCATGGCAGTTGGGTTGGCCTGGTCCTTGCCCTTAATATCTAGACCGACGTGACGGCATCCAGGCTCGAAGACGGCTACATCACGACCCATGTTGCAACCAGGAACAATTCCTGGTCCACCGACAAGCGCTGCTCCGATATTGGACAAGATACCTCCGTACAAGTTGGGCATGACCAAGACGTCGAATTGCTGCGGTCTTGAGACACACTGCATAGAGGCGTTATCAACGATCATGTCATTGGTCTCTAGGGTTGGGTACTCCTTAGCCACTGCGTTGAAGGTGTTGCGGAAAAGACCATCTGCGAGCTTCATGATGTTGGCCTTGTGAATACAGGTGACCTTCTTGCGGTTGTTCGCGAGGGCAAACGAGAAGGCAAATTTGGCAATACGCTCTGATTTTGCGCGGGTGATAATCTTCAGCGATTCAACAACGCCTGAGACAGACTGGTGCTCGAGGCCAGAGTATTCTCCCTCGGTGTTCTCTCGGATAATGCAGAAATCGACATTGTTGTGGCGGGTCTGGTAGCCAGGAATATTCTTGATCAGAACGACTGAGGCGTAGATATCGAGTTCTTGTCGGAGAGCGACGTTGAAAGATTGGTGGCCGGATCGCTCGACTGGTGTGTGTAGGATACCCTTCAGACCAAGTTTGTTCCTCTTCAGCGATGCAATTGATTCCCGGAAAAGATCTTCTGATTGCTTGTTTCCAGACTCAACACCAGAAACATCGACCTGCTCCCACTCTACAGGCACGTTGTCGGCCTTGAAGATCGTCTTCACAGACTCGGCGACCTCAGCACCAATACCATCTCCAGGAATCAAGGTAACTGTGTATTTTCCGCCATATTTGGTGGGCTTGAAGATGTCTGATTGTACGGTCGCGAAAGTTCGGGAAGGAGTTTGAACAGATCGCAGGGCGCTCTAGAAATGTGTATTAGTTAGAGTTCTCATAGTCGTCGTACTGAGTTGGCCGTGCAGGAATTCGTCTTTTGCATGCGCGCCGAAGCTTTGATGCAAGGGCGATAGGACCGCCGCCACCTTGATATGGCTATTTTGTGCCATTGAGTTTGAGAGTTAGAGACAACGTACCTGCGCCGACCTTATAGAGCTTCGCATCAACATCTTGAATTGGAGAATGTATGGTATTAGGAAAATTGTAGGTGGTGAAATGCAAAATGTCTTGAATCACTGAGCGGACGAGAACCGCAATGCGCGGCGGCGCGAAGTGGTGGTCGGATGAAAATCTAGCCTGTTTTAGGTTAGTCCTAGTGCATACCGGCCCGTATGTCGGCACCTGTTCGCAAACGTTTGTTCATGATCGCACGCGGCGTATCTTCACCTCTAGGCCATCAGAGTATATCTTCATTCTTCATCTCTGGGCAAAAGTCTATTCAATCTCACCTACCATGACAAAAAGAGCATTAGTCCCGAAGCTAGATATGGTCTACTCCAGGAACATTTATGCGACCGTATCCATGCATGCTGTATTCGATTCTCTCATGTGCTTCATCGCCCTTCCAAGGATAAGCGCGAATTCTGATTAGCCTATACACCACCTTCAACCAGAATATTCAGCCACTTTATGGGATTTAGAAGCAAATTGAGTTGAAGAAAACTGCACAGAGTCCTATGCCTTAACCACTCCTATGCCTAGCTTGATGGTTGCTGTTAAATGCTCTAGTAGCCTATTGTAGCAGATGCGACTATGTATAAGATGCGTTAGCGAGACCGGGGAAAGAGAATATGCCTCTAGAATTTGATGCTGTGCGTTATGATTGCTTTTGCATACAGAGTTCCCACTACTGCAATGCCTACTGCAATGCCTACTGCATGGTACCTGCTGCAGCTCCTCCACTGTGGTAGTCAGGAGATCACTGGATCGCCTCAGTTGTACACCGCACCTTGGACCTTCCAGGATGAAGCTTGGGAGGGTGTTTCTTTCTGGACAGAAGAGCCTACAGGTATGCCTTGTGGAACCCAACACTATGCGGAAACCTAATTATTTCCTAATCCACGTATTGTGGTGTGGGTTATTTTGCATCTGTTGATACCTATACCATCTGTATTGTCTTTGGTTGCTTAGAACATTTTAACTTCAGCACTTGTGTCGAGCACAGTATCAACCTGACTTATTTGTGAATCTACCAGTAGATTCTACATGCAGTCACCCTCAACTGAGACTACTCATCTTCATAATTTCAAGTTCACTGAACAAACTGGCCTTTGTTCTTCATCTCTGGTGGAGCTGAATTTTTAGCGACCTAAATTGAAGTTACATTTTTGCTGTTCTCGCTTAGCGCATTTCCTATTCAGGGCCTCAATAGAAGCATTGGTGCGGATGCCGGGAACTATGCTCCCATTTGCAAATATGCCAATGAGGTCTTTAGTCTTGTTGCATCTTTGTCATAATATTGCAAAGTTTCTATGCGATCTTCTTAGAAAAGTTCCTCTCCATCAGAGACTTAGGAAAGACTCTGTGCTCAAAATGGGTCTCAATAGGACATCGCTAGCTCAATACGGTCCTCAATAGAGTCTTACAAAGGCAGATCCCATGTCATAAGCTCTACATTTGATAAGAACGCTTTATGATCGAGTCGTAGTTGTTTAAATTTCTCTTTGAGTCCTAAAGATAGTCAGACCAATGCCATGTTCTGACCTATGTCCTTGACCTTCGGTTTCTCCCAAGAAGTCTGAGAGTCATCGCAGGCCGTCAAATCAGGGTAATACTTGGGCTCACAGGCCCTTAGAAATTCCTATTGATACCAATATCCGGCTAAGAAAGAGCGAAACGAAACGGCGCTCCACAACTGTGTTGGCTTTGTCAGTCACCTCAGCAAAATGACATCTATTCATAACGGACACATTGAGATGATGTACTTCAAGTAGCGAAAATGAGTTCTAGGCTCTCTGAGATCGTAAAGTCTAGTGAATTTTGAAAATTAGTCTTTGTGGTGTTGTTGCGTCGATGACGGTCGAGTTGCTATTGAGACCCTCAATAGGAAGGTTTCTTTTGACAGTTTTATGAATACAGGAAACAAGTATCGAGAACAACACAAGACCAACCTTTTATAAATTGATCTAAGCCTTCTTCCAATATGTCTTTTCTTCTCCATCGGAAAATCACTCATTCAAGTCCCAACGATCTACGAGTTCAATCTCCATTCCATTTCTTGCAAAAAGCCAAATCAAAAAAAAAGAAAAAGAAAACCTGAAATGAAGTTCACCCAAGCATTCAGTGTCATCATCCTCGCGGCATCAGTCAGTGCTGTCGCCCTTCCCGAAGCCAGATGTGGTCGTGTCGGTCAACCATGTAAACGAGAAGCAGCTCCTGCTCCTGAGCCAAGATGTGGCCGTGTCGGTCAACCATGTAAACGTGCTGCTGAGGCCGTTGCTGATGCCCTTGCCGATCCCAGATGTGGCCGTGTTGGACAGCCATGCAAGCGAGACGTTGCTGAGGCAGACCTTGACGATATTGTCGCTCGTCTTGTAACCTCGGACGACGACTGTAAGTTAACCACTCTCTAGTCCACCATTCATCTCATGCTTAGAACAAAAGAAAAGGAACTAACATATTAATTCTAGTCTTCGAGAAAGTCAAGCGCGAAGTCATCGCCATCAGCAAGCGTGAGGCAGCTCCAGAGCCAGAACCAGAACCAGAGCCCGAGCCAGAGCCAGAAGCCAGATGTGGTCGAGTTGGTCAACCTTGTTAAACTCTGCAATCACAAGTTCACCAGTTCTCTCATTCAATTCGACCATAACATTTAACGACATCTGGCATCTGTAATCAATCTCCTACACTGTTCGCATACATGTTCTTCATCAAAACACTTTTACGGAAAACAAAACGAAAAAAAAATCCACAAAGCCTTTCTATTCAACAATTTCTCTTTCTGAGGTTTTAATACCTCCCACAAGCATATTTTTGTACATAGTGACAGCTTCCTTTGGATAGCAGTCTGTTTAAGTTTTCTCCTTTCCACCATTTATTTTCTCAGCGGAGTTTGAATGAGATGGGAGTTTTGGAGAGGTGGAATTTTGAAATCTTTTTTTGGTTGATATATCGATTCCTGGGTGGAGGGGAGGAGGAGTTGATTGTTTTATTGGTGGTGTGCTTGTGGAGGTGTATATAGTTTTACTTTAATGCATCAGGGCACTGCCATTTTTGGGATTCTGTTCAATCAAGTGCAAAATGATAATGACTATTCGTAGGTAGGTGTGAAATCTTATGTGCTCTGATCTCTGGTATGTGTAAGGATATTCGAAATGGCGTCCCTCGTTCCACGTCGTCGCTTAATGATACGTAATACTTGTGAAATTGAATCATATCGCCATTTTTGCTCCCCTGTATCTTCTACCTTTGCCCTATCTACTTGCTCTACCATTAACAATCTCTTCAGTATCAATCACGAAGTGTTTTTTTTTAAAAAAATATAAAGCAACTTGTGGGTTATTGTCTGAAGTTATAACTGACCCGCCTGCTGCAGGACTGAGCACCATTTCCTGATATTGCTAGAGAAAGTTGACAATTTCCCTAGGTTTATGAGTATGAAAAAGCTCTAAATCTATACTGATAAGTCTTCTGTTCGTGAGTGTTCGCCCTTCTGACAATGCTCTTACGAACGGAAAGAGGGAAAGAGTTTCATCCTTCGGCAGACTGCCCTCGCGAAACATATCCTCAACTCTGGTTGAGAACCAAGTATACACGTAATTACTTCTGTCGCTAAATTTAGGATTCGAATGGTCCTCGTTATGGTCATTCAACCAAGAATCATAGGAGGGAGTTTGATTTAGTAATCCCTGGATTTTGGATGGGATATCACTGGTATCAATATGGTGACGTTCGCGTGTCCAGTGAAGGTGCCAATAATGCACATGGACTCTTCGAAAGAGAGAAATTTGATCGACTGCATCCATCTCTGGTTCCTCGTTTATCTTACTTGCGTGGAATCCCGGTACACAAAATTCTCTCAATAAATCGATTGCTCCTCGCTGGGTAGCTGAAGAAGCATTTGGGGGTTTCGGTACATAGGTTTGTTGGTACCACATTCCACAATCGTCGTTCGTACTTTTAGCCTCAACTGATTAGCATCGCTCTTGTCTAAAACATGAAAGTAGAGTTCAAGCCTCAGATTCTGTTTTGATCGCTCTCAGGAAAGATATCGAGATTGAATAATCTTACCATTGGATTTCGGCATCTGTTCCATTCTCAGCGAAATCATTTTCTTTTCCGCAACCAGGACACAAAGATATGCGTGTAAGTGCCTTGCGGAAGAGCATACTCATAGTCACCTTTCGACCAGGCAGAAATATGGACTCCCATGATGCAGAGAGATCAAGTTTGCTCTTGGATTTCATATCTTGAAGCACGTATTCCTTATTCTTAACTTTGTTTAATCCTGGAACATCCCGAAATCGAACCTCCATAACCGCTTGAAAAGCCTCAAACTGACGTCAGTATATATGTATGTGTGTGTGTTTGAGATTTAAAAAAAAACGGAGAACTTACATCAAATGAATTGATAAACTCAATATGTAATGGTGTGATCCTCCCATGCGCGTCTTCAAAGTATACTGGTTGTTGGCGATCAATTTGGCGGGGTATGTTTTGTTGTGCTTTCTGCATTTCCATGACCAGGGTATATATTTTCATGTTAGAATCCCTATCATATTTAGCAAATATTTAATTCAAATCAAGGTCTTGTTTTACTAACAGAACTTTGCATATAATTGCTGTAAGCTCTTCGTTCTGCTTCTGGGTTGAACAAACTATACGCCGTTCGCTGTTAACGGTTCTTTCATCATGGTCTCGTCAAGGAGAGTACATACGCAGCCACACACTCCTCGTAACGGTGAGAATAAGATCCGCTTGAGCATTCAATAACTCATTGTTCTTCTTCGCTAAGTTGCTCATTTCCCCGGTTTCTTTACGAAGATTCACAATTTCTTCATCTTGATGGTTCGAATTCTCTGCTTGAATTCGTAATGCAGACCTAGCAAAATTATTATCAATCTGATTCCGAAAGGCCCTTACTCACTGCTGTATTATGTGAAGAAGGGGTGTTGATGGTTAAAGTATGCCCTGTAATCTTTGCCCTTAACCTGCTTATTTCGTCCTCGCGGCACAAGGCCCATTCAACCTTATGTAGTCTCATTTTCCAACGGTCCTTAGATGGTATCGAAGATGATCCAAGTGTTGCGCTGAATTTTGAATTCTTCTCTAAGAATTTCTCGATCGTCTCTTGGCATTGTGATGCGGCCTGTTCTAAGGCAATCTTTTGTGGTACTTGACTCATCTCCACCTGGAGCTTCTTTACCTCTATCAATGCTCCTTCGAGACTTCGCAGCTCTGTGATTAGCTCTTGGTACTGTGGTTTAGATCCTGCACTGTCTTGTAATGCTTCGATGAACCTTTTGACGAGGCTGATCCCCACTACGAAGTCCCCCACCGAGAAGCCAAAAGCAGGTGCGACCATATTTGTTGGTATTGATGCCAGTTGCTAATCTAGTAAAGAAGACTATTTGAGAAGCCAGGTTATGACCTCGACGATCCGCTAAGATGATTTCAATAGACTGGTGGCGTGTTCTTGATAGTTTAGTTCTTAGTTAGGTAGAACTTTATTTTGGAGGGTCAGCTTGGGTCAGCTTGCCTCACTGAGTCATCAAATGCAGGAGGGAGAAGCAATTAGCTATAATAGTGTTAGCGTTAACTGTCATTTTGTGAAAGTCGAATGGGATCACGTCGAATTGAATTAAGCGAGCGTTGGAGGCTGTGTAGATCAGGACCCAATGATGTTGAGTTAGGCGCGTGTTCTTGTAGCATTGGTAGATTCAAGCTATACAACTGTTGGCCTAATTAAACCCGACCATTACTGACCAAGGTTACAAGTATCTCAGAAGTCCGGTACCAAAACACCCAAGTTCTTCTGCCTCGCTAAAGACAACAAAGAATTCCCAACCGCCAAATCCATAACACCAATACCAACACACTTATAAATAACAAACCCACTCTCCACCCAATTCCTCAAGCTCTCATTCTTCCGAGTCTCTGTACTACTTGCCTGATCACTAAGTAAATCAATAACACTACCGACATCGACAGTGTGTTCAAGTGTAATACCACCCTGTATAATTTCACCCGCCTCCCTCTGACATGCTTCGCGACTATCAACAACAATCACTCCCCCTACTCCACCCTCAGGATTATATCCAGACCCCGCAGCGACGACCTCTTTAAACAAAGCTGGATCCAACTCTGTCATACTCGCATTATGAGAACCGATAGCAGAAACATAACAACCCCTCTGCAACTTTTCCGTCGTAGCCAGGAATTCAGCATGAAATAAAGGTGTTGAAGATGGCGTACAGCAAAAAGCAGCATCTGCTTCCGCTAATATTTCCTTCAAAGAACTTTCATAATCTGGCATAGATTGATCGAGAGTCGCGAACTCCACCGACGAATTCCACTTCGACTGATCCTCACGCTGAAGTAGATCAAGAAGTTCAGCAATTCTACCAGGCGACCGATTAACAATCGTTATACGTTTGATATCAGGGCCTCGTAGTAATAACGCTAATCGAATATGCCAAGCAGCTTGATTACCAGCACCAAAGACTACGATATTAGAAGTATCTTTACGATCCTTAAATAGAATCACACAGCTGAGTGCAGTCCGAAAAGCAGTAAATTCAGAAGCGTTGATAATCCCTGTTCCGTTTCCAGATGAGTCAAGTAAGAGGAGAGCACCACGAGGTGAGGTATTTTGTGCTGGAGCGACTATGATTTTCGTTCCTGTACCGTGTGCTGATGTACCTGGCATGAAAAGTGTTGAGTTACCATCTTTTTGAGTTACGACGACTCGATTTGGTTGGTATTGGGTTCCGTATCCTAGGATTTCATCGCCTGTGGAGAATGAGGATAGGGCTTGGCTGAGATCATGTTCTATCTTGAGAAGCTCTTCTGTGTTTAGGTGTTTGAGTAGAGATTGGATTGTTGAGTTGGAGAGGACGAGGAATGTCATATTGAAGGGTTGTGAAACAGTAAATAGAAGCTGATTTCGATGGAACGAGTATGGATTGTGTAGTTTAGTATGTGATATTTACATGAGAGTAGTGTTATTTTACTTTGAATTTCAAGGTGAGGGGTATAAAATGTACGTACTCGCAACACGATCCCGACACAGGGGCCACTTTCCGTATCAAAGCGGAAGCTAGGGAGCATCCTGTCATCTTGTCATCTGTATTGGATAGAAAGACATACAAGCACAGATCATGAGTAAGTCAAACTTAGACTTTCAGAAGATAAGGAACAAGAGATTTAGGATCTTAGTCTATATATACAGCAAGATAAGAGTCTCAAGAGTCGAATAATTTCACGCCATTATGTCGTTGATTAACGTAGCAAAACCAAGAATTCAGTCAAATGAAAAGCTACGTAGATCAAAGCAAATCGTCTTAATATAGTGAGGTATACACAAAGTAACCCGCACCTTTCATTTGATTCAAAGGACTACTTTTAGGTTAAAAAATCGTTGGATGTTAAGCGTCGAGTATCTTAGTCTTGTAGTGTTTGAGTAAATTATGACGTACGAGAACTCTTTAAAGTATCTAATCTACGTATTTAGCTTCATTAAATCCTATGATCCTTTCTGCTTCCTTGTCTAAAACTCTTTATACAGAAGTCAAATGCAAAATATCTACTATCTACTTCATCTTCTATTGATCTAGTCAACAGCAAAGAAGCAAATGCAAAAACAATCTATTCTACAAACACCCACTCCCAAAGCTATCAAATCATGACTTATCCTCCAAAAACCTCGCAAGCCCCAAACTCTCATCCTCCAACTCACTCGCCAAAGACGGGCGCGGAAGTTCAAAAGTCTCACGAACGCGACCATACTGAATCCCACCAAGCTGAACCAAAGGTCTCAAAACCGCCAGATCAATCTCATCCCTCATCTGATTAATAGCATCCTCTCTAACCCAAAACCTAGTAGCCTCAACAATAGCCAATGAACCAAACGACTTCCCCACCTTTCCCGCACCATGATAGTCTAGAGCCTTCATCTCAAGTAACTTTCCTTCGATAGAAAAAACTGCTTCCTTTACGCGATCGGGTTTCACTGTTTTTGATGGTGCGGTATTGAGTCCTGATAATCCCCATTCGGATTTCCCGTATGGAATGTCTAGGGATGTGGCATTCATGGCTTCCACAAAGTTGTCAGACACAATATTGATAACACACTCTCCTGTCTCCTCGAGATTCCTCATGGTATCTTTCGGTCGTTCAGGTCTTGCGGAGAATCCAATAACGAAAGTAGGTGGATCATGATCTACTACCTGAAAATAACTCATCGGTGCCAGATTTTTCGTCTTGCCATCTTTTGAAACCGTGCTGACGAAACTGATAGGTCGTGGAATGCCAGATACTAAGAGTCGGTAGTTTGATACCATTGGTCGATCGGTCTCTGCTGGATTAATCTCTACATGGTCCTTCTGAAGACTTGTTGGATCGGATGTTCCTTTGCCGTATTTCCAATTTGGGTCTGGTGTCTTGGAAAAGGTAATTGGTAGTGAGGGATCGAAATCAGGTCGTGATGCTTGTACTTTTTTGAAATCTGCATACTTGGGCTTGAGTTCAAAAGGGCTTTTGGCTGCTGCCATCATTCGTGTCGTTTGTGAAAAATGTCGAGATGATATATATGTTGTCGTATCGAGATGTCCTTCGTCTTTCGTAAAGTTTTGGTGGGGGAGGCAAGTGTTCTATGCATCTTGGCGAAGTGGGAGTGCTTTGCAGGATCAAGAATGCATGTGCTTCGACTGGTGTTTAAGAGATATTGTCTAATTCATTTCAAAGTATAGGTGGAATGAGTTTCGTGTGGGCAGAAACAGTCTGAATACTGGTACATGGAAGCTCAACTGCAACGGAAAGTTTCTTACAGTAGCTAGCTTAGTCAAGAATGGCACTGCGGGATCAAATGCCGCACCACCACCACCTCGCTTGGCTTTCCACTCCCACTTTCGCCGATACATGATGTGTATCTACCTCCCTTTTGTATCTTCCCCAAATAAAGTTCAAGATAGCTACCATTCAAAGTATCCAATATCCCTCTAGAAGCCACAAGAAATGTTCAAACAAATTCTTCCCTCTCTTGCAAGAAATTACAGTCGTACCTCAACGCAGCTTTTACGGCCACTCATATCAAGACCAGTATCTCGCGCTGCACCTGCAACTCAGACATTGAGAATGAGTTCTACAATTAATACAATTTACACGAAGAACAGCTACGCACGTATGTTTCTTTGCTTTAATATCAAAGATTCTAAAACAATAGCTCCTCGCTAACAAATACACAGCTGTTGGACACTACGTATTCCCACCTATCATTTCATACCTATCACTTAAACACTGCCAGGACAGAACCCTACATACTAACATATAATTCTTAACAGTCCCAAGCATTCACTGCAAACGGTCAAGTCTGGGTCGCAGGACAAGTTGCCTTAGATGTAGAAGGAAACAAAATTAAAGGATCTGCGAAAGAACAAGCAGATCAAATCTGTAAGAATATGTCGGAAATTCTTAAAGCTGCTGGATCTAGTTTGGAAAAGGTGGTCAAGATTAATGTTAGTATGACCAATATTTCTCATTCGACCTGAGCACTAGTGGGATTTTATTTCTTAGGGTAATAGTTGACAACTTTTCAATTAGATCTTTACTTCTGACATGACGAAGATCCCCGAATTTAATTCTGTCTTTAATGATTACTTTCCACAGAAGCCTCCGAGGACGTCTGTTGAGGTTTCGAGGTTGCCTTTGGATGTTGAGTTTGAAGTAGATATTATTGCTGTAATTTAGAAATGGCGTGTCACATTCTGGAATTTGTTTGTTGTCTTGAACTCTTCGTGCTTCAGCGCTCTGCTACCAGTATTTCCAATGTATGATAATTCAAGGGTTAAATTTAGTCAACTAGCCATGGGTCTAATTGGTTAAATTCAATCCAGCGCATACCAAGTGCTGGCCCAGCTGTGTTTGCATGAATTCGACATCTGATCCCATTCGAGCACAGAGCTCAAAAATAATAATCTATCACAAATCATGGTATCATGGTATTTGATAAGATCCAATAGCCCCCTACTCGCATTATCGTCTACATGAGGACGGAATGCCAAGTCCGCGTATATTTTCCACGCGCGGCGACTAACACCGCAGTGCATTAGCGAGTTGCAGCTTGCTTGCCATTCATCAAGCGACGAATCCTTATCAGCGCGGTGGCTTCTCCCGCACTTGATGTGCTTGTTTCTATAACAAGAAAAGTAAAGACAAGGGAAGCACGGAAGATAGAGGCCTTCAAGATATTATGCATGCCAATTGTCACTGCGGCGGAAAGATAAGAAGAGATTAAAGATTGATCGACGGTGGTGCGGATGTGAGATCCGATGAATGTAGGAAATGAACTCGGGACTCGTCGCTTAACGGACTTGCCTTGGTATATCCGTAACGCAGAGCAACAGGTTGGTTACCTTCATCTGCACACAATATTCATTCCTTTGCTACGAAAGACCTGTAGGTAGTATTCCATGAACTGTCCTACGAGTTGCGTTATAATAGATCGACTTGATTAGAGTATAATTTACTGAAGTCAAGTGAGTTACTAAAGTTAACTAAGTTGCCCAAATCTGATGAGCTAGTTAAATCAAGTGAGTTACACCAATCTGCATGGTACTTCATTTGCTAGTTACGTATTCGTCAAGGTGATAAATCTCGTGTAGAAGCCTTACGTGAGTTGAGTCTGTGTCTAAGCACATACTACGGGCAAGCAGACTCACAGCGGAATGCGGGGTAGATTTTGTGTGCTAGAAGTGCTCGCAAAAGGCAGGCAACTAGGTAGCATTCATGCCAGCCCACCGAGGGCAATCCCATGACTGACGGTCATACCTTAGAACATCCATCCATTCTCATCCATGCCTAGGACAGGGGCATCATTTAAAAAGTCGACGTCAAGAGCATCAATGGCAGACTGGATCGTATCAAGAATTCCTCCATCGTAATTCCAGGGACGGTGTAAGCTTTGATCCATCTGATTAAGGTAGATCTCTTGAGCATTGGCTCCTGTTTCCGGAATGGGGGCTTGAACTGGCTCGACTAAGTGACTTGCATATGGAGCCGCTTCTCTTTGTTGGTCATTTCTGAGTCTATCTCGTAGCTTGTCAATCTCGATCAGGTCTTGCTTGTATGGTTTTGCTATAATGATGCCGCGGAACATGAATTCATCAATGAGAGCAAATGTGTCGCCGAGGTTCCACTGCCTGACCAGGGTCGGATTAACTATATCGACTAAGATGAGCACGAATGAGGCCATGAACGCGTTTTCGAGGTCGTAAGGTAGGAAAGTATCTATTTAATTTAGCGAAGGTGTCTAGTGTATTCTTACAGACTTCTTACCAAGAGCTCTTTGGGATCTCAAAGTTTCCAATATGTTCAAAACTTGAAATGCAGACTCTATACACACACGGAGCAAACCAACGACTGCGTCTGAGAGGACCAAGGGGTCTCTTGGGTTCGCTAATTTCTTCTCCAGGAGGAAAAATAATATCGGTCGAATAGCTTTAATACTGCACTATGAACGAAATCAGCTATATATTGTTGTTCAAAAGAAAAAGAAAAATGCTTGGAACCCACTTGATGATGAAGCAGATATAGGCTAGCCGGCGTCCGAGCTATAGGCTTTGCCGGCTGATTGAGTTCGATCTTCATGCTAGTATTTAACTGCGTTCCTGTGTCTGCCAGCTTCTTCAAGATAGACTGGATTTCCGAGATAAATCGGCGGCCAAGTTGTCGTTGTGAACCAAGCCCATAAACCACTGAGAATTTCTTAGTAAGCCGAACCATCAGAAACAATTGTTCAGTGCCTACCATTCAATATGTGACCGAGTTGAGAAGATATATCGATGTGAAATGCCATGGGTAGATTGTCCTCGTTTGCCCCTGTAATCGTTGGCCTTGACAAAGCAATATCTTCGTCGGGCAGTCCTGGTGATACTCCTATTAGACTTGAAAGCTTTCGCTCAATAACATAAATTGTCCACCATAATCTTGACCTATATTCAAACTCTGTTCTGGTATGTCGTTTATTATCGTATGATCGGTTTAATCCGTTGGCAGCTGCAATGCAAGACGCTTGCCTAATCTGCAAATAATCAGTCTCTGCTCTCACTCTAGTCGCTGAAACTACGCACATATACCTGAGCTGCGAATCTCATATCCATAGCCTGCATAAACAGGCTGAACATGCATAGTATTTCTATTGACAGCATAGGCTGATTGCATAAGCGATGACAATCCGGCAGGGCTTCTACAGCTCTGGAGAAATAGAGGGCCCCAGTTGGTCCAAGAGGGCCAGCCTCTCGAGACAGAATGGATGTACCAAACGCAAAGACAATAAGCATCTGTATATGCCAAAGCCCCGTAGTTTGCACAGTACCGTTTCTTCTTTGGTCGTAGAATTGATGAAGCTGATCAAGAAATTCCTTTTTATCGAACAAAGTGAAGAGCGGGTTAAATGTGATGGCAACAGTGCTTGTCAGATATTCCGCGTAATCTTCTGATGGAAGGTCTATCCCTGACAGGTTAACCATATTTTGAGCCCATGGAATTCCATAAGCTCCGTCCTTGATGGGATTTAGGTCATGTATCGCTGGACCTCCAATGGCATCTGTGACCATCATCCGAATCCTTCGGCTGAAAGACCATGAAGAACTATGGCCAAATCGTCCTTCGTCTCGTTAGTCACGCCAATCCAGTTTTATATTGGTAGAACATACTATACTCATCACCAATGGCATCTGGAGAGACTTCACTTCCCACACCTGTTGGGTCACATGGCTCAGAAGGATGCTCATCGTCTCGTGGGGTTCTAGACTCTCTATCCCGGTGTAGGTCAAGGTGCGACGCTGAGTGCGGCAAGGCGGGGTGCTGTCTAGGTATGTTCACATCGGAGGGGTGAGATTCACTTGTCGAAGAAATGGTATTAGGCTCTATAGAGGAGTTAACGCCAAGGAATGTGAACGAACCGTTGGAATTGTCCTATGAGAATAGCATGAATACATACCCTGTAGCTGTGGTAGCCAGGTCGCAGACGCTAAACTGCGAGCTTGGAGTTGATGAAGATATCTAAGCAAGGTATACTGTAAATAACTGCTAACGTCATAAATAGTCCTAGTGTATTGTCACATACTCTTCTGGAACGACAACGGTCTTCGGCTTCTCGTAGTACACACACTGATACTTTTTCGAGATGCAATACTGGCATGGTTGGTTACCAGAGCACTTGATCTTGCGGGTCCTACATTTCTGACAACTACTAGGTGCACAATTTGAATCTCGGTCAGCGATGCCGCTCCTGGTCGAATGGACGGGAGGGGAGCTAAACACACGCATTGAGTGTCTTTTTCTTCACACCGGCGGAATTGGAACTCGTCCTGTTCATGATGTGACGATGTCTACGTAGCATTAAATGTATCAATTGTAAACGGTAGAGGGGGAGAGGATGGCAATGCAGAAGAATTCCTCTATTTTCCTTATCTTGCGAAACACCTTGCAGAAAGTAGAATAGGATACGGTAGGGTAGGATAATGTTTCTTCAAGAGTGGGCCTCCAGCGAATGAGGAAGTCTTTCGACATTTCCAGCCACAACACTGCGGAAGCCCGATCCGAAGATTGTGGCTTTCACTCCTTCCATTGGCTGAAGACCTGGTAACGTATTTGTTATTCCTCAAAACAACACAAATACTTAAACCGTTTATATTTCGAATAACAATATAAAGTCCTATCGTCCAGCAAGGCCCCGATTGCAGTAAGCAATGAAATAAGTACTACAAATCAATTCGTCGTTGCTATGTTTTGATGTATCGGTAATTTTCATTCTGCTCAAGTGCCAGTTCATCACAAATGTGTACAATTTCTCCAAACGCCATGTTTTAAGAAATTCAATCTCAAGCCTCAAAGTTGGGATAGCTGAATTCTGGGGTACCCTCAAAGTCCTCCTTCACAGTTCGTACACTCACGAATCTGCTCAGTGTGTTGACTAATGCAAGATTTTGGTATTAGCAGTACTTCTTTTTCAGAGAACTTCAACAGGACAAAGATATAATTTATGAGCAGCGACGTTTGTCTTGAAGTGTAGAAACATCGAGAGATTTCACAGCACCCGAGAAATAAGAGGGCAAAAGAAAACGAGATTTACTAACCTGAACCGACTTTATCGTTCGTTCCGCTACCTCGAGAGCCACCAAAGGGTTGTTGGCCGACGACGGATCCTGTGCTCTTGGTATTAACATAGAAATTACCTGCGGAATGCTTGAGTCCATCATAAGCGTGACGGATAGCAGCTGGATCCCTGGCGAAGATGCTTCCGGTAAGTGCGTACTTGCTGGTAGTGTCGACGAGTTTGGGGATGTTCTCCCATTCAGAATCGGGGTAGACGTAGACTGAGAACATAGGACCGAAGAACTCAGTTTGCATGATGTCGTGGCGAGGGTCGCTAGTTTGATATACGGTTGGGTGAACGAAGTATCCCACTTCCTTATCGGCCTTGCCACCAGCGATCAAAGTCAACTTAGGATCAGATTTAGCCTTTTCAAATAAGGCAGCCATTCGGTCGAATGCTTGCTCATGGATGATGGGGTTGATATAGTTCTCTGTAACTTCTGGGCTTCCAACCTTGATTGTATCCATCTTCTCTAAAAGGCTCTTTTTGAATGCTGGCCAAATAGACTCTGAGACGTAAACACGAGAAGGAGCCGAACATTTCTGGCCTTGGAATTCAAAGGCACCACGAATAGTACAATTGACAGCATTTTCAATCTCAGCCGATTTGTGAATGAGATGGAAGTTCTTTCCACCGGTCTCACCAACTAAGCGAGGATAACTGAGGAATCTCCCCTCACCAGTTGCAACTCCAATTTTAGCAATCAGATTTCGAAAGACGTGAGTTGAGCCAGTGAAATTCAAACCTGCAAATTGACTACTCTCGAGAACGGCTGAAGTGATTTCCTCAGCGTCGCCTGGTATGAATTGCAAGACATCCTTTGGAAGCCCAGCTTCCAGAAGGATTTGATGGAAGAGGTATGAACTATGTAGGGCTGATAGCGACGGCTTCAAGAGAACGACATTACCCATCAAAAGGGGTCCACAGCTGAGGGTGGCGAGAAGGGCAGTGAAGTTGAAAGGAGAAATAGCGTAAACAAATCCTTCCAGAGGACGGTATTCCAAACGATTCCACTTAGGAGCTTCAAGTCAGCATATGATATTGCCAGTAGAACACAGAAAGACTTACCATGCCCTTGGGGTGAACAGCTGGCTGCTGTTTGAACATATCTAGAGCACATTGAACGTTGAATCTGAATATCAAATCAGGTTTGACGGGCAACTCTTATAGATCAAAGCTTACCTAAGAAGATCACAAGACTCTGCTGCAGCATCAATCTCAGCCTCACGGATGTTCTTGCCTTGATTCAACATAGTAGAAGCCATCAAATCATAGCGGTACTTTCCAGAGATCAGCTCCGCTGCTCTAAGAAAAACTGCAGCACGGTCTTCGAATGGAAGATTCTCCCAGGCAGGCTTCGCTGCCATAGCAGCATCAATAGCTTTATGGACATCAGTAGCCTTGGCTGGTGTCCATTTAGCAATAACTTGCTTGTGTTTTGCTGGATTGATCTGAGTTAATGTGGAGTTTTTTATCTGTTTGCGGTCAGCTTGTTTCTCCAAATTAATTGGTATTAGGAGGCTCGCCTGCTTTCCCCCAATTTCTAACGGAACTTGCACTGGAAGTTTGGCTTTCAGGTCTTCTAAGGCTTTTTGTATACCCTTTAGCTCTGGAGAACCTTTTTTGTACGCTTTCTGAGTGAACCATTAGCGTACATGACAAGCAAGGCCTTTCAAGATCAAGGCCAATCAATATATACTCACCGTGGGCTCATTCGCGAAGTGTGGGTTCTGGTACAGAGAAACGAATCTGCTCAAACGTAGATTGGAAGTCTGACATCGACCAATCAAGGATCTAGTAGATGGCCTGAGACTTTGTCTTGTAGCGCGAAGTGCAGACATGCTGAAAACAGAGAAGATGGGTGATTTTGACAATCTTCGAGTAGATTTCCGAGTTCGAAGACATCTATAAGTTAACTACCGTTAGCACCTGACCAATGGTGTTACATGATGATATCGCTTTGAAGTAACTCACTCCTATCTAATGATATTTGATGATTAACGGCGCGGATAACCGCTTGTGGATGTGAGATACACGCGGAAGAAAGCACCGCACTCCCCACTCTGCAGTCAAACTGCAATTATGTCGATCTTGGCGATGACTTTAGATTAGTACTCAGGAGGTGCGGGGTTACAGCTGGAAATGCAATGCTATCTTTCATGGTAGCGACCATAATGTTTTATTTTCTTGAACCTGCCGGGATCAACTTCCGCAGCAGCAGTGTTTTAGTAATTTAATCAGGACACCTTCGTGCATATCTTTTAGATGAACGGCCCGTAATACTAGCTGAGTTACATATGCACCATTTATATTTATCACTCTATCAAATATCACAGCACTGGCTGAATTAGCTTAGCCATAAAGTCAGTATTGGCGAGTATAATAGACATTTTGACTCAATCGCTCCCACTTGTCCATCTTTATTACTTCCCGTCAAACAATCTTTCTATCACGAGATTTATTCAACAAAAATGTCAATAGTAGCAACATCAAAAGTCTCCGGAAAGGTGGCCTTGTGCTCCCTCAACGGAGTACTTGGTCGTCATCTAGAAGTTCTCGCTCCACGAGCTCTTTCCCAACGACTGAGTATTGCAGCATTTTCTACCACTCCACTAAGAGCATCTGGACAACAAAATATTTGGCCCAAGAAAGGGGGTGCACCTCGTACGTCTTGCAAATGTATTGTGATATGTGAAACTGACATTGATTGCAGCTCGTGCCGGAGTGCCATATGTATGTATTGATATCGTCGCAGTTATTTCAATATCAGCTAATAATTGCAGTCACCTGCAACCAAAGCAGGCGGGTTTATCTTTATTTCAGGACAGACTAGTGTCTTAGAGAACGGGGATTACCTTCCAGTGAACTCGTCTGTTTCCGAAAAGACGCATAGGATGTGTCAGAATGCGCGAGCAATCCTCGAAGGGGCTGGCTCCTCAACAGACAAAGTCATAAATGTTAAGGTATGTATCCGTATCTAATATTCTTTTAAAAACCAAGGCCTGTTCTGATTCTTCATAGGTGTATTTTACCAACATTGATCGGGATTATGATGAGTTCAATAGTGTTTATGCCGAGTATTTCCCCCATAATCCCTCGAGAACGAGTGTGGAGGTCACAGGCTTGCCTAAGCCTGCTGATTTGGAAATTGATGTTATTGCTCTTGCGTAGATAATTACGGTTTACTACGTGGTGTATTGGGTCTTGAAATGCGTTTAGATACTATATTGGGGAACTTGTATGATATGCTTGTTTGTGACATGAAAACTTAACCTAATTTGATGAATAACTGGTCATTTTACAGCTGCCAAGGTCTTGCCAGTCGCCCCTAAATTATTTGATTGCTCTACTAACCCCTCACTACGCCTATCCATAAGCGACATTAATTGACCCCCAAATACTCGGGCTCGCTTAAGGACAGGAGTATCAAGAGGGCAGCTGAGGAGCTGTTAAACTATTCCGATTGAAAAACTCTCGGGAATCTTCACTTCGAGATAAGATCTTCTCCTCACTTTGGCCTTGGCGAACTTAGCTTATCTGCATGATAGGAGCTGTAGAGCGCAAATGCACGGAGGGAAATCCCGATCTCAGTACGGGATGCGTCGAGTATCTAGTGCCCGTCGCTTAAATTTCGAGTGCGGGATGCAGATACGCACCACTTATACTCACCTGGAATGCCGCATTTCAGATAAGGTTCTCGGCCATCAAATCCGATAGCACTATCTTTTGTTTAATTTTCCTAGTTGCGTCACTAGATACTAATGCCGTCGTGCTAAGTAATAGCGATAAGAGGTCGAAGAGGAGGGGGACTCGCGTATTGGACAATATGGATCTCTTGGGTATGTAGACGACCGCAAGACAGATAGATTGTGATTGTGATACTCAAATAACCTGACTCTGTATCGGGACCGACTTCCACCATGTCACCCTGAGTGCAACCTGAACTTCGCCGTTTCTTTTCTTCTAATTGGACCTAGAAAAGTAATTGAGTCTTTCATACCCCGCGCTGGTTGTTCTTTCCTTCGTTTCCGATATTATCACTCAATTCACTCTGTGACTTCGGAAGGCAGCTGTATATCAGTCCGTCAAAATGAAGTGCTCATCAATGAACGCCATAACTCTAATGAACACAAGTCATGCGACCCAGCGGTTTCTCCCACGTTGGCAGCTCCAATGCAAGCGCTTGTCTTCCACCGCCGCTGTGTCATCAGGAACATCACAATCACCAGTTGAAGCAGGAATCAAGCTCCCACCTCTCTCTATACTGCCAACACCCATCCTACTGCGTTCATATTTTGTTACCAGAATCTTAGCGTCGCCTCTCATCCTGAAAGCAACCTTACCATTCATGAATATTATCGCAAACTCTAAGTCACCTATCCTCAACCCAGATCGAAACCCAATTCTTCTACACTTCCTTGTCCGAAAATTCGTCTACGATCATTTCACTGCGGGCGAGAATGGAACCGAGGTCCAGAAAACAATCGCTGAGATGAGGCAAATGGGCTATAAAGGAGTTATCTTAGGTTACGCAAAGGAGGTCAATGTTACTGGTGGAGAAACAAAGCACGGGATAACAGATCCAACAACTATTGATCCCTCAGACGCGATAATTGAAGCGTGGAAGGAAGGGACCTTGAAAACACTCTCTATGATAGGGGAAGGAGATATCCTAGCAGTCAAGTACGTTCGTAATGATACTTTAGCGAGAAGTTCCATTGACAAATGAATACAGATACTCAGGAGCTGGCCCATCTACTCTCAAAGCACTATCCAAGGGAACCTCACCTCCACCAAAAATGTGGGCAGCAATGCTTGAAATATGCGAAGCTGCAATCAAACAAAAAAGCAGCCTTTGGATCGACGCCGAGCAACAAGATCTTCAGAGCACCATTGACCGTTGGACGATTGACTTGATGCGGAAGTATAATTCTGTAGAAAAGCCTATTGTATACACAACCATGCAAGCATACCTGAAGCATACCGAAGACAATATCTTGAAGCATCTCAAGTTGGCACAAGAAGAAGGTTGGACTTTAGCTATCAAGCTCGTACGCGGAGCTTACATTGCAACGGAACAACGAAATCTTATTCATGACACCATCGAAGATACTCATAATACCTACAACAGAATCACCAAAAACCTTTTGCAGCAAACATATCCTGGCCTCTCCTCCGACAAGCCTTATCCAAAGGTGGCATTGTTCTTAGCAACTCACAATGACGAAAGTATTCAACGCGCGTACGAAATTCAAAAGTCACTTATTGAAGCAAAAAAGCCTACTATTAGCATCAACTACGGTCAAATTCAAGGTATGGCTGATGAGGTCAGCTGTAGTTTGCTTCAACTATGTCAGACAGTTCAGCCAGGAGAAACGAACCCCTCGAAGCAAGACCTTGCTCCTCATGCTTTTAAATGCCTAACATACGGTTCAACACAGGAATGCTTGCAATATCTATTGAGACGAGTCAAGGAAAATCAAGACGCACTTGGGAGAACGAAGTATTGGCTTGCTGGTTTCAGACAGGAAATTCTGCGTCGTGTGAAATCTAAGTTTAGATCAGCGTGATAGATGGACGCACATATTTATGAGATGATATGATTCATACTGTCCCTTTTTGCTTAGAGTTAGTGGAATAGAGATATTTGAATTGAAGGCCATCTGGTACCTTTCAGCAGGCGCTCAAAAGTATTAGTGATGTTGAGAAAAGTGGAACGCCTCATCAATGAGCCTTGAAAAATACCTTAATATCTTGACTAAAACTACTTTTAAATGACTTTTGGTTGAAACTGTTTTCATCGAAATTTGTGAGAAGTGAATCTTTGCTCTCTTGTATATAGCACAGGCAGTACCTGTTATAGCAATCTATTTGAACAGTCGTAAATACCAACACAACGATCTTTTCTATGTAACGAATCCAATTATAGAGTTCTATATCTATGATCCCAATGACCATATTCTATTTAACTTTCCTTCACTGCCCTCGAAATCTCTTCCGTAACCTCAACAACATCTAATCTATAAGTATTCCCCAAATCAGTCTTCTGCGATACAAGCTGAAAGACATCAGATACTCCAGAAAACAAATCCGGGCCCCACCCTCCTTCCGTAGCAAAAGTCTCCTGAATTTCATCCATTTCTTTAATCCACCGGTATGCTTTCTTTTGGGAGCCAATTAATGAGCTCTCAAGTATTGGGGTAGTCGTTGGGAAGTATTCAGCCATATGCTCGCGAAGAGCAGGCAGCACTCCCAGATTCTTAGCTGTGGTATATGCTTGTATTCCAATGGCTGCCTGACCTTTATAGATTGCACCGAAGCACATTTTGAGGCCACTTGCAGCACCGATATCATCACCAACATGGCGGATATTCAGTAATGATATCAAATGCTCTGTCCACAGCTCATTTGTACTTGCCAAAGAAGGGCCAGAAAGAGTTATAGCGGGACGAAACCAAGTTTTTATCGTCCAGTTCTCGGGGTGGGAAACCTATTATTGCTCCGTCGATGTAGAGAATTTCCGTTGACTTTAAGATTTCTGCAACGTCTCTTGAGAGACGTGGTGAGATAGCATTCAGATCCATATAAACTAGTGGTTTTGCACGAATGTGATTTGATTGAAGTGCCTGAACGGTCCGAAATGCGAGGGGCTCTGCTTCAGCTGGAGGTACAATTGACAGGAATATAGATGCTGTGTGGACCATCTCAGCGAATGGAAGATTCTTGACCCCAATTGACAGCGCTCGAGTTTGTGTCTTTTGGCTCCGACCCTCTAGACATGTGACGACTGGATAAGAGTATCGAGATAATAATGCAGCAATGCCCATTCCCATCTCGCCAAAAGACATGATAGCGATCGTCGGTAGTGTGAGAGTGTTGAATCTGGCATCTAATGGAGGAAGAAGGCTTGCTCCAACTCCACTGCCAAAAGTTCCATCCCCTTTGATAGCTGGCATATTTTGTTTGACACCCTTAGGGTGTGCCGTAACTACAGGAATAAAATAATCAGGGAAAGTGTGTTTGGATCAATATCAGCATGCGTATTGAGTAAATAGATCAACGTCGTAAAAGTAAAAATTTCAGGAATATTTGAAATACCGGGAAGTCGATTTAGGCATTATATCAGCGGTAGACGGGCTAATCTGTGAGTCTCTTTTTCTCTCTCAATAAGCCCGGTTTTAAGGACAAAAATGTTCGGCCATTTGCTTGTCTACCTTATTGGTTCGGGCCAGACCTTAAGCGGGATTGTAGGGATTAGATGCCGCTCATGCAATCGACATTGTCATTGAGCAGCTTTAGCATGCTTGATTGAGACCGGATACCGGCACGACTTCAATGGTGTGTAATTTAGGCTTGGCTTCCTTTTCAAAGGGGACGCCTGCTCCGATCCCTCTTTTGCTTATTGTGCAAGTTACTCTCCTTCGATCTAGCCACTTTTGATGTTTTCTTATACCGTACTTGGTTTTTAAGATATTATTCTGCTTTAAGTAACTTACTTGTTTTACGTAACTCACTTAATTTGAATAACTTACTTGATTTCAGTAAACTGCTCAATCTAGCCATCTTATTTGACCTAATCAAAATGATGTCTTATAAACCAATTCATACAGCACTAAGTCCGAGTTCAAAGTTCATTATAAGAAGTATTTTGACAAGCTGTGTAAATCAAGTGCTATTTTGGTCTTGTATTTCTGCTTATGTTGAAAAAAACACAATGACTCTTTTGTTTGCTGAACTCGATCTCATTGTATATACGATCATTTATCTGAGTGTGAAGCTATTTTGCTCCGCCATGAATGACCATATCTATACGTTATGGCAACCATGATAGCCGTAGCAACCAGAAATAAGCTGGAGATAGTAGAGAACCATCCAACCCCCATACTCTCTATTACTGGTAAAGCCGCCGCAGTCCCACCAGCAGAAAAACAATATCTCATCATGTAATTCAGCGCAATGACCTCAGCACTACGCCCAGGCATGACATCCAAACAGTAGGTATTCAAGGATGGAAGTGCAAAAAGCTGCGCAACGCCCTGCACAAACATTGCTACCACTGGTAATGGTATGCCACCGACTTCTTTCTCGACAGACCATCCATATACCAAGATTGAGCCAGGGATTACCACGCCTAAGGCCACTAGAGAACTACGAAGCCGGTCCTCTGGTCTATTGGAACTATTACACCGTCTCTCTTTCTCATCAACCGCTTGAGAGTGTAATCAGACCATCGACCTCCCATCATTGCTCCTACAAGGTACCCTGCCCCAGGGGCTAGGTAAAACAATGAAGATTGCATTGGTGTCGTAAGGTGGAATCTTGGGTTTAGGACATAGCGTATAGGACTAAGTAGTGCGTACATATTCCACTGAAGACTGCTCGATGCTAGTGCAACCAAGACTATTCCTGGTTGAGAAAACAGATGCAAAACTCGAGCTGGGCTTGTCCACTGCCAAATTTTGAGTGCAGCTTGGGACTTTGAGAGCCCTTTCAGCTCAGCATCTCTACGATGATGGATGGTTTCTGGCAAAAAGCAGACTGCAAGGACAAAAGCGAGTCCAGCCATTCCAGCTTGCAGACCAAATATAACTTGCCATGGTTGATATGTGACGATGATGCCTCCGATCAAGGGACCCAGAGCAGGTCCAATCAATCCTCCAAACAAGAACCAAGATAAAGCAGTGCCGCGTTGCTGTGTGGTGCATAAATATCACCAATCACGGCAGCGCCAATTACCAGGAAAGAAGTTCCTTGGAAAGCGACTAGAATTCGGAATATGAAATATGCGGTGAGGTTGGGTGCGAAGATGTTGCTCAGTGAGAAGCTGAAAAAAAGAGCTCCAGAGATAAGAGTTATCTAATCACCAAATTATTATACGCCGCAAGCTTTAAATGAAGATTGACGTACCATCCTCCGTCCATATACTTGACTAAGAGGTGCCCAAAACGGAGCGGAAATGCCCATGGATACCATATAAAGAGCATTGGAAATATTTATTATCGTCCCAGAAGTCCCATACCAGCTCGAAACCTCGGGGGTGGCGGAGAGTATAGAAATTGAAGAGAAGGGCGACAAGAAACTGTAAAAGGAGACCAAGATGACAATGACATATTTCCGACGTTGAGAGAACCGATCGTAGATATTTTCCTCGGCTGGATTGGAGCTGCGTTGCTTTTCGACATCATCCAGGAGTGCTTCGCTTGGCACTTTCAAAGCAATTGGCTGTGCAGGCTCACACTGTGATACAACTTCCTCTGTCATTATTGTGTCGGGCATTCGAAAGGTTGGTCTAGGTACTAGGTTCAAGGAATAAAAATAGAAGCCATAGTTGTTAGGTGGAAGTGTGTCGTATCGTGTTACCAAAACCACTTATTAAGCGATGAATTGCTGCGGGAGGTACTTCCGCCCGATGTATGAAGCGTCAAAGGATGTAGGCTCCAAGTATACAGTACAAACCTGGTAATTAAAGATCGGGAAATTAATTTCAAGACCTTATAAGCAACAGCTTCAAAAATCAATATCTGTATAAGCCCTTATTCTTTGAACTGTCTGTCGGGAGTTGGTAGCTGCCACTCTGCGATAGTGTGTATGAATTATCAGTTGCACAGTGATAAGAAATTGTGATCCAATCGACGTGGACCTCTATTGCATTCTAGTTCTCATTAGCAACTATCTTTTCGGAACTGATGTATCAGAAACGTGAGGTGCGGGATGCTTCGCCGCTCGACAAAGTCCAAGTGCGGCTTTAGATATGAAGTAAGCGAGACGATCCTCTTCTTCTATGCTTAGTTTCTAGCAATACTGAGTAAGCCACCACACTATTACCATTACCTCGTACTATGAAAATCTCAACCATGTTTTCCACTAATTATAAGTTACAACATTCACTTCAAGTTCTACTTTGATTGATATACCCAATCTAGTTACTTTTCCTAGTACCTTGCATTATGTAGGTAAGAAGTAGGCTCACAGATATAGCAATAATAAACTACAAGTATTGAATTATTACAATGAAGAAGAAAACTACAACACATAAACTCGAGATCTTTAATCTTCCTAATATAGATCCCTTGGTGATTATCCCTCAAGCATCCGACAAATAAGATTTCCACTTTCCATCTTCAGTTGATATCTCCTCCATTCAGCGTTGCCAAAATTTTGTTCTATTCAACACATCAGAGATTAGCAATCCATTAAATTATATATACTCAGCGAAAAGAAGAAGAAAAATGAAACTTACCTTCTTCAACCCCAGTAATCCTAGCAAGAATCCCACCATGCGTAACAACCAAAATATGCAAATCACGTTCCTCCAAGCAAGCATCTCGTTCCTTATCCAAAAGCCCATACATACAACCTCTCCCTAATCTCCCCAACATGCTTTAACCTCAACTCTTTCTTAATTTTTTATTCCCAATATCCTCATCCCAACTTCCATCCTCCAAAGCCGAGAAATCAATCGGCTTATCTTCGAATTTCTTTTTCAGTTCCGCGAAAGGAGTTCCATGGTTTGATTTATGATTTCCGAGTTCTCGAAGTTCTGGCATCGCGATGATTTTGATACCTCGTTTTAGAATGGGTTTAAATCCTATGGTTGTTGTCTGGAGTGTTCGTGTAAGTGGAGAACTATAGATATGAGTTATTTTATCCATGTATCTGAAACAGTAATTTAATTTAGATGTCGGGCTTGGGCTAGACCGTTGTCTGTAAGTTTTGAGTCTGGAACCGGAACATATGGTTTTGAGAAGACGTTGCAGTGGGCCTGGAGAAGAATTAGTTGTGAGGTTCTATTGGGAATTTGAGATGGTAATTACTTCTGCAATATAAGGTGACCTTAGGAGCAGCTTCTCCTAATTTCAGTTGTTCCATCGCTTCTGCCAACATATCTAGGCCTGACATATATCGAGGAGTGAAATCGGGCAATAACTGTCGGTTGTTCTTGCTTTCTGTACGACTTGCATCTTTTTTCCCTTTTATGTCTTTCATTTCGACAGAACTGACGGGATTGTTGCCAGCCATATTGTACTGCAGAGTTCTTCTGTGGGTTGCTGTTCCTTGGGCAATATAGTTATTATATATTGATGTGCTTATGGCGATGATTCAAAACAAAGAAATTTCGGACATGTGCCTTTTAACCACAGAGACCTTGAGCAGTCTAAAAGACAATGTTCCTGTCCTAATAGTACTAACAACTTCGCGCTAAGAGTTCGACAGCCTACTAATGGCTTCGATTGTAGTTCGGGCAACCCTAGATATTAATAACCCCAAGTAGAATTTGAAGCCCAGTTTAATAAAACATAAGCTACAACAGAAGCAAGAAAATTTAAGAAAAACATAGTACGTAGCGCTGAGTTGAATCCATCGCTTTTATTACACTACTTTGATACTGCCTACTTGTCTCCATCTAAGGCTAATCTACAAAAGGCTGTCCAGCCGACATGGTAATACGATAGTTACATCTTACAGTAGTTTAGCATCCAGGTTACTGTGCCATAACTTGACGTGAAATTTCCTCTCTAGATGCTATATAAATTGGTGTATAAGGGATCATTTTGATTGGGACAAGTAAGTTACTAAAATCAGTTTGGTTACTTAAATCAGTTGGGTTACTAAAATCAAATGGGTTACTAAAATCAAATGGGTTACTAAATCAGTTGGATTACTTAAATCAAGTAGGTTACTAAGATCAAATGGGTTACTAAAGCCAAGCAGGTTACTAAAATCAATTGGATTACCTAAATGAAGTATTGAAGTAACTCCAAATCCTACTAATAGAATAAGGAAGGTATGACAGAATCCCTCCATACCTACCTAGAATCTCCTTTCTACAAACAAACAATACAGAGGGAGCCAGTGATTTCCGTAAGACCAAAGATCCTATTTTACTACTACTACTCCTCTACATGTTCCTTTCCTTCTATCAACAGGAAGAGAAAGAAAAGGAAGTACAGTAAGATCAGAAACTATATACTAAATAGTATCATAATCCTCTACTCTTAATAGCCCAACCAGCACTATGAGTAACCAACACTTCATCCGGCCTCTCCTCCCTATCAATCTCAACTAAATCCCAACGTTTCCGTCCTCTTCTAAATCTCTCCTCCTCCTCCTCATCATAATCATCCTCAAATTCATAACTCTTCCACTGAGCATTGAAATACCCTCTCACTAAAAAATAAAGAAAGAGGGAGTTGAAATTAGCCATGCACCATAAACAAAAGCTAGTTTTTATGGGGAAAGGAAAGGAGAGAGTCAAAAAAACATACCAGTACGGCACAAGTTTTTCAAAAATCCATCATGACTAATAATCAAAAGATGAATATCAACAACCTGATCACCCATCTTACTCATCTCCAATCCCTTCCATTGACCACCAAACTTATCCTGCATTAGCTTCGTAAGTTCCCATAACTCCCTTCTAACCCTCTCCGGTCTCTTCTCATTCGGAAGATCCTTCTCGTACTCCCAATCTTCTTTGACCAGCGAGAAATCAATACCGAGGGGTTCATATTGCTCTTTCAGATCTGATAATGAAGAGCCGGTACTGCAACGTCCTTGTCCGAATTCGCGAAGGTCTGTCCACGCAAGCACCTTTACTCCGCGCGCGATGAGAGGTCCGAATCCTAGGAGGGTAGTATCCAACGCTCGAGTTAATGGAGAGACGAGGATATGTGTGATTTTCGACATGTATGGGAAGGAAGATTGGAGATTTGCCGCTTGTTGACAACCATGGGGCGTGAGTAGGGGATCGATACGTCGGTATTTAGGGACGATGCCTCTGAGGTTGTGATATGCCTGCGACATTGTCAATATGGCGCATATGGCGCGCGTTTATGGGAATGGTGAATCTGGAAGGAAGATTCGAAGAACTTACCTGGCCGTGTCTGACGCAATGGATTGTTACTTGGGGTCGGTATTCATCTGAGAAGCAGGGCGGTCCAAGACTGAGCTTTGACATAGAGTCTGCTAGGTCGATATCTATGGCAATATCAAGATCATCGTCGACGTTCTTGGGTGGCTTGATTGCGGGAGTTTCATCTTCGACGGTTGCATTGTATCGCCCTTTGTCTTCCGCAAAGTGCTGACCCATCGTATCCATCTCTTTATGACCGAGCTTCTTGTATCAAACGCTTCGCTGGAGCGTCGTGACAAGAGCGTCTGATGGAGTCGTGATCCTTTGGCCTTGATTCCGAATTTGCAAGCGGGGTGTGGTTGGCTAACGAATGGGGGCCGTACGTCTCGTCGGATATTGAAGAGATAATGAAAATGAATTTGGCCTTGATGTGATATCTAAAGTTGTGGATCGCTATCGGATGGAAGTTACATGTCTAGACGGCCCAAGGAACGTCGCGCTAAACATTCGGCTTCTGTCATTATTTTGCGTAAGGACAAAACAGAAGGTGGCTCTATGCCCGCTATCTCGAGACTCAGAATTTCGTAGTGATTCGTGAACAGGTAGATTGGATGGTTGAAAATAGACTCGAAAGCCTCGGCGCCTGGCAAAGAAAGAGAAACTAAACAAGCTCGCTTACTGAACTGTGCTCGCTTATTTCAGGAGACAATGGCGACGATGCTTGGCAATTCAGGTGGATTTGCTATACAAGCTCTAGTAGCTAGCTAGCTCCGAGCAGCTCGAAGCATCGCATGATATTTCTTCATTCCCAAGACTTCTACTGTGAAGTAAGCTCTGAATTACGCTGTATTTCCCATTATATATTTTCAAACCAGTATACAAAAGGACTTAGGAAATAGTAAGGAAGACGCTACAAAATAAAATGATGAGAAAGAATGGAGCATTCACTTGCTTGAGTGCAGACTTCTATATTAGTTTTGTACTATATAGTACTGTAGCTTTGCTCTACTAATTTCTTCCTTTCAAAAACCACGTACTTTCTTAATCCCTCATTTGCCATCAACAGCCGCCATTTTCAAGAATTATGCATGGGGATGGGGACATATATAAAGCAATGGAAAATTCTAGGAAAGGAAGAATCTATAATCAAGCTATATTAAATCTACAGGCTAAAGATTCTTGCCATAGTTTTAAAGGCAAAAAGTCGAAGACAAAGACAACGAAACCCAACAAAAAGAAAGACAGCACATGATTTGAAACTCACAAAAGACACTTGTCTTGTAGCTACTTGCCAAATCTTCACTTGAAGTCTTGTTACTATCCCAATAATCAAAGGAACATTTGTTATTTGACGTCAAAGGTAGTCTGAAAAACTACCTTGTTATACTTTAGCTCTCAAAGAATCTAGCTATTTTCCATTAGTGATATTCAAAGATAAAATCACCCCTCATGCACCTCTTTCACACTCTGACGACATACCAATTGGTGAAACTCTGCTTGATCTTGTGAACTGATGCAGAATGACGATCCGTCCGTATGAAAATTGATAGAAGAGCAGGCAGCTTCTCAACGCAGCCAGATTCAACTGACCATATCACAAACTGCCCCGTTGCCCAGTGTTTTTATGTGATAAGGCCCCCATGCAGTTGTCCATGAGAGGCCCAAAGCAATGCTGAGCGCGCTCTAATGCCGGGACAAACGAAGAGAAACCAACGCCTGTCGTAGGTAGGTTGCAAAAATAGCAGCCCATTTGTCTTCTAGACCAAAGCAGAAGTCCAAGTTTCATTCCAGCTTCTCTCGCATAGACTGCCTTGTCCTATGTCCCGGTCAATGCTTTGTTTCTCCCTAAGTAGGAATTGTAGTAGGGAGATGAGCAACGAGCCAGGTTTCAACGGCAATCGGTGAAACGTAGAGATGCTAATAGGAGACTTGAAGCTTCTGCGAGTGTCGGAATGTCAATGGGTTTCTGGCCCACTATCAGGAAGAAGTGGTGTTGTTGTGAAAAATTGAGAAGGTGTGGGTGGAGTGGTTCAGGTAGTCTGGATGCTAAAGATATATTTATATCACCGCCGTTAAGTCTCGGCGACTGATCGGTGAGTAAATAATTGCCTAAGCAACTGCTGTGTTATACGTACCAAAGAATAATCTATAGCGTATGTTTTGAAAGGAATGTAGAGACTGCAAATCACTCAAATACAACAAGATCAAAAGATTCAATCAAAGACAAGTTTAGAATAAGTGATTTCATTGGTTTTCTATTGAAGACATGAGGAGGCCGTAACAAGGCAATGAGAGAAATAGGGGTCCGGGTCCAGATCCAGGTAGTTTCAATGGCTTGCTTTTAGGGTGAGTAGTAAGATGCGAGAGCTTATGGGAAGGTAGAGAGTTAATACGTACCTATGCCAATTGGAGGAAGGGATGCTTTCTTGCTCGCCAGGCTCTCCAGGGAAAGGTGGGATATTGGGGGTAGGGAAAGGGTTTGAAGCGTACGTACCTCACGGTCCGAGCTGACATCAAGGTATGAGTATGCATATGCCAAACTCATCATCTCCTCACCAGCCTAATCGAAAGAGATTTGAGAGAAGAGACAGAGAAGTAATGCCTATATCCCGCAGTCACCTCCAACTGACCAACACCATGCCCTTCTCCCACTACACCCCATGAAAACCATGTCCGAACCAACCAGAAAACAATAATCCCGCGCCGACTATGCCAGTCCTAATCTCCATGCAATAAACAATCTATGGACTGTACTGCTAATCTGCTAACAAAGGGTATCTACAACATTTCTTCATCCTCCCCGGCATTACCCGTCACTGCTCCCCATGCATTTACCTGGTATGATCCATACTGGTTCTCCATTATTTGTTGTTGGCTAAGGAAGTCTGGAGACTTGTAACCAGACTTGTAGACCGGATCAGTTGCGTGGTTGTACTGGGGTCCTCCGACGGCTGTCCCGAAGTGCGAGTAGACATCCTTCGCCGGTGCTGCCGAGTTCTCATACTCACGAGCTGCCAGAGCCTCGTATCCTGACATCATGTATGGCTCAGCGCAGGGCATGTGGTGACCCGACCACCGTCCATCGCCGCCTTGGATAGGTGTCAGAGGTGCTGTGCAACTGTCATCGCTCATGGTATCTTCCATACTGTCCATTTGTTGGTCTTGAGTCCGTGACATACGCTCCTCCAGCATCTGTCTCTCGTATCGTAGCTTCGCCATAGCCTCTTCTTGCTGGAAGCTAGTTGCTTGCCATGTTCCTACATCCTGCTCCAGACGGCCGTTGGGAGGGCAAATACGCCAGAGTTCAATCAACCGCATCTGTTGGCTAGGATCGGCTGATTTGAAAAGGTCAACTTGGGATGGAGAGAGTGTGGCGGCTTCCACTCCGTGGCGCGAGAGAATGATCTCGGTTGTGAGCTGGTCGGTCTGCGGCGGTTCAGAAGCAGGTCTTGAGGGTTGTTGAGTAACAAGGTGGTTGGAATGGTGGTGGTAGTGTTGGGTGATGGAGTAAACGTATGGTGTTTCGATCTCAGGCTCTGGTACCTTTTCTTCGACGGGTTGGGGAGGGGCTACGTATGGGGTATTATGGAGGGAAAGGTTACGAGAGAAGAGAACAGCTAGATCCTCGTGTGTCGTCATCGTGGTTGTTTATAGTCAAAGAATAACCTTGAGACTGTTAGCAAGCTCTGTCTTCCAAAGAGCTGCAGCTTACCTTGCTGCGAGTCTATTGAACAAGCAATGAATGCCCTGTCCTGTTGAAGTGAAGTAGAAGTGAGGAATCGAAGAGCGAGGTTGGAAGGTCTGAGATGCAAGGAATGCCTAAAGTCAGATGAATGCAGAAGACGCAGGGTTTCTCGAGAAAATGTGCGGAGCAGACTGTTTGTGGAACGTGCAAGAAGTATTGCTTGTTTTGCTTTTATTTCACTATGCTATGTAGTATGTACTTGAGGTATTGCGAGAAAACGAAATGGGGGGTGGAGAGACACGTTCGCGATGTTGTTGTGGGCAGAGTATTGCCGTTTATGGGAAACAAAGAGAAGTAATGAATGGTATTGACGTCTTTATTGAGCAATGTTATCGAGAAACTGAAGTTGCTCGTGGGATTGTTGTCGTTGTCGTTGTTGTTGTTGGGGGAAGACAAAGGAGGGAGAGGGACGGAGGGAGGAGGGTGGTGATTTTAAACAAGTTGTCGTTACCCCTCCAGTCGATCAAATGACGGATCCACTCTAGATGGTGAGCCACACTTTGAAACATATATTGTGACTAGCGCCTGTTAACTGTCAACCTGCGCCAATGAATATCTGACACGAACCTGCTGATACGTTTAGGATTTTTTTCAAAATGCATAGCAAATAGCCCTTTCACACCGCGATGCTACTGTACCAAGATCCTATGGGCTCTGCTGTATGTGACTTGCAGAGAGATGTTGCAAAAACAACCAGCATAGTTTACCACTAACACGCAACCAGTTTATCACAGCAAAGCTAGAGTTATCTAGTATTCAATCAGGTTTAGAGCCCGCTATTGCAAGTTGGGAATGTTGAGTTGATCTTGAATGGAACTTGGAAGTTGAATGGGGGCTCTCGGCTCGCTCTGCACGTGATCATGTAATATTCGTGCCTGAGTAAACGAGTAAAGTGCCAAGCCAAACGCGGCTCATGGTGCCTGGAGCTTCGACGTGTGTTGATGCAACTCAAGAGCTCCCCATAATCCCTCCCATCTCATCCAAACCTCTCCTCCCTTAAACCCCACAAACTTCCATCAAATACACCGCCATCATGGTAAGCTTTCTGCAGCTTCAATTCCTCCAGCTTCTCCATAACCTGATGGCTAACTTGCGCTTTAGACGTCGATAGGTACGGGTTATGATCTCTCCAACTCAGTCTTCTCGCCCGATGGACGAAATTTCCAGGTCGAATATGCGGTCAAGGCTGTAGAGAATGGTGGAACCTCTATCGGTATTCGGTGTAAGGATGGTGTTGTGCTCGCTGTTGAGAAGATCATCAGCAGCAAGCTACTAAAGCCAGGAGCCAACAAGCGCATTGCGACAATCGACAGGAATATGGGCGCAGTATGTAGTCATTAGCTCCATCAGGACCACCGGTAACTAACATAAGTACAGGTTTCATCAGGTCTCGTACCCGACGGCAGACATTTCGTTTCCCGAGCACGCGAAGCGAAGAGCAGCATCGTCCTGGCGTAAAACATACAAGACTCCCATCACGACTGAAGCCCTCGCCAGCCGAATGGGCGGTTACCTCCAAGCCTACACACTCTACTCATCTGTTCGACCGTTTGGTATCACCGCCATCGTAGCAGGCTGGGATTCTGAGGTAGAGACACCTGTCGACGGCCAAGTCGGCAGCGGACCCAGCATTGGCTCAGGAGGAAAGACTGAGAACAAGGAATACGGTGGACCAGGCTTGTACATGATTGAGCCGAGTGGAGTTTACTGGGGATATTACGGTGCAGCTACAGGAAAGGGTCGGCAAACTGCCAAGGCGGAACTTGAGAAGTTGGATCTAGCAGCAGGAAACTTAAGTCTTGAGGATGGTGTCAAAGAGGCTGCAAAGAATTATCTACGTTGCACATGACGATAACAAAGATAAGGAGTTCGAGCTGGAAATGACCTGGATCAGTAATCTGAAGGGGCCAACGAAGGGAAGGGAAGACATCAGGAGGTACCAAAAGAGCTTCTTGAGGAGGCTGAAAGATTAGCTAAGAAGGCGTTGGAAGGAGAAGATGATGAGGAAGAGACAAAGGAAGATGATAAGATGGAAGAATAGACATCCAATGTCATCACCTTGTACAATACCAGCTTTACTGCCAGCTATTACCAATAAGACAGTTTCATGATCAAGGCAAGGTGGGTAATTCCATAGTAGGAGCGTATATCCACTTGATATTCTAGTTGGCACAGAAATGAGGCTCCATTGACCCTCAAGCGAGGGCAATGTTTCCTGGATAAGGCACATAATGTTACAGTAACTTATTTAGTCATTAATTCTCTTAGAAGTGGAGACTTTTCGAAGCTATCTCCCATCGAGGAGATATATCAAGTCAAGACCCAGAGCGTCTAACACAAAAGATGCTGCCGCAATGTGCTGAAATTGTTGAGGGATGTTCAAATTTACAGAGTCGAAATTTCAAAATGGTAGATTGTTAAGCATGGTATCAGAGTACAGTCCCTTAGCAATGGTACGGCGGGTCTAGGAGGGCTTGGGGTCATCGTTCCTAGTAAGGTAGTGGCTGTTCGTATTGCAAGCTCCTGATGAAGATGATTAAGACCTTGATGAATATGCCATATTATCGATCTGATAGCGCCCATGAGTACGTCAGCAAGATGATCTTTTATATGGCTCGAGTCACTGATTTGGTTTGGGCGACTGACTTGATTTGGGTGACTGACTTAATTTGGGTGGCTAACTTGATTTGTGGTTCTTCACTTGAGCTACTTAGCTATTCACAGTCTGTGGTTTGCGAACCCACAATCAATGGTTGTTTTAGAAGAGCTGGAGGAAGAAGTGGATGAAGAGGGAATATGCGCTAGAACAGATTTGAATCAATTTATGTGATTGTGCCTGACTTGGTCAACAAAATTTATCTGGCATTCACTATGATTCTATGAGGAAGTTCCATTCGCAAGTGTGATATTTAAGATAACGCTATCACAACTACGCTCTCTTTTAGCAAACTCTCTTTAGCTACGTATCCAAGCATGCGCCTGCTCTCACCATCCGTCAACAGACAGGATTCTTTAATCACAACACATTACTCAATATGGCAACAATCCCGAATGAAATAAATGGTACCAGCACTAGGGCAACGAAACCGGGAGGACGAAGCAATCTGAAGAAACCTAGCTTTGAGTAAGATATTATTCGCTATAATTTAAGGCACTTGCTGACAACTACTACCTACAGCAAACCCATGGAGTTGGTTACATTCTACATTGGCAAAGGTAGCGACGCAGAAGGTTTTCAAGTTCACAAAGAGTTTGCTTGTTATTATTGCCCAGTCTTCAATGCTGCTTTCAACAGGTCTGTCAAATCAAACTGACATTTCTTTCCAACGCATTAGACAGCTAGCTGACACTAGAACATTACTGCAGTCAGTTCATCGAGGGTATTACCCAGGTCTACCGTATTGAGGACACAACTCCAGAAGCCTTCAAGCTTTTAGTCGAATGGCTGTACAAACAAACATTCAGTATCATTCGAAACGATAAAGACCCGGAAAACCTGCGATAATTACAAAAGACCTATTCAACGAGAACACAAATACTTTATGTCAACTTTGGGTTTTGGCAGACAAACTACAACTGCCTTCCCTTCAGAACATGGCAATCGATGAAATCCGACAGCTCACCCGTCATACATTGTGGGTCGATCCAAGTAGTTTGCACTATATCTACGAAAACACAGCAGATGACAGTCTATTACGACAATTCCATGTTGCTCTGTACGCTCTGGAATCAAATGAGGAGTCGACATTTACCCAAACTCGAGTTCAATATTTCCCTATGAAGTTCCTTCTCGATCTTGCCATGTTCATGAGGAAAACTATAAGTGGAAAAGAAAAGAACAAGAGGTTAACTGACATGGAGAGATTCCATGTTCCGGAGGAAGGTTCTTAGAGCAAACAAAGTCCTTGTCAACTAAAGCTCAGCTTGAGTCTTAGCTAGGTAGTACAGTATATGTATTTCCACAATATGCAAGAAGTAACTGCGAAACAAGTTCAATATGCTAAATTATATGACTTAGCTAGTATACATGAAATATTTAATTCATAGAGCCATTCACGAGTTTATGGGAGTTTTGGGGTGAAATAAATCATTAGTTTGAGTAACTCACTGAATTTTAGTAACCAGCTTGGTGCTAGTAACTCACTTGACGTCAGTAATCTGGAACAGTCCACCAAGTCTGATAAAGAATCTGTTAGATGAGCGATTCAAGAACACGTAAGAATATGAATTTCATGGTCATTCCACACCAGAACCTGTCGTTATTTCCTAGGACAGTTCTACAGAATGAGACGCCGGGCTTCTTCCCCATGGTGTGTATTTATCCTCTTCCTATGCTGAAATAGCTGCACCAAAATGAAATTACTTGCTAGACTTAAGCAACTCAGATGTAACATACAGCTTCAAATGGATTCTGGTGACACATTATGAAGCCGCAAATTGTTTGCAATTCTCCATCCCTCCCTTCTATGAAATTTCGTCCTCCGCCACATGAAATTTGTCCATGCTCTCAGGCATCTTGTCACTCTCCAATCTATTAATGACCCCGCCCATAAAGAAGGTGAGATCGATGAGAAGTTCTTTAGGATATAAGTGTGCTTTGGCCATGGTGAAATAACGTTTGCGATTTGCTTCTAGAGCTAACTGGTGGACGAAAAATTGCCGAAGGGGGCTGTTGACAGATGTATTTTCGTAGACACCACGAACATAACAGGCTGCAATACGATTTTCTTCATCGCTAATCCGCTTTAGCTCGTCTATTGCAAGATTTTGAAGACGAGGAATTCGAAGCTTATCGGCCAAAATCCATAGTCGACATAGTGTCTCCGACTCTCTTTCAAATACATAATGCTCAGTTTTCTCTTCGTTTGGCTCTAGGTGCTCATTTCCAGCTTTAAGATCGAAACTTTGACCATAAAGCCATTGAAGAAGCAACTTGAAAGCGTCCGGTGTTGTGTCGTCAAGCTTGTAGGTCTGAGTTTGACCCTCGATGAATTGACTGTTAAATGCTGCGTTGAAGACTGGGGAATAATGGCATGCGAACTCCTTGTGAACTATGAAGACCTCCTGTTCGTCGCCTTCGCCAATGTGAAAAGTGACCATATCTCTCGGAGTGCTTTGGTTACAAGGTGTCAGCTTCAACACTTTTAGCTCCGTTGCAGTGTGGTGAGGTGGTAGCTTACTTGAATGCAGGCTTCTTCGACTTCTTCCCCTTGCCTTGTTGAGGTTGATTCGTACCGTTATTTTTAGCCATGGTTGGTGAATCCTTTGATCTTGTGTGTGTGTGTGTGTGTTTGAGATTGAGATCGAATGGATAGAGCCAGTGTATATATCGACTCTAGTTCGTAGTTTTTAGCGAGCCCCTTTCCTCGCCGAAAATCTTGGCTTGCAGAACATTATTACTGTACTGTGATTGCGCTACAACTTCATATTTAATTGAGTAAGTCGTCCATATGAAGTCAGTCACTCAAATCAAGTAAGGGACTTAAATCAAGTGAGTCACCTAGATCAAGTAAGTTACTAAAATCAGATATTACTTACCTGAAGTAAAGTTACTCAAGTTAATTTACTTAAATCAAAAATTGCTCAAAAGTTGCTCAAAAATTTAAGCAAGTTACCTAGGTCAAGTAAATTACCTGATTCAAGTAAGCTACCGAAGTTAAGTAAGTTACCCAAGCCAAGTCAGTTACTCAAGTCAAGTAAATTACTCATTTCAAGTGGGTTGCTCAAATCAAATAAGTTACTTGGAAGAGTTAACCAGGGGCTGTCACGAAATGAGGCATGACCACGAAAGATCGTTTTATCTTAAATCGAAGATAAAATGTCATAGAACAATTGATACGGTGCTCGCGAAAGGATAATTTCAGTCCCGTTTTGTTTTGGTGAGTGGATGGATGGATTATCTGTATTGTGTGTAGAGACAAGATGGTTCTGTAGGCCATCGTGGAAAACCCGCCTCGTTCCTCAGTCAAACGCCAAAACTTTCCTCCCCAGAGCGTTCCCCTCATTGTAGTGTGTTAATACTACAGTTAAAGTCACAAGACCAATCTTGGGTCCCCAATGGCAAGACTGAAAATGATCTAAATGATCTCCTAGCCAAAGTCAGCCTTGGTGTCAACGTATGAGTGCCTCTGATTACCTCAATGCCCTAAGACCACTTCACTTATCATCAGCATCCACATAAAAGTCTTGCAAACTTTTCGGCATTTTGTTCAGCAAGTACTTTTCCGACATTTTTTTCATCTCGGCCACAACATCCAGAAGATACTCAGGGGGGTATTTGTAGAGATATTCGACACTGTATTCAGAGTGATGGTCCTGGCAAGCACCCAATCTGATCAGGAGTCGCCGTAATGGATATCCAGCAGCCGTGTTTTGGTAAACATAGTCGACAATGAAAATTGCGAATGTCTTGATGCGTACGATGTAGTGGTGAAGGACATCGATCGTTTTATTTTGTAGACGAGGAATTCGCAATTTATCAGCCAGTATCCACAATTGCGCCAATATCAACATTTGTCTTTGGCAGTATACTGGTTCCCCTGTCAGCTTATGTTCCTTTGTACCTCCGGTCCCCTCATGGATTGTCTCATCATCAGTAGCTTCATCAGAGCTTGGATCGTCATCCAAATACTCCTCTTCTACTTCACTCTGCTCTTCGGGGTCGCCAGATTCGTAATCATCGTCTTCTTCATCTTCTTCTTCGTCTTCTTCGTCAGGTTCCAGAAAGTCGGCATTGGCAAACAACGGTCCACTTCCGCCTTCTATATCCTCATCTATATTCCCATCAACAACCGGGTCTTTAGTATCGGGAATGTCAAGCTTCTGTGTGTACAACCATTTAACAACTAATCGAAATACTTCTGGAGTCGTATCCTCAAGCCGGTAAGTCTGTGTCTGGCCCTCAATAAACTGGCTATTGAAGGCGGCTCGGAAAACAGGGCAATAGTGGCACGCAAATTCTTTGTGCACGCCGAACTCTCTTTTTCCTCATTGTCTTTACCAACGACAAATGTCACCATTTCTGTCATAGACCTGGTCGATATCAGTTTTGTAATTTAGTAACAGTACCTCAGAAAGATAGAGAAAGAGAGAGAGCCTTACGAGAAGTCTGGCCCCTTTTTGGTCGCTATTTTGGTCGTCTTTTTGGTCGCCACTCTGTTGGCCTTTTTGTTCGCCTTTTCCCTCATCTTTGCCGCCGATAGCGTGGTAACTTTAGGCATGATGTCAAAGTTGCCTGTTCTGCGTGATTGTAGAAGATGGAGGATGTTGAGATAGTGCTGGAAGCACGCTCAGGTTGAGACACCTCTTAGCGCCAAAGCCCGCCACGCTAGCTGGGCTACAAAAGACGCGCTGCAAAACGCTAAAAGCGAATCAGCCTATAAATTCACCACAACACCCCTTTTTCTTCTTCCAGCATAAATATTTCATTCACTTCAAGTTCAGAGCAAAGTCAAAATATGGATTAGTGATAGGCAGCATCTGGCCAATTTAAGCGAGCTGTGCCAACCAGTTTATGACCTAGTTGTTTTCATAGATCCTTTCCGTAATAGTGTGGATTGACTCAGATCAAATAATTTTCTAAATTTAATGCAATTGTAGTTACCTACTTGATCTGAAATTACTCTAAATAAGAACCTTTGGAAACAGGCACATATCTTTGAATTAAGCGAGCCGGGAACACTTGCCATTAACAAACGCCACGTCCCTAGATTACACGCCCTACTGATGGGGCACGTCACAGTTAGTCATATCTATAGGATGTTGGGTAAGATATAGCACATAAGATTTATCCTTAGCAATGCATGGTTGGAAATGCAATATTCCTTGCGGATTAAATAGCGAAAGGTATACCATATGATAGTTCTTTCAGCTTCTATCTAGTCTGTTTATTCTTCAAGTAGATTTCTAATTTCAAAGGTCACTTCTGCATACTTCCTTTGACAGTAATGATTGCTAAGAAAATCCTGGGGCAAGGTGTTGTTGAAGTTTGGAAACATTGAAAATTTGTTACGTGATATCGCTGTTATGAGTAACACACAGATTTGTGGATTTTGGAGGTTTTCTATGCACAACTTATCATTTCTGTGACTAATGTATTATCTACAGATAAAGTAGAAAGTGCTGGTATTTCCTTCGCTGATCTGATGTTTTAAACAATCCAATTCCATCGAAGTTGATTTCGGCAAATCTCCAACAGTTGCACTCACTGTTGAAGGATTAGCTTGAGAAAAGAAAATTGAGGCGTGTGATATAGTACATACATCGTGGGAAGATTACAGACCAAGTTATCCAGTCCTTAATCCTCAGCAACGTAGAAGTCCGCATAAAAGATGTTTCGCTCATTCTTTGCGCGTCGTTGCTCGGGAAGTGCTTCTCTAAAGACTCGGATAATGTCGCCAAGCATCTCATAGGGCATTATGGTTACGCACTGGTCGATGTCTTCCGATTCGGCGGCCATCCATGCGAACTGTATAGCCAGAAGCTGTCGAAGTGGGCTTCTAATTGCGGTATTCTCATAGACATAGACCCATGCAGCACAAGAGCATACTTGACCGCGGTCAGTCAACCCACGAATGACATAATTCTGAAGTTTTCCCATACAAAGTCGATCCGCAAGAATCCAGAGCGCCACCAAATCGACATCTTCATCCAATCTACGTTTGCTCAACTTCTTTCCCTTTCTCCAGCTCATCTTCAGCCATTTCACGAGAAGTAGGTCTCTCAGGTCCACGCAAGAACTTGACATGTTTGGTATACATCCACTGGGTCAGAAGCCGAAATGCACCTTCCGTTGTATCCTCAAGGCAGTAGATACCAGTTTGTCCTTCAATAAACGAACTGTTGAAAGCTGCCTTCAAGACTGGAGACCCCTTGCAGGCTACTTCTTTATGGATAATAAACTTCTTGAGAGTTTTACCCTTTCCGATCTTGAAAGTGACCATGTCATCGGCAGTACTGAAAGTAGTCAGGAGAAGATTACTTCGGAAGGCGATAATGAGAGGTTTACTTGAAGTCAGGTGTATCTGTGTCATCATCAGATGATGAATGCGACTGCGAACTTAGAGAAGGAAACTCTCGCTCGTCATCGAATTGGGGGATCTTCTTGTCGCTTTGGGTAGTCATGATTGCGGTTCTATTAAGGCTAATAGTTAGCAATGATATCTCAAGAGTGTGTGGAACAAAGCTTCTACTAACGACTCAGAAGGTCCTAGGTGTTTGCCTGGGTCCTTGATGGGCTGCGATGACAGTCGTGATATTGTAGGTGTAGCTGTTGTTGATCGCGAGAACTTTTGACGCGATACCTGGCGAGCGGTGGAAAAGCCTGCGAAATATGTCGGTAAGCGTGAAGCTGAGAGCGTTCAATCACGACAACGGCATCATTTGTCAACAGGTACATGATTTACATAGGTGACGCGATTAACCAGTCAAGTTTTGGCAAAGACGAAACACCTGACGCTTTGCAATACATGGTGGGCAAGAGAATGTTGAGGCACTACCGTAAGTAATTGCGTATTCTATATCTGAAAATTAGTGCTAATGGAAGAGTAGTACTAGAAGTAGAATTCCCGGCTCCAGATCCTCGATTGCAGGTACCTGGTCACCCTGCACAAAAGCACCCTTTGTGTTTCAATTGCCGCAAACCAGGCCACTAGTGGCAGGAATGTGATCAGGATTGTCGTCACTGTGGTGGGTATTACCACCAAGCTCCCCGATGCTACTGGTAAAACGATGGAGACATAGTTGATATCTGTTAGGTCGAAGTAGAGGTAGGGGTTGGATGGTTTGTTGGTCATGTCAACAAATATTGACCTGTTGGCAAATGATGGTCCCATAAAGCTGATTACTATCAAATTGTATGCACATAAATAATATTGAATAATTAAGGCATCGGACACCAGCAGAGACTGCATATTAATTGAAATGACTGTCATAATGTATATTGTGCTAAATTTATAAAATGTGAATTGCTCTGATAAGATTGTTCTCTTGATGCTTTTGAAGACAGTTCATAATAGGACATTGATGAGACTCAAGGGGGTTCCAACATTTTGGCAACATTTTCGCATTATATGTAAAGTATATTTTGTAAAGCAGAGTACTTGTTTTCGCATAGCATTAAAACTGGAAGTGAACTGAGATGAATAAGGCAATGCAACAATAAACTTCATTGTCCATAGTGAGGTAAAATTGCCAGTCAAGATAATTTCATTCGTGGCTAAGATTACATTTGTGGCAAGAGTTGCATTTGCAACTAGACCTCATTTGTGGTCATGAAGTATACAGAAGCATACTATGAGTTCGAAGCCCCTTGGCGTTCCTTGCCCTTTCCTTTGCCTTCGGCAATTTGTCGACGTACTGGAGCTTGAGTTTCGCCTCTGCTCCCGTCATCAGCGAAAGAAACCTGCTTGCGAGGCGCGGAGGTTTTAGTATGAGGTGCTTGGTAGAGTCCTGATGTGGCCTGAGAGCGAGGCGTGGAGGAAGATGCATCTGCAGCAGGTTTAGAGCTGCTCGATGCGGCATTGGCCTGTTGTGCCTGGGGATTTCGTGATGCCTGTGGTGCCTGTGGTTCCTGTGGTGCTCGTGATAGTCGAGCAGTTTGGGTTGATTCTGGTATTCTGAATACCACAGCACTGGCAGGCTGAGGTAGATCTGGGTCGACACCTGGAAATGGAGGTCCAAATGAACCCCCTGTATAACTGTCAGTCACATATACTGCGTGTCGATACATATAACATACAATAATGCTCATGTATCAGGAGCTCTGTCTCATAAGCCAGCCTGTCACCTGTGAATGGACCTGCTGGATCATCTCCATCCGGACCTAGGGCCCTGGAGATGTTGTCGTATTGAGTTACGAGTTTCCTGAAGGAGATCATATCTCCAGTGGTGCGCCTGCCGTAGACACGCGCCTTGTCCAGTATCCAATCGAAGTGGCTTACGTATGGCATTGTGATAGTGTGGAGGTTGTATGATGTATGATGCTGAATTAAAAATGAAAAATCTCAAGAGGTGCGAAACTGAACTCGTCTTCCTAGGCACGTGAACACACCCGACTAGGTAGGTAGGCACTCGAGTTCCACCTCACGTGCACATCCTACATTGAGTATTTGCGCTTGTCCCATATTCCTTCCCTTTACAGATTGAAATATTTATTTCCATAAAGTCTCAGCTTCGAGTCCCTTTTACTTTTTTGAGTACTGTGCAATATTCAAGATCGTTTTAGACACTCGTCGCTTAATAAAAGAACAATAGTATCAGGCTACCATCAGAAACTATCCATTGTTCTATCTAGACTCGCCGAGTTATTGTTAGGTATATAATAATCTATATGCTTTTACAACAAAAACTATGTAGTTTCGTCGTTCATGTAATCGAAGCCAATAGTATCGAGTATGATTGATTTTATGACTCGGGGATGAAGCGTATGTAGGAGGCGGGTTACGTTGCGACTGCTTGACCTGTCGTCCATCATGGGTTTCATGCTAGTTGCGCAGGCTGGATCTCATGAGCATAGTAGGACGTGATATAATGGTACATATACAGGTGCGGTCAGTGTAGTCCTCCTTGGCAAGATAATACAACTCCAACGCCAAGTCCTCAATTGAGCTGTCTTTCAGAGCAGCTGTCTTTCAGAGCATTTAGCATTCTTTCCTGACGTTAGTTAGGTTCCGCCAGCTTGGCCCATGGCTCTCCAACCACAGGTTTTGCCATCTAGCAGTATGGAAATATGGTATGCTTAGATACTAGAAGGCGGTGGGTGACAGTAGACAATTCACTTTCACGTGCTAACTTAGCGCCGGATCACCTCGCTAAGCAGGCAGTCAATATTAACAGAGCGCGCATTTGAAAATTGACAAAACAAAAACATACCAAAGCAATCATGGAGAACCAAGGCCAGGGAAACGGTCCAGGAGGGACAGGACCACGTATGTCTACTTTCAAAGGTTCTGGAGCTGTACTAACAGCACTGTGTAGACATGAGGCGCGCCGTCCAGAAGAAGAAGACATACATACAACGATGTGGGAATTGCAATAGCGATGACCACCATGCCAACAAATGCACAGGACCAACCAACGAATGGGGCTTCATAGCCGTTTGTCCTCATACCAAATGCAACACCAAAGATCATATCATAGATGATTGTCCACGTATGAAGGATAAGGAGAGATATATGTACCAGGTCGTCTTTCGGGCTAACAAGGCTCCTCTAAAGTCACGCTTGGACTTTCAGAACATAGCGCCACCCCCAGGAAAACAAGTAGATGCAAGAAGCAAGCCATGGACATGGCAATTTGCAATGGCGCAGGCACGAGCAGGAACACTTAGCAGCGAGACACCGGACCCTGCATACGACTCATTCGCTGCCATAGGTCCTCAGGTGCATCCTGACTTGGCGGCTCCAGGAACATATCCAGCACTCCCAGATCGTCTTCCTACGCCACTGGCAAGGAACCCACATCAGGTTGCAGGGCAGCTAAGCAATACACGCTTCCTGCCTCCACCAAACGAATACGCCATCAAAGCGCGCAAGGCTACGCATTCGCAGGAGCATAACCCATACTCTGCTCGAGGATATCCCCAAGCACAACCTCAACCACCATACCAGGCACAACCTCAAGTACCATATCAGGCACAACCTCAAGCTCAACATCAAGCATCATACCAACCACCATACCAGCCACCATACCAGGCACAACCTCGAGCACAACCTCAAGCACCATATCAAGCACAACATCAAGCACCATACCAGGCACAACCTCGAGCACAACCTCAAGCACCATATCAAGCACAACCTCAAGCACCATACCAGGCACAACATCAAGCACAATACCAACCGCCATACCAGCCGCCGTACCAACCGCAATACCCACCATACCAACCACCATACCAACCACAACATCAACCACCATATCAACCACTAAGCCAACCACTAAGCCAACCACCATATCAGGCACAAAGACATACACCATACCAGCAAGAATCCCAAGGGAACTTTCAAATTATTCCCAACGTTCCTATACCATACACGCAGGCAACATCGGCGCCGCAATCAGGATCATTCAACACCGACCGTGGACGTTCTGACAATCAAATCACCAGAACCATTGCAGGAGCAGGAGCACGAGCACAAGCAGACCATCGTGGACGTTTCGCAAGTGCATACACAACTGGTATTGCAGGATCAGGATATAACCGTGCCGAAAGTGTCTATACAAATGACATTGCAGGATCGGGATATAAGCGCAGCAGGTCTCCTCAACGCCGCAGCAGGTCTCCCCAACGCCGCAGCAGGTCTCCTCCACCCCAAAGCAGGTCTCCTACTCGTAACCGTGATCATGATGGTGGTTATGGCAACAACCGTGGAGACAGCAGGAGTCGTGGTCGTGGATAGTTGGCTTCGTGGCTACAAATGCAGCTTTCTGGCTGCAAATGCGGTCTGGTTACAAATGTGATCTCATGGCTACAAATGCAGCTTTCTGGCTGCAAATGCGGTCTGGTTACAAATGTGATCTCCTGGCTACAAATGTAGCTTTCTGACTGCAAATGCGGTCTGGTTACAAATGTGATCTCAAGGTTACAAATGTAGCTTTTTAACCACAAATGAGGCCAGGTTACAAATGTGATCTCAAGGTTACAAATGCAATCTCAAGGTTACAAATGTAGCTTTTTAACCACAAATGAGGCCAGGTTACAAATGTGATCTCAAGGTTACAAATGTAGCTTTTTAACCACGAATGTGGTCGAGTTACAAATGTAACCTTTGCGGATGTATTATGTACATAAATGACTTTGGATGAAGGCTGCTTGAAGCTGGTTGACGGGCTTGATTTGCTGGATGGTTTGAATGGAAGTTGGCCGATGTAGCAGGATAGATCCTGGATCTTCTGTTGTAGTTAGATGAACAACGGAAAATTTTGTTCGAGTACCTTCAGAAGTAGTGCTTACTAAACGCTTTGGCCATGTGCTCGTTTTCCCGGCCACGTGCTCCTACCACTTGTACACCTGATATTTATTATGAATAATCTTAATTAATATACTAAAAACAATAAGTAGCTTAATTATTTTACTTAAATAGAGAAAAACCATTACTAATATTTTACCAGGGTTCTCTTTTTGCCGGCTAAATGCCCCTTAAACATAATCTTCTTTTAGTTATACCTCCTTCTAAGAAGTATGACCCTGGGCCTACTAAGATGCACTTTACCCTTTACTATCTACGTTTAAATTCCAATCTTGAAGCCTAGAGGTTAACTTTTCTATGCTTGATAACTTTTCGGAGGAAGGTTTTGGCGGCATATTGTGCGATATCGCGGATGTAATGAATTGCAGTGATATAAAGGTGCCCTGGTGTCAACTGTTGCGGTTGTGAAATTGTTTGTTTAGACTAAAAATGTACAAGTTACAAAGCAGAAGTCGAGATAGATATACTCCATAAGGTCTTCTACACCAGATTCTTGATCCGAGTTACCAACTTGATTCTAGTTACCGACTTGATTCTAGTTACCCACTTGATTCCAGTTACTCACAACTTGACTTGAGTAATCTAACTACCTAATACTGACCACACATCATTCTAACAACTAGTAAAACACCCAACTAAACGCAGCACATTTCCATCTGCACAAGTAAACCCCTAAAATCTCCTACAATACCCATTATATCATAGTCTTTAAGCCATCAAGTCTTTACTAACCAATCAAATTCAACGAATAAGCCTCCTCTATATACTTGCATCCTAATCCTAAACCAACCAGCAATACAAGAAAAACAGGCATAAGAATCTCCAATAAAAGCATTTTACAAGTCTCTCTGTGACATGAAAAATAATAATTGCGACTGGAACTGTGTATTCTCTAGATGGTATGGTATTTCTGAGACTTAAGAGGGTGAAGAATTCGTCTTTGTGTTCGTTGTTGTCAAAATAAATAATTTCTTCTTTTTCCTTGTCTGGTGATTGGCTTGCTTTGAGACTTCACTTGATATAGAGCCCTAGTCAATTTTTCTTGGTTCTTACAGAATTTGGAGATCGATGTGTGTATCACTCATGTTTGTAGGGGAGAAAAAGAAGCTTTTTAGATCTTGTCTTTCCAATTGAGCTGGACTGAACTGAGCGATGCGATGAATGGGGGAAGCATGTGTGACTAGCATGAACACTAGACTCACACCGTAGGTGCATGGCACCCATTCTAACAGGAATCAACTTCAGTGAGTTACTCAGAAGACATGAATTGCTCAGAACAAGTGAGAACGTAAGTCAGCGGTATACCATTCATGAGCAGGATTATTTTCAACATAATCCGATGCTTTGTTCACCAACTACAGTACTGCAAATCCCTTCGAAGAACAAAACCACCACCGGAAAAGCAACCTCGTCAAAGTTTAACAAACACCGTAAGGAAATACAGTCCCGAATCCTGCACAAAATACCGAAAAGTTGATTATTATTCCCGGGTACCTTCCCGTTAAAGTTTGCGAGATCGGTTGAATGTACGGAAGGAAGGTACAGTACACCGGAAAAGAGGTCTTCCAAAAATTATTCCAACGTCATGTGTGTGCTGTGCTCGCATGCGGGGATATCTACTCCGAAACTCGAGTAGCAGTACGAGTAGTAGTGGGGTAGCCAATCCCCTCATCAAACAAAACATCCGACAAGTTTCTACTAGTACTCTACCTTACCTACCTCAACCTGACTCAACTATAAAAAGGCAAAAAAAGAAAGGATCTCAATGAAAAGATTCTGTTCTATAATTTGTTTCCGTCTTTTTTTCGAAGGAAAGAATAGGGATCAAAATGGCGAAGATCAAAACCGTTGAGTACTTTCGTGTTCCGCCGCGTTGGTTGTTTGTTAAGATTACGGATGAGGATGGGAATTTTGGGTGGGGAGAGTCTTCTTTGGAGGGCCATACTGAGGCTGTCGAGGGGTGTTTGGATGCTTATACTTTGAGGGTTGTTGGTATGGAAGCTGAGTAAGTACCTTACTTATGAATGCAGAACCCCCTCCCCTCCAATGCTTTGACAAATGAAAATCAAGTAAAGGGAATCAGAGTTGACTCTTTTTGGGATGCTTATAGTGATATCGAGCATATATGGCAATTGCTGTATAGATTTGGTTTCTATCGTGGGGGACCGGTTATGATGAGTGCGCTTTCGGGTATTGACATAGCGCTTTGGGACCTCAAAGGTAGGTACCTAATGAAGTCTTTTACTCTTCTTTTCGTCTTCTAGTAGTTCCGAGAATGTCACTATGTAGAAAGCTGATTGAGACGTAGCGCGGAAACTCAATCTTCCAATATACCAACTGCTCGGGGGTAAGGTGAGGGACAAGCTGAAAGTGTATGCCTGGATCGGTGGTGATCGACCTTCAGATATAGCCATACAAGCGTACGTACCCTATTATTCTGAATATAGGTCAGTCATACTGACTATACACTTGAATCAGTGAAGGACGCAAAGCCCAAGGCTTCAAAGCCATCAAGATGAACGCAACAGAAGATCTTGGCTGGCTTGACTCCCCGTCGTCACTAAACTCTTGCATAGAGCGTCTTAAAGTCGTGAAGGCCACTGGTCTAGATGCCGGAATTGACTTCCATGGACGAGTACACAAGCCAATGGCCAAACAACTTGCAGCTCTACTCACTCCCTTCCAACCACTCTTCATTGAAGAGCCACTCTTATCAGAGAATCTTGAAGGTATTGTAGCTTTCTCTCAACACACCAGCACGCCAATTGCGTTGGGTGAGAGATTGCATAGCAGATGGGATGTTAAACGTTTTCTGGAAAGCAACGCCATTGATATCCTACAACCTGACATCTCTCATTGTGGTGGTATCAGCGAGATTCGTAGAATTGCTTCTATGGCAGAAGCATACGATGTAGCACTAGCTCCACATTGTCCACTCGGACCCATTGCCCTTGCAGCTTGTATGCAAGTCGATACAGTCAGCGCCAACTTTGCTATCCAGGAGATGGGGATCGGGATCCATTATAATGCTGGGAGTGAGGATGTGGGAAGTTATTTGCTGGGGGAGAGTAAGGGGGTTTGGGATGTGCAGGATGGGTTTGTTAAGGTGTTGGAGGGGAAGGGGCTAGGGATTGAGATCGATGAGGATTGGGTACGGCGCAGGGCTGACGAGTATATCTTGAGGGAGGCATGGGTTAGTCCCGGGTTTTTGGGACCAGGTGGTGAAGTTAGGGAATGGTAATTGGTTTGCGAAGTATGTTGCAAGAGGCTGAAAATAGTAATTTGGATGCACGTTCAGGTACCTAGGCGCAAAGACTCGATGATATCATGAAATATGATGTTACTGATGGAGATTTCGGAGTTTGGAGTTTGGAGTTTGGAGATTGGTGTACGGTACGGTGCATCTTGGAGCTTGGGAGCGAATGCGAAACTCCTGTCTCTGACGAATACGGATTAGTGTAGAAGTGAATACGACTCGGGGTTAGACTGCTCGCCTCCTTTCGATAAGCGAGCTGTCTTAGCCAGATGTAGGCTGGCGTTGTGGAGCGGATGGGCCAATGGATCTGTTGCTGACGCCCCCCCCTCTCACGATCCAGTCGAGGCTCCAACAACCTACGTGATACACCACTTCATCTTCAGCCTTCTATCTTCTCTTCCTCTCTTCACTCTCCTTGTCTCTCTTTGTCCTGGCATCAAGAATTGTTGTTTACAGCATTCATTCATACTTCAAGAAATTACACTGAGAACCCCAATTGTGTCTCCTCTCATTACTCTACTCTATCTCCCGCGCGCCATTGATTACCTCTTCCTTTGAAGTGACAAGGCTACCACGGTGCTACAGCCATCATGAAGATCCCCAGCCCGGTTGGAGAGGAGCAAAATCGCAAGCGCAAAGCTCATAAGAAATCCAGAAGGGGCTGCCGTAACTGCAAACTTCGAAGTGTCAAGGTGTGCCACACATGTTACTTTGTTTGACCCTTTCTATCGAGGCAAATCTAACTTCCTGCAAGTGTGATGAGACCAAGCCTCAGTGTAAGAGATGTGTGTCTTTCCGAGTCACTTGTAACTACAATTCGAACGCACCGGATCTTCAGCTGCACTTTGACGAAACGACAGAAGCCTTGAAAAGCGCATCGAAGCCTGCATTCGCTGTGGAGAAGGAGGCCCCACGAAGAATAGCTCCGACTCAGCAGCAGTTGCCATTCCATGGTGCAGTTGTGCAGACCTCTCAAAGCTCGGCGATGCCAATATACCGCAAGTTTCACGGGTTAAATCAAGCACCAACTCCTCCATACCCCCTAGTTTCAGACGAAATCTCAACATTGCAACTTGATGGTCCACTTCTTGATAGACTTTTCAGATTCCAAAATAGGACAGTTCTCACTATAGGCACTCCACCTATGGCTCGCCTTTACCAAAAAGAAACATCCCAACTTAGTTTCTCCGTAAGCCCGCCCATTGCTATCTAGTCTGTCAAATCGATCCTAATGTCTTCTTGTGTATAGCATCCATTCCTAATGCATGTCATCCAAACTCTGACAGCCCTTCACGACCGATATATTCTAGGTTACCCTGCCTCAGAACATTTAGTTACTGAAATTTGTTATCATTGGTCCCAAGCTGCAGCTTTATTGAACCAAAAACTATCTTCGCCAGTTCTACCAGGTGATCGTGACGCCATATGGGCCTGCGCCGCTATGCTTGGTATCATCGCATTCTCTTCTGTGGAGGCAGAGACGCCAGAAGAAGCCTGGCCGCTCAAAGTCTCAGAGCGTGTTGACCTCGACTGGCTTAGGATGAGTCATGGCAAGAAAGCCATTTGGAAAATCGCGGATCCCTTAAGAAAAGACAGTATTTTTCGTCCACTTTCTCATGAGTTTACCAAGGCCAATCTATTTTCTCCAGAATCTGATTTCAAATTTCCAGGCATACCACCTGCATTCCTCAAATTATATGGCATCGACGATTCCTCAACAAATGACAACAACCCATATCATAAGGCTGTCCACACTGTGCTTCCCCTGATGTACGTCGATTGTACTCAGGCAAATGTTGTGAACTTTATGACATTCATAGGTTCCATAAACCCGGATTTTGAGATGCTATTACAGAATAAAGACCCCCGGGCTCTCTTATTGTTAGCAATCTGGTTTGCGCAGGTGCTCGACTCGCAGTGGTGGATGATACGGCGTGCAAAGATAGAGTGTCAAGCGATCTGCCTATACTTGGAAAGGTATCATGCAGATGAGAAAGAGATACATGAACTGCTGTGGTTCGCAAAGGTTCAATGTGGGCTTGTTGAATATGGAACCGCTGCATTCTGTGGAGAGATCTACAAAAAGGGCACATGGTTTAACGTGAAAAAACAGCAGGTATTGACTGGATGAAAGATTCCATTTTTGACGGCACATGTATGCTAGCGGATGGCGACGTTATCTCAAGTACTGGCCACTATCTTCTGAGCAGCTGCCCACTCCTTCGCGCTCTTCTTAACACTCTCCTCACCTTTCTCGCCGAAGACATCGACGCCCCAACGCGCCGGGAAGTTGTACCTAAGGTTCTTATCCAGGGAATTGATCTTATCAAACGCATCTTGAGGAAGAGCAAAGTCTGCGTTTGGTCAGCCATTTGAAACTCCACATGGATATCAAAAACTGTACCTTGGAAATTGCTTGCTATACGCTCTGCAGTCACGCTTTTGGGTAGAACTACTGTGCCGCGCTGCACAGCCCAGCTGATTAGTACTTGAGCTGGCGTTTTACCAAGCTCTTTAGCGATAGCGATAACAACGGGATCATCAACTCCTCGTGGGAGGTTGTAAATGTTGTTTCCCAACGGACTGTATGCTTCCACGAGGATGTTCTACTTATGTCTCAGCATCAAATTTTAGAACCCATGCTCGATAATCATACCTGTTTCTTATGCCACTCTAGAAACGCTTCTTGTTGGAAATACGGATGCACCTCAATTTGATGGACAGCTGGAATGATCTTGGCGCTGCCAGAAATGTCAGAGCAAATTTCACTCGAAGAGTGAAGAGGGGACCTTACGTCTTCAATAGGGCCTCAATCTTGTCCTTTGTAAAGTTACTAACACCAATGGTTCTAACTTTACCCTTCTCAACTAACTTCTCCATTGCCGCCCATGTATCAGCAACAGGCACATCAGCTATTTGAATGAGACCCGTTTCTTGGTCTGTAGGGGGAATAAGCTGTTGGATTTTGGGAAGGCGACTGGCCAGTGCATCTACGATATTGTCAGATTGTTTGTTCGATTCCTGAATAACACAACTTACCAAGTATAAATCAAGATATTCGGTGTCCAGCTCCTTCAGTGTCTTATCAAGTGCAACCTCCACTTCCTGAGGCGCGTGCGACGTATTCCACAACTTCGAAGTCAACTATCACAATATTAGCTGTGCGAATTCTTATCCCGAGCCAGACTCATCGCAACTTACAAAGACATCCTTTCTTGGTATGCCGGAAGCCTTGATACCACGTCCTACCTCAGCTTCATTTTCGTAACCAGCTGCACCATCAATATGGCGATAGCCACTTTGCAATGCGACTTTCACAGCATTTTCAACTTCGTTTGGCTTCGATTGCCAAGTGCCTAGTCCGACTGCTGGGATTTGGTAGCCTGATGAGAGGACAAATTTACGGTTGAGGGCCATGATTATCACCCTGTTGCTAAATTATGAGATTTGTGAGATTGATGGAAGAGTTCGTGAAAGCGCGTCGAGAACGTGGAGATAACGTGAAGAGGGTATTGACTTCTCCCGGATGGCGTAATTTGCATGGGTATTGCAATGTACAGGTACTTTTTCGTACGTCGACATGCAGGAGATGCCTGTTAATGAGGGGTTGCTTTTCCGAAGTCCAGTAAGCATTGCCGGATAAGCGAGCGGAAAAGTAACTCTCCTTTGACTTGACAAGCACAACATGTGATGTTCAGCAGATTTGAGGATCGTAATTGGATATGGTTAAATCGAGTATCGAGATGTCCCGTTTATGTCTTGCTTTCTTCATTCAGTAACGACTATGTACCGCTCCGGGTTTTAGTACTCGTCAAACTATAGCTTTGCTTTTGCACTTCTCTCGTCTAAAATAACACCACCAGCTTGGATATACATTTCACCGGATCAACTCAGCAATTGTCTTGCTTGAAGAACACAGTTCTGGGGCCCTGATTTTGAAAGAAGCAAATCCCCTGACAAAACCCCGCTCATTCATCATTCGTCGCCTATTTTCTAGCCAATGGATAAGCGACCATATTCTTACAGTAACACCCGGCTATATTCTTACTCGAGAGGTACATTGACTACGTTCCCCGGGCTATGTTTTCCCGCTTAGTGTTACTATCTAAAGAAGTTAGTCTAATGGCACTTTTCCGGTCCACCTCGGTCGCTATTACTGCAAGACTTTGAGCATCGATATGAGGGTGGCGAGCATGGAAAGCTTATCTGCCCCTGTAAAAGACCGTACTTATACATGGCTTCTACAGCTAGTCAAACCTCTGTCTCTCCAGCTCTAATCCTAAAGCATTCATTTCTTTCTTGGGTTCAACATTCTCTAATAACCACCATGTCTACAATCACTACCATCCAGTCTCCTCAAATCCAAGACACGAAGCTCAAGCCTCCTTCGATTAACAAAAATGAAGAAATCTATACGATCAATGATCTTCTGGTTCAACGGGCCACTCAATTGCCTCATGCTTCTCTTTTAGCGTATCCGGCGACGGAGAAGGGGGTTGACGATTATGAGGGCTTTACTGCGAGAGACTTAGATAGATTCGCTGATGAAGGGGCCAGGGCTTATGTTGGGTTGGGAGTTGAAATTCTGGTAGGTTTATTTCTAGCAGTCTTTTTTTATCTGCCTTTTCTTCCTGCTTTCCTATTGGGGGTTTCAAGAGAGTTTGATAGGGAATATTTTGATGGATTGAGTATTGTTGAAGGAAGGAAAAGTATACGTGAGAGAGTGAGCGCTTCTAGTTATGAGAGATTGGACTGGTCTTCTCGGTTTTTGGATACTGAGACCTAGTACTTGTCTCTAAGCTCGAGCAAGTCAAGCTCAGAACACAGTGTGTTGCAGCTGCTTAAGAGATAAGCTTTGGAATTGGGTAGCATGATCTTATCAATTTCATCCCAAATACATGGGGAGGTCTGAATGGCTCAAGTAAAGTGCCGACGCTCGATTGGCAAACTGTCACCTTGTTGCGAAAATATTACTTCTCTGCTAATCGTAAGTATAGAAACACCACGAACAAAAAGTCATCGCCCTTCTAGCACCTACAAGCCTCGACTACATAACCAGCATTTTCACCTTAACTCGTCTCGGCTACTCAATCTTGCTCCTCTCACCACGTCTCCCAATAGAGGCTTACCTCTCACTTCTTGAAAAGACAAGCTGTACCCAAATAATCCATAGTTCCAACTTCAACCAAACTATCACATCCCTCAAGACGCAACGCCCAGAAATTCAATCCTTTACACTTCTATCAAGATCAAGATACGATGTTCCAATTCCCTCAGGCCCTTATCTCAAATCAAAAATAGATGGAAAATGGGCAAATAACAAAATAGCTTTTATAATCCATTCTTCAGGCTCTACGGGTCTTCCGAAACCAATCTTCCAAACACATAAAGCTGCTCTGATGAATTACTCAAGCGGATTAGGATATCGAGCTTTTCTAACATTACCACTGTACCATAATCACGGCCTCTCAACATTCTTCCGATCCATCTACTCAGGAAACGAAATCGCTCTGTTCAATGCGAATCTACCTCTGACAGGACCGAATCTTATTGCCGCTATGGAGAAATTGAGACCGGGTGGTTTCCATGGTGTTCCGTATGCGCTGAAGTTACTTGGGGAGAGTGGACGTGGTGTTGAGTTATTAAGGAATTGTGAGGTCGTTATGTTTGGAGGGAGTTCTTGTCCTGATGAGCTAGGTGATAAACTTGTAGATGCTGGTGTTTACCTGGTATCTCATTACGGAGCGTAAGTGCCCCACAAGCCATCTAGAGTGCAGATTCAAATCGTTTAATATGTTAACACTTGCCGGCCGTTCCAGGACTGAGATAGGTCAACTCATGACCTCCTTCCGATCACGAGAGACAGACAAGGCATGGAATTACCTCCGCTGTATCTCAGGAAAAGAAAAATTCATGAAATTCGAACCACGAGGTCCAGAGTCTTACGAATTGGTAGTTCTAGATGGCCTACCATCAAAAGTCGTCTCTAATTCAAACGATCCACCAAATTCCTTTCATACCTCCGATCTCTTCAAACCACATCCAACAATTCCAAACGCCTGGAAATATCTCGGTAGACTAGATGACAGAATTACACTCGTCAACGGTGAAAAGGTCTTACCTGTTCCTTTTGAACATCAAGTACGATCAAATGATTACGTACAAGAGTGTTGGATGTTTGGTGTTGGTCGGAGTTTACCTGGGATTATGATTGTTCCTGCCGAGAATACGAAATGTTTATCGAAAGAAGAAGTTTTTGAGAAGATTTGGCCTTCGATTCAACTCGCTAATGAGAGAGTTGAGGGATTCAGTCAGGTATCGAAAGAGATGGTGGAGATTTTGCCAGTTGGAACCGAGTTTCCTTGTACGGATAAAGGAACCATGATTAGAGCGAAGACATATCGAAAGTTTGAGACTGAGATTGATGCTGTTTATAAGAGATTCGAAGATGGATCTCTAGAAGATGGCGTTGATCGGAAAGCTCTGAGTATCCCTGAGCTCGAGGTTTTTCTACTGGATGCCTTCAAGAATAAAATTGGAATTCAGGAGTTGGATGTCGATACAGACTTGTTCTCTGCTGGTGTTGATAGTTTACAAGCTATTACCATATGGGGACTTATTAGAAGGGAATTAGATCTCGGTACAGGTTCAGTTGGTCAGAATGTTGTCTTTGAATATCCGAGTATTAGACGTCTCACAGCGCTTCTTTACTCATTGCGAACTGGAGAAGTTGTAGAAGTTAAGGATGAGATTCAGCTTATGGCTGAGTTGATTGAGAAATATTCGGATTTCCCACAGCACGTTCCTGGTAACAGTATTGTTGAGAAAGAAAGCATTGTAAGTATACCATAAACTTCTCATAGCTCTCACGTCAAAGAACTAACAGATATTCTTTAGATCCTCACAGGAGCAACAGGATCACTAGGAGCTCACATCCTCTCCCAACTCGCCGCAAAAGAACAAGTCGAGAAAATCTACTGTCTAGTACGGGCCTCATCTCCAGAAATAGCTACGCAACGAGTACTTTCATCTTTATCAACCCGTCTCCTCCCACCAATCTCATCATCAAAACTAGTCTGCCTCCCATCCGACCTCTCCAAATCAGATCTAGGTCTCTCACCCACACTCCTCAACACCCTCCGCACAACCCTAACAAAAATAATCCACTGCGCCTGGGCCGTAAATTTCAACCTGGGAGTATCATCCTTCGAATCACACCACATAAAAGGAACCTACAACCTCCTATCTCTCTGTCTCTCCACAACGACACCCCCACACCAGCATCCCTTTATTTCTGCTCCTCAATCTCCGCAGCAGCAGGAACACCCTTACCAGCACTCATCCCCGAAACTTACATCACGAATCTCCACCATGCACACAAAACATGGGATACGCAAGATCAAAATTAGTAACCGAGTTGATTATGAAAAATGCAACTGAGAAGACTGGTATGAAGGTTGCTGTTTTGAGAAGTGGTCAGATTGTGGGGGATGTAGAGAATGGTGTTTGGAATGATAGTGAGGCTATTCCTTTGATGATTAGGAGTGCTGTCACAATTGGTGCTTTGCCAGAACTTGAGGAGGTATTTCTCTCTTTCCCTTACCTGACCTTTAATCTTTCTTCCCCTCCCCATTCCATCCTATCCTTCACATTTTCCACCCTTATTTTCAAACTCAACAAAATCTAACGCCGAGAATCTAGAATCCATCCTGGTTCCCAGTAAATCTGGTTGCCCAATCCTTCCTCGACATAAGCGGCCTAAACACGCCACAACTCCCCTCCCCCAATACCACCACACCCAACACCAGCACAAAAACAGTCCACCACATCCAAAACACCCACCTCTTCTCCTGGACCAAAACCCTCCTCCCAGCCCTCCACTCCTCCGGTCTCCCCTTCAAGCCCGTCCCCATCTCAACCTGGCTCGACCTGCTCAGAAATTCAAACCCAGATCCAATAGCCAACCCAACGATAAAACTCCTAGATTTCTTCGAGGAGAAATACGGAGCTGGGAAACCGGCTAGGAAGGGATTGGTTTTCGAGACGCAGGTCACGGAGAGAGATAGTGAGACTGTTAGGGAGGGGTTTGATGTTGTGGGGAGTGGACTTGTTAGGAAGATGGTGGAGAGGTGGGCTGGAGATTGGGGGTTGAAGGTTTAGTTTTGTTTAATTTGTGTTGGGAGGGTTAGAGGAGAGAGGAGCAGGGAGGGTAGGGTTTTTATGTGTTTAGTTTTCTGGTTTTCTGATTTTCTACTTTTCTGTACGCTAGGTATTATATTTGAAATCAAGTGTACTCGCAATACCACCACATCTATTCGTTCAACAACACAAGTACGGAGTAATCCGTACATAAACGACCTAAAGCAAGTAAGTAATCTTTAAAATAGTATAACCTTATTTTCAGACCTTACTATTTCTTACAAAACTCCATCCATCCTCATAAAGCTTCATAAATTTTTGCAGCTATAATATACCTAGTCAGTAAGTTAAGCGACGCAAGTAGGTATTTCTTTTCCAATCAGGAGAGTTTATTTTCAGTGAGGTTTTGGTAAAGAAGAGGTGGTAAGCTATTTCTTGTGCGTGCAGCAAAATTGGAATTTCTAGAGGCCCAAGCTTGGCTTCGTCGTGGTAGGCATCTGCGTCGAGACATAGTCTACATATAAGCTGTTATTTAGCTGGATGAGCATGTGCTAAAGAAATTGGTACAAGTAAGCAACCGATTTTGAGGCATAAGTTTTGTTCTTCATACTAATTTATGTATTGAAGTATCCTGAGCGTAGGTCAATCTCAAATAATGCATAATGGTCTCTTCATGAAGTTGGAGCTTAAAAGTGAACAAAAGTGTCAAAGAGTAGTAAGTAACTGTATGAAAATTGCTCGGTAACTATTGCTATATCTTCACTTGTACTGAATCAATTTCATACATAGATCACAAATTATCAGTGGAACTAATAATTTGAACAAGTAATATATTGATTTCTTTTCACTGCTGCCCTTTTCTACGTTATGTATCTTAGCAGCATCACCAATCATCTCCCCTCCTCTCCCTATTACTCAACTCTTTCCAATTTCTGATTTTTGAAGCAATCTCTAAGAGCTCCTTCTCCTTCTCTTTGTCCCGTGGTTGGATAGCGTTACTCTGTCCATGAGCCCTGTCCTGAACTTCGTAATAGCTTCGTTGTTTCGCTGGAAGATAAAAGCGCTTAGGGTCTTGTGTGATGATGGGAATCATGGCAGGCTGTCGCTTTAGTTTATGCCTTAGTGACGGTAAGACAATTTTCTCACTGCCGTTGTATTCGCCATCACAACGATCGAGCTGCATATCCGATTCGTAAAGTCTTTCAGGTTGATCGCTCGCTGCAAAACCCAACTTCTGGTCGAGATGGCTTGAATGTTGATGTCTTTTGCCACTGGCAGGCTTCCAATAGCGAAGATTACTGTCCGGTGCATGAAGGCGCTGAGGCTGGTCGCCTGCTGCAAATCCCAACTTCCGATCAAGATGTTTTCCTTGCTGATGTCTCTCATCATAAATTAGTACCACACTGTCGCAACCATCCTCCCCTCTCTCTCCTTTGTCTCCTTTTACACCACGAGGGCCTCTCGGTCCTCGGTCCCCTTTATTGCCCGGAATCCCTTCGACCCCGGTTTCTCCTTTTACGCCCCTTTCTCCTCGCAACCCACGGGGTCCTCGGTCTCCTCTTTCACCAGTATCGCCTTTTTCCCCAAGCTCACCCCGTGGGCCTCGCTCGACCGGCTGGGAGAATTCTAATTCTTTGTCCGTCACTGAACTCATTTCTACATCCAATGCATCGTCGGCGGATTTCTCTGATATCTCCAAATGTGCCACGCAGATACTTTCGAGATCTCTAAGATCAGCAAGGAATTGCCTAATCCCAACTCCAGTAATATCCTTGATTTGTCTGTCAATCTCATCGTTACATGCTGCGGCAGCTGCAACGCGAAGACCAATTTCAACATCAATATTATGGACGCCTTCATCTTGTAGGTCGTCTATCCAATCAAATTCTGACTGTGAATCAGGCAAAGAGGGGTTTCTTCGAAACGATGTTGGAATGGCAGTCTCCACTAGTATTGGGGACTGAGGAATAGGAGATTTGAATTTGGCTTGACGGAAGTATTGTCTGAACTCCGGAATCCTAGCGGTTGACTGGGTTCTATTAATTTGCTAGATTCCATATGGAGTACGGACATATAAACTTACATACTGTCGGCGGAACCGACTTGAGCTTCCGGAAACTTTACGTCTATGCCTCAAAGATCCTTTCCTTCTTTGATTGGCAGTAGTAGCTTGTCTAGCAGATTCCAAAATCATATCGACCATAGCTTTGCACTCTCGGAATCTTTGAAGTTCTTTCGAAGTCATTGAGATCAAATAAGGATCTGGATCAATGGCGTTCGTATCTAAGGAAGATTGAGTAGCCGGTCGCTTCGGATTATGAATATCCCCATGAGAGTTTTGGAAGTCCTTGGCCTTTAGTTGGGGGTCGCCTTGAGACCATGGGGGCTTTTTGGGGGCTTTTCTGATGGTGGTGGTGGCGGTGGTTGTCGATTAGGTGCACTGGTAGTCTTTTGCGTATCAGTCTGTGCCAACTTTTCGATCTTCTTAGGTTGTTTCTCCTCAGCTGAATATGAAGTCACATCTGCTCTAGTAGATCTACTGTCTTTCTGCCCAATTTTCAGTTCACGGCGAGCATTTTGATCTGCAAACCATTAGTATGTGTATAAGAAAAAAGGAAATTTACATACCGGCCGCATCATAGTTAACATCTTTCCTTTTCTTCGGTTGTGGGGAAAATTCAACAACTGTTGACGGAGATGAAGAATCGTCAGAAGATATCTTTGAGCTTGATAAGGAAGTTGTGTTTTGTTTCTGACTGAGGCCGGCTGTTGGTGAAGTGTCAGCCTTTCGCAACCAAGGTAGTGACTCTCTGGTTGAAGCTCTTTGAGCTTTGGCCCGTTGTATGCTTGATTTCTCGTCCATAGCACCATCAGTTGTATTTGTTGTGACTGATTCCCATACCGTATTTGTCTCCTGCTGTTCCCCCACATCAATATTCGGTCTTCCCGAGGTTGCATTAGGTATGAACTTTTGATTCTTTAGAGTGGCGGGTTGATGGGGGAACAAGCGCTTATTTTCCAGTGGGGTCTTCTTGCGCTGGTCTGCGGAACTTACAGCAAGCCCAGCGGCCTGAAATTCGTCTCGGTAAGGCGTCAGTTCTTGCACAGTGTGAACTGACATGGTGGCGGGGGTCATTGTTGATGATGGAATCAGCGTCCCTTTAGGAAGTGCTTTGGTGGCCTGGATGTGAAGCTGTAATTCCTTTACGTATCGTCTTAAATTTCTGCGTTCCTCTGGGGTACGGGAAGTGATTTCAGACATAACTTTCTCATTCTTCGAATCCAAACCAGGCTTTTTGAGATTATTTACCTTCTGGAAGCTGCAGGTATATGAAGCTTTGCTTGCACGACGAGAACTCAGAGGAGAGACAGATAGCGAAGTCCTCCTCTTGAATCGAGTCGGTGTTTTCTTGATAGAAATGCTGTGGTCGTAAAGGTTGATATCCTTTCTATTGCTATCTAGATTTCCCCTGCTAGCCTTCTCAAGAGGTCCCACGTGCGCGTATTCCACTTGGACTGGCTGAGTAGGGTTATGGTTGCCGACTTTCTGGTCCGTTACAGACTGCTCTGCAACTTGCATTAACGAGTAAGGGTTGTTCCCCGTATTGTGCTTGTTCTTGTCAATTGCATTCACTTTGAAGTATTAGGTCAATTTGAAGGTCGAGTTGATGGTCTAGAATTGGAACTTTACCAGCTGGTTTTGCTATAGGTATGGTCCTCTTCTGTTTAAGGGTAGAACTGCTGTCGTTGGACCAATAAATTTGTGTGCTGTGCGAGTGCAAAGAACTGAGATCGGATCTAGAGTATACCGATTCGGTCTCTGTGTTCCTCCCACGGCTGGAGTTCCACCCCAAAATCTGTATATCTTGTCGAGCCTGCCTAGAAACACGTTTGCGTGCTCGAAGACTACTCGAAGAACCGCGAGACTTTCGTGATCTTCTACCCTGCTTGCGTATCCTCAACTTTTGTTCCAGCCGAGCACGCTGGAGTTCTGCACTCAGAGGACGTCGAAATGCTTCTTGTGCAGCGATGGTGGCAGCTCTGCTGTGGAGAGACGCAGTACGGGACGAGGCAACCGTGAAGCACGGCCACTGAAGATGCGGGCAGCCTCTCCAATTGATATTGCGATTTGGCATCATATAACATACGAATTGAGTCGGTAATGATGCATATCATAGGTATGTAGGTAGGTCGGTGGGTAGGTAAGCCTGCTCGATGGAGGAAGCATTGTTGCGAGCTTCCAGGTTCACATCCATCGTCGTGCCTTCCACAACATGCCTCATCTGCAAATGCCATCTCATCAAGTTTGGAAAGTACCATATATTATTTCATCATCTTATGTCTTTGATCCCTGGTGAAGAATAGATATCCAGTTGCCTCTGTCCCTTTCGCAGAAGATATTCAATTGCACCAAAATCCTTCTTGTCGAGCTGGATGCTTTTCTCAAACTCAGTTCTTTGCCAAAAGTCAGTCTCAATTACCATAATCACCAAGTGGTGGTTAGTAGTAAAATTCATCTTCGTACCTTGCAAAAGACTCGAAATGTGGTCTTACATTCTACATCTGCACCGTCAGAAATATGCCCGTAGAGCTCCAGTTTCCTCACTCACAGCTGGTTTTCTTCCGGCTTTCTCTCAGACATTTGCGATATAAGGCTAGCACCTCTCGCTGTAATCCTGATAGTCGCATGGTGATGAGTGTATCGTGGTCGTCAATGAGAGTGAGAAGTCTCAATTTTGAAGCTTCTGAGAAGCGATGATGCTTTGTTCGTCTGATGCTGCTTTGGATGACTGAGCTTCGCATTGGTGGAATTCATCCCGAGGTCAACAGGGGTCTAAACGTGGGGTTGAAGCTGTGCCGGACCCCGATGACGGCAATTTCTACAACATCTATCTCCCCAGATACTGTCTCTTTTCATATCTTCTTCCATTCCTTTTCCTAGTTATTCCTCCTTGAGCATATTGATTTTTCATAGAGAAGCTAGAAAACAATTATCTACCACGACAATGGCTACATTTTCCGTAAGCACGAACGACTCCTTTCCTTTTGACCGACCCTATGCTAATTCGTCTCTTCTCTTCAGCGCCTTGTTAGATTCCTTGCGAAAGACGGTCGAACTTATTATGGAGATGCGATCCTACCTCAAGGCGTAACAGATATTGCAAAGGCAGTACAGGCCAAAGTCATAAAGGGCGAGATCTTTGGGAAGCACGATGTGACAGACCAAGTAGCAGACATTCGTCTTTTGCTTGCGCCATTGGCACCTGAAGATGTTAAGACCGTTCGCTGTCTTGGACTGAACTATGAACAACATGCGAAAGAGGTGAGAATCCATGAAGAGAGATACCAACATTAGATCTAACAACCTTGCAGTCGAACATGGCCATCCCCAAATACCCAGTTGTATTTTATAAGCCTGTCACATCCCTCAGCGGCCCAAGCGACTCTATCCCAATCCATCCAATGGCGCAAGAAGGAACTGGTTTAGACTACGAGTGTGAGCTCGTAGCCATTATCGGGAAAGAATGTGCCGACGTCCCTGAATCGAAAGCTCTCGATTACGTGCTGGGCTATGCCGTTGGTAATGACGTCTCTCACCGAGAATGGCAGATCCAACGTGGAGGCGGACAATGGTCACTAGGTAAGGGCTTTGATGGGTGGGCCCCATACGGCCCTGGAATTGTGAGCAGCAAAATTATCAAGGACCCTCAAGCTCTAAACATATCGACCAAATTGAATGGAAAGACAGTGCAAGAGAGTAGCACTGGCGATCAGATTTTCGGAGTTGCAAAGACCATTGCCTTTTTGAGTCAAGGTACAACACTGTTGCCGGGTGACTTAATATTTACTGGTACTCCACAAGGCGTGGGAATGGGGCGAAAGCCGCAGCTCTGGCTGAAGGATGGAGATGTCGTAGAAGTTGGCCTTGAGGGGGTTGGTACTTGCACTAACAAGGTAGAGTTCACCAAGACGAAAGCGAAGCTATAGATGTTTATACGAGAACCCTTGTCCGATATTTAATGAATAAGAAATGACTGTATAATATTTCGAATTCGGTTGCTGGCGCTAGTCCAATTTATTAAAGAAGGTAGAATATAGGTACTTACGACTCTTGAATCGTTATGCTCTACCACTTTTCCCCTTCTTGATATTCGTATCCGATATACTTTTGTATCTCACTAAGTTTTCCTTGCCGTCTCTTACAAATGTGGCACTCTTCCAGGGCATCTATGTCTATGCCCTGTTCTCCTACAAATTGCACATTTCTCAAAACATCAACTCAAGAGTTCCGGTTCGAGAATAGTGGCCTACAATTGTAGAGAACGTCACTCGTGCAAACCGAGGGACTGAGTTGAGTGCCGGCCCCTATTTAAATTGGCAGGCACACCCCTGCGCACAGCTTGCACAGCTTCGAGTTTCAAAGCGGGAAACCTAATCGTCCTGTACACGATCACTCTTGTTGACACTGACGAGTACGGACGACGGACGACATATCTTTATTTCCTATGCTGGATCGCCATTGGAACCAATCTATACGCGAATTTAAAGCCTACCGAAAGCCACCCAAATCCATTGACCGACTTTCAGCGCAGCGACCCGACAAATTGAGACTCGGCCTTCTCCCAACCGTCAACTACCCCATCCTACCATAACAATATCACAAACAGCACAATGGGTGGAATGGCAGAAGAATTTCGTGATATGAGACGCGCGAGGAAGCTCCGGAAGAGGCAGAAAAATCGTCGACGTTGCTATGACTGGATAGTTGTCGGTGGTGATTGGCACTATGCAAGGAATCGGTCCTCCTTCAAAGATGGAACATACAGGTCAATCAATGCAACGGCCATGGGCAATATGGTGATTGGTGTTGGCACTGTTGAATTGCTGCTAAAACGCAGCCCAACTGAAAGAGGTCCCCCCAAGAAATACACATTGACAGACGTGCTGCACATTCCTACTGCGCCCTGCAATGGCTTCAAGTAAGCAAAATCTCGAGGAGACTTTTTCTCGGGAGTATTTCTCTCAACGTCTGGAGCATATTTAAGTCATATCTACAACGTATAGAAGAAGAAGTAAACTAACCACGAGTTACCAATTTTCAGCCCATGCAAACGCGGACCGAGAAGAACTGCAGTAGATATGGCCATACGATTCGAAGAAAGTGACGTAGGGAATATGAGCGTAATGCAAAGCTTCAATGGAGAAGACGGTGCCCCGTTATGGTTTGCGAGGAAGTTCTATGACTGGTACAGAGTAGCACTCGCTGGAGAATCATACGGAGAGTCTCCATTGGTTGAAACCGGAGGAGAGACTAGATTCCCTTTCGATTTGAGCCTTAGTCCTTTTGACGTAGATGACATCCAAGGGCAGATCAATGGGCTACCAGCCAAGACTCCATTGAAGTTTACCAGAGCACTCTTTCGAGGCGGTGAAGACACGAAGGCCGAGATCTTGCGTCAAGCGCAAGCAAAACTTCGAGAAATGGAAAGCTGGCAAGAAAGGACAGCTGATGTTCTCTTTGTTGAACAGCAGGATTATTCAATCGAAGAGCCGTCCGTGGAAAGCTTTGGGGAACGCAGAGCTGATGTTCTTATGATTGAAGAGCAAAATTACATGAACCAGGAGCCTCCTGTGGAAATTCGAGAACGACAACATGATGTGCCTTTGGTTGAAAAGCCACAATATACACACCAGCAGCCCCCTGTGGAAATCCAGGAAAAGAGACCTGAGGTTCATGTGGTTGAAACGCCACATTACACAGACCAGGAACCTCCTGTAGAAACAAACGCAGAGGTCGAGCAGCCACTTCGCCCTGGCGATGTTGGCTGGTGGTGAGATATGTTGTTTCGACAGCGTATTAGTATCTTCGAGGAATGCTTGTCATCATTTCGCGATGCAACCTTCCGTACACGGCAACCATATAGGGAGCTAGGCCTTGAGTGGAAGGCGCACTCAAGGGACACGCTCCAAACGATTGGAGATAAAAGTTTTTAATTGGTTGAATCACCCGGGTTGTGATATTGATTGTTACACAAGTTCGGCAGTGCCTTTTTTTGTACCATCCACATTCTGTTCCTTGTTTACATATCACGGGCTTTGTTACAGTGTCCAGCAAAATTTTGAACATCAGTTCTTTACGCAAGGAGAAGCATGCCTTTGTAGTCTTGTCTTAGTAGTCCTAGGTTAGGCAAAGGCAAAAGTTGCTTTGAAAATTAAGTAAATCACTCGTCCTAATAGAAATGATCTCTTACTATCCAATTTGTGCAGTACTTTGTTCCCTGTAGCCAAAAAGCTTCACAGACCTATTTGATCTATTGATAAATAATCAGTTCTGTCTTACTATCTATCCTCTTACTTCCCTTTACTCTTCATACCAGAATACAACAGTACAATCAAAGACGCTATCCCTACTTGTGACCAATGCATGGTATATACAACAAATATTCATTTTCACTTCTACACAGTTACATCTCTATCTAATCTATTCCCTAGAAGATATATTAAAAAGAACTAAGTTCCGTTCTCTCCGCGAAATGAATATTTGCGGCGTCTAAAGACTTTGGTGTTACAAGGAATCTTGTTGTTAATGTTTAATTGTTTTATGTAGACTCTTATTGAAAGGATTAAAAAAAAGGTAAAGAAGATTAGGTAAACAAAATCTCTTTCTTATGAGAGAATGCATTTTTTAGAAAATATACTTACAATGATGTGTTTCTAATCCAAGAAAGAAAGAAATTGAATGTTTCTTTGGGCTAGAAACTAATTTTTGTGCCTACCATGAACTTGATTTACTGGGTGGTTGTAGATGATTTTAGTATGGTTTAAGTTATGTGGTGGAAGGTATGTGTTTGCTGTAGTGATAGAATGAGATTATTGTAGATTCCAGGTATGCTATTTTTGAAAAGGGGACTTTGTTATTGTCATTGTGGTATTTCTTGTTATTTTAGTCTTGTTAGAACTATAAAACTACATTCAAAGACTTCGAGGATTTTACCTGCCCTTGGTGAGACGCTGTGTAAGAGAGTGGGTGCTATTATATACGAAAGAAACTTTCTAGAAGGTTCGAAGAGGAGTATATATACATAGGTGAGCGATCCTGTGGCGCAGATACCTCGACCTCAGCCATTTTGATTGTAATCTTATTATTAAAAAGAGTTCCATTGTAGCCTGGCTTTAGTTTAGTTATATAAGGTAGGTAAGAGATGTGTGTGTCTATTTAGTATAATTGGTAAAGAAAGAGGCTGAGCGCTGCTGGGCTTTACTTACTAAAGTACAGTAGCTGCTTCTTATATAACCATCTTGTAGTACCTTAGATGTAGTAGTACTGTAGAACAATAAACTTTTATAAAATAGGATGTATAGAGAGTAACTTGTTAGTATATAGTAGGCTAAATAAGATTAACCCCTAGAAGACTAATTTGGCGGCGATTGGCGACTACATTAGAATAATTAAATTCCAGTTATTGGATTTTTTTAAAACATTTTAGTAACAAGCTTAAAAACATTAACAACTACTAAGAGCATCCGCCGCTAGTAGGAAGGCCGCAGTAAGAATAGGTGTAGAGGAATTAAGGCTTAATGTTAAGGTGAAGGTTTTTAGTTATTAAGGTTTCTGTAGTAATAGAACTAATAGATCTTCCTACTCTTGGGTTTGTGTTTGTACTCTGTTTACTTCCTTGTTAGGCTTATACTGAACAGTGATGTTTCAGGGAAAACCTACGGCTAGCCTTTGTCTCTTTACAGTGGTAATCCCTCGGCTATTATTAAATTAAGCGACAAGGTAAAGGGGATCGAAACAGCTACAAGTGTTTGGGATATTTTCAACGATAGGTAAGTGTGCCCAGAAGGATTTTTCTAATTAGAAGAAATAGTGATGGGGAAAGAGGTTTCAAAACTCATTTTCTTGTGGTAGTAGTTAGTCACCCTCTTTCAACACTTCCAATATCACTTTGCATGCACACTTCAAATCACCCACTCAAATACCTCATCAAAAAAAATATCTTTCACTCTAACTCCAAAAAATACATGCAACAAACCAAAATCAAATCCAAAAATTCATCAAAATCATGAACCCAAAAATGAACAAGAAAGTCAAAACAGACCCCTTACTGCTCGCCTACCAATATCCTCAAAACAAAACACTAACTCCAAGAGTCCAATCTTGTTTTTACTTCACAAAATCCAATCATTGACTCCCTAAAAATCAAACGCACCTGGCTTATTATCAAAACACAGTCCATCCAAGTACCTTCCTTCCATCACAACTTCAGATAGTCGATTCACCTTCAAGTCGAACTCCAATTTCTCTCAATCTCTCTGCATATCCAGGAATCGGGGTCGTCTTCGTAGTCCAGTATCTCTTTCTGCTCGAACTTCAGCCAGAATTCCCAGAAAGGTCGTGTTTCTGTACTCCATTTCTTCTCAGCTAGCTCGATCAAACGATCGAGTAACTCGTAGGCTTCTGCTTGCTCGGAGTTGATCTCTTCGATTTCTTCGTGGTCATGTTGTTGATAAAATATTTTATCCCATCGGTTCCACTTGCAACATGTATGCTTTAGGCCCAAGGCCCAGAATATTAACGGGCGAAAGCACTGTTTGACATCGGAACCAACTAGTTCTTCGAGAAATTCAAGTCCAAGGTAATAGCCATTATCACTGATGTCGTCTTCGCTGTTGTCTTCGCCGCTGTTGCCAAAAAGACATACCTCCAATCCGAGTTTAATGAACATGCTATACATGCTACACCCCATAATTGAACATCGACAATCACAATTGTCAATGACAGCTATGGTTGCATCAGCCCCGGACTTTGATCTTAGTGCTTCTATGGCCTTTCGAACTGCCTCCAACGTGTTCTTGTAATGATAATCCAGATCACGGTATACCTCAACAAGTAGGTTAAGGTAGTGAAAACCAGTCCCAAACCCTGTGCGGTGCACTTTTGACAAAGATGCACCTTTATCTATGAGCCAGCATATTTTTTCACAGTCTATGGGCAAAAAGACTGGAAAGTGATAGGACATAAGTGGTGTTGTGCCCCTCTCGTTGTAATCATCGATATCCCGGAACCCTGCTTTCCATAACTTGTCTAGGATCTTAACCCGTACTCCCTGATGAAAGACAGTTTCAGAGCCGTAGACAAAAAGAAGTACTTGGTGGATGATTTATCAACTAAACGTATTCGATCGTCGATCTCCTGGTAGACTTCATATGCTCCAGCATCAAGGATATTCATCCCTAATAGTTTAGATAGAGTCTCAGACGGCAAGACTTCCTTAGCCAAGGTGGAGAGCTCGTTTCTTCGTTTTACCAAAGTAGATATCAGAAGGTCGATGATTTCTTCGTTGGACATATCGTATAATATCATGAACAGATCATAGTATTCTGAAAAATAAGCACCGTATTCAAGGAGCTTCCTTACAGACTCTACACAGTCTGAAAAACAAGCATCCCACAGCACAGATGTATCAATGGAAGGTCTCTTCTGATTAGGGTTAGCACCATAGTTTAGTAGCAACGAAAACCCCTCTGGCCAGTCAACACTTAGATGCAATGGCGAATGTCCCAATACGTTGATTTCATTCACTGCCTCAGGGTGTCTCTTCAAGATACTTCGAACTTCGGGCTCAGCGCGGTTGAGAACAGCTTCGCTTAATGGCCCACATTGTGTTGCTGAGATGGCTAGTTAGTTGGGTTCCCTTTATACAAGATATATTCGAGAAAATATTCACATATACTGCCAACTTACGCCCAAGGCCGCAGTATTTCAACAGAACTCACATACCTTCTAAAATATCTGGATTGGAGCGTATAATATTAAGCGTCTGAACTGGGGTTGGATTTCCAGGATAATCACCAACTGGCTTGTAATGTCCAGTATACATGAAGTCGAAATTAGAGATACAACCAACCATATCGAACCCCATATTCCTGAGTTGTATTTGGATCTTAGAAGCAAAAGGGTTGTCATTTTCACTCCACCAACTTATCGCACTCAATGGGGAACTGTTGCCGTTAGCGCCAAAATGCAAATGTCGCTTACAAAATAACGTACATTTGATCAGAATTTACTTCGTTTTCGGGTACTCCAAGATCTAATAATGTTTTTATTAAATCTAAGCATGCTTCAACGAGGTCCCGGCTCTTTTCCGGACTAGTTCCTCGAAGTACGGTTTTAGTGATCCAGTAAATAGAATGCTTAAGTAATAAGTAGTAAGCATTTAATTCATGAAAAAGGCGAGTGAAAATTGTTAGACGTACGTGCATAAGAGTATCTCCGCTATCATTTACAGAGACAGGACTTGATTCGCCAGTGGCCAAGAGACGACGAACTTCTTCTGTGGCAGTTTTGACGACGTAGCACCACTGCTCTGCGCCATCAGGCCTTGGCTTACCACCTCTTAGTAGCCGGTCATCCGGATAATCATTGATCTGATAATCATCGATAACCTTGAAAGCTTTAGAGTCAAGACAAACAAATCCACGGAGACTAAGCATGCGGACTATAGCATGACCACCGGCGCCATGACTGGCCGTAATGTATAATCGAGTGAATGCTCCCAAGAAGCGAATGTAGAAAGAGGGTTGCATATCTGTCTGCTCCGCTCGGGATCGCTTATGTTGCTTTCCATAATTTGAGGTTCCGTGATTTACATAAACAGGCTTTCGTGATCTGAACATAGTTGAGTATTGATTCGAAGAGATCGGTTGGTTGAGCTTGTCTTCAACAAGACTAGGGGGTGGAAAAGTAAATCCACATGATCTCATATGTTCCTGCTAAATGTAAGTAATTCTCATGCTACTATACAGTACTAAGGAGAAATACCAGTGTTTTAGCTTGTTGATATATTGCCAGTTCGTTGATTTTTTGGTCAAACATTTCAACGAGACGTCCTTCCAAATACTGCATGACAATGTCGCCGGTAGTTTGAGGGATGGCAGTTACAGTGTCCCGGATATCGGAAAGCATGGCCATATTTTCGGTGGCGTTAAGGCTTTGTGGTAATAAATGGACATCATTTTGAAGATTATTGATCGCAGTCGAAGTAGCTAAGGACGCCGTCTGTTGAATCACAACATTTTCAATCATTCGAGGAATGGTCGCTGTAGAATCCCTGATATCCGAGAGGATTGATGAGTTTTCGCGTATGTGAAGTGTCTCCGGCAAAGCCTGGACGTTATCTTGAAGACGTGCAAGCTCAGTTGCAGTAGCCAAATTTGCAGTTTGTTGTGAGAATGTATTCTCTACATCTCTTGGAATCGCAGCAGTTGAGTCGCGAAGTTCCGAAAGTAGTGTTGAAGTCTCGACTACCCGCAGAGTTCTGGGAAGGTCGTCGATCCGATTTTCTATCCCTGACAGTTTGGTAGAAGTCGATGTAGAGCCTGCGGATTCAATAGCACTTGAAATGGTCAGCGAATAGACTGGGCAACTGGTGGTGATGAACGTACAGCTGATAAACTTGAAGCGCCACCGCAAGTCCATGGTGCGACTTGCTGACGTTCTCCTTAAGCTCATTCAGACTGCCTTTATTTAGCGGATGTATAAAATGCTGCATCTTCTTCCAAGCTTTTCGGCTTTGGTTTCCAGGCAGATGCTGCCCTTTAACCTTCTCAAGCAGATTCTCTAAAAACTTGACGCCTTCCTCACAACCCCTGATCTTGTCCTTGAGATTGACAGCCTCGGGGCTTGCTGATGAAGGAGATGTATCGATAAGTGGTTTCAACACCATCAAGGTTCCTAGAAGATCTTCAATCGCTTGTAGTGCAGAATTAAGGTCCTTATCGAAACTTCGCCATGCCGAAAGAACAGTGACGCAGCCCTGGCAGACCGTGATACCGAGGGCCGTGATGCTCAACGGATCCGCCATCGTCGCTGAACAAGGCTGCAAGCTTCCTATTATCAAATATCAGATATCTTGAGTTGATTGATTGTAAGTTCGAAGGTATGTAATCAAGTGCAGACTGTGCAAACAGACTGTCGATGAAAAATGGTCAGAAAAGAAAACGAAACGAGGCTGTGACGAACGATCAGAAATCTGTAAATGGGCTCTGCCTGCATTAAGTTGTTTCTGCCTTCAAGAATGGCTGTCACGCGTCAACTGCAGCCGCGGCTTGGGCCAGCACAGCATTTTCTTCTGGAAGAAGTATGATTGGAGCTAAGCGACCAATTAGCAAGCCGGTATGCAAGGCAGGACATGTTGGGGTGATTAAATTACAAGGCGCTACGTTCATCTTTGTGTTACTTGAGAAGATCTGACAAAATTTCTGCTGGCTACTTTAAGGACGCATACCGTTCAAATTGGTTTATAACATAATATTTTGAATAATTATTTATTTAATATATATATATATAATAGATTTAAGTAATCTACTTAATCTTAGTAACCTACTTAATCTTAGTAACCTACTTAATTACCCTAATTAAAATAATATCTTATAAACTAATTTGTACAGTAATTAATTGGATGCAAAGTACGGGCATTTAAAAACAAAGTGATTCACCTAATTGGTTCGCAGTAACTTTCTTTTATCAAGTGAGGGAACTTCTTAACCCGAGTTAATTAGGGCAGTCAAGCTAGTAACAAATATCTTGATATGGTCATATGATTGGAGCAGTATCCCATGGAACATAATCTGGTATCTATAGATACCTAAGGATGTGTGGTACCTGGGCTCAAGTCCAAACATTTTATAAATGACTATAATCTTTTAATTGCTAAATATATATTAGTACTAACAATAGTCGATTACAATTATAGATTCAAAGTATTCTATCGAAGCAGAATGTCGCTTTGGGGGGTTTGGGGGGTAGAGGTACGTGATATAGAGTGTGATATCCTAGAAGAAGTATTAAAGGAGTTACTAATTTATTCTCAGAACTGTGGTGTAGACTGATGTGCTTAGATTAGCTGGCAAAAAAAATGGTTGTTCCATCAGTGTATACGAGAGGGAGACAAGCCGTGACATAATATCGTTAGTCTTTCAGAGAATAAGCAATAATCAAAGACCGAAAGTTTCCATATTATCTCTTGAGGAATAATTTTGCCAATCCTTTGAATCTACTGTTAGAAGAAAATTGTTTCTTTACTGATGTACAGTTTCTTTCCAGCTTGGACTTATTGCTCTCTACATAATTGTAATTATTTGAGGAGAGGAATGCTTAGAAAACATGCTTCCAAGTAGTTCTGCTAAGTCAGAAAAGTAGCCAACACATCAACAAGTATAATACCCTATAGAAATCTATGATTCTCGTAATTTCTGATCCCAACTTGAAGACAAAACACTTGAACATTGCCATCTAAATTTTCCGGGATTTCCGTCCCGATAGCGTCAGGGATCCCCCCAGGCAGCGTCTTGATCTTCGGGTCTTTAAGTTTTGCTTATTGAATCAAAATTTGACCTGATCTATCCTCGATTTCCTCTATCATTCGACCCCTGACAGTCAAGTGGCCAGAGGTAACAGAACCACGTGGAAGAAGCATTGAGGCAGGTTTGACAAAGCATTCGATGATCTCAATCAGTTTTTTTCCCTGGCGATATTCCCGTACCACGATTCCGCCATCACAAGAGGCCCAAGACCAAGATGGCTAGATATAGCAGCCTTTCGATACCAACAACTCTCTTTAGGTGTTCTGCGAAACTTTCTGCCAAGGAACACAACGCAAGTAATATATTATCCCCCTAGGAGAGCTCATTTCTCGCCAGCTGTAGTCGGTGACAACATGATTCCACTTCAGCGTGGTTGAAAAAACTGTGTTCGAGGGGTTTGTATAAAATTCTATTCTTAGGTTAGGATACTTTACACCTAAAGATTGCGCTTAATTATCAAGTTAACTATAATCATCAAGTTAACTATAATCATCAAGTTAACTATAATCAAGGCCATTTGGGATTGATCCGAAGACTTATGTATTATATTCTATGGTGAAGTAAAGATGAAAAGAAACCCATGCTTAGATACAGTGTTTTCTGTTATCCTCACCAATTATTCTCTTGGCATCTCCTCTCCTTTTTAGCATGCTCGCTTAACTAAACACTCGTGCTAGTAAAGTTCCTCTTTCCCAAACGCCGAGTTCACTAGGGTACAGGTACACTTGAGTCCGGTTCAGTCACATGGTTAGAAATCCTGATTTAGTTCTGTTTATTTCATTGCTATCTATCTACCTACGTAAAACCATCGCGAAACCCTGATCACTTCCATCAAAATCCTCCAAACAAAAGCCCCCGAACGCCATGCTTACCAGACCTAATTCCCTCTCCCTAGACCAAACCCCTTCCTTGACCAGCAGAGAAGACACCTACGAACCCACAGCATGCGCAAAAACCTTACTAGCCAACTGACTCAATAACCTCGCCTTATCACTCTGCGGCAACTCCTGGAAAACAGAATAGACACTCTTCCCCCTCGCATCTCTAATATTGCCCAACCTATTCCCAGCCACAGCACCAGCTAACATGCCCGGGAAATTCGCAACGATAAATCCCATAGCACCACCACTCAACCCACCAATAACACTCCAAAACTTGCCCGTAGGAGCCCCCCCATTCTCAGCCATACCCTCCTCCCTCAACATCTCCTCAAAAACATCTCCAAATTGTTCGTTCTCGAATTTCTGTTCTTCTTCGGGTGTGTTGGCTTTAAATCCAAAAGTGGACCACGGGAAGGAGAACCCTGCTCCTGCTGTGTTGCGATCTGGTTGTGGGATTTCTTCGTCTGAGTCGAAGGATGTTGAGGCTGTTGAGGCGCCCGATCCGAAACCATGGTAGACGCGTGCTGCGTCGTAGTCGCGGCGTCTAGTCGGGTCGGAGAGAGGGTGTAGTAAGCGTCGTTTATCTTTTGGAATTTGCGTGTTCGGTCTCCGCGTTCTGGGGAATCGGAGGGGACACGATCAGGGTGGGTTTTTAAGGCTGCTCTTTAGTTATTGATCGTTAGTATATTGCTAGTGGCAAAGGGGAGGGATCATAGGTAGGTACCTTTTGTATGCATCGCGAATTTGCTGCTGCGTTGCAGTCGAGGGTATCTCGAGGACAGCATCTGGTGGGGTATTGTTAGCCGATTTGAACTGACTATATCATGATTTTACTTACAGTAATCTGAAGGGAGTCCGCTGGGCATGATGGCGGTGTTTACTGGACAGTTTGGCTTACGAGTAAAAAATGATTGAACTGTAGGTAGCAGGTAGTAGAACTCAAGGGAGGGGAGGAAAGGGTGAGAGATCTCCTACTCGAAAACAGCCTTGTCTTGGTACAAGAGTCAAACCGGTGACGTTGACAGTGGCGGTGCATGAAAACGCCCCGTGGCTTCAACTTTCTGTCACATCTTTCACAATCCTCGCTAATCTGAATAAATCACGTTATACTCATCAATTGACGAATCACGTGGTGATGTAGCAGATACCTGGGCTAGTCCTTTTTTGAATCTACCTACTGTTGACAGGTCAGGTACTAATCGGTGGGGTGATGAAGGTGAAAACTCAGTAAAGAGGACAGCCTGGCGGAAATCTTGGTAGCAATCAGCCTAAAGGTAGGTTCTACTGGTTCTGGACAACATAAAACCAAAAGATCAAGTGGAAAATCGAATATAATTACTTCGTACACTGAGGTTCCCCACAGCTCACCAGCTCACGAACTCACCGAGTACCAAGGGTCGCTAAGTAGCCAAGCTGCCGCAGAGCCCAGCCCCCTCCAATGAACCAGCGGTGAAAGCTTGCGCAGAAGGTCAATTCGACGAGAGCTTCACAAACATCCCAAAACCCCCCCGCTCAATACTTCTGCAACAGCTCCAATTTGTTCCCATTTGCTCCCAAACCCTCCACACTTGGGCAATTATTGCTGCGCCAAACTCGGTGTCGCCCGAGCCCTGCATACTCGGTACCAACGGCGACCATTCCCACAGGTCAATTGATATTTCCCTCCTATATCATCCAGCCAGGGCCAGCCCAGATCCGCAACGGCACGGTTCACATCAAGCCCTCTGATCAAAGGGATCAACCAGTATCAAGCTCGCATTCTCTACGATCTACAAAATCCTCCGAAAAAGAAACCTCACTACATTTACAAAGCTGCTGTAGAAAAGTGTAGAGCTCACAAAACAACCAACAAGAAGAGTAGCCATGGGATGGTTTGACGGAGCCTCAGATATTGGAGGTCACTCCTCCAGTAGCCATCTACGTCCTGGATCCTCCCACAAACGCTCTCACAGTACTGGTGGAGGCGCGTGGGTTCGCAGACCCTCTCCTCATCGCAGTCACTCTCACCACTCTGTAGCAGGCTCGATCTTTGGATCAGGGAGCCAGCATCACAATGCTTCAACAAGATCATTCTTCAGTACGTATTATTTCCTCGGCTCCAATTGACCTGTCGTTTTATGTGCTGATTGGTATGACAGGTTTTGGAGGCAAGTCCCACCGTAGAGCCTCACCACGATCTGGATATTTGAAGCGCATGTATCGACAACTACAGCGACTCCTCCGCGACTTGGTGTACTACATGAAGCGCCACCCAATGAAGGTCTTCGTGCTGGTCATCATGCCTCTCATAACTGGTGGAGCCCTAAGCGGCCTTCTTAGACAATTCGGTATCAGACTTCCAGCTGGTTTGGATAGGATGTTTGGAGGATCTGGTGCGCAGCTAGGAAGAGATAACAGAGGAAATATGCAGTGGGAGAGGTCAAAATATGAGAGTCAAAGTTCTGTTGGAGGACTTGGCGGCGGCGCAGGTGGACTTATGAGCGTGGCGAAGATGTTTATCTGAAGGATGGCAATCATGCGATGAAATTGGATGTAATGGATAATGAAAATGAGAACCTGGGTAGGCGTTTTGGTTTTGGTGTGCTTATTATTATTTTTCCTTCGTCAGTACAGAAGGATGCTCAGGCTGGCAAGGAGGCAAATTATCTAAAAGTTGCTTTTTATTTCTTTTCAAGCGGGTAATACCCAAAAACCTAGGCGTCACAAATATCGATTTTTTTAGACATGAATGATAAGCAAGAGATCCATTAAAAGAAAAGTAATCTATGAAACACAGATGATGAAAATGCAAATCAAACACTATCTCCCTTTCCCCCGCTTTTTATTACTGCCAACAGGTTTCCTCGAAGGAACTACAGCTCTCTCCTTCTCGGGCGCCTTCTCCTCCACAAATACTTGCACCCCATTACCAAGATCATCACTTTGGTCTCCTTCACTACTGCTTTGGCTATCGGGCATTTCCCCATCTCTCCTCCGCGTGAGTGAAGGATCAGATGCGGTCGCCCTGGATGAAGTGGGATAAGCACCAGTGGGAAGACTTCGACGAACAGAAGAATAGGAGACCTCAGCTGGACCGGAAACATTGCGTCGACCAGAAGATTGCATGTATTGTTCGGGAATTGGGGGAGGGTGCCCCGAGGAAGTCTGGTACTGGAAGGGATCGGAGTACGATGCATGGGAAGAGACAGAAGTTCGTCGAGAGTTGGATGGAACCCAATCGTCGTCATCAGGCATTGGGCGACGAGAGCCATTGCTAGAAGAGGATGTTGGTCTTGTGTTGTCAGAAAAATGGCGATACTGCGGTGGTGGTAACTCTCTGTTGGTGGATGAGCGAGGCCGTGATGGAGAACCGCGGCTACCATTTGCTTGTGGGGGATAATATCCAAGAGGATAGTGAGTCGGCCCATCTGGTCCTGAAACCACCATTCCTGGTGCCGCTGGCCCTGCTGGGACATTCTCAATCCTCTTTGCTTTGCCTTTCCGACTTATCGGCTCCCCAGAAAGTAAACCTGGCAAAGAGACAGATTGTCTGTTACTTCGTCTCTTCTCATTTCCACTTCCGGAACCACTGTCTTTACGGGACGTCTTAGCAGTAGCTGCAGACTGCATCCGCTTTCTCCTCCTCTCCAGAGCATCCAACTCATCTTGATTTAATTTGACCTCTCGTTTGCCCTTCTCTTGAGCTCTGCGAATACGAGCCAGCGCAGACTGTACAAGCGCTTCCTCCTTATCCCGCATTGCTATTTGCATGGCATCATCCTCCTCATCAGACTCTTCCGAAGTCTCGTCTGAAGACTCCGTCTCATCATCATAAGTATATCTTCTCCTCGACCTCGGCCCCGAGGTCAAGTCTATCCCCGTAAACTGAAGCGGATCACTAGCAAATCGTTTTTCTTGAAAATTCAACCCAACGCCTTGTGTATCTGTATCATCATCACTGTCAAGCTCCTCCACACGAGCTCCCTCCTCCCAGAGCGCCTGTTCATGCTCCCACTGCCTCCGCCTTCTGCTCCCCCTCGCCCCTTGTGGTCTTCCCCATGAGGGCATAGATTTGGGAGATCGCGGCCGACCACCTAGACCGCCTCCCCGGAAAAAGCCTCATCGATTGGTTTGTCCATGAATGAGGCGTGTCCTAGGATACTGACTCCGCTTGCGCCGATGAGCCAGAGGATTGTTGAGATTGGAGATGCGAGGATCCCCAGAGGGACTGCGATGACAAGCAGGCCAGTGTAGAGTTGGGAAGAGGTAGCACGAGCTACGCCAATGTCCAGATCACGTCCATCAAGCTTGCCAATTCCCCACATACCACCAACGACAAAAATGATGTCGAATAGGAGTAGCCAGTTGGTAAGGAGGCTGTAGATACTGAGCATGGCAAACACGACCGCATAGTTGCTTGAGAAGTGGCCGAGATTGTAGTTGACTCTTGACTGCACCTCACCGAAGTTTGCAGGCTTGGAAAGACGCTTGAGATCCAGGAACTCGGAAATAGGCTTAAGATTGGCAAATCGAGCTGCCAAAGATTGCGAGCGCACACCAGCAAACCTATCTGAGAGGTTCAGCCTGGACGTGAGGACGTCGAGAGGTATCTGAATTCGTGCCATTGCGTGAAGGATAAAGTGAAACCACTATCTGTACGCGCTGCTGGAGAAATCTGTGTCGAGGGAGTTTGTGCGTTGTAGAAGGTGCTCTCAACTGCTTATGAAGGTTCGCCTTTGGAGATGTGTTAAGTTCTGAACTATCGTCAGTACGCGTAATTGATGTCAATTTAGGCCGCGAGAAAAAGGGCAAATGGTGGGGACGAAGGTCTTCTTTGTATCTACGTACGTCTGTAAGGGTGAGAGAGGTGTTGGTGTTGGATTCGTGGCAGGAATGTGTCTCGTACTCTGAATAGTTGGTAGATCCAAGATCTGAAATGTTGTTTGGCGACGGCCGCTGTTCTCCCCCAGGGTGCGTGAGGATCCCAGCCAGAAATAGGCAATCTGTGCCTGTGTGGCTGGCCACTGGGCGAGGCTTCAGGCTTCAACTTGGCCAATCCAATTTGAAACCCATGCAGCTGCAGCAGCAACTCCTCAACTTCCACACTTCCTCCTCTCCGGGAAAAGAAAGAAAGGTGAAAAAGAGGGTTGGAATCAGAATCGAGAGTATGAGGGGTTTTTCTCCCACTTTATGTAAAAAAAGAAGAATAGCAAGAGGGCCTTACCGTGGACGATTATTGAGCCAGGCTGCATGCGTTTTTAGTTGCAGGCTCGTCACGGACAGCAAAGCCACTCCAGTCAAGTGTTCAAGCAGCCCAGCAGCAAGCCAGTCCCAGTTATCCAGCACGTCCAGCACACGTCCAGTTTCCCCTCCGCCAACACCGAAGTCCGGCTAGCCACACATCCCTGCCAGGATTTCAAACTCGAGGAACAAAAAAGTGTCTATGAGAAGAAGCCACATCACAGCGGTGTAGCCACTCTTCAACAACACACTCTCCAGCATGAGGCGGTCATTCTTTTTTGTGGGCATATTGGCCTGTATGCTTGCAGTAGTAGCAGCATGGAGTAAAGAAGGTAAGGCACCCCCCGCTCAACACTGCTAGATTCGTGCCCAATCCACACCCTCCTCTAACCAATATCTGACCAAATATTACAGATCAAGAAATCTTCCGTCTGCGCGATGAAGTTGAGGCCACTGAGGGTGAGGGCACGACCTTTTACGACTTTGTGGGCATCTCTCCTTCTGCCAACCAGGACGAAATCAATAAGGGTTACCGAAAACGCTCTCGCGTCTTACATCCAGACAAAGTAAAGCAACAATTCATCGCCGACAAGACAACAGGCAAGGGCAAGGATAAGGTCAAGAAGGGAGGAAAGCCAGGAGTACATGTCTCCAAAGGCCCTTCCAAGGCAGAAATTGCTGCTACTGCTAAGGCAGCGAGTGATCGATTCGCACGTTTGGGTTTGGTCACAAACATTCTACGAGGTCCTGGACGAGAGCGCTACGATCATTTCTTAAGCAACGGCTTCCCCAAGTGGAAGGGTACTGGCTACTACTATGCTCGATTCCGCCCTGGCCTCGGTACGGTCCTTACAGCACTATTCTTTTTCGTAGGCGGTGGTGGACATTGGCTTATGTTGTATACTACTTGGAGACGAGAGCAGGATTTTGTCGGCAGATATGTGAGGTTCGCAAGACAACAGGCTTGGGGCGATAGCTTTGGGGGGATTCCTGGTCTTGATGGCACTGCTACGCCACCGGTCACTACTGGTACAGATGATGTCGACCCCATGGCTCAACCATTGAATCGCAGACAGAGACGTATGCAAGAGAAGGACTCGAAAAAGGATAAATCAGACAAGAAATCCAAGGGCTCCAAGCGGCCATCTCCATCTCCAGCTGCTACTCCTGTGGGCGTCACCGGCGCAAAGAAGAGGGTTGTAGCTGAGAACGGCAAGGTCTTGGTTGTTGATTCTGTTGGAAATGTCTATGTTGAACAGCAGGACGAGGATGGCAACACGCAGGAGTTCCTTTTGGACGTAGGTTCACCGTTTTCCTCCGTGTACTGAGCCTAGCTAACGCATCACAGCCTGATGAAATTCCATTCCCAACTTGGAAAGACACCGCCGTCTACCGACTCCCTGCTTGGGTCATCAATTGCAGCACTGGCCGACTACTTGGCAAAACACCAGCAGAGGACGAGTCGTCTGAGGAAGGTGGTGAAGCAACTCCCAGCAGCTCTGATGCCGAAGACTTCGAACTTCTTGAAAAGTCAAAGACCGCACCAAACGGTACAGGCAAGACATTACGAAGAAACAAGAAGAGCAGTAGGGGTAAATAGATTCATTAGTGATGGATGGCTGGAGGCTAGCCATGTTGTATTTTCCGTGTAGGCTATTGTAAGAAAGAAGAAGTACTGATACTGTGATCTATGGGAACAGGAGTCCAAAAGAATATTAAAAACTGGGGTAGACTCAAGAACATATATCTCCCCAAAGCCGTTCTTTGTATAATAAGTAGGTAGACACATACTTCGTAGTATTATTGTAACCCTGGTATCATGGAGTATCTTCTTCCAAACCCAGGACAAAAAACATAAATACTAGTTACATTAGTTACGTTTATACAGCCATCATCCTAAAGCCCCTCTTTCAAGATAAGAATAAAAAATAAAGACATTGCTGTTCCTCTTAGTGCACAAAACCACCATCTGAAGACTACCAATCCCAAAAGACACCTAGTCGGCAAATCTCCGGGTAAACACCTTCGCTTAACAACCAATCCACAACCACAGCCACCAAACCACCATCCAATCTTGCAAAAAAAGCCTCCTCCATCAAAACCCAACAGATTACAATCAAACAAAATATCATAAAAGGGTGCAAAAAGAGATACAAGACTCCCTCGGGTGGGCTCGAACCACCAACCTCTCGATCACGTGATCTCTTAACAGTCGAACGCGCTAGCCAATTGCGCCACGAGGGATGTTATATTGAGCCACTTGGTTGTCGTGGTTTGTGTTTGTCTTGTTTTTGAAATCGGAATTGGGATTTGGGTATATGTAGGAGGTTCGGCTGGAGGGTTAGGTTTGTGGGGTGACTAAGCGAGGTACGCTATGAAGTGTTTACGAAGTACGAAGGTAGACTAATAGGACTTGGTGACGTTAGGGTGGGTTTGGATTGGGTTGGGTTATTATTTTGGATGTATATCTCTTTGGATAAATCGAGGTACGGACTTGATCTTGGTAGCTCACTTAATGTAGGTGACTTACTAAGTGAGACTCGATAAGTTACGTTTTTATTTACTAGGTGGCTTGAGAAGTTTGCCCCATCGAGGAGGTGTAATTTTCGATTTTTATTAGAGTTTGTAATTGTCCTTGTTATGTAACTTAGGTACATTCGTAAGATTTCTGTCTAAGATACAAACGATGTTGGGTATAGAAATCATGTAAGTTAATCAATTATGAAGAAACTCCAGCGGAAACATCATCTCAAGACCAAATCGTCTTGAGTCCTAAAATCCACTTACCCTCTGATCTCTATATTCTATGCAGCGCCTCTCCTCATATCTCTTCCATCATCTAATACTTCTCAGGAACATGCAAAGCTTCAATACCAGCCTCACTCTCCAATGTTTGACCCCCATTTTGACTGTCTTCCTCTTCAAGTTTCCTACCCAATTTTCCATTTGCGATACCCTTTCGTTCTAAATACGCAATTACTAAAACGAGAGGAATTATAAAGAATCCCGTTACGAGACTGGCTATGTAGCCTTTTCGATAATTCGGAGCGTCGGTGACCGGGTAGAAGATTAGAGGCCACCATCTAATTCATTAACGTCAGCAAGCAGGAAAACGAAATTACTTTCGAGTGTATGAGAGACTAGAAATATGGAGAGAGAGAAAATTGAGGGGAGAGAACATACGTAACAAAAGCAAAATCCCATGAATTCATAAACCCAGTCGTAATAGCCCTCAATTGAAAATCATGAGCCGTAACATCAGCCATCCAAGAATACCAAAGTGCTTGAGGAGCAAAGGTCGTCCCTAATAAATAGAATGCAAAGAAATGACCTGAATCTTTTTTAGGATCTCCGATTAGAATAGAACTGCCGAGTACGAATGTAAGTCCTATTGCCAAAGAACATTGCCAGCGTGATTGTATTTTGTCGGATATTACTGAGTAGATGATCGTTCCGAGGATTGCGGTTGCGTAGACGGCTGTGGGGTAGTTGTTTTGTTGGATCACGGTATAACCTCTTGACGCCATCCAGAGGGGGAACACGTTGTTTTGGAGCATTTGGATTGATAGGGAGTAGACTTGTGGTTGATGTTAGATTCATGTTTCGTGCGATGGGGGTAGGGATTTGGGATGGATGACATACGCATGAAAATTGTAGGGAGAAGCCAGAATTGCCATGATAATAATACTCGTTTGAAAACTGTTCTGTCCCAGGTATGCTTTCGTGGCTCTCCGAGTCTTGTCACCGCATGCTCTTTTTCTTCTTCGGTCAAGTACCAAGCATTTCGATGAGATGGCATATCTGGAATGAAAATCCAACCTGCGTAGGTCATTAAGAATGAGAAAATGCGAAGTATCGAAGAGTGACTTACCAAAGATAGCTGTAGGAATAGTGATCACTGACACAATGATGAAAATCCATCGCCAAGCAGGTAAACCAGCTTTCCCATCCAAATTAGACAAAAGCCCAGCTTGAATCCATCCACCTGCCATACTACCCACATGACCAAAACAACAAAAAATCGCAGCTCTCGTCCCAAGTTCCGATTTCTTGTACCAAGATCCATAAATAAAATGAGCGCCAACGTAAGCGATAGCAGAAAACCCTCCTTCAAAACCATTCAGTAATATGATCTGCCACACATGATTCATCTTGAATGTAATCAATGTAAGGACACTCCAAGTTACATTAGCGGTTACAAACACATATTTCGGCTTCGCTATCGTTAAAAGACTGGTTCCTGGCATCTGGCAGACTGCATATACTACAAGATATGTCGTGCTCAGGTAATTAAAATCTTTGCCTTTGAAATCAAGAGCTGCACCCATGCCGGAGATATAAGCAGAACTATAACTTGATCGACTCAAACCAAAGAGGAACCATATCAGCGAAAAATACGGTAGGATTGTAAAGTCGAGTTTGGCGAGTAGCGCAGCATCTTTTGGATCGCTACCCCAGAGGAAAGCTCTCAGCTTGATAAGGGCTCGAGATGCCATCTTGCTCTGGAACGAGAGGGGACCAGAAAAGTAAAGAAAAGCAATATTGTAATGAGGGGTGTGCTTGAATATATATACTGCAGGACTGATAAATATTCACTTACTACAATACCACAAAGGACGGTATTTCAGGGATGCATCTGCGGGGCGCTGATAAGTAGCAACTATTGCACAACAACACTTGTCGATCTCGCCATCCTGCGTATATTCCGTGGCCCCTTGCCTCACAGAGTCTAGGCTAGTCAGTGGTTTGCGATAAGAACCACTTTGATATTCGGGAACCTACAAGGTTGATTTCGTCAGCCCGAGACGGAATAGCAATACACTTATGATTGGCTGGAGGTGTAGAGAGTTGAACATTCAAACGGAGACTCATTTCATAATTTGTAAGTTGCAGAAGAATGGAGTACTCTGTAAAGACGGACAGCAGTGGCCTCTTTTTACCGAGGTTGGAACCCGAACGGGAGCTTGCATGCGTCACGGGGTCTCGCTTACGGCACCCCATTTTAGGGGGGCGCTTACCCCAACAAGAATCTTTCTGTACGACTAGACAGTTTCCAGCCATCTTGTGTACAACACCTGCTTTTACATTGTGTTCACTGTGTTCAAGCAAACACTGTACTGGAATACCAACTTCAGGTTAATGGAATAGTTACATGACAAGTCTCAATCTTCTCTACAATGCCAGATCAATCTTCCCCAGAAAAGGGCCAAAAGGCTCCTCGATTCGAGACTCTACAAGTCCATGCAGGGTACCTGGATCTTCAAGTCCCAATTGAGAAGTGGCGGGTTAACTGATGTACACCAGGGTTCAGCGTTCTAGTGAAGGAATCGAAAATGATACGCCAATCTATGCTTCAACGGTGAACATTACCTATCTCACGGTACATGCGTTTGTCAGGTGATAATCACTAACGAGCATTGCAAAGTCCTTCGTCTTCAACAACAGTGCTCATGGAGCTGATATCTTTGGCATGAGAGCAGAGGCTTACTGCTATAGTCGATTGTCCAATGTAACTAAGCTCCGGACTAAGGCTCTTTTGATCTGAATTATCCATCTAACACAATCCTACACTACAGCCTACTACAGTTGTCTTTGACAACCGTCTTGCAGCCTTGGAAGGAGGAGTTGGTGCTTTATCTACTTCGTATGTTCGTCCAATTTACCTTCTTAAAACTATCAGCTGATCTTTTCTACCATAGTTCTGTGCAAGCTGCCTTATTCGTGACAATCACCACCCTAGCGTCCATTGGCAGCAACATTGTCATCGCCTCTCAAATCTCTGATACTTCAGCTTTGCAATTCAAGTTCCGGCTTCCAAAAATGGGTATAACAGCAAGATTTGTTGAGAACGGAAATCTTGAAGAGGTTCGAAAGGCTATAGATGAGAACACTAAGGGTGTATATATCGAAACGATTTCAACTCACTCCTTACTCGTCGCTGATATATAGCAGCCATAGCAGCAGTTTCTCATGAATTTGGTGTACCACTCATAGTTGACAACACAGCAGGAGCGGGAGGATACCTCATCAGACCTTTTGATCACGGCGCCGATGTAATCATACACGCAACAACACAGTACCTTAGTATATCCGGTTCAGTCTCAGCCGGTGTAATCATAGACAGCGGCAATTTTCCCTGGAACAAACATACAAACAGATTCTCACATTTCGTAGACCCATCACCAGGATTTCATGGAATGAACATGTGGGAGAAGTTTGGAAAGTTGGTGTTTATTGGGATGGCTAGGATTGTGGTATTAAGGGATATTGGACCTTGTGTTAATCCGTTCGATTCTTTTGAGTTGATTTCTGGATTGGAGACTCTGGCTGTTAGGGTTGATAGATGTGCTAGTAATGCCTTGACGCTTGCGAAGTGGCTCGATGGAAATAAGAAGGTTGAGAGGGTTTCGTATCCCGGTATGTACCTCTGTTCGATATTTTTTAATGCAAGGTTGAGATCGGATGGTGCTGATGTTGAAATAGGTCTTCCATCTCATCCATCACATCCAGCGGCTGAAAAGTACTTAACCAAAGGATCTGGTGCACATTTATCTTTCCGTATCAAGGATAGCAAAACCGCTTCACAACCCCTCGTACAGAAACTGAAAGTCGTTACGAATAGTACCAGTACTGGTGGTAGCAAGTATGTTGTCATTACCTCCCGTCTTTATTGCAAACTTCAATTGACAACCAAAAAGGACTACAATTATACGTCAAGTGCCTTCTGCAGTTCAAGATTTCGAAACAGAGAAACAGCCTGAACCATCTCAAAATGATGATAGTATCTATGTTTCAGTTGGCTTGGAACATGTTGTATGTTTTTTGGTTCCTGGCATCTAAATGGTTTAACGGTTCTAACTATATAATAGGATGACATTATTGCCGATTTTGAGCAAGCTCTTGATATTGAGTGAAAAAATGATGATGAGAAAAGGAAATTCTTTATGGAGTGAAGGAAATTCAATGAATGAAGTCTCAACGCATTGCAAGCTTTCTAATCTATTTATATGGTATTGGGAATACAGCAATTGACTGTGGTTCTATGATGGGGGGTAACTGGGAAAGACTCAAGGTGTCAATGCCGATTTCATCTAATATTGAAAATAGGAAAATCGATGAGCTAGCAATCACTTCCTCCCAAATAACCTCTATCTTCTCCTCTCCACAACTCGCAATCTTTCTTCGCCCCATCACTTTTCTTGTCCCTCTTCAACACGCTTTTTTTTCACTACATCAAAAACTAAATCGAACAAGTTTTGGGCTTCCTAAGTTCGTGGTGAGAACTACTAGAATTTGTGGATATCTTAATTCTATTCAGAGATATTTGTGAATGGGTGCAGCTAGTGCGAAGAGTTCTTCGCACGTCTTACATCCAACGGCCATGTTCAGACAAGAAAAAACTATATCATCGATTGCGGTCTTGATCTTGCTAAGAATTTCTTAAATCTGTTGGGGAAGATACTAAGAAACATCCATTGCAGGATGAATCTGTACAAACTGGAGATGTTAAAAGGTATAAAGTGGAGGTGGTTGAGCTGGAGTGAGGCCAATCGATCTATCTCTTGGAGAAGTGAATATGTTGTGGATATTGACAATCAAAGAGTGAGTTTAATACCAAGGCACATTCCCTCTGTTTTTTTTTTTTTTTTTTTCAGTCAGTAAGGAAACAGTATGTATTAACATTTTTCTCCAGTAATATTTAGATACCTTACCAGTATTCAATGTTCTTCAATAAGTACGTACATTATCGACGTTGTCACTGCAAGGCTGCCAACCAACCGAGCCGAGGTCGCTCGCTTGTCACGCAAACTTTAAAAAATAACATCTCAAAATTTCGTCAGCCTTGCCCCTCACATCACCAACAGAATCAACAATGACGACTTCAATAATACCCAAACCCTTATCCAAAACACCAATTCTCCTCCTCGATGGTGGTCTCGGAACGACCTTAGCAGATGAGCACGCGTGCGTCTTCGATTCCAGCACACCACTCTGGTCATCCTCACTTCTCCTCACTTCCCCCACCACACTCCTCGCATGTCAAACGAGCTTCGCAAACAGCCGGTTCCGATATCTTACTCACTGATACCTATCAAGCATCATTTAGAGGGTTTGCCTCGGAAGGATGTGCGGAAGAAAAGGATGCAGAGAGACATATGAGGAATGCGGTAACGATTGCGAGACAAGCATTTCGGAATGCTGGACGTGGGGAAGGGGATGGGATATTGGCGTTGAGTTTAGGTGCTTATGGAGCTACGATGATACCGGGTCAGGAATACAGTGGGAAATATGATGAAGAGAGATTAAGTGTTGAGGGATTAAGAGAATGGCATAAGAGGAGAATTGATGTTTTTGTTTCTGAGGATGCTTGTTGGGGGGAGATTGGATATGTGGCTTTTGAGACATTGCCTTTATTGCAGGAGGTGATTTCTGTGAGGGAAGTTATTGGGAATCTTGAATTGGAAGGGAAGAAGGTGAAGGAATGGTGGATTAGTTGTGTTTTTCCTGGAGAGGATACGACGTTACCGGATGGTAGTTCTGTGAGAGATGTTGTTAAGGCTATGTTAGGTGAGAGGGAGGGTTCTGCAAGACCAACCGGCGTAGGTCTCAATTGTACCAAGATATCAAAGGTGGAAGGAATCATCGCGGAATTCGAAACTGCGATTAAGGAGTTAATTTCCGCTGGGGAGATTCAGGACTGGCCGGCACTGGTAATTTATCCTGATGGTACTAATGGGGAGGTATATAACACTACTACACAAACCTGGGAGATTAAAGATGAGAATGGAAGAAGTGTGGTAAGTTTTTTTTTTTTTCTCCAGTCTCACTTCCAACATCTTGTATAATGGATAGTAGATCATTACTAACAAGAGTAATAATAGCTTCCATGGGATCAAAGAATCTTCGATATCGTAAATAGGGCAAAGGATCGAGGATTGTGGAAATCTATTATTGTAGGTGGTTGTTGTAAAACTACGCCTAAAGATATTGCTGCGTTGCGGAGGAGGATAGATAGGAGTTAGGTAGAATAGAATAAAAGTGCATGCTTACCTATAAATTAATTTGTAAAGGATGATTGATGATTACATGAATGATTACCCTTATTTACATTCCTTTCAACGACTTTTCACAGCATCATGATACCTACAAAATACTAGTAGTAACCCGCCAATCCTCTAGTTAGTTACTCCGAATCATCTCATCGCAGTAACGGCAGAATAAAATACAACAGGCAAAGTTTTTATTTTCTCGAGATACTTTCTAGATGATGATCCAAAACAAATACTAGCGGAAGTGTATACTGATTCAAGGTAGAACGTAGAGTCTGCCGCGAATGCATTCTGCAAACTTTTCAACTACTCTTAGACAGTAGTTACACTAATCTAGTTGGTTGATTAGAAAGCTACGTAGAGACCCTAAAGTATGTCTACCCTTGGTCTATTTCTAAAAAAAAAATCAAGATAAGTCTCTGAACTTACTCAAAGATCTTTGGATTTTCACAAAAGTTCTAGAGATCTATAGAGTTCCTTATAAGTAAACTAGCTACCTTCTCTATTTTAATCTAAGACCTGTATTGCCAAATATAACGCAACTGCCACTATTCGGAAATAAATGCTATCTATGGCTATATAGCACAGATATTCCTTCTACATTACCTACTTACTCACTCGTTTTCTACTATTAGAACAGCTTTGTTCTACTGTTCTAATCGAAACTAGGCTGGCAGCGGTCGGGTATCTTTGTTTTCACCACGGGGCGTTATGTCGAAATTACAGCCAGGTAGAGCACATTGGCTAAGGTTTGGGAAATGTGGGTGTGGATATAAGTTATCGATCGAGTTTACTAAAGAAGGTAAAGGTATTACTATGATAATACATCTCGTGATCTTGAATACACACCGACGGGAGAATTCTTTTATTTAGATAGATGGTTTTGAATCGCTATAACAGCTTCACCTGATCTCTCTTCCTACATCTCCAGCCGAATTGTAACTTATATACAAAACTCGGCGTTAAGTGTAACTAACGGCTTGTGCTCGGAATATCTAGCCTAGGTTCAGTCGAACCAATTAGTCCAGTGGCATAATCGACAATTCTTGTTCATTGTGTGTTATTTATCTGCTATTGATTTATGTACTCCTAATGTTATATCGCTTAAAGTCGTTCGATCACCAGTACTATACGTAGGTACAGAAATCACAGAGGGAGGGAAGAACTAGGTTGAAGCTTGAAGAGTAAAATGCTATAATATAATATACTGTAGCATCCCTCTTTTTTAACTTTTATCTCTTTAGGAAAGTATATACTCTCCTCCCCGAAATCCTAATCTAAGTATTTGAAATTTTATCGGGAAACTTACCTACCTACTTAACCTACATATTTATCTATATTCCATTAACGGAATTTCGAATTCTGGAATCAGGAATGAAAAGAGAGTTTTGTTGGACTTACTGTATGATTGATTGATAATGGAAAAGTGCTCCTCCCACGCTACGTAACCTTATACTTTCGCATACATATAATTTGGTAAATGGTGACTGACTGACTGACTGACTGGCGGTTTTGACGGTTCCAACGGCGAGAGAGAGCAAGCAATTATAACCGATAAGAATGATGTCCCTAGGGTTAGGTAGCTCCCGCATCCGCATGCGCATTTTAAGTCGGCGACAAATTTTATTTAAAGTACAGTAGCACAGTAAGTAAGAATTTGGACCCCGGAATTTTCAATTTCGATGACCTCGGCGACCTAGGGGGCCCTGGTCTGGTCTGGTTTGATATTTCTTTTCTTTTTTGTTTTGTTTTGTTGAGTGTGTAATTGTACGTACCGGTATGTATGTACCGGATGTACAGGCATCTATCCACGTACTTGCCGCGTAAAGTGGCACGAATACATATACTCGAGACTGCCGGAATGAGAGAGTGAGAGAGAGAGTGTGTGTGTGTGTGTGTGGGTGTGTGTGTGAGAGAGAGAGAGCCCATCGGTACCTTACCTATTGAATGACGTACCTGACTATCAATTCCATGAAACCAATAAAAGAAAAGAAGGAAAGGTATTAACGAAGTATTGATACTTCTGATTTGAAATACGAAGAGAGAAGATTGTTATACTAAAGTAGGCTGCTTATGGCGCTTAGGATAACGTGTTAAGTTAAGCAACCTTAAGCTAAGTTAAGCAAGCTATCCTGATTTATACAGTACCGCACGGGTGCGGCCTCTACTGTATGGGACGTGCAAAGTATTACCAACCCACTTAACCTTTCCACAAAAAAGGCCGTTCGCTACTACTTACTACGTATAGGTGTTCTCCGCCAAAAAGAATGTGTGTGTTTCGAATGCAGATATACTTCATCCGAGGTAAAGTCAAAAGTGGGTGACAGATCCCTCATGAGAGTCATGCTTTGCAGAAATGCTAAGGCTTGGAGGGGTCGAAGAAAGATTATTGGCATACCAACGCATACTTGTGTGTATTATTTTATTGCATGATATGCCCGAAGGTTTATTATACTTCCAGTACTTTCGTGCTTCGTGCTTTGAAAACGAAGTCAGTAGTAGTTAAACTCTTGGCGCTTTGATGAGTAGTAATCCAGGAGGCCTAAGTGGGCTCATTCTCATCACCATATTTGTTCCCGTACAATACTGTAAGAGAGTCTAGACGTCTGTAAAGACCGTTCGTTCCTCGTACGGTGCTGTACAGTGCTTGTTTGCTGTACGGACGTACCGGTACTGGTACGGTACTACTAATCAGTGTCAGATCTAGGAGCGAAGACGGTGCTGGGGGTTGATCTCTGCGAACAGGGTCTGCGGGTGCCGGCATGATTTGGTGATGAGGGACGATCTGACGGCAGTCGAATGACTTGCATAGAGCGAGGAGGAGAGCGAGTGGGAATAATGGGAAGATGAGGGAGTACGATACGGTGGTGGGTAAAGTGGTACCAGATGTACCAAATATGGACTGATAAGTGTCGATACCATGAGGCGATGCGGGGGGGGGCAGAGGGGGGGGGAAGGGGTGAGAATGTGGGTTTGTTCCTGCACAGCATGAGAAGCACGAGAAGCACGAGAAAGGTGGTTTGTGTGTGCGTGTGTGTGTGTGTGTGTGGTATGTGTAGTGTATGTGTGGTCTGGTGTGTGGTATGTGGGTTGTTTCTGGTGCTGCTTGCTTGCTACGAATAGTCGTTGCAGACATCAGGCGAGAAGCAGAGGGATCCATTTTGGGGACCCATCTTTCTCGCCATTGGGACCATCTTGGTTTCGAAGCATCAACCATGCCTCAACCACCGCTGCTGTCACACTAGCTTTCGGCTAGACAGTACGCTAGCACCACAACAGGAAAGGCCAATCTGACCCCACACTCTAAAGTTGCGCTAGGTGGCCTTAGCTTCAGCGCTAGTCTCAACCGTGACGTTGATGGGGCGCAACCCCAATAAGAAGGCGTTCCTGGACCCCTGTCAGCAAGCCTCCAAGTGTCGCTTCAGGCCGTCAGACCGTCAGTCCGTGGAGCGCGAGTCGTCCTTTGACCTTCTTTGGGGGATCTTCTCTGCTCTCTCTCCTGCCAATCACTGCTGACCCCCTCCTTTATCTCATTCCATCGGACCATCATCATCATTCTTCAACGATAATTCCCAATTCCTTCCCTCAACAACTCTGATACCACTCACTCACTCCCCCCTTTACTTCCAACTTTTACTTCCAACTTTCCCCCCAACTCCAGCGTGAAGATCCATTCTCACGACGTCTCTTTTCCCCCAGTATTTCCCCCACTACAAAGACCACCACCACTACCACCACCACCACTACCTCTCACCGTACCCTAAGGAAACGACAGTACACGATTCACAACCACCACCACGAACGGGCATTATCCTGGACCACACAAAAGGACGCCGTCTCTCGAAGCCCAACACACGTCACTCGAGAACCCTGAGGCTGAATACACCAGCTAAAGGTCCATTGCTACGATACAAAACAACCTCAACCACTTCCACTTCCACATCTTCCCGCAAGAACCGGATAAGCAAGCAAGCAAACACCATAACTGCCCATCATGGCCAACAACGAGAACTCCCCACCCGCAGATACCTCTCCCAACGGTCGCCAACGTCGAGGCTCCATCACGTCCCAGACCTTTGACAAGCTCTTCGGTCGGTCAAACAGCACAGCTGGAGCTCCCACGGCGCCATTCCCCGGTCCCATCACAACCGCTGCGGCTCAGGATCAACGACGACGTATGTCCATCTCGACTCTCGGATTGTCCGGAACTTCTCCCACGCAAGCATCGCCATCGCCATTCCCTTTCCCCAACCGACGAGGCAGCGTGTCGACGGCCGGGTCCGATTCGATTGACGAGAATGCCATCGACGATGACGATGGCCCCCTTCGCAGCCAGCCCACGACACCCTTCGCACGCCGCATGTCCTTCGGAGCTCAGGCACTTCGCACCGTTCGAGGGCCCAATGGAAATAGCCCCGGATCAGCTGGTAGAAACCCCTCTTATACTACAACATCCACCCCTCTTCCTACAATTCCTTCTGGTGGTCGAGGAAGTGGTGGAGAGTATTTTCATTCTCAATCACAGGCAAGCACGCAATCAAAGCCCAGAACAGCATCTGACTTGTCAACCGCTCGTCCAGGTGAAAGTGGCTTCAACTGGTCGGAGCAGCTTAGGTCCCGCGCTGAGAGCTCAGTCTCCCAGCAGCAACGCCCTTCCTTTTCCGCCTCTCCGAACAATAACAAGACCATGCAGATGCCTCATGAGCGCGCTAAGAGCGTTAGTGAGATGCCGACTCCTCCCGCAGCCATGCCTGCCGCCAGTGCCCCTAGAGAGATCAGAAAGCCGGATGCGTTCCAGGAGCGTATCCTAAAGGGCGATTTTTACATGGATTAAAATGGAAAACACGCATGTTTTTCCTTTTTCTTGTTCAAGTCGTGGCAGATTTGATTTGATTTTCCCTGCCTGTTTTTGCATCTCGACGAGGACGTCGAAGGAGTTTAACGTGAAAATGGCACAGACTGCCTGCCTGCTTACACTGGACGGATTTTTGAGGAAGCGGACAAAGGATATGACACACAACACGAGCATGAAACAGCTATGATGGCTGGAGATACCTATATGATTTTGGTGAGGGGCAGGATTGTACGCTGGGCGCTGTGTTCTGTTTTCTGTTTTCATGAAATTGCTCACTACTTTCGATGAGTGACTTGGCTATCAAGTATAAGCAAGGTGGCGAGAAGGAGACAAAGGCAAAATATAAAATGGCTGGCAATTGTCGAAAGAAAACCCCTTTTTTGCTTGAGAGGGATGAAAGAGATGACTTATGAATTTTCTTTTCTTGTTGATACTTCTTTTGCAACGGCAAAATGGTAGTTATCATACGTTGCTAGCGGACGTCCCCATGTACCTTATAGCCGTAATTTCAATTGCTTTTCATGCAAATACCAATACTTCTTGTTTTGGTCATAGAAGGTTAATTTAATGTTATGCTAGTAATCAATAGTCGCCGTTTACAGTATTACCTTTACCAGAAGCGATACTACCCTTAAATTCTCATCACTACCATTTAGTTATGTACTAAGCTAAGCTTTCAACGGTCTTGCACTACTAGGTGGGTAGACAGGCTACTTTTATGTTTGCGGGGGGAGAGGGGGGGAGGGGAGGGGGGAGATATAGTATAGTTTTGAAGTTATTTAATAATTTATCTATAGAAGAGGTATAGTATAGTTAGTACTGTACCTATCTATGTACAGTACGGTAGTAGTATTGTATTGTGTTGTATTGTACGTATTGTATAAGATCTAGTTGGATTATTGCTATAGGTGGAGTATAGGTATAGGTATGGATATGGGTATAAATATAAATATATTGTACGTACCTAGTTTACGTGTTATGTAGTACGTGTTGTGGGTTGTGGGTTGTGTATTGTGTACTATAAATAGGGTTTTCTAGAATGTTTAGTGTAGTTTGAATTATTTATTTTTCTTTGGATTAGAGTGGATTAGAGTAGATGATTGGTTTGGTTTGGTTTGGTTTGGGGATTTGGGGATTTGGGGATGATATTGTGTAGTGAGTGAGTGAATGAGTAAGGGAGTTAGTGAGGGAGGGAGGGAGTGGTTTGTTGTTTTTGTTGTTGTTGTTGAGTTGATTGAGTTGATTGATATTGTAAGACTGGGTGAGGAGGGAGGAAGGAGGGGAAGCTTTGTGGTTTTAGTGGGGGAGAGGTAGTTTTTAGAGGGTTTGGAGTGTTTTTATGATGATGTTGTTAGGGATGGGTTGATGGATTGATGGATCGATGCGTGGATGGATGGATGGATGGATGGTTGGATGAGAAGGTAAGTATTTAGAGATTGGAAGGAGATTGGAAGGAGATGGGGATCGGGATTGCGAGGTTTGTTTTCTGGTGGTGGTGGTGGTGGTGGTGGTGGTGGTGGCGATATTATTGTCGGTTGGTTGGTTTAGGGGCGAGTGGGAAGTGTATCTTCTTATTCTTGTTGTTCTTGTTATTTTTCTTCTTTTGGTTCTGGCTTGGGTTTGTCTCCGGCTTTAGCTTAGGTTTTGTCTAAGTGGTAAGTGGTAAGTGTTAAGTGTTAAGTGCTTGGTTTGGAGTTATTTATGGTTTGTGTGTGTGTTTTAATATCTGCGATGTTTGGGTTCTGTATTCGTTTGCTCTTTTCTGGTTTTTCGGTTTTGGTTTTAGTATCAGAGAGGAAGTCTAGGGTGTTTTTGGATGGTAAAAGGGAAGGGAATTGGAATTTGGATGGCAATTGGAATTGGGATGCGAATTGGAATGGGAATTGGGTTGGGAAGGGGATTAGAAGGGTTATTTTCGGGATTACTAGGATGGGATGGTGTTGATGTTATTGATGTTATTGATTTGGAGGATAGGGTTGGGGGGAGTTAGGGGGGGGGGGTGTATAGTTCGAAGAGGGTAGGCTGTTGTATCTATCTATGGTAAAGGGTATAAGTGGTACTTTTGGATATAGAGTAGGTAGTGTAGGCAGGTATTTTACTTTTACTTAAGTTAAAGATAAAAGAGAGAAAGTTGAGAGAGTCTGTGCATATGTTTGGTTTAAATTAAATCTATTCCTTTGTGTAGCTCGGGGCTGACTATCTTAGATCTAGGACGCGTACAGTTAAATACATACAATTTTTGATGGTGGAATTCTTGGGGTGCTGAATTCTTGTAGAGTTGGCCTTGTTGTGTTTTTGCTTAGAAGGTAAATTATATATAGTACGGTATAAAGTATGTAGTGTATGTTCTATTGTAGACTTGTTAAAATGATATTGGTATACTTGATTTGGTTTACTTGATTGATTTGGTTGATTTAGTTAACGGGATAGGATGAATTACTTGCTAGGAGCTTGTTAGAAAGAAAGGTGTTGTAGTAATAGACTATAGTTTAACTTTTTGTTTTAACGTTCTTGTTCTTTTCACTTGTTTTATGGTCGACTTTTGGGAGTTTTAAGATTGGATTGGGATTTGGGATTAGGATTCGGATTGGGGATTTTAGTGGGAAGAAGGAAGGAAATCTGAATCCAAATGTGAAATGTTGTTTTATCGATTTGTTTTCTTGGACGTAGGTAGAGAGGAAGAATTTAGGTAACAATAGCTGGCTACTCTATGATGGAGATTGGGAGGGTGTGGAGGGGGGTTTTTTTTGTGTACGTGTGTGTATATTGTTTAGTAGGATGGGGATTTGACTTGTAAGATGAACTTTCCTGTTTTATAGTTAAGAAAGAAGAATATCTCTTTCTTCCCTAATTGTTTAGAAGTTGACTTAGATTATCTGTATTGTACAAGGGGAATGGATGTCGAATTGGTTAAGATATACTTGTATAGTAAAATATTTACTGTATAGATTAAGACGAAGAAACTAGTTTTCCTTTTACTTATTTATTTCTAGATCGATCGAAATTATTGTTTACTTACTTACTGTATACTATAAATGAACTTAAGTTCTTTAAGATTTATACTATTTCTTTTCCCTTGTTTAATGTAGGTTCTGTAATTTAGTAGAGTTTCTATTTATGTGTATTACTTTTATTACTATTAGTATATAGGTAGGTAGGTATTATACTTACTTTTGTTGCTTCTTTTAATAGCTACTAGTAGTTTATTTATAAAGATTTATATCTTGTAGGGTAGAGAGGTATAGTATAGTATAGTATAGAAATATATTTTTATAGATAGAAAATAAGTAAACTAAGGTAAGTAGTAGTGAATTTATAGAATAAAGAATCTTAATAATAAATATTCCGAAAGAAGCCTTACTAATAGATTAGTATATCGAAGTTTTACGAATTATCCTTATATATAAGAGGGTCTTAGATTATACAATGCTAGAAAGGGATATACCTTTAAGAGGGTAAAATACTAAGTTAGATATATGCTTTTAGGTAAGTTCGATATTACTCTTATTTTAATTAAACTAGAATCTAAATACAAATCTTCTTACATCGTTTACCTATCTTACTTCATTATCTAAAATCAGCATTAACAAGTTTTCGTCTCGCTCTCTCTCTCTCTCTATAGATTGTCCACAGAGAACAAGCTAAATACAATACTGTAAGATCCACCAGTTACGCTTCTATACAAAAGATACATGTGAAATTAAGAGAAAGCTTAAACAACATCTTTTCTTCCATTCAGAAATTAAGAATACAAAGCAAGTTACCCTCCACCGAACCTCTCGAAACCAGCTTATGCTTATTTGCTTATGCTTGTATCTATGCCTTTGACACGCCGAGTGCCAAAGGGAACTTGGCAAAGCTTAGATAGATATTATGGAAGAGCTAAGGTACGGTACAGTACGTGATTCTTTCTTTACGAGTTGACTTGGCAAAAGCTTAAGTATTATAGAGTGATAGGTAATGCGATTCTTTATTCCACTTATGAATATCACAGAAGTTGCTATACTCGCTCGTGATACGAAGTGAGGTCTGTTGTCTTTATTCTTCCTTTCTTTTACTAAGGTAGTCAGGCAAGTAGAGATATATTGCAAACTAACTGACTCACTGACTCACGTGCCTATGAACTCCTTGCTCTAAGTTCCACGTTCTAAGTTCCCCAGATCGGATACTCACAGTGATACCACTAATTTCTTACCTTGGGATTTACTTCTGTCTGGAGGAGGATCGTATCTCATGTAAGTACCTGTAAGTACCCATGAGGTAAGCATCCAGATCGAAAATGCAATATGTACTGTGTACCTATCCGATGATCTTTCATCTTGTGAACTAGTGGAAGAACATGTTCGTGTACGGGCGCACATGTGTGATGTGGGTAGGTACGAGTACGGGTGGTTGCTTTGGGGTAAGATCACGGGACTTTGCAGATCTGTGATGCAATGACTTTGCAAATGAAAGAAGGATGGGGTGGGAAGAGAAGGAAGTTGTTGAGTGTGGAGGTGGAAGGAACCGATTGTCGATGACCTGCTTCATGGTCTTGCTGATTGGTACCAACGAGGCAGCTTGTAAAATATGGTGGGTATTGGTCTGGATCGGTCCCCGCTCTTGTCCCGTCAGCTTTGATGGTATGGAATGTGATGAGGTGTGATGAGGTGAGGCTCCGTGAAGCTTTCCGTTGTGCACCAATGGCTCTAGGATTTGGATCCCATGGAAATTTTGGTTTGTGATTGGGTTTTTCGTAAACTGGTGTGGATGAGATCTTTGGGTCAGACTATGACACGAATCCGTGGGTTGATGTGAAAGGTGCAAAGAGGTGCATTTTGCGAGCCACGTCGTGAGGTTTTGATGGAGTGATGATTTTCGGGATTGTGCTGTACTGCAACCATACTTTACTTACCTACCGTACATGTGAATGTGTGTCTCAGTTACGTGTGTGTCCAACAAACTTGAGGGTGATGGTGAGATACTCTGTAGGTTAGGCTAATCATATGGGTTTGGAGATTTGGTGTGAAGGTCTTCATTAGCTTGATTGGTTATCCCGCGGAGGATCGTAATTTTTTTTTAAATTTTCTTTTGGTTTGGTTTGGTTTGGTTTGGTTTGGATTATCTCTCGAATGATACGGACCGACTCGTACTGTATGTACCTTTTGACACTTTTTACCCTATTTTTGACTTTTGCTCGAGGAAGCAAAAATTAATGCCGCCTGCTTCATACCTCTGCAGGCGAAGTTTTGGTGGCGAGTCAGAGTTTTGGGAAGTAGAGCCTATTCCGGGTATCAACGATGACCTCCGCAGTACAAGTGAAAGGTGAAGTGAAGTAGTGAGCTGAATTTGTCTGTCAAGGGTGGTGCGGTTGCGAGTGCTGTGATTGGTCGGGAGCTGGGCCGAGTAGTTCTGGAAAGAGGGTGTGTTGACGCTGGCGCTATTATATCTCGCGACTTGTATGAAGGGCGTTTGTGGGGGAATGGTACGGTATCGATATGCTATTGACAGGCCAGAATCACTGCAACACCGTTTCAGGTCGGGGAGATCAAGTTCACGCGACCTCTTGGCCCCAATCTGAATTATTTGACTTCTTGAAAGCTTGACGACGATTCAGGCGAACCCTCGATCATTTATCCTGCCCTGCCCTCCCCTGCTCTGCCCTGTCCTTAAGACACTTTCCTGTGTGTTGTGTTAACATTTCCGACTTTTCGCTATTCTTCACCTGCTCGTTTAGTGGTGTTCCACGGACGCGGGGGGGGGCGGCGCGGAAGAAAGAATAGGTTAATAGGGGTTTCCCTCGGTTCTGTGGCAGTCGCAGATTCTGCAGTCAGACGGCCTCTGGTTTGGGTCAGATCTGTTTCGTGTACCTGAATAATATCGAGATCCTGGGGGTGAAGGTTGATTGATGATGACCAAATGCCAAATGGAGTTTCTGCGAGAAATCCATTATTCTACGGTACCATGGTACAGTCTCTAGGTAGCATGCATCCTCTTCACACCGTCTTTCTTGATGCAGCGTCTGCCAGGAACTGCGTGGTTGCATTGACCCGCTGTCAGCCAATGCCTCGCTTTTGCTTTTAAAGCAATAATGTCGGCGTGACCATCGACGGCTCGTCGTTGCTCAGGTCAGTTAGCCAGGCCCTAAATTTCAAGCCCAGGTGGAAGGTGGAAGGGTGGTGGAAGGGAGGCGCAAGGCCCGAGGGCGAGAGGTGGGTGGTTCATGGTTCATCAGAATTGTTGCCGTCGCGTGGCAGACAACGTAACAAGCAAACTGAACTGGACTGGTACAACTGGTATAATACCTAGTCTTGCGAGAAGCGAGCATCAGTCTCTTGAGGTACTTCATGCTCGCCACCTTATGGAATAATGGCTACGTCTTCTTCGTCTGCTCTCGAAGAAAAACGATTACGTCTGGGTTCAAGCGAATTCAAAGCGTAAAGTAGGATTCCGTTTCGTTTCGTTTCTTGACTTTCGGTACGTCAAAAAGACATCATCAAGTCATAACGGAACGGCAAGCAAGCGTGGTGAGAGAGTTGGAGATGTACAGTAGCTTCTCTGTGTGTGTGTGTGGCTTGCTCAGAACTTAGAACCCTTTTTCATTAGCTCGTCGGCTTGCCTGGGGCCGAAAACAATGCTTTCCCATCTCCAAGCGCTCGCTCGGATTGCGTTCCTCTTGGATTTGCATGTTTTCATATTTTGCGAAATTAAAGTACAGTCCTTGGGGAAGGAAAGGAAGAGGACAAGGCCGATACTCTAATATTGGACGATGCTGTTGGTCGCATGAAAAGGGCCAGTGAGGCTTTGGCCTCTCTAAGATGTCACCGGTTACTTGCAAGTCCGACGGGACCTTAGGCAATAACTCCCTCCAAGTCGTGAGTTGAGTCTGCGAGCCTTCTGAGACCGTTGTAACCGTTGGATCCGTGGCCAGTCCAATTTGGAGGAAGCAAGGCTCGAGAAACAAATCTTTGTTTCATCCGTTAGGATTAGGATTAGAATTAGGATTTTGCCTCTGCATCTGCATCTACATCTGCACCCGCTCGCTCTGTCCTTTTACGGAGTATGTTTACCCCATAATCTATCTATACAGCACAGCACAGGGACGGCGATGTATCGAGGGGGTGGATGAGAGACAGTGTGCCACAGATGAGCTTAATGTGAACCCCTGAACGAGTCCAGAGATTTGCTAATTATTGATATGCGTGCTCTGCTACCGTACCGGCACTGTACTGTACGCTACTGTACAGTATGTTTAATTGTTTTAATTGTGTTTATCTTATTTTAAAGGCACGGTCCGACATAAATGTCTGTGCCGAGATTATCTTCTACTCTCGCTAGTGATATAATCTCTATGAGGCTTGCACCACTGTTGCTCTCGACTGTAGGATCTTCGAAAAGTTCGTATCCTGAGTCTGAGTGTTCGGTCTTGACTTGCTCATGATGAGGTACAGTAGTGTACGATGTGATCTCTGTTGTCCGAAGTGTGTACCTGAAAAGGGGCTCATAGACCGGTCGTTGCGCTCGTCTCCAGAATCGAGTATCTCCCGTCAATGCCAATCAGACCCTGTCTACTCCGTAGAACTTAAAATGATGTACCTGTACGGTACTCCGTAAGTGGCTCCTAGGCTTTCGGCTCTGCAGCAGCTCTCCTCTGCTGTGTGGCAATTGGTGACACTTTCCAGTGTACCTTGCAGCTGCAGAGAGCCTGGAAGGCGGGCATGGCATGCTGCAGTGCTGCTGCGGTACTGCACTTCGAGGTCAGTGTTCACACACTCTCGCGGCAAAGGAAACAGAGTGAACAGTATCGCTTTGAAAACCCACCCAATCATAAATGCCTCTGCCAAACATCAAGCCACTGATTATTATCAGGTACTCCTTACAAAGTACACTGGAAGGAGACGCAGAATGATGATTTCTTTTTGCCTCCTCCTTATAATAATAATAATAACAGTAATAACAATAGTAACTTTTGCAGCCTTCTACCTTCCAGCCTTCTCTCCCCAAAAGGCTTCATCAAACAATACACAGTCCAGCGACTGTCTGCGCTATCCCCCTCTCGGCCACCCTGTCGTTGACAGATTTGGCATATGGGCCCTGGCCCGTCTTTTAGTCACATTGCACCTCTCATCTTTCTTACCACACTTTTTTGCTCTCCCTCCCTCCATCCATCTTGCTATCTGTTCCTCTTTCCTGCTGCGGGCGCTGACGTGAGGGTCTCTAACTGGTTCTATTATTTTTCTTAATCCTTAATAATTACTGCACGCTGCACTGCACCCTTCTGCACCGCACGCTGTCAAACGCTCTTTGCACTACTCGCGCCCACAGCGCAAGATACCGTAGAAAAACATCCTGGTCCGGGTCCTCCTATTGCAGCGCTCGCTCCGCGTTCGAGATCATCGCCTGAACGTCCTCCTGTGAACGTGCGACGTCAATCAGGGTACACCAGGCACTTCGAAACTCTCAACCCAGCATCCAGCGTCAGGCGGCTCCAGGTCACCTTCACCATTGGCGAGCCTTCTCTCACGAATGGACATTCGACCAATTGTTGCCGAAGCTATTCATCCTCCTGTGCATAGCGGAGTCCAGTCTCATACCAGAGGGCAATGTCGCAGCATTTGCACCAGCTGGATTTCTTCCCTCAAGATAGCCCCACAATAGGACGCAAGACACAGCAATACGCTCCAAACAATTCCCTACCTCTTGGAGACTCTCATCATCGGTGCGTGGAGCTTCACCTTCTATTCTTGTGTCTTGTCGCCGCGTAACGTGCACTCACAGGAAACTTTTAGGTCTCAGCGCAAGGCTGTACCTAGTCCTCTACAACAATCCAGCAATTCTGCAGTTGTTTCTCCCCCATCTAGTGTTACTCCCACACGAAGCACCTTCTCAAGAGCAGCCGTCGATCACACGATTCACACATACACTCCCAAGGGAATCACGCAGAGTCCTGAAGAGCAACGCCTACCTAAAGAGCGTCTGGACGACCTGCTTGCTTCAGAGAAGAGCTTCTACCGATCCGAAGACTCTTCAACGGAGTCCATACCATCAACCATCAACAACACAAGGTAAAGAAAACCGGCCAAAAAAGTTTGGTTTTGCTCACTCTCCTCAGTAGATTTGCACGCCCCCTTTACGACTCGAATGCTACCTCACGAAGCGTCTCTGATTCCGTCCTGAACCCGAAGCCCTCAGGAGGCCCGTTGACGATAGCATCAGCCATGGCAACTACAGCTCCGCACCGCGCAGAGCTAGGGAGGGGACCACCGCGGCAGTCCTCAATTGACTCTGCCATTTCGTCCATTTCAGACAATATGCCTGGCAGATCAGAGTCTCGAAATGGCTCTCCTGATATTGCTAACCTGATACAAGCCGCAGGGTCTTCAGAGGCTGTCATCCAGTATTTACTGAAGGAGAAGCAATCGCAAGCGGCACAAAACACTCAGTTATGGCGCCTAGTGGACAAGCAGCGAGCGATGATTCTCGGTCTTAATAAGGATCTCGAGAGAGCCTTGAAGGACAAGGAAAGGTATAGAAAGAAGCTTAAGGAGAATCTTGGCATGATTTCGAATCCATCACCGTCCGATTCAACGCAAGGTGGAGGCTCAGATACGGGGTCTGTATCTTCAATTCCACCAAAAAGATCAGATACGCCAAAAGCAGGAAATGTCGAGGCTATCGTGTCTGCTGGGCTTAGGGACGCAGATCAGGACCACCCACCCTCACCAATCGATGTGGCACTGGCGCCTTACCCCATAACTCCTCCCGCTACCCAAACCACCATGGTTACAACGCCAGGACTGGGTAATATGGTGGAAGCTGAGCATAAAATGCCATCACCAACAGCTCATGCCTTCCAGCAGTACAACCCTGATGCTCCAGCACCAGGATTTGAGGCTGGCCAACAACAACGAAAAGCAACCGAAGTCGCGAGGGAAGTGCCTTACAACGCTTCGCTACCCCCATCAAGAAGTCTGCCCAGCAACCCACCACCTAAGGGGCCACCACCTTCGATTCCACCACCAAGAACGCCCATGTCATCTTTGCAAACACCTTCAGTATCTGTTATTGAGGCTTCGCCTGTTGCTGACAAAGGAGATCCCAAGTTTTCGCCTCCACCACGAAAGGCGCCACCTGCACCACTAAATTTGGGAAAGAAGAACGAGCCCAGCTCTCATCTGCGAACTGCTGGAGAGGCGGAGGAATCAGACTCTGATTATGATGATATCCTAGAAGTTGACGAGATCCCAGTTTTCACCGAAAGAGGAAGGAGGAAAACGAGAGAAGAGGATGATAGAGAACGAGAAATCGCTGCCCAGAAAGATGCGGAACTCAGAAGCCTTTCCAAGAAGAGTTCAAAAGGAACACTGAAATCGAGACCAACAACACCCAAGGATGTAGATCCCATGCCCACCAGCCCGCGGCACGCGGTACCCATCTCACCTCCTTCAATGTCAGGGGATGAAAATTCTGGTTCTTTGGCTGGCATGTTAAGCGCGAGTGTTGCACGAGGATCGGGAGTTGTTTCTCCTCCTTTACTTAGTCCAGGCCTTCCAACTAGTCCCAGACCAGGAATGGCTTCAGCCTTACCAAGGAATCCACGTGAGGCCAGCTCAAATAGTTCTTCTTTCAACTCACCCCCTATGTCTCCCCGTGGTATGGGTGCTTTCCCGTCTGCTCCTCTTTCTCCAAGAGCGCCACGACAGCCAATCCCATTACCCCCCGGAACCCCGATGTCAATCTCATCATCTGGAGAACCAACGGGTGAACCATTGAAACTCGCATCGCCAAAACCATTGATAATTTCTAAGCGAACCGAGGAAGTGCCTAGTACAAGCCCTAAAGATGAGAGTCCCCGCAGCTTCCAGGCCCAAAGCCCTTCAGACTCTTCAGATGGAGTCTACAAAGGTTTCGTCACTGAGGAATATCCAGACCTACTTCTTCCACCTAATGCATTACCATCAATCGAAGTCAAGGTGGCATCCTCCCGCCTAAAGCCATCGAGATCCAGTATCATGTTTCCGAAGAACTTTGATGAGGATCCAGTCTTCACTCTGGCTGTATTTTCAAGATCCGACGGAAGAGAATTGTGGAGATGTGAAAAGGATTCGTCTTCTTTGGCCCAGTTGGATCAAGTGCTCAAGCAATCCCCCCTCTTCACTGCAAAGACACCAGAGCGATCCCTTTTCAATGGACATGCCCCTGCTAAGCTTGACGCACGGAGATTGGCCTTGGACAAGTACCTTGACGAGGTCCTCAACACCCCGATGGAAGAACATCTAGCACTCGAACTGTGCAGATATCTATCTACAAATACAATGGAGCCTAATGCCGAGACCTTAACCGTGAATGGGAACTCCGTAAGCGACAGTCCCGTGAAGACAGGCCCGGGAGGAAGACCGTTCAAAAACGGATACTTGACGAAGCGTGGAAAGAACTTTGGTGGGTGGAAGGCTCGATTCTTTGTCTTGGATGGACCGGTTTTCCGATACTTCGAGTCCCCAGGCGGACCTCATCTCGGCACGATTAAATTGCAAAATGCACAAATTGGAAAGCAGCAGCAACCTGCTCAAGACCACTCTCCATCGCGTGGGGATAGTGATGATGCTGACAACCAATATCGCCATGCTTTCTTAATCCTCGAGCCGAAACGTAAAGATTCATCTAGTCTTGTAAGACACGTTTTGTGCGCTGAGAGCGACAAAGAACGTGACGACTGGGTTGATGCACTCCTTCAATGGGTGGATTTCAAGGATAAGGAGGACGAAGAACTACAACCGCCTCCCTCTCGCCGACAACATGAACGTACCGATTCTGCTGGCTCTGGGCACATCAATGGTATGGAAGCCAAGAAGAAGAAATACGGTCCCGGCCGCCCTCATCATGATTCCAACGACGAGATGCGTGCAGTGAGCTACGAGAATACAAAGCAAGGGAATATGCCCCGCCGTGTGAAGAACAGTGGGACGCCATCGCCACCTACTGAAGGATACGAACAAGACCCAATGGCCCGCCTTCCCAAGCCGCAAGGCGCGAAAGCAATCTCAGCTCCCAAAAATGCGCAAATTATCCAAGATTCTACATCTTGGGGAAATAAATCCAACATGCTTGCTCCCATGGCTGCCGAAGACAGAATTAAGCAGAAGAAACGCAGCTTTTTCGGATTTGGAACAAAACCTCGTGTTTCTAATGAATCGGCAGATATCAATGACTCCACATCCAGCCTCTCACAAATGGCGTTTGATCAGCATGGGCCCATCAGGCCAGCATTTGGGGCTCCGCTGTCAGAAGCTGTGCGGTACAATCATCCCGTCAACGTTCAAGTTGAATTGCCTGCAGTGGTCTACCGATGCATTGAGTACTTGGATGCAAAAAATGCCGCTGGAGAAGAAGGAATTTTCAGGCTGAGCGGGTCCAATGTGGTAATCAAGCAGCTTCGAGAAAGATTCAACAACGAAGGAGATGTGAACCTCGTGACGGACGAACAGTATTATGATATTCACGCAGTTGCTTCTCTGTTGAAACTCTACTTGAGAGAGCTACCAAGCACAATCCTTACTAGGGAACTTCATTTGGAATTCTTGGCTGTCACGGAATTAAGCGATGTCAACGAGAAGGTTAGCGCCTTGAATGGGTTGGTCCACCGACTACCACGAGCAAACAACGCTCTTCTGAGATATCTGTCTGGTTTCTTGATCAACATCATCAATCACGCGGATACAAACAAGATGACTGTGCGCAATGTAGGCATCGTCTTCTCGCCAACTCTTAATATTCCAGCACCTGTCTTTGCTTTGTTCTTACAACAATATGACGGCATCTTTGACAGCGAGCCTGAATACAACGATAATGTCGAGGTCACAGTTACCGCACCTCCACTATCTCCAGAAGATATTCGCTCTCCTCGCCGGCAGAAGTTCCAAGACCTTCCCACACCTTCTTACGAACAGCAATCATTCCAACCACCTTCTCACGCCCCGCCGCCATTCCCGCCTCCACAGCATTACCAACAAAGAGCTGGTTACGACACAGGATTCACTCCCCTACAGCCTTCCTACGAGACAATGGCAGGCCCTGAATATGGAAGTCGTGCACCCACTATTGCAGGCCCAGCCTACGATCAATTTAACGGTGGCGGTGCGCCCTACAATAGGCAGTATGCTTCTGAAAACTTAGCTCCTGTCAACAAGACCAAGAGGAGGGAGAGCAGTATGTTTGGAATGGGAATGGGTCTGGGTCAGAAAAAGCCTAGTAGTCAAAGACTAAGAGAGGATTCACGTAAGCTGCCCTTGGTTTAGCAATGAAATCGCAAATCCTAATTTGAATTAGGTCTCGTTGATGATGATGAATCATTTTTTGACTGAAAATGGAGGATATGACGGCACATGAAAAATCGATGATGAAGACCTATCGCTCCATCTCGACATGAAATTTCGACGACTTCGGACTGGCGCCTTAGACGTAATCACGAACAACCATACATGACTATAATAACTAATAATGAACTCGACATCCAGGCGGCAAAACGTCAGATTTGCGCCCACTCCTTGTATATTACCCTTCGCAATTTCGCATTATTCCTTCATTGCATCCGCTGGCGCGTGGTGGCTGTCATCCTCATTTACCACATTCATACTTTTGCAATTCGTTTAGCAAAGGAGGATACCCCGGGATGTGTTTATTTTTCCCTTTGTTCTTTGGCTGCTCTTCTTCTCATCAGCGAGCGAGCGTGCTTAGGTTGTTATTTCCCACCTTCGCCCATATCGGGCCATTATTTTGGGGGTGGAGGCAGGAAGATGTATCTATCATTGAAGAGGAGGTGGGGGAATTTGTTGCGGTATGTTATTTAGGGAAGGAGAAGGGAGATGATATGAACAAGAGTCGGATCACGATATTTCTGATGTCCAAAGGGCAAGGAATGGTTTTGGACCTAAAGAGATATATGAATTGAACGACGTTAAAGATATCTTCGTGTTCTGCTATTTTAGTCTGTGACGCTCGATGTACTTACAAAGTGAAGCAGTTCTGAGTACCCGGTCTAGTGATTGTATGTAGCATATGTGTAGCTCTGTTAGCAATAACAGATATTATATTGAAAGGAATGGCTATTTGGGAGCCAGGTGTCGGTAGGTAAAGTTGCGTTATTTTTCAAGAGAATTAGTGTCTAGGAAGACAATGATATGGCTATGCCCATTCAACAAAGAGCTTTGCCCGTTAATGAGAGAGCTAGAACCCTGTACGAAAATACGTTGTGATCCGACACCCCTCAAAAGCTTCTCAATATACGAGATACCCATAAGCAATTTAACAACATGTATTAACTCAGAGATCATACTTATTATGATCCTATTGACAATCTATCTAAAGAACGGGCTAACTTGGAGCGAGAGCTCAACTAAAAAAGAGGGGAGGGGCAAGGGTGAACACATGTTTATTCTCCGTCGGATCTATAACCCCCGTTTATAGTTGGGGAAACCCCCTGTAGTCTATTGAAAATGACCCTCCTGTAGGGTAACAAAGGCCAAGCCAATTGGAGCGAAATTCGAACCATATATATTCCAAACTCTATGGAGTACCATGGTGCAAAGTTGTCTGGATGGATATTCTCGACGGAATAATCATGGACATCTGCCAATATAAGTATGGTGCATCAGTATCCTGCTATTGTCCTTGATTATCCCAATTGTTGCATTTGTGGGAATCGCCATGATACTCAACAAACGTTTTCTTTTGGCCTCTGCGGCCGCCACACTCATCTCTAGTGCAAATACGCAAAATGCATTCGCTGGAGCTGTGGGATTCGGCGCCATTGCAACTGGAGGCAACAGCGGGACCACGTACCATGTTACAACACTCGCAGATTCTGGAACTGGCTCTTTTGTAAGTGACTGACCTCCGGATGTGATTTTCCGCCTCGTTTGCTTCAAATTCTATCCACGACTTCTGAACAATTATCTTCACTCGGAACAATACTAGAGGATTGTGCACCAAGTCGTTACCCGGGCAGTAGTAACTAACTTTGATGAGTAGCGAGATGCTGTGAGCGGCTCTAATCGTAACATTGTTTTCGATGTCAGCGGCTACATTGTTTTGGAATCAGCGGTGTCCCTCTCTTCCTCCATCACTATTAATGGACAGACTGCTCCTTCTCCTGGAATTGGTATCATGGCTGGAGAAGTCTCTGCAAGTGACAAGACCAACATCATCATCCGCAGTATGTGATGTCCACTTGTGGCTTCTGGGAAGAACGTAGTGCATGTAGCTGACTGAATATATGGACTTGCGAATGCGACAGGGTAACTTAGATAGTGACACTGGGCATAGCGCCTTCAACATGGGCGGCGCTACGAAGTAAGTGATATGGAGCCGCTGAAAAATTAGATACTGACTGGTTGACAGTGTCATTCTGGACCATTGCTCTGTTGCATATGGGCAATGGGATTCCATCGATGGCGTCGGTGTTACCAACATCACCATCTCCAACTCCATCATCGCTTTTCCCATCGGCCAGCAGTTCGGTGCACATATCGAAGGCAACCAAGCCACCTACTACGGCAATCTCTGGGTGAGTGGACACAACCGCCAACCGCTCTCCAAGGCCAACTCGCAATACATCAATAACGTAGTGTACAACTACCAAGCCGCCTATACCGTCGCCAATACCGGAGGTACATTCAACCATGATATCATCAACAACTATTTCATTGCCGGACCCAGCACAACCAGCGTCAGCAACTACTACTACCAGGTGAATGCAGGCCAGAGCGTGTATGCGAAGGGCAACTACGCGGATACTAGCAAGGATGGCGTCTTGAACGGCGCGCAGGAGAATAAGGTCGGTAGCGCCGTTGTGCTGGACGCGCCCTGGGCGAGTGATTCTGCTACCATGGCTTCACTTTCCGCTGCTGATGCGTATACCTATGTTCTTGCCAATGCAGGCGCGTCACCACGGGACGAGGTTGATGCGTTCGCCGTTACTACTGTGCAGACCTTGGGGGAGTCGGGGGTTATTTATACCAATCAGGCGAGTACGGGACTAAGTAATGGTGGGTATGGTACGCTTTGAGGATGTGGTGTTGTGGGATGATATGGGTTGAAAGCTGCGAGGTTGCGGCATTTTATGACTTGAAATGATGAGAAATTAAGGACTGTGTGTTATTTAAACGGCAAAATTCAAAAACAGTCTCAATTACTGAGTATCATTTTGGCAGTTAAGTCCAGAATGCTAAAAACAAAAAGTTCCTTTGCTCGACTGACTTTTGGACTACTGGCTTTGACCCTTAAAGTGCGTTTAAAGATCTCCAAGGGCATTTACTTATATTACCTACAATACGCGAAGAAGTACAGGATTCGTTCTTGAATATTGGCATTATGAAAGTATAGCCTAGTTCTATAGTACCTGAGTAGTCTTTGATACTATATACTAGAATAGTTAGTTATTCCTATACTAACTTCTCGTTTTCATGTTGAATGCTCTATGAGAAGGTGGGCCGTTTTGGTTTTTTTAGTAGCTATTATTGACAGAGGGTAAGGGATGATCTGTGTGAGTGGGGAGAAGATGGAAAGAAATGAATTTGAGTGAGAGGTTTTATAAAGCTACGAGCGCAAAGAGGTGGAAGATCATGTGAAATGTAGGTATATAGGCTGTATCGAGGGGGGAAATTGTATTATCTTGCCTTTTACTTCTATGGGAATTAAACACTATATATACAAGAAGAGAACAGCGCAAGGGCCTTGTTCATTATACTAATTTTGCTAGTTTTGATTTTATAGTATTGAGCTACTAGTGCTTTGATCCTCTACGAGTTCAGAGCCATGGTAGTAGTTGAAATGAGGATATACTGAGTGCGCACGCACGTGATCTATCGTTTGTTGGGTTTTACTTGAGAGTTGATACATAAGGGTAGGATGATAAGTTACTTGTCAGTTGAGGCGTTGTAGATAAAAATGTCATCATCCTCAAACTCGCTTCCTCCTAGGTGTTAGCGATGATCACCAAATATTTCTCCATACTTAGTCTTTAGCGCAGCATCGCGCATCCTTACTCCTCTCACGACATCCAGTATCATCCGAGTTAAACATTCCACCAACCCAATCAAAATTTTAATATCACTATAAAACCCATCCCGACTTATTAAATTGAAACGAAAGCTAAAAAAAAAAAACTTAGTCCAAACCGATTTATCTTTTGACGAGCCAGTAACACTAACTCCCATACGAATGCCCAATCCGCGTGGCAGGATTGAGGTGTTCAGGTCGGTGGTTGTAATGTGGCCGGAGGGAAGGGAGCCGACGTTCAAAAGTTTTAAAAGAACCTAAAGTTGGCTACACTATCGATCACTTTCTAACAAGTACGTACAGCAGGACGGATTCGGTATCCCCGAGAACCAAGTTCTAGTTGCTTTTCTTTTTTAATTTTTCGCTTGATTTCCCAGGCTATTAAACTTATAACCCCTGCTGAGTATATCTATATGCCTTATTAATGTTTTAAGTCAAAGTGTTCCCGAATTACACTACTCAAGTCTCAAGACGGAAATGAGCTTTGGTGAGGTTAAGATTTGTCGCAGGTTATAGTGGTAAAAGTGGCATTCCAGTTGTTGTCGCTGGCTGCTTCGTCGCTTAAAATAGTTGTGAGGGTTCCGCGGGGCTTAACGTCAGATAAGCGAGGGATTTGACACAGGGGCAGCTTATCAGAGTTGGGATCTAACGGTTTGTAGGTAGGGAACAAGGCCGGACCTTCTGATTGAGATCGACGAGCTTGAACCTTGCATTCACTCTGCTTCCTTTTCCTCTCTTGTTCAACTTCCTTACTACCACCACCACTACACCACCTCCTGCTCCATCTCCATTTACATCTCCAACACAATCCAACATCAAGTCAATCCATCTTCTCAATTACAATCCCAAAACAGTTCCGAAACACCAAAGTACCAAAAAGGAATATTCCAGAGCAAACATGCCGTGGTGCAGACCTTGTGACCGATACTTCAACACCGACAATGGTTACAATCAACACATAGACAACAGCGCTTTCCATCAATCCGACCGTATGGATCCAGAGTGGGAATGCGAGGATTGCGGCCGCGAATTCTACACCGAGCAATCACTTCATCAACACTGTTCCAGCGCTGCCGGTCATCCGTACTGCATCTCTTGCAAGCGCATGTTCCGAAATGAAAACAATTTGACGCAAGTACGAAGCCTAACTTGGTATCTCTGTATTCACCTATGTACCATATCGACTAACCTAGTTTTATAGCATCTGCATTCCAGGATTCATGTCGGAAGTGCGATGAAATGCCCCTTCTGCACACGATCCTTCACCACAGCATCGGGCGTAACAATTCATCTCGAAAGTGGAAACTGTCCCTCAGGAATTGACCGTCACCAAATCAACGAAACAATCCGACGACTAGATCGACAAAACGTCATCACAAAGCCCATGCTCACAATGCCCGGCTATGACAGCAATCCCATCGAAACCATCGCCACAGAACGAGCTTGGAATGGTCGTGCTTACGGTTGTTACCTCTGTCCTCGACAGTTCGCAAGTCTGGATGCATTGAACAGACATTTCAAGAGTCCCGTTCATGAAGAGAATATTTACAGATGTCCGAAGGCTGGGTGTGCTCGTACTTATAAGTTGCTGAGTGGACTCATTCAACATTTTGAGAGCGAGTCCTGTGGGTTTATGAAGTTTGATAATGTGCAGAGACAGGCTAGGAATGGGGTTGAGAATATGGTTGGGAGGATGATTGGGAATGGGAGATAAGGGTTTGGCTTGGTTCGTCTGCTCTTGGGGAGTTTCTGAAGTTATGATTCTGGTTTCTTAGACGATGATATGTAGGGTTATACGATCTTTTTTCAAGCGTGAGAGAGCCAGTGAGCGGTTAGGATCTTGACATATCCCCTTGGCTGTCTTGAATGCTTGGGAAATGGCGTACGGGACATGACCTACGATTTTAGGATGTTCTCGCACTAGAAATAGTTCGATTTTCGCAAGTGGTTCTTCTAGGCTTAGGCAATAATCTGTTAAATACAATAAGATGTCAACCCACAAATTAGGCATATCATTGCATGGGCTATATATTATTTCTACAGTTATACATCGCTTCCTTCTTCATCCCACTAGTGCTACACTCCTTCAGCATCTGTACGAGTTTTCTTGAAAACTCTAAATATTCTTAGAGGATCAACAATCACTTTTATGCTAATGTCTTTTCTTTTCTACCATATTATACAGCCTTCTTTCAGGTTGTATCAAACCTTGAATCACGTGTACTCTTAGTATAACCTCATTTCCACTACTTGCCATGGAATGACTTTATTTGTGGAGGATCAAGACACTAGTGGCTTAATAGTTTTGACATCAAAACCAGCTCAACTAATACTTAAAACAAGACCTTTTGCGATACACACTTCTTGCATATATAGTGTAGAAATCCCTCTCAAATAGAAGATAAGATAGTACAATTACCTACCTCGATTACCTGCCTATTTTCTAGCATCTTTCACTAGTTTATATCATTTCGTACTTGCAGGTTTATACTTTTGAACATTGTTATAAGCTTAATAGATACTAGAATCATCGTAAGTAACTTAGTTAACTCGATTTTCGAAGCGATGAATCTATACAACTATACCATTTCTGAACTCTTCTACTTAATGCCAACCTACCAATAATCCCAACTAATTTAACACTGTCCCTGTACCTCTCTTCCCCAACAGCTCACGTGCTGCTTAATAGATAATTCCTGTATTATATTACTGTATAAAAACAAAGCACAAATCCAGCTACTAACCAATGAACCCCCCCTCGCTTAACTTATATCTAGATGCCTTAAAAAGTTTTATCTTTAGTTAATTAATAACTTGTATGTACTCTTCTAAGTAAAGCTAATTAATTTAGATCTATTAAAGGTAGTAAAATAATCTAAAAATAGATAAGAGTATAAAACCAAATAATCTCTTGTTAAAATTAATTGCTCGCTTAATTTATCTTTATCTGCGTTAAAAATTCGCTTCTTTACCTACCTAGGTATAGTAGACATTATGTCGTCGAATATAGTCACGATAGATTAGAGCAAATTTCATATTCTCATTTTTATAAGTTGTTAAACTGTTAGCTTTATTTCAGATATTTTCGTAGCTCTTATAATTAAGCTTCATACATACAAATTGTTATTATTTTATATATAATGCCAAGCCTCTATCTGCCCTTATAATTTGCATTAGATCAGTTACTGCCACAGTATAAGACAAAGTGGATTCGTCTAGGAGGAAGAAGCTGAACAGACCGTTAAGGGAGCCGCTAGACAGCGGTACTACTTTGCTTAACTCAGTGATAATATAGACCGTAGATGCATAGATAGTAATCTACCGTACAATAAAATACAATACTCTACAAAGGTAGAGTACAATAACTCTCTCTAATAGCGCAAAACAACAACTAAAGACTTAGGCGTACATTTAAAAGACTCTCATGCATGCCCAAAACAAAGAAGAATAGTTCCGATTTACAGTTGTCATAACTTAAGTCAAATTAAGTGATTAAGTTAGGTACCTTACCTTAGGTACTCAAGACGTAGCTCAAATGGGTTGGTTAAGGTTCATATAAGACTGACTATCTGTCCACCTGTGCACGGTACATCACTGACTTATCAGCTTACGCGAGGATATCTTGGAGGCCATGGATGGATACATGGGATGACAAGGCATTGCCCTCAGAGATGAAACTCATAGTAAATGATGCATCGGATCTTTTGTTGCTACAGGATGAGGCGACAGAGATTGATCAGAGGAGTTAAACAAGTTACTTTATTTCTTTTGGAAAATATTAAAGACAACGTTTATTGTTGGAATATAGATTATATAACCTTTTACGGGTATATAAGCAGAAGATCTTGATCATCCTCTACTTACAAGAACATCTACAATTACAACTACTTTGAACTACTTGTTACTACGGAATATATTCCCGACCCTGTGCCACCGACATTTATTCAAAGAAAAAATACAAACAGTAAAAGAGCCCAAGGTCAGGTAGCTTTATAAATAGCTAAGTGAGCGGAGCGTTGACAGGGCCAATATAATCAGAGAGATTCTGATCAACATTGAGTTAAGTATACTACTTAAATCATGAGCTAATCAAGTAAAATGTAGCTCCTCAAGCCAAGTAACTTATTCAAAAGTGGAGTAAAGTGAGTTGCTCAAATCAGACGTATCATCAGCCAACCAAGTGGCTTATCCGAATCAAGTCAATCACCAGCAACAAAAAACAAATCACTCAAGTCAAGTACGTTGGTTAAAGCAATATCATTTCATACACACTCCTTTCGCTCCTGCTGTTAGCATAACTACTTGATGAAATACTGGTTCTCCGCACACTCGACGGTATTGCACACAACTTCCGCAAGGCATTCCCTCACAACGCGTATAAATCTGGTAGTCAACTAACCATCCATTACTGAGGCAGGACTGACAGGAATTCCATTGGCGTTCGAAGAGATCTGCAAACATTTCTAAGGATTCATTTCGTTAATTCAAATAATGCAGCAAAATGATGAATAAAGCTTACACTCTAATGTCTCAAGATACTTCTCCAACAGTCGTCGTAATTGTTGATCCTCCTCAGCCTCCGATCCTTCATTATGATCACTCGTCAGATGGTCACCGCTTTGGGCGTCGCTTTGAACGTTGGCTCGGTCATCATGTTCATCAATTGTTTCGTCGTTACTCTCCAGAGTTGGCTCGTCTTTCCCTGAGAAGTCGTCATTGCGATCTGTCTGTCCTTGCGTAGAACCTCCTTCTACTCTTGGCGCTATTCTATCCTTGAATCGTTTATTGACGAACCATCTCTATACAGCATTAAAATGTCATGTACGTGGAAAATAGTTGCATGGTATCATACATTGATTTTATCCCACCTCCTACCTAAGTCGTATGCCATTCTCAGCATCCGACTCTTTGATGGAAATTTGTTATTTTCGTATTCAGCCAATAATATATCAATTTCGTCATCAGAGAAGTAAAAGTCGTTGAGTACACCTCTCTTTCCTCGGTCTATGAACCAATTCTAAAGAAGCGTTAGCATTCTGAACCGTAGGCGGAAATGGGTAAATACAGATATTGTTGCTGGATCTCTGTTAAACAGGCCTGCGATCTTGTCCATCGTCTCTTGCGTTGTTCCCTCCGGATTTCGTTGGTATTCATTCTCTAATATATCAAACTCAATCTCCGTCCAAAACTTAGCCTGACTGGATGGAGGTAGTATTCGAGGATCATGTCCACCTGTATTAAGGCCTAAAGGAGCACCAGCGTTCGTTTCGTAAGACATGCTTTCGACGAATGTAAAATGTCAAGTGTTGTGTGGAGTTGAATGTAGAATGAAAAAAGAGAAAGGAAAATCGGAAGGCAGAATGAAGGTGGAAAGCGAATGGTCTTGAATGAGAAGGCACGAGGCAAGGAAAGAGCAAGGTGTGACAGACTATAGATATCGAAAATTGTCATCGCTGCTTCCGTTTTTGTGATCTGGTCGTAGATAACGATGACAATCAAATTCAACGGTAAATATTGAGAGATTGCTTGGATTAATTGGAGAAGTCGCTTAGCGATCGAAATTTGCATACGCATCTGAAGCTCTTGAATCTTCATGGAAGCTGAATGGTTCATTCGCAAGGCTGGCGTGATCTAAAAATGGTTCATAATAGCTTGTTGCTGCGTTCTCAACCACGAAGTGTGGGTATTGTGACACTGATGTTAGAGGTGAGGCGACCATCGTGTTATCCGTCTCTTCGGACTGAGCGTTTGCATCTGTTAAATAGTGAGCGCATTACTTTATGCCATTGAAAGTAAGGAGGTTCTCACGATCCATGATGCTCGTATATGCTGGTACGTTGATATCGAAGTATTGAGGTGCCAGTTCAGAAATCCAACCTATTTTCGCATGCTGACTTCCAGAATACATCTCCCACGCTGGTGCTACAGTATGTGTATAATTGAGGTGTTGTGGATCAAAACCAGATGTCTCGCCCATGTATGTTGTTGGCAATTGTCGAGGCAGGGTCATTGTATTCTCTAGTGCAGGGACATTTTCACAGGGATGTTGAGATATTGATGCATAATGGTCAAAGGATTCCAAACTCTGACTTGAAACTTGGTTATTGTGAGTAGAGCCAGGTCCAGGAAGGCCGTATGGAATGCATAGTTGAGATGTGCTAATGATATCACTAGATTTTGGAATGATGGTGTTTCTATTTTGAAGCATTGCAGAATTCTCGTATGGCTCCCAGAGTTGAGGAGTGGTTTGCGAAAGACTTGGAGAGTTATTGAGCTGCCCTTTCAGATGACCTTGCCAGCCTTGCAGAAAATCTTCGAGAGTACTACGAGTGCTGGGTGAAGTGCACTCCATACTCTCGAAGTGTGATGGGCTGCAATGAGAAAGTTCAACAAAATCTCTATGTATGTTAGGCAGATGGCGAGTCTCCTCTTGCACCTGAGTCGCAGTGAAAGCAGGTCCTTGCTGAGCCGTTGTCCGAGGGAGACGTCGAGGTTGTCTGGTAAGGGTGCCAGTAGTCATATCCCAAGGTGCATTTTCTCCTGGGAACCCCGGCTTGCGCCTTCGCGAGGTTACTGACCCTCTCTTGACCTGTAGAGGAGTGTTGTTGCCATCGCCGTGAGGAGAGTCAGTTGCAGGAAGGGGTTGATCCTCATTTTGACAAGAAGAATGGCCCCGTCTTGCTGAGCAAGCTAAGTCCTCATGAGGATTTTCGAGAGTGAAATTGTTCGATTTCGGATATATGAACTGCTTGCAGTCAACATTTCTTCCACGAAAGTTGTTTTGAGCAAGGAGGCTACCTTGATTTTCTTCCCGTCGCGAGTTGTACTCGGTGCGGTTATTTTATGTGCAACTTTGAGTCCTCTTCCGGGATGAGCAGGTCGTTGCTTGAGTTCCCTGAGCAATGATTTTCTGTATGGAAATGCTTGTACATCTTTGGGCAAGTCTGGTCCGGTAGCATAGCTATTGGGCTGTGATTCTGAATCCATTGCCAAGGTATAAGAAGGTAAGATGCACGTGTATCTTTTTCGAGGGTGAATATGAAGTGAACGAAGTGAGCAGTTTTTTTTTTTTTTTTTTTCAAAAAAAAAAAGGAGAGTCCAAGGAGCTTGGAATATATAAAATTTCGACGAGTTCAAAGAACTTGGGATACATAACATTTTGGGGAGTCCAATGAATTCGGAATTCGACAAGCCCCAAACGACGGCATTGGCCGTCCTGCATATTTTGCTTTTAGCGAGAGCTTCTATTGCTCTTTATAGTAATTCACTTCATAAATGTAGCCATTTGTCATTATGGTTCTCCGCTGCCAACAAATGCTTCACTCGCTTTGGAAATATTCCCTCGCTTAAAAAAAGCCTTGTGTGTATGCAACTATAGCAGCACAGCGCGGGCGAATGATAAGTCGCCATCTACATTGTACTTCTTTCCTCATGGGCTTCGCCCGGCTTTGCTCTACGGCTCTATGACTCTATGGCTCTGCCAAGAATGTGCTCGCGGCTTTGAATTTAGTACCAAGGAGGGTATGAACGAACCAGTATTCCTCAATTCTGCAGGCCTAAATTTTAACTCTAGCTCTACATTATTCTACGTTATCGACAATCTTATCGCCATCGAAAAGTACGTCACCCAATAGGAGAGAGGGTGAGGTGAAGAAGGGGGAGAGTAAGCACTACCGTTTGTCACTTATACGCTTGTCCCAAAATGTATAAACACCCAGCAAGCAACAAATTTCCGACGATAACTCGGCAAAAATGCGTCGTGTTTCCTACTCACCATTTATACCAAGCACTGCAACATCGCCCCTGCGATTTCCCCACCATGGGTGTACTATTGTACACCCTATTTGCATCGCGCAGTCTCCCAACAATCCTGTCAGCACCTTAAGGTATCATCCTTATGTACCGCTAGGCTTTGGAGATCAGGTGCCTTGTCCATTCACTACTTTTCCGTTTCTTATCGTTATATCTCTCAGGCTCCGTTCATTCAGCCATCACTAGTCAGGTGGTCGAGCGTTCACTCGAGCAGTCAGCAGGCAACCTTGACATATTGAGCCGTTGGCGCTATCTATATCAGATGTTTGCTAGTCATAAGAGCCTAATCCAACATCAGAGTCCCTCTTACAATCGTAGTCCTCTTCCACGACAGTCAGAGCCCAGAAATCTCTGCCCAGAACTTGATAGCATATGTTTCACTTATCAGTTCCATATACGGTGTATAGGTCGTATTTTTCAATCAGAGAACTACTCATGTTTTTATCGACTCAACGAAGTCTTGGAAGTTGACAACTCCCTTTATTCGCCGATACATCCATATATAAGATTGAAGTCGACAATTGCGCATAGAAACTATTCTAAGCTAACATAATCTTTCCACTTTGTATATATGGGTATGGTAAGTCTTGGTGTTAACAATGGTGACTCCAAAGCAAAAGTTCTCGAACCCTCTCACCCACGATTATATAATTTATAATTTGACTCGAAATATATCTTACATACCAAAACAACGCCATCCAATCTATCCAATAATGCAATCATCCGACTATATCTTGGGCGCTCCATCGGTAATGTGTCCGTATTCCCCAGCATCGTATTTGCCATTACAGGCAAGGTCATATTGTGCAAGCGATATTTGCTTCCTCTGCACTACCAAAAACTTCTCCAGCTCGCACCAACCATCAATTCTATCAGCACCACACTCTTCAAAACTCAAACCGAGTGGGATCGTTCTTTGATTGAGGATGAAACGTACGTAGGTAGTCTCGCGTCCCTCGACATACGTTCTATTAAAATCTAGAGGTTGTGGTGTTTTGATGACTTCGATATCAAGTCTTGCGCCGAAAGGCTCCAAGTGTGAGACTGTGAGATTGTGAACTCCTGGATAATGTGTGGATGGGAGGAATTGTGAGAATTGTTTTAAGCCAAAGGCGGTCAAAATAGACATGATGTTTGTATCGTGCGAGAAGTCGAAATATAGTGATTGATTCAAAGGGAAAGTGGCCGTATTGTTGTCAAGTGTCGTGTTGATTTGAGAGCCGGAATAGCCCAAGGTGTGGTTCTCAAGACGAGCTACAACTTCTTGGACATAACCAAGACCGACGGCTCGGCCTGTTGGGCTTTGAAATGCGGATGTACCGGCAAAGTACAGGTCCATAGAATAACCAAAGTGAACCCATTCTTCGTAAGTGAAAAGAGAGCAGAAAGCGGAATATCCGTAAGCAACTGTCTCATAGGGACACATGGTTTGAGCTGCGTATGTATCAAACGTTGTCCATGCCATATCCTCGATATGATTTTGAAATCGAACGGTTGCTTCCTGTAAATATTCTTCTATCCATTCAAGAGTGGCATTTTCACCACCTTTATTAAGGTAAGTGTTTGAATTTTTGCAGTTGTCATAGCCAGCGAGAGAGTTATTAAAGCCGTTCTCCTCGATAATGACTTCTATAGTAGCATTGTTCGTCCATTCTAGCCCAAAGAACCCAGCCATGAAATACTCTGCACTCTAGTCCATGTTAGCAACGATTTTAAAGTCTCAAAAGATGATATCTCAAAAAAGGTAAAGAACTTACCTTGAGCATACGGTCTTGAGTGGTAGTCCTGGCAATAATCTTACTATTGGGATTATACAGTTGAGCATATTGATAATAATGCAGAATACCAGAATCATATAGCTCCTGTCGACCACGTGGAACAAGAATCTCAGCTCCAAGCTCATACTTCCAATCATTCAAGAACGAATACTGGCCCAAAGCTTTGAACTTGCCAGCATTCTTAGCGAGCTTCTGACCAAGCACTTCTACGCCACTCCCAGTAGTTGGATATCTCGAGCCATGCCGAGAGAGCATCTCATATCAGTTAGCTCAGCGCTCACAGACAAAGTCACGTGACCTACATACCTGGACTTGCGAAATGTTAGCACCCGGCGGCAGCGGGTATTCAGCGACTCCAAAGCCTATGGGATTTGGAAAGTATGGCGACAGGTTTGCCATATGATGAAAGATGCTCTCATTCTGGTTCTGGCCAATGATTGGTACGCCCGTCTCTAAAGGAGTATTAGGAACGAACGAGACCGAACCAGCAAAAGAAACGGGATTCGTCTGAGCTAAAAACGGAGCTTTTCCAGTAGCCGTAGGACCAGCCCACATCTGGGGACTAGTCTGAAAATACTGAGGCACCGTTGTTGTCGTTGTTGTTGATGCTATCGTTGGAGTCGCATGCCCTGATATTGAGGCTTGAACGGGATGGTGAGCCACAGGCAGGGAGCTTTCGCCCTGATGAGCTGCTAAGGCCAGCAACAGAATTCGATCGAGGAACATGATCGATGAAAAGTAGAGGAAGACACTGATAGCGAATATTAAAGCTGCTGTCTTCAGGATATGGCCGCTGCGCGAGTTGGCCCAATTCTTCTGCTGAGGAGACATCTCCCCCAATTCTCTGGCTGACTGAATCCACGACATCGCGCCCATGCTCTATCGGCATCAACGACGCGGGATCTTTAGCATTACAACTAGGTAGGATCCTTAAAAGCAAACTACATTCGCGAAAGGGGGGTATGAAGTTGGAGAAAGATGAAAAAGAGGGTTGAGATGACAGATATCATGAAAGAGGGAGAGGTGGTTGAAGAAGGTTCAGAATTGGACTAATCTGGAACGAGGTTGCATTGACAATTGACACCCGCCAAGGTGCATTGTGCAGGGATGTACGAGGCTGACAAGGCTAAAGCTCAGCCTTTTGTACGAAAGTTAACAGTCCGAGCCAGTTCCCCAGTAGCCGTCTTCTTGACTTCAGACGTAAAATGATATTTGATGTATAAGCAAAGCGTTTCAAGACACCCTCGAGAAAAGCCATAATCATATATCCGAGACTACTGCAAGAAGCATAAGGTATACAGTAGAACTTGCAAATCAACTACCGATCGGATTTGTGCATGACGTAGGTAACTTTCTTTGTACCTTAACGCCGATAACTTTAACTTCCTATCATCAACCCCGCAACTTTGATACTTATATATATCGAGATAACTGTAGGACCTTACTAGAACTCTTTCAATTCTATTTAATTCAGTTCAATTCACTTCAATTCATATCAATCACCAAATAATCCTCAAATTCTCCCCAAAATGGCGATCACAGGAGTTCCCGACACCATGCTAGCAGCCCAAGTCGTCGAAGTAAATTACTCACTCACTCAGCCTTCACATCTTCACTCACCGCCAAATTTACCAACTAACCAAAATTCAGTATAACAAACCCTACAAAGTCCACCAAGTTCCCGTGCCAAAAGAACTCAATGAACATGATATGCTAGTAAAAGTAGCAGTCGGCTCTCTGTAAGTCACCACTAGTTCATCTATACTCTAATACCTCAGAACCTTTCTTCGATCAATCACATTTCCCCAATTGAGTCTACATACACTTTCTAAAAACTTCAAAACTAACATCCCTATTCTCAAGATGTCACACAGACAGCATGGTAGCAGCCGGAATCTTCAAAACCAAACTTCCCTGCACCGGCTCCCACGTAAGTCCTTATATAGTACTCAATCTCTAATCACAAAACCACCAAAGCAACATCACTTGTTTCATATCCACTATGTCTCATTTTAGATTCTAGATAAAACTAACACTTACATTTCACATCCAGGAAGGAGCAGGAACAGTCCACTCTATAGGCTCATCAGTAAAAGACTTCACACCAGGCGACCGAGTCCTCTGCGGCCTAACCTACCACCGCTGCGGAACCTGCAAAGATTGTCTAGGTCCCGAACAAAACACACAATACTGCACCAAAACAGAAGGAGGTCTAGGAATAAACCGAGACGGATCATTCGCAGAATACGAAGTGATAGATAGTCGAGAAGCATGTCACCTCCCATCAAACCTCTCATTCCAATCAGCAGCACCGTTAGCCTGTGCTGGGAACACCGTTTGGGGAGGTTTAGTCAGGGCTGGGTTGAAAGCTGGGGAGACTTTGGCTATTGTGGGGGGAGGTGGGGGGTTGGGACATTTGGGGATTCAGATGGCGAGGGCGTTGGGATTGAGAGTTATTGCTATTGATGCTAGGGATGAGGCGTTGCTGCTTGCTAGGGAGGTTGGTGCTGAGGTTGTAGTTGATGCTAGGAAGGGGAGGGAGGAGGTTATTAAGGAGGTGCAGGATGTGACGGGTGGATTTGGAGCTGATGCTACCATGAATGTTTCTGATCATGAGGATGCCGCCAGTATTGCTGTTGGGGTTACGAAGATGCATGCAACTATGATTCAGATCGCTCAACCTACTAACGTTAGCGTTCCTTTTGCTGAATTGGTATTCCGTGATGTGAGGATTCAGGGAAGTTTGATAGGTGAGTCTTGTTCCTTCCATGGCAGAGACTGCTGAAAGTATTAATGAGGAGTAGGCTCTAGAGGGGAAGCGCAGAAGATGCTTGATCTAGTTTCAAAACATGAGATCAAGGTCACTACGAATCCGTTCAAAGGAATTCATGAGTTGCCCAAGGCTGTTGAACTAGCTCACTCTGGTAAGATGCAAGGGAAGCCAGTAATCCTTATTGACGAGGAGGCCATCGAAAAGGAACAGAAATCAGGGTTTAAAATGTTATAGGTAGTTATAGAACGAGCGACTGAGAATAACGTTCTGCTTAAGCAATCTCTGAAGTTGCCATTAAGGCCCTGCTATATGAAAGGGAATAGCAAGGAATGAAGGATTGATTAATTGATTTGGGAACTTCACGTTGAAGGGAATATAATTCGTAAAAAGTTGCGCAGATTCAAGTGTAAAATTTGTAAAAGGAAGACTAGCAGTCTGAAGAAAGGAAACCCAACAGTGGAGTTGGGGTGCATCCATCCATCAAGGAGTGGCTGTATAAAAAGGAAAACAAAAGACAAGGCTAAGCAGCCTCGCCTGAGAGAAGAGAAGTTTTATAAATGAGTGACCAAATTTCAAAAACATTCCTCCAAATGACAAAACAAGACAAAAGAGATTTCAGAAGTCTAGTTACAAGCACTCGGGAAGAGGTCACTTCATTGGCTTCTTGCCCTTTCCCTTCTCCAATTGTCCACCTGGCCTCTTCCCCGCTGCACCAGATGCGTGTCCAGACTTCAATTGCTTGACAAGGACCTTCAATTCATCAGCATACCCTGCAGGTGCACCGAGCCTTGGTTGTTTCATTGCGTCAAGAATTTCCTCCAAGTCATCGGCAGAGCCCTCGGCAACATCCCGGAGACCTTGTAAAGCTCCAATGACAAAGTTTCCATGAGCCGATGTCTGGCGTGGAGACCCAATGAGACGATGGTAGAGGGCATTGCGCTTGACAACCTCTTGAAGGATATACACCAAGCATTGGGCAGCATCTTCTCTGGCCGAGCGATCTTGACGTGACAAGGTAGCAGAAGATATATCATCCACAATGTTGGACAGTGCTTCGGTACACCAGGATACATCATATAGCGTCTGCCCACCAGTTGGGCCAGATTCCATATGCTGGTCGAATAGCACGAACGCAGTCTTAGCTTGCGCTCTGAATTTATAGAAAGTGAAGCGCTCGTTACGGGAAATAACACCACTAAATTGATAAAATAGTTGATCGTCGCACAAGAGCATCCTGCAAAGGGTCGCTTCGATGTCGTGGGGTACAAACATATTGCCCAGAGTGATTTTCTCTGGGTATGTATCGCGTCGGTGGTCCCCAACTAACATGGCATCCAGGATATATTGAACAGCTCTTTTCCGACCAAGTGCCATGCCCCTAGTCTTCAAGCCAAGCTCCGAGTTCAGACGTTGTCTCTTAAGCTCCCAGACGATATCTTCAGGGGGATCGCCCGTTGCTTTGTGCTCCCAGTGCAATGTCTCGCAGACCTTCTCAATGCCGAGGGTGGAAATTAGTTCATATGGTGAGCGGACTGCGAGATTTCCTCTTGCGCCATATAGTTGTCCGCTGAGCCATTCCTTACATTCCTTGCTGTCGCAGTCAACTCCTTTGTCGGTAACGCGAACGCTTACGTTCACAACGTTCTTCGCAAAACCCATTTGAAAGGCGTAGTAATCATTGATCTTTCTGCAGTGGTGGACGGCAAATAGGTCGGTTTCGCCTTCGTCCTCGCTTCCGCTTTCAGGTTCGCCATCATCGTCACTATTCGAGATGTCTGGATCAGGATCATTGGTTGCTGATTGCTCGCCTTTCTTGGAAGATGGCTTTGCCATTTTGGAGGAGAGTGAGAGCTTGTTAAAGCTCGAGGTTGGCGCAGACATGAGATGGTGAGTTCTGGTGGCTTGAGCAGATGAGTTCTGGTGGTTTGAAGGTGCCGAACACCATGATGACGGTCGTGTGCCCTTATATAGTAAACTGGCAATGGTGGATGCTGTGTTCTGCCTACAGAGAAAATGTCGATATCAGTGTGCAAAAGTCCATAATGCAAAAGTTGGTAGTGGTAGTAGTAGAGTACAACTCAGCCTGTCCACCCCTCTCCAACGGCGCGTAAAAACGCTTGAGAGGTCGCATAGAAGGCCGCTTCACAGCTAAGGCTTCTTCGACCGTGATATCATGATGTTGGACCTCTTCGAAAGGAGAAGCCACAATCGAAGGTTTAAATGACTCCGCCAGTAGCGTGTATAGCAGTTTGTGACTGTGCCGCGCACCGCGTTGGGTGAAGAGAGCAGGCAGGCATAGATTGGCATATCACGGATACACTATACCTACAGAAGACCGCAGGCATGCTGTCAGTGGTGAACGGTAGAAGGGTGTGTAGCGTGATCCGTAGAAGGGGGAGCCAGATCTTGGGGATGCATACATTTGCATAGGGATGCACGAATGGAGGCAGAAGGGAGATCATCGGCGCTTGCCGAGTCCCCGGCCAACATCGCTACACCAGCCTACAGGTCCTACACACGCTACAGACGCAAGCGAGGTATCAAGGCTGACAGCTGAATGAGAACCGCAGTTTCAAGGCCCAAAGCTGAATCCTTTGCACCAGAAACTTCTCTCTCCTTTCTTCCATCATTTCTTCCATTCTCCACCTCCAGGGACCAGGTCGAACAGGATTCCTCGTAAATCGATCGAACAAACGGTGCACTTTGGACGACCCGCAAGGCTCTCTCTTACTCTGCTCACCACTCACTCACTCAGTCTCTCTCTCACACTGCCGGATTCTGCTCCTGCGCCGGTCACTCCTTGCAACCCATCCACATTAACACAACCAATACCATTAGCACACATACATGCGCGCTCCATTGCAACTGCAACATGTTACGGAGATATCAAAGAGTGCGTGTAATGTGGTGATGGTGGAGGTACAAAGTCGGACACTCAGGGTGGAGAATACGCAGAATGTTGGGTTGCTCGGCATCGCGGTAGGCTGGCTCGTCCTTACCTTCACAGGGACGGGTCAGTCGACAATTTACCAGTCACACAATTCTGCAAAACCGTCAAGTCGTCCCCAACACAAGCAATGTCTGCGTGCATGCACATATGAAAGTATGCAGCCTCCGCAGGTAAAAGCCTGTCAAGTGACGAAACCCGCGGTATTTCCAATATTTGCTGCGCCGTACACATGGACCCCAAACGGGACGCAACGACGGGACGAAGCTCCCCAAGATCCAGGCGACCCGTCGACCCGTGATCTGGGGCGTGACTACCGGTGAGATATCAGAGGTGTTGGTCGGACGAGTTAATGTCTAAAAGTCACAATTATGCTGCGCTGAGTAATGGGTATACCATCTAGCGATGGAAGCTCGAGAGAGCTCGCAAAGTTTCCCTGTCCTCGGAGCTACGCGAGCACTTTTCGCCCCTCAGATTTTATCTGACTCTGCGATGCTTTCACTTCCTTGACCTTATTCTACCTAACGTATGGATTGGAATGAATTTAATTAACTAGTTGGGTAGGATAAGGTTCTGCCAAGTAGTCCGCAAACCCTGTGAACAAGCAAGCAAGTGTGGTGTTCAAAGAGAATAATACTCTACGTCGTGGAGTCATCGGACATTCGCGGTCGTCAAATGTCAAAATGTTGGAAGTTTCAACGGCGCGTATAAAAAGCCGCGTGTTGGATATAATGGAGGTGATAGAGGTCTCCAGCCGTGTGGCGCAAGGCTACTACTCCCAAATGCCGGTACTACTTTCTGCAGTTGGACCCTTTCGGAAAGAAAGAACCCCCCTTTCTGAAGTACCCTCATCCATCTCTCGCTCGTACGCTTCAAACATTTCATCTTCTGACACATCACGCTGCCTGGGGGCTCTTATCACTCAGTCGTATGTCACTCCAATCATCTACATCCTCTGCAGCCCTATAGGATACATGTGGTCCTATAACATCAATTCATTGCAGATCCAACACCACCCTCCCCTGCATCCTGCCTGCCGACATCTCCTCGAAGACCTCCGTCAACTTGTCCATTGTCTCTACCCTGTACTTTGTCTTGACTATTCCTCGAGCTGCCATGTCGAGGACCTCTAGTGCTTCACGTTGGTTGCCTACAGCAGAACCCTTGATTTTCCATGCCCGACTGACCAGTGTCGCAGGCATAGCTCCCGCAATGGGAACCATATCTCCTTCTGGCATACCTACACAGACAAGTGTTCCCCCAAATCGTAGGAAACTAAGTGCTTGAGCATAGGCTCGGTTTGAAGCAGTGCAGACGATCACTGCGCTAGCGCCAAGACCCCCCGTGATCCTCTTGACTTCCTCGCCTATGCTTTTATCGTCAAATTTAGTAATATCGACAAAAGCCTCAGCACCACAGTCCATCACAAGTTGCTCTTTGCTAGGATGATCAACTCCAATAATTCTTAAAGCCATCCCTTTACTTCCAATTTGACAGGCCAAGTGGCCCTGTTTAGCGTTAGTTGGAAGCTGAAGGGAGAGAATGTGTCCTTACCAGGCCACCGCCAGCACCAGCTATTTCAGTTAGTAAAGTATAAGGGAGAAAAGAATTTTACCTTACCAATAACGACCCACTGGCCACTTTTCGCATCTGATTTGCGCAAGGCTCTGAAAAAAAAAAGGGTCAGTTCTGCCTACTTTGTATGCGGCCAAATTTGAGGCCATTCTGAGGCTGTGCGAGCGGCCTCGGCACTCACGAGTATGTTGTAACGCCAGCACAAAGCATTGGGGCCGCTTCTTCAGAGCTTAGGGACTCAGGAATAGGGGTGACATAATTGGCAGGTGCTAGAGCATATTGCTGAAAGGTTCCTGGGTCTATGACTTGTTCAGTTACGAGCTTGATCGGAGCAGCCGGAAGAACCATACAGTAATATCCAGAAATCTTTTGATTCTGGGTTTCAAATCAATCAGCTGAATGTTTTTAAGGCCCATCGGAAATTACTCACAAAGCAAACGCCGTCTTCGCCTTCAAGGCAGGCAGGGCAAGACTGGCAAGCAAATGCAATCCCTAGGTAGCCAACTTTAGCACTCATTCTTGAACTTTACTTTTTCACCGTATGATTCACATTTGATTCCAACTCTATCGCCGACTTTTACTCGCCCATTCTCTGAACCTGGCCCCAACTTCACGATGATTCCCACGCCTTCGTCTAATCAGAAACTCGGAGTTAGTATGCTCATTCTACATATTATCGAGAGGAACTCAAACACAATTTAGAAGCAACAAGTGATCGACTTGAAAGGGGCAAGCCTGTTCCAAGAAATTGGATGCTTACGGCCTCCAACCTGACCAGGTTGCGTTGGGTATGGGAGTCCTCTCCTTAAGATTGGTGAGCAAATGAACCTTGGCATCACAGCAGGAAATGAAGCGCTTACCATGAGTTCTCCATAACACCCATATCACTATGGCAAACACCGGAATGAGTCCTACAAAACAAGAACTTGTTAGACAAGGACAGACAACAAAAAATCGCGCATATGCGTAGCCCTCACAATCGAACGAGAACATCTCCAGCACCAGGCTCTGGCGTTTCCTAATGGTCAAAGACTCAGAGTTAGTTTAATTAGTCCAGATGTGCCAGAAGGAACCCAGACATGAGTTAGAAGCAATCAGCAGATTCAGCCTAGGAGAGGCAAATTTACTCGGAGGACTTCAGACGTACCAACTCCTCGATCTTGGTGGAAATCTTTCCAGGTTGATCATACACAACCGCCTTGTACTTTTTAGGGATTTCGACGGCGTGTTGAGTAGCTACGGCTGCCATTTTTACAATTGTATTCTAGATGTCCAAGTTGTAATGTTGAGAGTCGTATAGAGGGTTATTTGGGGAAGGGACAGAGAAAGAAGCCTTCTGTTTTATACCAGTCTGGTCTTGGTACTGGAGCGGGGATTCTCCGCACCCTAAAGGTGCTTTATCGCATTATGGCTTACATTGTCACCGAGGTCCCTTTAGTTCATTCCGCGGTGCTCTTCCGTTCTCTCCGCGTTCGAATGCTCTCTTCCATTCTCTCCGCATCCGAGTCCATCTAAAGGAGGAGGAGGAGAAAGCTTACAGGTATCGCTGTGGTGCCGTAGTGGGGTAAAGTGCGGGGCAGCTTGATCGATTTTCAACACCTTTGTTTGCACAGTACTTACTTGTCACTCAGCCATCCGGGATGTACCCTATCTCCTAAAAATTACGAGACATTCAACTCTCGTCCTGTTTGAAAAGGGGGTTTCCCGACGATGCAATGGCTGAGTTTCGGGCGTAGCAAGAGGTCAAGTTTGTCAGTATTTATGAGTCGAAGCGATAGAGTCAAGAGCAATATCTAATCTATGAAAATTGCATCCTCCAGATCTTTTGAACTTCAGTAATAAGTATCAATAGGACCAAGAGAAGGAAATTCGAGTTGTCAGTCACGAAGCCTACATAATAATAAGAATATGTTTGTTTCATTTATGCTTTTCTTTGGAACGTGAGATGATGACGTTATCTCGACAACCTCGGTGGAGCCATTCCAGTGCTATTCCAGGCAACCCTAACAAACTCCCACCTTGTATCTTCAACAGAAGCTTCAGTTCTCTCAACAGCCTCTCATTTTCTCTTTTATTACCGGTCTATTTTGTTTTCTATTGTCCTCCATACTTCTCAATTGGTAATCATGTCTTTCGCAATGGATCAGAAGGAGGATGGAGAGAAACAGCATCCACAGGGTGTACATGGTACTGATAAACACCGGAAGTACGGGGCTTTTCAGGTTGAGATCTATAGAGGTATGTACTTATGTATCTACTTACTTTCGGCGATACCTATGGTACCGCTGTATCTCTTCTGAAGGGAAGGTCACTTCCAAATTGAGTATATTGGGTCTCGTGATTAGATGTGTCACGAGACTTCAACTTCACCTCAACTTGGATCTAGCATTCGTTTGATTTCATTGTAGCATCTAGTTTTGACCTTTCTGAAGTTGAAAATGGAGCTAATCTTTGGTAGATGGAATGCTTCGTGGACATCTTCCTAGGGTCACGACGGATCCTAATCAGCTCGAGGCGCAGGCGAAGAGTATGTTGAAACCTACGGGTTATAATGTACGTTTTTTCAGCAATTCGCCTTCATATCAAGCATTTTGTGGAGCTTTTCAATTGTGACTTGCTTGGAAGTTTGCAAGTTCCATTTTCGTTGGAAGGAGTGAGAGATTTTAAGACGAAAAGATAGACGATGCTTACTTTATTACAGTACGTTGCTGGTGGAGCTGGAGAGAGAGAGCCACTATGGATGCAAACCGTCTTGCGTTTCGACAGTGGAAGATGATTCCTCGAATGTTGCAACCTACAACACAACGTGATTTGAAAGTTGACCTGTTCGGGGAAACTTACGGTACAATCCCCATTCCTTTCTCAAACATCGATTCTACTAACACAGACTTTAGAGAATCCAATTCTTATGGCACCCGTGGGAGTCCAGTCGATTTTCCACGAAGACAAAGAGACAGGTCTTTCAGAAGTCTGCGCTGAGATAGGGGTTCCGTATATCTTATCAACAGCCTCCTCATCATCCATTGAGGAAGTAGCCAAAGCAAACGGCGACGGTCCAAGGTGGTTCCAATTATACTGGCCTCAAGATAACGATATCACCATCTCACTCCTCAATCGCGCCAAAGCAAATAACTACAAAGTGCTCGTCGTAACCCTCGATACCTGGGCTCTAGCATGGCGACCAGCAGATCTAGATGGCGCCTACATTCCTTTCGCGAAAGGCGTCGGTAACCGAACAGGTTTCACTGACCCAGTTTTTAGAAAGAAGTTTGCAGAGAAGTATGGTGGTGCTACTCCTGAGGAGAAGGTTTTGCAGGCTAGTGAGGAGTGGGTTGGTGATGTTTTCTCCGGGGCTTCGCATACTGTAAGCAACATATCAATCCCTTGAACCACTGTCTCACGACTCCGAGAGCATGTCTCAAGGCTCTTACTCCTCCTCTTTGAGAAAAACATAGCACTAATTCGTTGCAGTGGGATCATATTAAGGTTTTGAGAGATAATTGGGAGGGTCCTATTGTTTTGAAGGGGATTCAACATCCTGAGGATGCAAAACTTGCTGTTAAAGCTGGGGTTGATGGGATTATTGTTAGTAATCATGGTGGTGAGTTTCATTTTTCGTGTTCTCTTCTTTGCTAATTCCAAATTTATTTTTGGCCTAGTGGGGTGCCAGAGTTAACGTGATGAATATGATTTAGGTCGTCAACTCGATGGTGCAGTTGGGTCCCTAGAGATGCTTCCGGAAATCGTGGAGGCTGTTGGTAAAGACTTGACTGTGCTTTTTGATAGTGGGATTCGAACTGGTGTTGATATCATTAAGGCTTTGTCACTTGGTGCTAAAGCCGTACTTGTTGGGAGACCTGCTATTTATGGTTTGGCTGTTGCTGGCAAGGTACGTCCGCATTCATTGCTCTTCATCTCCTTTGAGAATTTCCCTTATGATAATGCTTCGATCGAGTTTTTCTATGAGATTAAGACTAATTTGTGATATAATGGGATTCAGCAAGGTGCAAAGCAAGTTCTTCAAGGTCTTTTGGCTGATCTTGATCAGTCTATGGGTCTTTCAGGCATTCAAAATATTGAGGGCTGTAATCGTAGTATGATCCGCAAGGTTCAATATGGTGGGGATCTCAAGTCTTCTAATTGATCATTCTTCCATTTTCTCTTATTGTCTTCCTATTTTAGACGATAGATTGGATTCTCAAAATGTACCTACCTAGGTATATTATAAAAGTTTTCTGCATCCTCGAGTTATGTATGGTAGACGAGATCACAAACAGGAGAAGGTAGACTTGGGATGATGAAGTATACGTGTTCTTTGATATAGGACTTTATAGCCTACAGTTCGATTTACTCATGGTGGGTTAGTTGCCCACTAAACAGATGCTCTTCAGTAGGTAGGGATGCATCGAGATGAGCCTCGCTTTTTTGTCAGCACCAGTACGTACATCCTTTAAACATCCTTGGAACGAACAATCCCATTTCAAAATTAGTTTCATGAGTGCTAAAACTATAATATTGAAATAGCTGGTGTAATTGAAGATGAATCTTTGTTATTTTATCTGTTTAGAGGTTGTGTAGGTAGGTAGGTAATGTAATCAGATTGGTCACCTCGGGCGTGAGATCTAGGTTTGTCATGTGAGGTGATTTTTTTCTATGGGCGTACTACCTTAGGTAACTACAGTTGGGACTTCTCTCTACCACAGTACCACCAAGGCCCAACAGAGAAACCCGAAAGTACCAAGTGGTAGGATAGTGCTTATTCTCTGGCAGAGGTTGAATTTCTTTGGGCGAAGTAGTACAAGGTCCGCTTTAAAGCGAATCATATTTAGTTCAGTGTATACTATATGTCCTCATACCCTTTTTTCATCTCTAGTTCACTTGTTTCCTTACGACGACCATGTGTCTTTAGTGTTAGAATTTCTATCATGTTATTTTGTGGTTGTCGTGTGATTATGTATGAGTGCCTGCAGTGAGAGTTATATGGAAGCTTCACCAGCTTATAGCTAGCTGACGGAGAAACTTAGTTGGTCTAAGTAGTTTTGCTAATTTGGGTAGTCTACTTTATTTGAGTAGCTGCACCTTACTTGTCTCTCATGCTTGTTTTTCTCCTTGTGGATGAAGTTGGGGCACTTGTTAGGTGGCGGGTAAGAAACACATCTACCTGTAAACTTAATCCAGTCTCGATTCAAATCTCGCTTGTCGATGTCAAAAGGGGCAACTTCGCCTCACTTGCAGCTAACATCGATTATGATCTTAAGCAAGTCCGAAATAGACCAGCTATCTGATTGTGAAGCTTTACATAAGAGCGCAATGTTATTTTCATAAGATGACGGATGACGATTGAGCGGAACTACTCAAGAGTCAGAATGCCATCAAGTGCAACTTCTCGCTTACGAACTCGCTACTGACTTGAGAGGGAAGGAGCCATCACTTCTTTCCTGCTTCAAACTTCTTTCAATGTCGGCGCTTTCTCCTAGTGCACTTTCCCTCGTAGTATATGAGGAGAGGGATATAAGAGCACTTCCTTCGCTCACTTCCCTTCTTCTCCCAAACATCAACCATCAACATTCCATTCTTCGCTCCATCAATTACAGTCATCCAACTTCGCTCGGGCATCACATCTCTTGGCCTATTCTTCATTCCGTTATCACATACACAGGAGTTATTACCTTGTCATCATCAATCCGTTACAAACCACAACCATCGCTGTACACACATCTTCCGTCAAGTCTATCTCCACCTTCTGCAATCTAACTCATCCTTCGAGAAGAACCACCTACACGATCAAGATGTCTCAGCCATACCAAAACGGACTCATCGAGGGCTGCAACTGCTGCACTCCTGTTGATCTTTGTTCGTCTTCTAGAGCCCACGACATCTTGCTGTTGCTAATCTTTCACAGGCCTCAAAGCATGGTTCTGTCCTTGTGTAGTATACGGCCACAATAATCATCGCATCAATCAGAAAGGAAAGACGCAGAATTATATACTGCTCTCAATGAGTGTTGCTTGGGATATTACTTGCTCGCTTCAGTCACCGGTTTTGCATGGGTTCTCCAAGTCATTGATCGCCGCCGTATGCAAGTCAAATATGGTATGTCTATTCCTCCACTCCCAATATCTCCTCAATTCTTGTTCCTCTCATTATCGACATGGACTTCTGTTTATTCCATTCCTTGTTTCCGGGTTTGATGCTAATTCTGGAATCAGATCGCGCACCAGGTGGAGATGGCTGCCAGGCTTGCGCAGTTGGCTTTTTCTGCAGTCCTTGCGAGCTTATTCAAACTAAGAAGGAGCTCGACTACATCGAAGCGAACGGTGAACAGCCACGAGAGCAGGCATATTATGCACAACCACCGATGGTTGCAGCTCCTCAGGTAGGCTCTGGCAGGCTACCAGCGTCACAACCACCGGCACCAACGGGACCCATCGACCAACACCCAATCGTCGATCTCAGCATGGACCACAATGCCCGTAGATAAGAGGGCAGTGAACATGAGTTTGATGATCAGAAAAGGTGGATTGGCACGGGGGTTTGACGAATTACGACTTGTGGGTTTCAATTGTGGAAGGAAGTAGTGAGATCAAATGCTCACGGGAACCTCCTTACGCTTCATGTATAGATTCTCATGGTGTGATTAGAGACATTGAATCAATAGAATCGCTTTGGTTCCACTTCGGTAATGCATGTGAACTTCCTCGGCATGGACATTGAATATGTGACACTAAAGCACTAGAACATCTTAACTTATTTTTCCAAACGACTTCTCTGTGATTGACTTAATTTGAGCAACGTCTTTGACTTTTGCATGCAAGTCAATTTGATTTGATTTGATTAAGTCACTTTATTAGATGACTATTGTATATGAACAACTTATTCCTGGTATCATTTTAGTACTAGTTCCTCCATTTTCACTTGTTTGTATAGTATCTGTCTCAATGTCAATCTCAACCTTAATTCATTCCTTTAGCGAGTTAGAAGTTAAAGGTGGGTAGGTAGGTAGGTGGATGCATGGGTCCAAGTAAGTAATGGCGGACGATGGTCACGGGGATGATTGCCACTCACATGATTTATTTTTATAATGCTGGTAATTTCCCTTTCTCATGAGCTTGGTCATGGAGGGGATATGTCTTTGGAGATTAAAGTACCTACCTACCTACCTACCTACCTACATATAAAATAATTAATTACCCTTGCGAACTCTTCCTTGCTATGACTTTTAAACAATGGAGTCCAGTCGGGTCGGGTCCTTCCTTTGAATAGCCACGTGACTCGTACTTTCATTATTATCTCCACTATGGGAACAGAAGCACAATATTCAATCGATATTTGAAGTTATGAGGCTAATTTTCACATGTCAAGGACTGAATCTCTCTCTGGTATTCTTGAATTTGATTTGATTTGATTTATTTTACTTTAATTTCTTCAACTAATAAGTCCACCCACACAATCATCTTCTTCATCTTCTTTCGTCATCATCATAAAATAACAAGATGGAGGAGCAACGCTCAACTCTCGATCTTTTTTTCCCTTACTTAAAAGTCTCTCCTTCCAGATTCCTCGAGACTTCGTGGTATCCCAAGAATATAATATAAACCAGAGCAGAGCCAGTCCGGAAGAATCAGGCCCGCCTATTTAAATCCCAATTCCCTGATACTTCCTAATTAAACTCCATGTCCGGATCGCCCCATATCCAAGGGGTTGATCGATCCCTAAAACGCCATGCCGTTCACCATCCACCGGGGTATGCTACCAAATAATGCCAGCCAAAAAATGCTTCAAAAATATCGCTTGCTTGACAGTAAGGAAATATTAGGGATATATATCGTGTCGTGAGTTGAATTGTGGTTGTAGGGTATATTGTGTGTTTGTGTTTGTTGTGTTGTGTTGTGCTCGCTTCGTTCCTGTTCATCATCCATCTCAATTGACTTTGCAGTCGCCTGTCTATTGCTTTATTCGCTTCTCCGCTCATGTATCAATCACCAGAAAATACCAGACCAGAGTCGAACCTGTTGTCGCCAACCAGGACTTAGTCGTCATGGGCGCTCGCGTCCGTGGTAAGGTAGTAGTGAGAGCGGTGCACCGTACCGCCTCTGCACTGCAGAAAGAATATAAATTCGCAGAATCTTCAAACCAGTCAAAGATTCCTAGGCATACGATTTTCAGATCAACAGAAAATCCCAGCCCTTCATCTGCATAACATCTCTCCAGGAGACATAATGTGCCTCACCACCACCTGGACTGTTGCGCCCATCAACCTGAGCCCAAACCTCAGCAAGGAGGCAGACAACACGGCCGAAGCTACCAAAGTTTGCAAGATCACCGAGTTGGAAGATGCGGCTCTGGAAGAGGTCGCGGAATCGTGATCCCTGTGTGCTGACTGAGCCCCCGATGAGGTAGACCCAGACAAGCGAGCGATCAAAACCTGCAGGCCCAGCTGGGATAAACTCGAGGACTGAAGTGAGTTTGTCGACGAGTCCTCTGCAGCTGTCACCGGATGGCGAGAAGCCAGGGACAAGAGAGCAGAGGTAGATGCGGGCTGCGAGGCGGAAAGCGGCAGTCATATTCTTGCTGAGTTGTTTTGGAGAGAGAACACCATTTGCGTTGAATGGGATCTTAGGCATGCTGTCACTGGTTTCTGTTAAACCAATTTGGTCGCCGAGAGAGTGTACATGTTGGCAAAGCTGGATGGCGTCCATGCCGTCTTTCTTGAGAGCTTCGAGGCAGGCGATTTCCGAAATCAGATACATGACACGATCCTCGCAGCCCATGAGTTCGCGGAGGCCGAGGGATGAGTTGCTTTGGTGGAGGTGCTTCTCGCGGTAGGTGTGTGCGAAGGTTGGGGCGCGACCAAGCATGGTTGAGCCGAGGATGTCAATCCAGGAGGTGAGGGTCATGTTAAAAGGGGTCTGAAGACTATCATGTGATTCTGTGACAATCCGTTGAAGTTCGAGTTTTTGGACGAGAGAAATGGCAGCTTGGAAATGTTGATGCCATGGGATGTCTGGGAGAGAATCGTCGAAGCGACCGACGGAGCATTGGAAAAAGATCATGCCAAGTGTAGCCTCGAGAATTTGTTGGTGGTCCTCGTCGCGGTTGAGTGCTTCGCATAGCTCGGAAATTGTCGCATATCGATGGCGCATGATGTCGTTGTTGATCTCCTCTCCCTGAACGTTCATGACTGCTTTGTAGTGCTGAGCAGCGATGCTTAAGCAGCAGTGTAGATAGCATTTGTTACTTTGAAGCGCTGGGAGTACGAGGTCAGTTCGGGCAGATCCATGCTGGTTTGACTCGAGGATTGGGAAGACTGTGGGGAGCACATCTGAAATGAAATGGTCGAGGAGTCTTTGATCGCCCTCGTCGAGCTCGACTGCGATTTGTCGAGAGTCCATTGCTGGTCCATGCGAAAAATCAAAGAAGTTCATGTTTAGGGCCTCCTCGGTCAACGATTCTGTTCGCTCGTGGTAGATTTCTTCTGACCAGTCATTGTCCACTGGGAAGGATGGAAGCATAGCTTCAGGAGGTGGCGGAGGGTGAAACGTGCTGAAGGTTGAAATTGTGGACTCTCGCGACGTGTTGGAATATCATTGACGAACATCTGTCTCTCAGTCTTGACGTCGATCTCATAGGGGGAATATTCAGGGTAGATTGGAGCGAACTGGGAGTGTGATGAGTGCATTTGCGCATTGTAGGCCGTGTAGTCGGCAAGGTTGGGAGTGGAGTTAAAGTCGAAGAGGGACAATTGAGAATCAATTGAAGCAGATCTTGTACGGTCGATTGAGTCGGAAAAAGTGGCAGACGTGGGCAACGAATGCGAAAGGCCAGGTGGTGTCTCTCCACCGGACGTGAGGACTTGGGCGGTGTTCTTCTCACTGATCTTCTTTCGCTTGATGATCATCTTGATGGTATCTTTCTGCTGGCGACGCTGATCATTGTTGCTCCACCACATGGGTCGCTTGTATTCGCATCGAAGGCCGAGATGTTTGCAAGCACTGCACGACGGAGTGCCCTCGTCGCACTTCTTTCTTCGTAGTCTGCAGGTGTAGCATCCTGTACGGCGGGGAAAAAAAAAAGTCAGTCAGTGACAAAGCTCGACTAAGTTCCTTAAAGTCTGTAGCGACGAGACGGGAAGTGAACCGAGAGAAAGCGAGGGACCACGAACCTGTGCGCGATCGTCTGTGCATTTGCATTTTCTGGGTCTTGGGAGTAGCATTGCTGTTGGTATTGTTGTTGTTTGCCTTGGAAGCAGGCTTGGCTTTAGGTTGAGCGACCGCCATTGCGACGTTCGGTCTGCCCATTAACTGCTGGTGGGAGTTGGGGGGTTGTGTTGACATTTGTACTTCCTACCAGATACCAGGGCAGGATGGAGGTGGGGAGGGCGAACGTGACTCGAGCCTTAAGCGGGATTCGGTCCAAAGCGGTCCTATATTGCGGCGACTTGTGACAAGGGTCTCCCAAGTAGGTAATTGGGCGAAGCCGGGGATGCGATTAATTTATTAATGAGTGACAGTAGTAAAGCAAGTCCAGCTTGGCTTTGAGGGAGAAAAAGATAGATAGATGTCGAGGCTGAGGGGAGGATAGAGGAGGATGTTTGAGGAGGCGGAGCGGAAAGATGAATGAATGGATGAACAGCGACGAGGGAGGTAGAACACAACAACAACAACTTTTGACCTTGAACACTCGTAGCCTTTTTTCGAGAGACCTGGTGAAGCTGTGTGTGTGGTCTATATATGAGCCGTAGCGACGATGTCTAAAGATGCATCTTTGCAAGCCATCGAATATCGAGAGGAAGAATCTATTTTTGAACATCCAATGTGATGATGCTATTCCAGGGTCTCCGCGTCTGCGGCCTATGATGACTAGAGCAGCTCCATATGCACACGTGCGGCTAGTGTGGTGGTGTTCATGAGAGCCCTAGCGTGGACCAACACACTTTAGCCGTCCGAATATTCTAAACTAAGTCAGTCAACCTAGTCGACCTGGGTGGGTACAGGACGACGGTAAGCAGAGCCTGCAGAGCCATGGGGGCCGTACTGTGCAGTAGTACAGTCCATCCTCGTACATGGGGCATAAGCATGAGCATGGGCATGGGCATGGTCATAGGCATAGGCATAGGCATAGGCATGGGAGTGCCAGGGAAGGAGCTCCCTCCTAGCCTCATCCAGCAGCGGTGGGAGGGACGAAAGCCAACGCCTAAGAAAAAAAAAAAGAAGAGTAGTGTGTGGGAAAAGAGTCGAGTAGTGTAACCACATGCGGGTCCAGAACAACAACGAACTGCTATGGTTGGGCCCGAAGTCTGGCACCACCACACCAATACAAAGTCGTTGTCCAGGGGCTGGGAAAGCCGGAGAAAGGGTGTGGCAGGCGATTGGGGATGCTCGAGGCGCCGCTGCATCCCTACGACCCCCGGCTACGTGCTTCCATTGGCGCTGTGTCTGCGGTGTAAATGAAAGCTGATGCCCAAAGTGGAAAGGGCTGGTCGTCGCCTCACTTAAATTTGAACGATCGAGTAGGTAGGTAGTCGAGGTCAAGATGATCGGCTGTAGGATGTAGGCAGTAAAGCGGGCACTACGACTTTTTTTTTTCTGCTCGTCTTCCTACCGGGGGCGGCCATTCAGTGCATTCCTGCCAGGATGAGGTTGGACCCCTGGAGCGAGTCTTTGATTTTCGCCCATAAGCGAAGTTGGTCCATGCTCCTTCGTCCTGCAAGACTCATGCACGTCCATAGCTCCCCCTCCTCTTCTCCCTCCCTCCCCCCATGCAGCTCTGGCAGTAATCGTCTGTTGCCTGCAGATGCGCAAAGATTCAATTTTCAGAACAGACCTTTTGACCGTTGCACGACGGCACATTACTTTTTCCGATGGACAGCAGCAACAAAAAGTATTTGCAGTAAATTCTTTTCTCTACGCGTCATGCCATGTCATGCAATAGGAGATGGAAAGTGCACATCTGCACTCACTTTGGCAGTACTTCTCCATCCCCTGCAAGACAATCCCATCCGAGAAGGACGCGAAGATGCCATGCCATACCTATTGCAGCCCAATGGTTGAATCATTAATGTGACCCTAGCGCGAAAGGCGCAACGGAACGGATACAAGAAAGAGAGAAGAGACAAGACTCGATCGCTGCTGGACTCGACTCGACCTGGAACCAGAAACTCAACTCTGAGTCAGTTGTGCGGTGTAGTTGGTAGTAGCGACGTCGGCACAAGGTAGGTACCTCGCTGGCCACGCATTTTTGTCCCTGTGAGCAAGTACTTCTTCGCCCGTGGACTCGTGGTCAAATGCAAATTTCGCAGCTCCTCGAATGGTGTCGCTCAAAGCGCGTTGGCGGTGAGGATTGGCCCACTGGGTACAGCCAGTGGCAGATGGTTCGCAGGGCTGGTGCACATTTTCCAAGTTTCCATGGCTATCGCTGTGTCGTATCAACGCATCGTTGTAAGATGACCTGTGACGGTTGATTATGATTCGTGATGAGAGGACGTCGTTCGAAGCACCTACCTTAGCGCATCCGCTAGTGAAAAGCACGCGGGAAGCGGGAGCCTATCGACATGGATGTGGGCAACGGGCCACGGCCTGGCGTGAAAGAGCAGCAGCCAATCTACTGTCCATGCTCCCACCCCGCAATGGGATCATGCATAAGAGTGGGAAGGCGTGGGAAGACTAGACTAGGGCACAGAAGCAGGGGGAGCTGACCGTGCCCCTGTCCCTGGCATTTCGTGCATACACAGCAGATAAACCTCATGGGGGCAGATGGCATGGTTGCAGAAAGTAACAGCACGCTCGACGAACTTCCGAGCCAAAGAAAATGTCACTAATTATGGCACTTAAGCGCTATTGAAAAGCTCCCTTTTGGGACACTTATGCACCTTTATCACACCTGTTGCCGCCAGACAAAGCGACAAAATTAGCCATCATTCCAACAGAAGAGGATCTATTTTGGGTCATTAACTCTGTTAACTCTATTAACCTCCATTAACTCTATTGGAAAAAAGATGGCTAATTATTCTCGTCCGTCACACCCATCACTCATCCGAGAGATCGCATCATGTGCCTCGAGATTGCTTCCCCCTTCAAGCTTCCTCCCGTCTCACTGCAGCTCGTTCGCTCACTCGCTCATGACTTCTTCCGCGAGCGACATGCAACAAAAAGTCTAAACCCCACTCACCATCAATTTTATTCTTATCATAATCATATCATGCCTCTATCTCCATCGTAGCTCCGTACCGTAAGGAACTCTACTGTACATCATCATTATTATTATCGTCAAATTTTACTGCATCTAGAATTTCAAGGTTATCTCGGCATATGCCAAGCCATACTTCGTAATCATGTATAGGCTGGCTCCTCTCTTTTCTCTCTCTCTCTCTCTCTCTCTCCACTTCCATGCTGGAGACCCTCTGACTGAGTTGTATTGCGTGCTTTCCACAGATTTCACCAATTGCTGCGTTCGCATAACGTTAATACATTGGGGATTTTCCTTCTTTCCCTGGTTCACCGTTTATTTAGATGGAGCACTCTCACACACATACTACCTACACTGTTCAAGGGGGGGGGGGGGGGGGGGGGGGGGGGGGGGGGGGTTGTCAAGGCTACAGTTGCATGTTTTTGTTGCGTTTTCAAGATTTAAGATTGCAGCATTGAGATTGCGGTATTCGGGAGAGGTAAGTGATGAGCAAATGATTTACATATCCGTACCCGTACGGCGTGCGTATCGTCGATTGATCTGCTGTCACGCTGTGCCGTCCGTGGCTTTGTTTTTTTTTCCAAGGTTTGTCTGTGATATTGACTCACGGACCTCTTCTCGAACCCTTCCCTCTCTCTCTCTCTCATCTACAGGATCTCAACGCGACGGGATTAATTCGTTAATTCGCATTGTTGCCATTGGAGAAATAACGAGACGAGACGAGAGTAGTCGAGACGAAGACCGATCGATAACCAAATATCAGGCGAGTAAGATGGACCTAGCACCTAGGACCTAGTTCACCTTCCTTTCATGGGACCCCTTCTTTATCAGCCATTTGAAATCTTGAGGCTGATTATGGAGATCATAAATCAATGGCATATTGATATAACCCCTCTTCTCTCTTGACAAATACCTACCCACGTACATTCACGGTGACCCAAACCGTGCGCCCCAAACTACTAATCCTAATCCACTCTTTAGACACCGTTGAAAGGATTTTTTTTCAGCGTCGCGAGGGGCGTGAAAATCTTCAACAAGCATACCCTACCTAAAGGCCATCTTATCAGATCTTTTCCAGTTACCTACACGAAACAACGTGATGATCATCTGACGGCCGGGAAAAGAGGCTGGACTCTCGTGGCTCAAGCTGGGAAGACCATGTCCGCTAAGGCATTCCTCATTCAGACAGTACCGGTAATTGGGGAAAGTACCCCATCCATGAGATTTGAAATAATTGAAATCATTGAACTGCTATCTACCTTGAACTCTTGAGTGACACTCGGCTTAACATCTCCAATCGCAAGAGCACAATACCGCAACAAGCGCGGCGGCGACCACTACGTCAAGCTCTAGCTCTAGGCTAAGGTGATGTACGTAGGTACCGTTTTTTCCAGAAACCCCATACGGCTTTGTTCTCCGCTCGAAGGCTGAATTTCTCTCACGTACGGATCTTCAGCCACACAAGCGCAAACCTGTCGCAAGCCGTTCTCGTTCTTGAAAATCCCGACGGCGACGGCGACGGCATAAGGATTAAGGTACTTCGTAACGGCACAGGAAAAAAAAAAAAACACAACCACATGATCATCACGAGGAGACACGGCATGAAAGTACTACACAATAGAGGTACATACATTTACCTAGTACCTAGAGTCAATTCCTCCGAAAAGCCAATCGCAGGTGCGTCAAAGAGAATAAAACAGATACAAAGTGACGTTTTTTCCATCACATGCTCTCTTTCTTCCGAGTCTTGCGTTTCAATTCACCGCTTCTATGATGCGATTTTGCTCTCATTCCCTTCCACCGTTCTTTCAAACCAAAAAAAAAAAACCCAAGGAATGGAAATAATGGGAACCATGAAAGCAAGCAAGGAAAACCAATCCTTTCTCATCCTTCGTCCGAACAATGACAGCTGAAAAGAAAACAAGCTACCAGTACCAGCCACAGATACAGTAGATGGATCTTAATGCGAGACGTTAAGGTCATGTACATGTGACTTGTTATCGGGCAGCAGCAACGCCAACCACCTTCACCGCTAATACCCGAGAATCCCCAAGTACTGGATACCAGTAGTAACTGTACTCAGTAACCCGACCCCGACTTGCCTACCTAGTGCGGTGTGTGCGGTGTACCGAGGTCGGCGAGCACGGGGCGGAGTCAACATGTCATCTACGGTCTCTCGCTTCGACTTCGACCAGCTTTTTCCCCATTATTGTCCTCATTATTACTTACTGATACCTACGGAGTACCTAGTATGATATCAAACCAAGCAGCTACCAGATGAAGCTTGAAGCTAGAAGCTCAACCAACCCGGTTTTGAGAATCTCACTCAATAAAACCTACTCAAGACTCTAGACTCTCATAGAAACGGCAAAATCAAGTACCGATAGGTCAATAGAATAACATGAGATACTGGACATACGTACGTATATTGTACCTCGTGCACCGGTATCGTATCGTACGAACAAGGAGGCGCCGCCAAATCTACGATCTCCAAACATCATCGAAAAAAAAATCTGCGACAAACCAAACCAAAACCCGAAGGGTAAAAAAAAGATTACTGGTCATGAATGAAAGAAACATGAGAACCAATAAACTGGAATATAACCCACTCACACACTCCTCACATGATTGAATCTTCATGCGCGATTCCTTGTCGTGCACAGCTTGTCTCTCTCTCTCTTCTCTCCTCACGAGGCCATACTTTGTTCGTAACTACACAAAGAAAGACGGGAAGGGAAGGGAAGCATGGGAGGGAAGGATGTGATGAGATGTGATGATGAGAGAAGATAGGTCAGAATCTAAAGGTCCGAATACTGCTGTTGCTACTGCTGCTGTCTGTACCAAGTACAGTATAGTATAGTACAGTACTTGTAGTTTTCGCACTATTGATTGTTGATTGGTATGTATGTACTCCATCTATAGATACTATACCTGAATTCATCCTCCTATACCACAAAATCCAATTAATTATCATTTCCCATTAGTTTTTTCTTTTTAAAAAAAAAATCAACTATTCTTAGTTCCGTTTTTTGTAACGTACAGTAGAACGAAAGTAGAAATCCTATTTCTATTTTTTGATAGGTACGATAGATATACTTTCCCTCTAATTTAAAGATCATTGTACTTGTACTCGTGACAATATCATATATACTTCGCCGTCTTAAATAGACACTAGTATGAAAATAAAAATAAAATAGTATAGTGAAAAAAGACTATTACGGACCAAACGGACGAAAAGGGGTTTCAAACGTAAAGCTCCGGAGTAAAAATAAAGATAAAAACTTATCTATAGTTCTTTTGAGTGGCAGTGTGAGTGGTAGTGTATAAGTGGTCCGAGAAAAAAAAAAAAAACGGCTCGCTACAGTTATCTACGTACCTAGTTATTAAGATGCGGAGAAAACTCGAACAACTTTTCTCTAGTAATTGAGGGGAAGAAAGAAAGAAGAAGGAGAGAAAGAAAAATGAGATCTGAGATATGAGATATGAGTCTTTTATGCACGAATACTACTGTAGGTACCTAGGTTTCTACAAAGTACAGGGGGGGAAAGGTAGAGTATACCTACCTATCTACTTACTTCTCTAGAGAATGTAGCTTGCAAGATGGATGTATGTGATCGTGATGTGTGGCTGGCATGTCTTTTAATGTGGAGTGCATATTTAGAGGCCTGATTTCAAGTCGCGTGGCTTACTCTATACTGTACTGTACTGTATGTATGTATGTATGTATGTATGTACAACAAAAGAAAAGAAGAAGCTCAAGTTCAAGCTCAAAAAGCTCTCTCTCTCGTATTACTATTAAACTAGGAAGGAACCAGGGTACAGTATGCAAGCACTTTAGAGATACAGTAAGTAGTATAGTAGTATATAGTAGTAAGTACTCACTCTTGTACTGTACAATACAGTACATACATCATCACATCAAAACCAAACCCCAAAAAAAAAGTGACCAAACCTGTCAAACCCCCGCCCCCCTTCCCCCGCGGACCAAAAACGCCACGAAGAAATCAGATAGATATCTGTCCGTCCGTCTGTGATCTGCAAAGCTCGAACTATGCATAGTATATCACAGACATTACTCCGTACCTACGGAAGTATTGAAAAATCAAAAGTCAGTCCACAAAAATCTCACTCACTAACAAAATATTTCAGCCACTTTTTTGTTTTGGAAGACAAGACAACCAAACGGCTTTTTTGGAGAGATAGATACCTTAGATAGATGCTAGTATGAAAGTATATGCAAGCCTCCCATGCAACCAGACAGATAGATACTGTAGATAGATTGATAGATGGGGCTAGCTGGCTGCGGGAACGTACATGATGCATCAAAAAAAAAGAAGAAGGATGGATAAGCGGGGGAACATCACTTTGCTTTCCGGCTGGCTCAATTCCAATCCTCAACCCCATCTCAACCATCTCACCCACCACCAATTTCCACCCTAGAAGAAACTTGCATAATTCTGTATTATTCCACAGTACAGTACTCGTAAGTAGTACAGCCAGCTAAAACTAAAAAACCAAAACTAATGTACCAAACTGCACAAAATTGCACAAATTGTGCCTGTCTGTGCATCAATCAAACTTGATGCTGTGTCCTCTTGAATAATTGAATTGAATTGAGTTTTTTTTCTTCGGGTTCTTCTCTCCGCCGCCATTGAAGAAGAAGAAGTTTTGAATTGCTTGGGAGCGAGTGCATACCTATTGTTGTTCATTATTTTGCTTACTGAAGCTTAACAAGCAAACCGAGAACAAGAATACGCGAACTTTAACCTTCCTTCCTTCCTTGTCAGCCATCACTATTATTATTATACCTACCTACAATACGTGCCGTGCCAGTAGTCCTAGTCCTAGTCCTAGTCCAACCTCGGGTGTTTCCGCCATTACTTGCCACGATCAAGCAAGTAAGAAAAGTACTACCGTACTACTGAAAGATCTAGATCCCCCTTCAACTCAACTCACCGTCCTGGAGCTTCGGCCCGCTCCCATCGCATAACGATAGTTCTCGCGCAAAAAACAGGTCATGTTCGATAATCAAGCAAAATTCCCTCCTCCTCCTCCTCCTCCTCTCCTCACCACTCACTCATCCTCAACCTACGACTCAACTCCTCCCCCCGAAAATCAAACCCCCCTATTTTAAAAAAGAATGGCACTTCTAAATTCCCATTGGTCAAAATTTAAAGAAATGATTTTAAAAAGAAAGTGCACATACCTCCTTCCCCTTCCCCTTCCCCCTCCCCCCTCCCCCCTACTGTACTGTACGATAGATAGAGTAAGCGTTGCCCTAAAGGAAATCGGAAATCGAAAATCGAAAATCAATCGTCCAAAATCAAATCTAGCCGTCGTTCCCGTTTCTAAGTTCACCACCACCACGCTACTTACTTTACTACTCAGTAGTAGTAGTAGTAGCAATTAATGAACACACACACATACACAAGCGTGATCCCCTTTTCCCTCTCTCTCTCTCAAACCCTGGTGTATATCATTCGGCCGAACCAATGAGGCAAGCAAGAAGTCAAAAAAAGACGAGAGAGAAAGAAAAGGTCGGCGCGTAAAATGCGCTCGGCTTCCCCCAATCAGATCATCGAGAGCCGGGATTTCGAATCCCATTGGTGGGGTTCAGCCAGTAGCAGCGATTGTAGTGGGGGCGGGGAGACCAAGCTGCTGCAGCGCTCGATAAACGTTACCTACGCTACAGTACGCTTTCGCAGCGTGCAGACCTTGCAGATAGGGCGGACAAAAAGTACCAAACACCGAAGCAGGTCCAGCAGGTCCCAGCAGGTCCCAGCAGGCCCAGTCGTAGGTCCAGTAACCAGCCAACAACGTCGAAGCCCGCTGTTAGATTGTTACTGTTTCTGTGCTGTGTCGTGCTCAAGAATAGTCACTATCACTATGCAGCCAGCTCAAAAATATGTACTGTAGCTACTTTGAGCACGGTCACATTGATCCCATCCCATCATCCCATCATCCTATCCCATCCTATCCTATCCTATCCCATCCCCATTCTAAATTCCTACGAGCCCAGCTAACAAAAGCCCAACTCACGCAAACCCACGCAACCTCTCCTCCCCCCAGCCCAGGCGTTGGGCCAGAAACAGAAGCAACTCCCAGGACGTACATCACTTTTGCCGGCATTATGCTAGTCTGCCTAGCTAGCAAATAGGCGCTTTGACGAACGTGAACCTGACCTGACCTTGACCAGAGACGAGAATATACCACTTGTTGCTGCAACAGTCACAGCAGAGGCGCCTACGATACATATACTCCCATAGACGCCGGCACTCGTCAAGCTCTCTTTTTCTCCTCTTGATGTTTCTTTGAATTTTTGCCTGCGACCTGTTACCTGCGAAGCCTTTGTTTTTGTTTACTGTTTTGACGACCACCAAACCATTCTCTTATCTCTCTCTCATACAACAGTACCTCGATTCGGGTACCACTACTACTGTAAACAACTCGTATACTAGAAAGTTGTTTGTCCGGCAACGGCGAAAAAAAGCTAGCAGTTCTAGCGACGAATATTTCCTGTCAAAGATACCCAGAGATACCCATACCGACGACTAGTCGTTACATACAAGGCAATATGGTACGTCTTGTATTACCTTCTTCGGTATATTAACTAGTCTGTACTGACGATTAGATAGCCTAACAGATCACCAATCTCCCCAATAGACCCTAGGGTTGAGATGTTCCAAAGGGGACAACCCAAGGATGCGTTCTTCAACATGAAGTCGCTCGAACCTCGACCTATGTCCGAGGCTACCATGTTCGATACCGACTTTGAAGACGACGACAGCGAAATGGAAGACGAATCACCAAGACTCAGTCTAAACTCAGTAAGCAACATAACTCCAAAACCTCGTCGCATACTAACGGCGCAATGTACAGACCGGCAGAAGAAGTGAAACCACACTATCCTCCTTCGAAGAAGAAATACATACGCCCAGTTCACACGAGTTTCAATCTTTCAATTTTGAGATCCCAGAAACGAAGAAGCCAGTAGAGGGACCGGTAGGACCACATCTCTTCCGCAGTTCAGTCGAGTCGCATCTACAATATGAAGATGATATCTTGAGCATGTCCCCAGTGACACCGCGAGCACCACCACCAAACAGACATATGTCATATCAACACCAACAACCAGCGCCTCAGGTACCCGAGATACCCGCAGAAATCCCTGCACACAACATCGACCTCTCAGTTCTCTCACAGACGCAGTAGTAGAGCACCTTAACCTAAATGAAGTAGCACAATGGTCGGCACGACAGGTCGCAAGATGGATGAAAGAGGCCGGGTTCGAGCCATCGATCGTGGAGAAGTTTGAGGAGAACGATATCTCAGGCGAGATTCTAATCACGTTGAAGTTTGAGGACTTGCGAGAACTCGACATCCCTTCCTTTGGACAGAGGACCAGGGTCTGGAATGAGATTCATGTACTCAGAGGGAGTGCGCGCAATACACCAAAGCCACCGACGCCTATCGAGGAATTAGCTTCACCTTGTCTAGACGTAGATTACAGACACAAATTCCCGTCGCAAGATTGTGGCAGCGATGATGAGACTGTTCGCCAGAGAAGGAGAGGAGGACAGGATTGCGGGGACGATGATTGCCAACCAAGACGACGGAAGAACTCGAAAAGACGGTACCAGCGCAAGATAATAACAGCAGACGACGTCATCACACCACTCGAGTCCGTATCCATTGTCGGTATTGAACAACTCATGCCCAAGCCCCATCACTGCAAGAAGGGAGAGAACTGTTCGAAATGGCGCAAGCAGCAGAAGCTAATCGCAGCTTTCAAGAGAGAACATCCCCTCCACACAGAACCAGGCGCATCAGTCTGGGTAGCAGGCGATCCAGGAAATGCATCTACAGCCGAAGCCGTCCGTCCCTTTTCCGATATGGTACCCTCCGTCGTCGCATCCTCAGATGTCCTAGGTCCTGGCACAACACCAGCTTTCAGACAGCTCGAAGAAGCAAGTCTTCGTAATGTCGAATCGCGTGACCCTCAAGACAATGTCAAGAAGTTCCTCCAGTTCCAGCATATGGAGCCTCAGGAGATGGCCTGGTCAAGCGAGGAACCTGCAACTCCTCCTTATGAGATGTTCCCGGCGCTCCCAGCTCCAGTCAATGGACTTCGCAATCTCCCAAAGCTGTCTATTCCACCAACACGTCCACCACGGTCAGCAAGCGCAAATGCTTTCTCACCTTATCGCATGGACCGCGCTGAAGCTTTGTCTCCTGAACTGCGCAGCGCAACCCAGTCGCCAAACACAGCAATCTACCGCTTTGGTACACCCTTCTCCGAGATGGACATTCCCGTGACAGCTGTTCCCCTTGGACCAGTCTCCCGCGACGCATCCCAATCGGTGCCACCCAACATGTCGTACAGAAATGGCGGAGGGGCAGGATCAGGACCACCCCTTGCATCCATCCAACGAAGCGCATCCCGCAGTTCGAAACGGCCTTCCTATGCACCCGCCATGCCTCGCGTCGACGAAGTCCTCGCAACACCTCAGTCTCCACCTCGACAACACCAATACTCCAACTCCAACTCTAATTCGAACACCGCATCTGCTTCAAACAGCACCGACGAGGCTGATATCGCGCATGCATGCTGGATGGATGAAGAAGCGTAAGACAAAGATGCTCCGTCATGAATGGCACGAACACCACTTCACTCTCCGAGGAACTGAACTCCGAATGCACAAAGATGCACGCGCACTTGAAACATTGGAACACATCGACGTAGACGACTACGCCATAGCCTGCTCCTCTCTTTCCCAATCCTCCAAACTAAGCTCAGCTTTCAAAGCCATGAACATCTCTCGTGGTTCATCCGATAAAAAAGACAATAAAGTAGATGAAGCCGCTTTCGCATTCCAGTTGATACCAGCTGCTATCGAGAAGGGAGTCAGGTTGAGGAAGAGAGAAAGTGCAGCGTTGGGATTGAAGGGTGAGAGTGCGAAGACCAAGACGCATTATTTTGCGGTTCGGAGTCGTGATGAGAGAATTGATTGGATGAGAGAGTTGATGCTTGCTAAGGCGTTGAAGCAGAAGAATGAGGGGTATGAGATAAATGTCAATGGTAACATGATCTGAGGGAAGTGGAAAGAGGAGAGGAAAAGAAGGAACAGAGAATAAATAAGCGACCTCGCTTTCCGGTTTTTGACTTCCCTTTCTTGGTTTTCGTCCCTTTTCGGTTTCCTGTTTGCCGTTTTCCGGTTTTTGGCTTTTGGTTTTTTAGTTTTTTGATTTTTGATTTTCTTGATTTATTTGAGCGTGGCATTTGTGTCGTACTTTTGACCTTCCCCTCTCCTTGGGACCTTGATCAAACCTTTTAGCAGGCGGCATTTTAGGCGTTATCTGTTTTTTGTTTTTGTCCTTTTTCTTTTGTTCTTGTTTTTTTGCTTTTCCTGTTTTCTTGATGGATTTTGATGGATTTTGTGATGGTGCCTTAAGATGGAAATGCGAGATGGAAATGGAAATGGAAACAGAAACAGAAACAGAAACAGAAATGCAATATGCAGAAATTGGAAATACATACACTCCTTTTCATACCTAGCTAGGTAGACATAATGAGAATTGACCAAAAAAGGAGGACTTTTTTTGCCCCGTCAGCTCTTTTCGTTTGGTAGATCTTCATTATCGTGATTGATTGAATTGCTTGCTTGCTTGCTTGATTGCATCTGAACTTTCGATCATGTCATGTGTTAATTTGTTAGTTAGCAGCAAGGTAGGTATTTGTGTGATAGGAATGTGATGTAATGTGATATGATGTGATAAGAAAAGTAAGTGTGACTAGACCGTGCCGCACCTTCTGTTGCTTCCAACTCGCCCGCTGATTCGTTCTGGGGACTGGTTGGGTTCTTCCCTAAGCGCCGCAACTGAAGATATACTAGTAGGTAACTGTACTGCCACACCACCTACTTCTATCATACCTACCTTGCAAGGCCTTGAGAGAAGCCGTTGTTGGTACTTGATTAGTACGCATGTAACTACACACCTACGTATTCGTACCTGAGAAAGTGAATTTACACTTTCATCAAAGAAAGTGCATTTTCGAAAACTGAGTATGCACAGTATAATTTGGCCCTATCCTAATCTACACACTTTCTTCGTTTTTGAGTGGCTCCCCTTCATAGATGCTCTCTCGTACACTATAATAGTACACTTTGCGATCCCCATCTCTTCATATCTTTTCTCTTCTCTTCTGTCATATATGAAGTTCCAGAACGCCACTGAAGGGAGGAGAGGTTCATCATTACAATGTTCTCCCAATATGCTACAACACAACCTGTCTGCCATGCATGCAATAAATCCGTCCACCTTAAGGTATTAAATCTTGAATCTGTAACCTGGATTGATCTCCGCATTTTTCGCAACTACGTCCCAATCAATCGTATGCCACCAACTCTCAGCAAACGCCTTCTTTCCACCAACTCCGAAAGCTCCAACGCCGTAGTCGGGAAGGTAAACATGTTCCCACATGTTGATACAGAGGATGGGATTGATATCGATTCCACCAGGAGCCAAAGCCTTCTTATCCGACAAAGGTCCATGAGCACCAACCGTATTTACAGGCTCACTATCCTTAATCAACCTCCTCCCGAAATCCTGCACATTCTTATCATTCTGCGTATTCATATCCGTAGACTGTTTTCGAAAGTGAGCTCCGGGATAAGGACTCCCAGCCAAATACGTCGTCAGAATAGAATAACCGGTCGTTCTCCCCTTTACGAGCCATACGAATCCCGGTCCGAACATTGATTGTGCTGTTACAATCATCTCGCGTCGCAGGGTCTCGATTGAGGAGAAGGAGTTCTCGAGATCCTTTTTCAGGGCCGGTGGCATGATTGTTGGTTCAGGGGAGAGTCCTTGGAAGAAAAATGCATTGTTGTGTGCCATTGAGGCGTGGTTGAATAGGGAGGCTTGGTTGGGATCGCGTGCATTTTGCAAGAGGATGTCTTTTGGTGATTTGGATTCGTATTCTCCTCCTATTATGAGAACTGGTCAACAAATTGCTCCAGTACAATAATTTATCATGCCCTGAAGATAGCTATAGACAGCTATCCATCTTCCAGCCATCTATCTTCCCACGCTATCGCAGTACAAATATAACAACAGCAGTTTCAGACAGATATCAACATACCAGCAGTGAGAGCATTGAGCTTCTCAATCATTAAACTCTGGTATTGAGTCCAAGCCAGAGATCGAAACCCGCAGGCGAAAGGAGTCCCGGTACTCCATTCCGGAAGATAGCATCGTGCTTCAGTGGTGGAACATTATGTAGTGATCGACGCAGAGACCGCGCAATTGCTATTCGAGGGAGACGTGGCCGTAACATTTTGGAGATGTGTTGATGACCTTTAAGCCTTTAAGCTCTCTGTCAACGCGAAAATGTTTAGATGCGCGGGATTGGGGATCGGACTGACGGGGTTACTTTTAGCCGATCACGTGTTGTTCCTTGAACTTCATCCACCAGATCGTCGAAAAAGCTGCATGAGATAGGATTCAAATAACTTTTTTTGTATCATGTCTCCTGCATCAAAGCTATTGTACTTTATCTCAGCTGTCTTTGTAATTTGTACCTCAGACTTCGGCTTGGGATAAGAATTGGTGTTGAGTAACACATCGACAGCTCAGAGATCCATAAATGAGAGCACAATTACATTCTACGTAGTTACGCTTACTAGCATTGAACCTTTGGCACTAGTCTTTCAGACCTTTCAATGAAGGGAATCAATTGATATAGAAGGACGTAAAGTTCGCATGTTATCTTCACTCACACAAGATATGAGCGTGATGGAAAAGCCATTGGGCATTGTGAGGGATTGCAACGGCTTCCTATCCTCAGAATAGAATTCGTGGATGATTTCTGCACATCCAAGTATGAAGTTGATCTGAATATTTGTCCTATGAGAAGTACCTCTTGGCTATGACAGTTGGATCAGAAACCTGGTGCATGCTATATTGAGAATTTGAAAATCTGAAAGGCCTTCCCTTTGATAGCTCTTTCAAACCAAGGCGAAAAGCTCGTCCTCTAAATTAATATGTCTTAATCTCCGGAGACCATTGAACCACTTCCACCTCCCTCGATCTGGAATGGCGTGACCCATCAAAGAAAATACTTCTTTCCCTTCACGAAACTTTGGCCGAAGGACAAAGGGCAGGAGGCCTCCATGAAAGAGAACAATGGTATCCCCAGTAGCTACGGCGTGGGGGACCAAAAATTCAATTGGTTGTGTCATTATTGTCTCATCAAATCGCCTCAGTTTGACCTGGATGGGAGTGTGGTACCATCTCATTGCATCGTCTGGGAGCTCTTTCTTTTCTAGTGTATTTCTTTCTTCTCCGAGACTTATCTTCCAAGAACGAAAATGTCTCTGTGAGAAACCCCTCAAAATTAATAGTACTACCCACCTCCATGTCAGGTGTGGTATCGATTCTGCCTATCTGGGTACTTTTCAATCTAAGTTCGCCCTGCAATATTTCCGCTTCTGTTTCCATCATAGGCATATCTGTTTCCTCGTGGTATCCAAGCTGGGTTTCCAATTCAAACTTTTCGGGATTTGGGTTAACAGTACCATATTCTTGACATTTCTCGTTATGAAGTCTAAATATATTGGAGACAAGCAAGGAATTATCCATAGAATAAGAAAATTTGAGAACCCAGCTTGGTTGGTTGACCTCGGGGTTGTGCACACCCATGATATTGGCAACCAGAAGGATGCTCAAGTTCCGATCCCGAAGTATGAAATATTCTGTTAATCGTTGATCAACCATCTCTGGACTAAGCTCATAGTCAATAGGAAAGCGGATGTCGTCCAATATAAGTCGTCTGTCATCAGCAATAGATCGCCCAAAGCTATAATGTTTCGAGTTGCACCCAACAGTCGGTATACCCGTCATTCGAGTATTGCGTATACTTTATCAAGAGGGTCGCTTGCCTCTAAGTTCTTTGCTATACGGAAAGTCTCGAAAATTTCCAGCGGGACCCGCGAGGTAGTGAGACCACAACCCAAATGAGACTGATATGATATGTTCCAGTTGTGGACAAAAACTTGAAAATGCCGGGAAGTTTGTAAGAGGGTTCCACATGCCGAAGCCTTTGAAGCGGCTTGTAGAGCACTTGGCTGTCGATCGAGTATTCCTCGCAGCAAAAAAAGAACTTCTTTGCAGCATAAGATTCTTGCTGTACCCAAACTCGACTGAAATATTCGTTTTGGAAGAATACCCGAATGCATTGTATTTCAGAATCTCCATCTCTATCATCCGAGGATTTGGGCTTGGTTCTAGAACTAGACTCGAGATTGTGTCTTTCGCATAGGCCAAAAACCCGAAAACACCAGAGGATATATTCTTGGTCTGCACACAGCCATGCATTTACTTGAATGGCCTTCTGGTATATGGTCATCATATTCCGAACTTGTATGGTATGGCCTTTTCTCCATTGTCGTTCTGATTTGTACAAAGGGCGTCGGCCCAAAGATAGCGGCTCTTAGCAGAACCTCGTGAGTGTAGCAGTGCTTCGTACAAATTATGCATAATTTCCACTTCTTGGCCATTGATGCAGACTGCTTTGTCTGAAGTGCGGGAGCCCCATACATAAGACAACGCTTCGTATTGAACATGCGAGACCTCGTCACCATCATGAACAGCGATACCATCGGAAATAATGAGGTCGGCAATAAGCAGATCACACGATAATGATTCCTCAAAGGCTCCAGGATGTAGACGCAGAATTCTTGTCTGCCATGAGCGGAGCGGTTTATATAGCTCTGTGCATCTTAGCCTCGTGGGTAACTCCATTGCAGTACTTAGTGGAGCAATCGCGATTTGAGTAGCAAAAATGACGACGAATAGGGTTAGGTTGAAATCACGAGTAACACAAATTTATGGAATGAATTCACGTACTAGAGAGAGTTGATTTTGTTGCGTTCGTGATGGTAGCTGAGGTTGTTCGTTGTTCATGCATGATCACTTGACTTACAGTAAATTTGGACGAATCAGTTCACCAATCTGAAAGAGCCTTGCATGTTGACAGAGTACATGATGATACAACTTTCCTCGAAGCTTTTTGATATAGAAAATGCCTGGAAGCTATATAACAGCATGTAGTATCTTATGATGGAAACTATTACTAGGGCGTGATTTACTAGTAAGCGTGAGACTGATTATCATTTGTCATTAGCCCACTACCAATTCCGCATAGTAATTGACGTCGATGACGACGTCATACACTTCTAGGTAACTGGTGATAATGACAATAGAATAATTCCCCGCTGTGGGGTAAATACTGAAAATCATCGTTCTCCCTTCATCTTACTACTCAATAAAAAAACAAACTACCACCAAGTCTTCGATTTCCCCTCCTCCAAAAACAAACTAATAACTTAATCACGATGTCAACAGGTGTAGGAATGAACGAGTGCTGCCTCAGCGGAAAAGTACACGAAGGAACACCCACAGGGAAAATTGAAACGATCGATAATCTATCAACATACGTCTCAGCTCCTAAAGATGAATCGAAATCAAAGAGCATTGTCTTCCTTCCTGATATCTTCGGTTGGGAGTTTAAGAATCTTAGATTGTTAGCTGATAATTATGCGAAAGCTGGTTTCTATTGTTATATTCCTGGTATGATTTTGCTTTTGCTATCCAAATTTTCTTCTAGGAAAGAGTGCTTGCTGATGAGTTATGCGAATATAGATATTCATCAAGGTGATAGTCTTCCGATTGAATTCCTTCAGTCGGTTGAACCGCCGCTCAAGGAGAGGGAAAAACTTACCCTTGTGGATAAAACTAAAGCTACTGCAACTGGTTCGTATCCTTAAGTAAACTCTTATCGTTTTAGTAGGTCTTTTTTTTGCAAAAAATATCTAATTAACGCTTGGTTCTGTAATAGTGGGCACGACTCTTCCTCCTTGGCTCGTCAAGCATAGAGAAGCAGTCACAAAGCCATTAATTGACTCCTTCATCAACACAATCCGCAAAGATCCAGGAACCGGAAAAGTAGGCGCCATCGGTACGTAATTTCTCTCTTCCAACAGGTTCTAACTCTTCAAAGCACAATAGTATATACTGATACGAAAATAGGATTCTGTTGGGGAGGTCGATACGCAATCTTAGCAGCACATGGTCTCGTCGATGCGGCATATGCATGTCATCCATCCTTAATATCCTTCCCGGATGACTTCGAACATATTTCTAAGCCGTTGAGTTTGGCTGTTGGAACGAAGGATAGTCTTTTGGATAATGATACTGTGGGCAAGATTCAGGATTTGATAGCTAAGAAGGTTGATGTTCCGCATGAGTTGAGGATTTACGAGGATCAGGTTCATGGTTTTGCTTTGAGAAGTGGTAAGTTGAACTTTTTCTTTTCAGAATAGAAATCTTCTTGTTCATCTTAGAGTTTCATCTTCAGCGTTCTTGGATGGTGTTTGGGAAATCTTTGTATTATTTTGCAATAATTACTGATAAGTGATCTTTAAATAGATTGGAGTTCTGAGAAGGATCGGAAGGCTATGGATGAGAGTGAGAATCAAGGGATTGAATGGTTTAATACTTATCTTGCTTGAGCTTGGTATTTAGGTTTGGAATTTTAGGATGAAATTGCTACAAAAGTCAGTTTAAAGTTATGGAGCATATTCAATCGAAAAGTTAGCTTAAAGATCCAGTCTTTTCATAGATATCTATTGCCGAGCTTTCCAGATATTCGATACGATAGCTTAGTAGGTACATCATAAGGTTAACATGAAAGTGTTGTAAGTGTCTCAAGGTCGAGCCAGTTACTCAAACCAAAAATAAAAAAACTGGAGTAAAATTAGCGATCGCTTAATGAACTATCCCCTCGAGCAAGCCATGGATGGTATATACCATTCTTCTTTTTATCAATGCTGATACAACATCCGATGTATTACCAAAAACTTAAATTCTTAGGCAACTTTTATCTAGTACCGATATCTTAAAGCTGTGCATATTAGCTGTTTTCTTGTCCCTAGCTGATATCACTGGGTAAACTACATTTCTTCAACCTATATCGTATACCAAATTTATAATCTACTATCCTGTCAAGAGTCTTTTGTGGAATTAGTACGAGTTTTATAGGTGGTGGTTATACATGTTCTTGTTCACTACGTATATCGCGAGCTCTAATGTCAACTGTTCTTCGGTCTTTTTTACAGATAAAAGTAAAAGTTTTGCGTGGTGTGATGTAGAGCGAAGAGTTCTGACAAATCTCTGAATCTATCAACATACTCATGTAAAGAAGGGATATATTTGACATTAGAATGAGCAGTATTCTGTGTCTTTATGCACGAATAATATGTAATTATGCTATCCTACCGCTCTCTATCATTGTATTCACACCATCTTCCCAAGTCATATACCCACCCATCTACTAAGATTCATCATACATAGCTAACTCAAACAGTACTATGAGTAGTTTCCTCAGTATGCTGAATAGCATGTTTCTCATCCACAGCAGTAGATTGAAGAGGATGCTGAGTAGGATCAAGGTCAATCTCCGCAGCAAGTTGTCTCGACTTCTCCGTAGCTGCGATTCCTCCAATAATAGCAGCGTCACCATCGAAGTGCTTGACGATTTCTTCAAGAGGCGTATTTCTGGTCTCAATAAAGAACTTCCAGACGATGAAAAGTTCGAAGGCGATCCATGCATCGTATACGATGTAATATTTCCAGTGGATATGGTTTAGAGCGATTGGGTTTACGTATTGATTGAAGAAGAGGGCAATATCAACAGCTAAAAACATGACGGTGAGACCCTACACATATGATTAGCATTATAAGTCGATGAACTTATTCTCGAAGAGCTCACCTTAGCACGGATGTTGTAAGGCAGAATTTCAGCACCGTAGCCTACGAGGAGTCCAGACCAAGCGGTGTTGTAAAAGACGTAGTAGAGGAAAATCATCACAACGACGGCATTTGCAGAGGCTTTGGATTGATCGATCGCGAACCTGGCGGAGCAAATTGTCCAGACGATAAAGACGGCCAACATACCGCCGGTAGCAACCAAGAATAACAAACGACGACCAAGACGATCAACGAAGAAGCACATGCCTGTTGCGACAATCATATTGATAATCTGGAGGACTCCGTTGATCAGAAGTTGGGTTGTTGGATTGGTGATACCAATTTGGTTTAGAACTGTGTGGATGTAGTAACTTAAGTTCAATGTGAGTATTTTTTCGGTAAAGTGATTCGGAAGATTATATTCTTACCTGACAAGACCGTTACCCGACCATTGAGAGAAGAAGCCCAGAGCTACAAGAATAATAAGACGATGTCTATTTCCTGGAGTTTTCCAGAGCTCAGTCCACGAATTACCCTCGAACTCCTTTTCAAGCAAGATGGTCTGTCTGATTTCCTGGAATTCGAGCTGAACAACCTCATCTTGTTGGTTACCACTAGCATGAGCATCGGCAAGGACCTTAAGTGCTTTCTCATTCTTTCCTTTAGAAATGAGCCATCTTGGTGATTCAGGTACGAACCAGATGAACGAGATCTGCAAGACTGAAGGGAAAGCCTGGACCAATGAAGGAGCTCTCCAAGCCCAGTTTCCATGAATCTTGAGAGTTCCGAAGGTGAGCCAGGCTGCAATGAAGGATCCTATGTACCAAGTGGTGTTGTAGATCGTGGTGTAGATTGCACGATGTTGAGGATGAACTAATTCTGTGATGAGCAGAGGAGATGCTCCATGGGCAATAGCGACTCCAAATCCGAGGAGAAAACGAGCTCCAACCAACAATCCAAAGGTAAAACCAAGCGTCTGAAGGGTGACTCCGATAAGCATGATTGTACAGCCGATCATAACACCCGTTCGTCTACCCAGAATATCGGCGACATATGGCACGAATGGAATGGCGCAAATTGATCCGACAGACATAATGCAATTGAGAAGGCCGAGTTGAGACCCACTGGGATGCTTATAGACTGTAATGCAATTAGATTTCTGAGATTTGATTTTTGTTCCGGTCTATACTTACAGTTTTGCCACACAGGAAGAGATTGGAGTCCGTTCATCATAGAACCATCATAACCATTGGTAGCAGATGTCAAGACCACAAACAAGAGACGGACATACAATCCTCTCATTCCCTTCTGCTTATACCATGTTACTCTAGGAAATTCATGGCCCGCAAGCTCGAACGTCGCCTTCGTACGTTGGAAGTCCATGATAGCAACAGAGGTACTTGAGGTCCTTGAATCGTTGCTTCTCCAAAGGATGAAGACAAATGAAAACGACGAGGGGGCATGCTCAATCTATTATATGAATTTTCTAGAACGCGTGTATCTTTTTTCTTCGGAAACACCAACCTGCATCTGCATTATCCATGCATTTATCCGGGAATCTTACCCTTTAATTGTAGCCACGACGCCTATTCAGGTCTTTCGGTCAGACGGTCCGTAATTGAATAATTGGTACGCTAAGCTTCACCGTTGCTGTCGCTTCCAGTGGCCAAGAAAGGGCCGAAAGGTACAAAAGGGTCTTTGCTTTTCTTCGAATCCACATGAAAAATCACCCCATGGCATCACCAATATTAAATCTTTATAAAATATATTTACTGGAAACGAAACATGGCATTGGGAGACTCCCGACGACGGCTGATTTTGGGAAGTGTGATCAGTGAACCATCTCATCGCTTACCGGTAAAAAAGTGTTCGTCTTTACCCCACGGGCCTACCCCAGTCGGGGTGTTAGGGTATCCCTCGGCCATACCCCAGCTTTAAACTGGCGTGACCCCGCGCACTCTGTTAGACTAGACTTATCAAAAGCCAAATCCTGACTAAAAGCCAAAATACCATGTGGAATTGAGGCTAAATGCACCCAGAGTCTTCGCCTGGATAAATGTGAAAATTATAGCCTCAAGTTCTTAGCCAGTAATAAACCCTCTTGTCCCTATCGTCTCACTTCAGCATCGTATACCAAATCTGGATCGTGTATTGGACCAATCCAGTGACTCTACTTCGGAAATGCTCGTGTGTGTTTGTTGAGGTTGCATGTTGTTGGCCGATTCCGGCGTGTATAGGGTTCGTCGCAAAACACTCGAACTCAAAAACCCCTAAATATTCAGCCTGAAGTTGTCAATTCCCATGGTACGATCCAGATCTTGGGTTGACTGATTTTGCAGTGCCTTAGACGAGATTCTTGTCAGGGGAAGAGGGAGTTTGTACTGTGATTTCCTTACTTGACTAACGATATGTTGATCTAGTAGTTGCATGTTCCAGACTTTCGGTATCTGTGATCTACGTTCGTCGTGCATATATGGCATGGAAAGGAAATCTGGACCTTGGGAACTACAGGAATTGACCGTAATGACATGAATCATTACTTAGTCTTCCTCCCCCCTCACAGTTGTTGAATTCATGCCTTTCCTTTTCGCCGAGTTTGTGGCTTTTTCAGTTCTTGCGAGACAGTCTCCTAGTCGATCTAGCTCTGTCTCGTGTCCTGAAATGAGTAGTAATTGGATTGCCATCACCGTGGGGCGTTATCGACTCGTATCTATGAATATTAAGTTAGGTCATAGCAAGAGACTATGGCCTTTGTTCTATGAATTTTGAGTAGCTGAAGTGGTTGACTTACATAAATAAATTGGTGAAGTTTGTAAATATTGTAAATTTCTCAAACGGGAAGCCCCTGGTTCCGCATTTCGCCAGAATTTGAAAAAGTCTGTAATCAGCCATATTGCTTAGTGCAGACATAGATTCCTGCAAAAAGAATTCTTGTAATGCTGGTAGCACTCGATATTACACGAGGCTAGTCAATGATCTTCCACATCATTGTTACCGCTACCGAAGAACCATGAGAAGAGGTGTACAAAGGGAAGGTTCTGATAGCGATTCTGCTAATTTCCAGTTGCGGCGGTTGCGGCGGTAAATACACGCGGAAAACCTGGTTGCATGGATCGAGTCAAGAGGTGGAGGACGGCGCCCCGGCCAAGGTCTTATTTGGTGGTTTTTAAGTTCATTGGCTTTACTCCCCTGAAATAAAAGTAGGGTTTTTAGGTCTTGTAAGTGTTATACTGAGGGTTTTGAGAATAAGAGTATGGATGCAAACTATAACAAATATTATTATCACTAACCTACTTGTTGTCACTAATTTGATCCAAACATACGCGCACTAGTGGGCACTACCATTTCTTGACACCGAGCTCACTCCTCATACTGCTCGTACTCAGTCTCCCTGGAAACTCGGTCCTCCTTCAGCTGACGGAGCATGTTAAGTTCCATCTGAGTCGGTGTTGTAAATCTGAGTCCTTCCTCTCCCTTTTCCGAGTCTTTAACTTTGACCTCAACATAGCGGCGAATTCCGAGCATCACTTAGATGTAGTGGTATCTACAGATGACGATCAATCTCTACTACGTAGTACTCGCGAACCCATCAATGGAAAAAGCACGCAAATTAAGGGACTACTCTAAAGAGTAGTATTATTAGTACTAAAATTCCGGATTCCCAAAGCGAGGCAGGCGACAATGATTCATTCTTACCCCAAAGAACAGTAAATATCCCTCAATCTCTATCTCGGTACACCAACACTTAGGAGAAGTTAATCCAGATGACGAATCTATTGTACTGAATTATCGAAGACTATAAAATATATTATTATACCATAGTGCAGTATCGGATTTATAAGTCACTAGGGTGTAAAAGACTTAGCAAATGTTGTTGCTAGCTATATCGCTGTTGTCACAGAATTGAAAAGATTATGTCTCAAATAATATAAGATCCCCAAGCCCATTGAGATGGGAAATCCAAGAGTCTGGATAGACAAAACACCCACCGGTGTCATGGATGACAAAAGCAAGAATCGCATGTAGTGCTATGAGAGTATTAATTTGGTACATCTTCTTATGTAAATACCCGAGAGTAGGTTTTGGATGGATTCACTAGCAATTGGACTTCGATTGTAAGTACCACGTCCATACATGCGGATTAATATTGTAGTAAAACTCTGAAGTTCTTGCATATAACTCAGCTTCGGTGGTACTTATACCCAAAACATCCTGCCATGTGAGATTGAACATTTTTCAGCTGGGCCTTTGAGCAAAGCAATACCTTAGTAAATACCAAGGTTCTACAAGGAAGATATATTAACTTGCAGCCCAGTTGAAGCTCCAAGATATGGCACCAGCTAAATTACTTCCAAAAAAATGTTAAGTTACTTTACTTTGGTTCAATACCTCCACTTTGTAGTATTGATAAAGCTAAGCGAGAATAAAAGGGGGGAGAATCATGCCGCCACAATAGTCAAGTTGTCCGTAAACTAACCCTGCAAATAAGGTATCCGATTCTTAATACCGATTATTACAGAAAAGAATAACTAAGCTTTGTGAAGGGGGTTTTACTTGCGGCGGCTAATCTATCTACTAGCAGCGCTTACAATTTCTAAATTTAGACATTCTCGTCACGTGTTTAGCTGAACCTCCTGATATAGCCTTGCCGTAGACGGGATATTGACCTCCATATCATGTGTAAGTGGTCAAAATGAAACTCCTATAGAAAATTTCTCATTAGTCACTACACAACATACACGGAACATTCGTTTCCAAATCCATGGCATCACTTGATCTCAAGCTGGAAGGCTTTGCAGAAGATCCCACACCACAGAACGTATCATCGCCGCCTATCTTCTCTATCCTCAAGTCGAAATTCATTCCAAAAACACGCGCCCAGAAAGTAAATAGCTGTCCGGGATCACTCCCTGGCAGCGTCTTCGTCATCTTGAGAGACTTCCTACAGCCGGAATCGACCTTATCGCTTGATTCTGTCACTCGATCTCTCGCAGACTTACTTCCGGAGAAGGGTGCATATTCAGGGGAATCCTGGGCACTTGGCGAGGTATGCTGTGAGCTTGCTGAACAGATCCCTTATAACCATCCATCTCAACTTAAGCTGGCTCGTTTGGTGGAACGCCTTGGAAAGTTGACAAAAATCACCACGACATTAACAACCAAGGCAAGGGAGCCAAACGTCTCTAAGCTCAAGATAAGAAAAACGCTGACTCGATACAGGACGAACCAGAGGTTTCCTATAGTTGGCAACGTCTCGGAGAGCTTTTGAGAGATTGGTACAGCGGTATTGCTATAATTCTTTGTTACTATTTTTGACAGCAATAAGCTCATATTTTCAATAGGTCCAGAAGAGGAAAACCCAACAGCTTGGGTCAACTACAGCGCGTTTGTGGCAAACCTCTACGAATATCGTGTTTTCGGCACCGATCCAACATATGCTATATGGACTCTACACGATGGCCTTGAAACCAAGCAAGAGAAAGGAACTATTCGTGATGCCAACGTTCTAGCTGCAGCTCAGTGGATCTTGTGGTATGGCCAGAGTCTATTTAAACAGGTCTTGTACCCAGCCGATGTCACATCGGAGGAGATGCAAGTTTGGGCTCCGGGAGAGCTTTACACTGGAAAGCCACTACTATCTCTCCAAAGGTGGCATTTCTGGAGAGATGTGTTTAAAGCCGTTGCTGGCGAGGACGGCGTTAGTGAAGAATGCAAGAATGTATCTGGCAGAGTTGCAGAGCTGATGGATTCGATTGAGAAGAATTTGCTTTTTTAGGCCTGGTCTTGGGGTATTTGGGTGCAACTAAATCTATACTTGCGTCTGGTCTTGTGCTTCTTCCTTTTATTTGATGGCGTTCTGTAGTTACTGTACAGGATAGTTACTGTACAGGACTGTTTATCCCCCGGTCTTTTTAATTTTACTGATTGACGCAATGTAAATCCTGCGAAATGTCTTGCTAGATCTGGGCGACTTCTCTGGATAACTCATGTTTTTAAGCAAACCATTTGGCTTATATAGTCTAGTTAGCTTAACTAAGGGGTGAAATCGGGAGGTTATCTGAACAACAGCACCGTATGGGTGGCAAGTAGTGTTATATTCTGTGTGTGAGAAGAGCCCACTTGTAGCGAGCAATCTATTGCTAAATATAATAGTTGGAATATAGAGTGTTAGCAATAGAGATTCAAGGCACCGACACTCTTCAGCACTTCCTGATTAGGGAATTTCCACTGCATATATATACTCTCTCTATACCTTACTTTATTCTATAATCGAGTCTCTATATTCAACAGTGACTAATTTCTGTCTTTGAGCATGAATTATGACCAACTAAGTTCAATTCCTACCAGAGTCTAAGTATTAATAAAATCCCTGTGCCGACATATAGTCTCAAGGCACTATAAAAGTTCTATTGGTGTATTGCTTGAAAACACATGCTATCCTTCATCAAAAAGGATCTACAGTTTCTGTGGAATGATCGGAATAAATGCGAGCAGCAACATATGGGTGGGCAAAATGGGAGTTATATTCTGTAAGGGGGCTACTTAAAGTAATAGACGATCACATAACTATTCCTATAATTCACTATATTCAACAACTTCATTAGCTTTAAATAAGAGGAAAAGCCAGGTGATATGAACTAGATAAGACCTCCCTTTGTATATTCAGGTTTATACACTACATAGTTCTTATTATATCAGGATTATAAGAGGTCTCACTAGTAGACTAACCCTGTGCAAGCAACTAGCCATGTCTGTGTATCTAGACACATTGGAATTTAGAGTCGAAATGCTAATGTAGATTGTTAGATGTGGAAGTTATATAAAGAGCTTAATTGATACACTATACGAGTTAATCAACAAGAAATCATTTTGGATGCCTATCTAGACTGTTAAGATAGGCTTGGGTAACGAGATTGAGTTGAGTATCTTATGTGATTTGGGTAACTTAAATTTGATGTACCATTTAACTTAGTAACCAAGTCCACAGACAAATATGGATGCTAGGAGAGCTTAATATTAAAGTAATCATGATTCACCAATTGCCTTTGATTTCTCCTGTCCGCTGTCCATACTGAGGAAACGCCTTTGTTCCATCTTCATCTTCAGAATCTTCTTCCGATTCTCGGCTCTCCGCCATCGTCAAATCCGATGCTCCTCCTATGCTGTCTCTTCGTCGCCGGTCCGAAAGAAATAGCAGGTGACGGTTCCATCGACGTAGGTACCAGCGGTCTCGCATCTCGGTTTCTCCTCTTTGAAGTTACACATTTGAGCTAAAGCATCAAGTACAGCTGCGCTCCGGTGGTGGTCAGAATGACTGGTCGAGAATCCGTTACCTTCATCAAGTGTAGCCTAATTTTCCGGCAAGTTTTGACAATGCTCTAGAACTACATCTTGCTCCTCAATTTTTGATGTCGATGTACTAAAGCCGCTGAAGAATTTGTCCTCGGCGCCATTTGAGCGATGTGCGTAAGCTAACGACGTGAGAAGATAGACATCTTCCGCATATTGTGCCTTTTCGGTCTCAGGCTCGGACCAAGGTGCTTCTCGTGCTGTCCCTGATTCTATTTGGCATGCGAGTATTACGAGGAATTACGGTGGCAGAAGAACCTCTCTGGGAGAGTTTGAGGAGTTGTGGGTTTAGTTGGAGATGAACGGGGTCCGACTGAATCGAATTGCCGCTTGGAGGGTCTAGCACGAAGTGTGATTATTTCAGTATATCGAGTCACTCGAGGTAAGTGAGTTGCCCGAGTCAAGTGAGCTACTCGAAATAAATGAATTACCTAAATCAAGTTGGGTGCCCAAGGGAAGTCAGTTACGGACCCAGATTAGATGCTTTCATCGTCTTCCTCCAGAGCCTTGTTTGAAATCTTACATTTATAGAACTTACAGTGTGATAGTCAGCCCATGGAAAACACTACACAAAGTTGCAAGCGACACAAGTAAAATACACATGTCACCACTCTTACAGTAGGTAAAGGGCGAACAACCACCAAGATTTGTAGCTCACTTCGTGTATCTGGACGGGAGAAGTTACGGTCAGTACTGGAAAGCCTACAAAAAGTGACTACTTCCTAGGTACTCAAAAAAGAAAGAAAAAAAGCCCAACTGCGCCTTCATAGTTTCACTTCCTTCAACTGAATCTCCAAGAACAGCCAACCAAAAATACAACGCATAAATGGGAATAATGCTCCTAGCCGCAGACCAAAGTCTATATTCCCGTAGGCTACTTTGTACGACTCCAACCCCCTTCAAGCACCAAAGTAGTCGTGAACAGTAACACATAGCGCTTAAATTATACGCGCCAGTGGCGCCGTAGCTTCGCAAGCGCAAACACTTCACTCAGCTGTGCCAGACGCCATCACCGAAAACGGGTTCACTATCCCGTATAAGCGATGACAAGCTGGTGGAGTACCACGTAGCCGTGGCGTCGAGGATGTCGATATCGAAAGGATGCACGTTGCTCATGGATTTTGACGTCAAAATAAATACTTGTGGCGTCTCCACATCCACTAATGCGTGAGAACTTACTGTGCCAGGCGCTTGAAGTCACATTCGAGTTTTGCGTTCTTATTGATTCGAATACCAGAGCCATAGAAATCGGAAATCAAAAAGCAGAAAGCAGAAAGTAGAAGTCAGAGAACGGAAATGTGGACAGGTACATGCGAGAGTTGTATGTAGCATTCTGCGCTCCACAAACGTACATGGACTTCTGAGCTGGCGCTTTTACTAAACCCAGTATGGAGATTTCAGCGTTTGCTGATTCGGATAACGGTATTAAACTCACAAGAATCAGAATGAAAGACTCGGAAATCAATACAGTGAAGAATAAACGACAGCTTCATGTGCCGTACTGGAGGCCACAGACTTACAAGGAAGGACTTGTTGTGCTAGCCGCTTCCACGGACACCACTTTGGAGATTTCAATCAGCTCTAATTCTAGCTCTAGGATCAGATATTGAAATTCCAGAAACCAAAAACCTATACCCAGTAGCTTCCCGCGCGCCACAAAACTTGCTAGGGCTTGCTGTGCCGGCGCTATCAAAAACGCCAAATTCCAGATTCCAGAACTCGATTTTTAGGATCGCAAAGAGTAGGATCAAAGAACTGGAAACCGAAAAAGGATGTAGAATTGCTACGTGTGACGTTCTGGGTTCCACAAAACTTCTGAAGACTTGCCGTGTTAGGCGCTTTCACTAAAACCGTTTTCCAGATTTCAATTTTTTGTGTTTCCAGAAAGTAGAAATCAGAGAATCTGGAAACTCCCCTCACCACCCACCCCCTCCTCAAGACCCAGAATCAGCTACATGTGCATCTTTTGCTCCATAATTATACAAGGGAGTGCTGTGCCAGAAGCTAGCACCAAGGTCGCAGTCCAGAATTCAATTCTCCTCAATGCGAATTTTGGTTTTTGAAAAACAGAAACCGAAAAACACACAAGAAACCTAGCTATATGTGGCGTTTTTTTACAACTCCACATATTCACAAGGAGGACTCGCCGTGCCATGCGCTGGCATCATGACCACATTCGGGATTTCAGAATTCAAATTTTGGATCAAAGAAACCCTCTGAGAGACCAAAGGACCCGGGAATCAACAGAGAATACGCGCGTCTAGATTCGGATGGAACATTATGATGTTGGGCTGTCTCTGTGCACACACCCTCGCCACTATAATCGTTTTGAATCATTGGATGCTACAATTCTTGGGTCCTCGAAGCACGAACGTAAGGCCAAAGCTTGTGACACAGCATGACTAGAGCTGATGACATCTCCATGTGTTCCCAATAAACACCCACATTAGAATAGTCTCCATGTCATGTTATTTGCTGTTCGGTCATCTTTCGCCATTCATGGTAGACCTCGTCGTGATTGAACAAACTACGGCTCAGTGCTCACCCGCCTAAGCCTAACATAAGAATCGTCGCTGTCGCCGAACGACAGCACCCCACCGATGTTGATGAAGATACTGACGTGGCCAGTAATCCGACTGAAATGCAGAGCAGGCGCCCAGTTATTGTTGATGCTTGCCGTAGCGGCTCCATTATCAAGAATTACAATCTTTAAAGCGAGAAATGCTTCAACAGAGAAGGTTCATTGGAAGGTCGTCGGGAACTTCTCGAACAAAAGCTTCTCATTCGATGCCACAGGCTTCTGGGCTTTTTGAGGGTGGCCCCGTTCAAGAGGCCGCACGTGTTATTACACGCGCGCTCTGCCAGATTCGAGTCTGGTCTTTCTCATGGTCTTTGTCATTGGACCAGACAAGATAGTAGCCACTCAGACGACATTTTCTGAGCCTCTCTCCAACATAATCAAGTTAAATTCGCGTGGCTGGGCGTCTCCCCACGTTGAAAACTAGCATCGTAAACCGCGCGGGAACTAGGAAATAGGAAAGCAGTCAACGGAAAGTAGTGATTTGATATCCAGGAACTGGAAAGGCTTATAGCGCGCGCTGAATGTATCAAGCATGGAAACTGAAAACTGGAAACTGAAAATGGGAAAATGGATAATTGAAAACAAGATGGCCGCGGTCGATGAGCTCGACTACATAATGCTGAGGAATTCCATTGATGAGACTTTGGATACTTCCCAACAATCACATCGGCATCGAGCATCCTGGAGTTGCTCACAAGATACGGAGTAAATTGTAGTAAAATTACCCCAATCTGTGTCGTTTCACACTCGAATAATTCGCAATCACACACCCGACAACCATTCTCTCGGTTCATCAGCAGACAATCCCCGTCGTCTTGTCTTGTCGAGGAAACAGTCCGACTCGCAAACAACGATTATTTCGTGCAGCTGAAGCGCCAACACTTATTGGCCACGACTGCACCGACCAAATCAGATCTCGTACCGCTGCGCTCCCAGCAACTTTGAGTCGTTCTAAGAATAGTCGGTTCTCTTCGTCCGGTGACAGGCCAATCAGCACTCGCCGTTGCTCTGTCGCTCTGCCTGCCTCTCTGCATCTGCAGTTGGAGGGCGCGAATCACCTCCAATCCAGCACCGTCACTGCATTCTCGCCGCCGTAGGAAGCTAGGAAGACGACAGGGCCAGTCACCGTGTATCGTGTTGTCAATTGTCGTCGTGCGCAGCCAATTATTGCTGTCAAGGAGGGTCGAGAGAAGGTTGCAGCCTCCACCAACTGTCAGCTAAAAGACTTCAAAGTCGTGTTCTGACAGGGATTGCGGAAGCCCAAGCCTTCGCCTGTTGCCCCGAATTTCAGAAAGCTGGCTAGGGTGCCGCCTTTACTTTCCATCCTGTAGCACCAGCCAGGCCCTACCAGAGACCCTACCCTACCCTACCCTACGTCTACCCTACCATACCCCATCCGCACCACCCTACACACCCTACACACCCCCGTCAAAATTTATTTGTTCGGTGACCTCAGGGCCTCCTCAGGTGTGTGCGCGCGCGCGCTCTCGAGAGGTGACCAGCAGTGACCAGCACACAACTCAAGTTGCTGCAGCACACTGCAGGCTTGTGCAGCCAGCTCTTGCACATCCCACCTCCTCCTCACTCCCAAGCGCCGTCATTCAACTCCTGCTCCATCATAGCACTGGCTGCTATATCGGTCAACCTGTACGCTCCTGTACGATCAGATCCTGACCGACCAGGACAAGAGGCCAGGCCTGCCGTCCGGACGCGCTGGACATCTTTCACGCCTCAGCTCCAGTCTCCGAAGCTAACTTGCTACTTGCTAGCCAGCAAAAACAATCTTTGTTCCTAGCTCACCACGTTACCGTCCGTCACCATACCTTACATTAATACCTAGCCAGGTCCGCGAGTCACCTTACCTCTGACCTCTTCTCCCCTCCACGGACTGCACCGTCGACGTCGCAGCTTGTAGGCTTCTGTTCACCAGGTCATTCTTTTCATCTCACGGACATTCGTTACCTTCCACGAGAGTCAAGATGGCTACTACAACGACCAAGCCCAAGCTTGCGCAGCTCAAGACGCCAATGACTGCGTCGTTCCCCTCTGAAATATCCAAGTCCTTCCCCTCAGAGCTGTCAGCCCTCTCCGCTCGAAGCCCTATACCTGGATTTGCCGACTTTATCAAGCAGGAAGAAGGCATCAAGACACCCATTACACCTCCAATTGCATATACGGATTTCCTTAAGTCGATGGCAAGTCCTGCTGTTGCTAGCCCGCCTCCAGGAGACAAGTCGATATCAGGAAGAACCACACCAACTTCAGCACCCTCGACAGGATCCAGTGAGCACAGCGACTGCTCATGCAATTGTGAAGCCCACAAGTCACCTAAGAGCGAAGCCCCTCCAACTCCAATGTTCGCCTACCCATCTTCTGCACCCTCTACCGCCAGGTTAGCACGGCTACGCATCCCACCCTCACCAGCACTCTCGACCACTGAATCGCCATTGAGTGCGAGTGCAACCTCAGCAGTTCGTTCACCTTTCAGCGCACGTAGCGCAAGGTCGCCTTTCGATTGGGACTTCAAGAGCAAGGGCAGATACTTCGATGCTAAATCACCGAAATCACCTAGAGCAAGCGTCCGTCAGGTCAGGGAGATAGTCACTCGGACGGTCACATATACACCACGAATGAGCCCAGCGCCAAAAGGAAAGAGGAGAAAGATCGAATAGTCGACGGAGGGAAGCGAGTAAAAAATCATAAATTCCAACTCATCAACCGAGGACATACACCAACATCTCTTTTGTCGCACACTTACTTTCACCAATTTATCTTCATATCCGAACCGCCATTTACGACTTTTACGCATTCATTCACGTTTCTTTTACGAAAATAAAGCCTTTTGATTATAGGACATGTCTTTATACATGTCCAGGGAGGAAAACGTTCATAGCGTTTTTCATATCATTGCTACGGTTGTCTTGTCTTGCTCGGCGCATCGCCTGGAGCATCGTTGGGTTAAGATGATATTCGGGCGGCAATTGCACGACCTTGAGAGAACGAGTCGGAGTATTCTGCTATTTTTCTTTCTCGGCGAAGGAGGATTGGACTGGTGGGAGGGAATTAACCTTTTTTATTTTATTCTTCTATGGGAGGAAATCTAGGGGGTTGGTTAGGTTCTTTCAAGGAAGTGGGGCGTATTTGGCGTTACATGGGATTGGAGAGGAATGAATAGGAAGGATAAGTCCTGTCTGGTGGTATCTATGAATTGGGATCGTGTGAACTGAAAGAGAGCGAGGGCGTATGAGGCAGGTGGATATTTGGATATTCGAAATACCTATTCGACCTTGCAACATTGATACCACAGAGAAGAAGCAAATATGAAATGCAAAACAAATTTTACCAATGAAACCACAGCAATTGAACTTTTGATGCTATCTGGGGTTTCCCTGTAAGTAGTTCGTCCCTTTTGCTCGACGATACATCCTAGGTCGTAGATGGTGAGAGGTCAGTTGAGTGTAAAGAGGTACAGTAGTAGTGAGCTGGTGTAAGTAGTCAACAAAGCCCAATTCGCGACCTTCTCAGTTCAATTCAATTCTCACACCGCCATATGCAAAGTCATCACAGCAGCGTGGTAGTCACAGCAAAAACACAAAAATCCCACAAAGATCCCCTCATTGTTTATTTATTTATTTGTTTATTTATTTATTTATCGATCTAGAAACCCAACAAACAGGCCGCCGGCCTTCCCCCTCGACCAAGGGAAAGGGAAGAAAAACTTGTAAGGGGTCTATACATCTATCTGCAGGTCACATCCATCGCGTCCTTGTTTTGTTTTTATCCCGTTTCGTACCTGACATATACGAAAGCACTGACACTTCTGGCATTGTACGGGAAGGGAAGTATGTATGTATGCATGTATGTATGTAACAAAAAATACAAACCAAGCCAAAAGGGAAAAAAAAACAAGGTTAGGTAATGGTAGGTTGAATAGGATAGGATAGGTTAGGATAGGATAGGATAGGATAGGTAGGTAGGTTTCAAACGAGCAAGCATAGAGCTCTTGGGTGGTCGCGGTGGGTGAATCCCTACTGGTACAGACAAACAGTAGTAGTAGTAGTAGTAGTAGTACCTTCGTACTTTCGTACATCCCGTCCTCCGCAGCAACAAAAAAATTTCTATTAAAAGAATCTTCTTTCTTGCCCTTGTTACTTACTGTACCCTCGTGCCCGACTGCGGTTTTGAGAGGGTTTTTTGAGTTTTTTGTGTGTTTTGCTTGTTTGTGGTGGCAAGTAAGTAAGTCAGTAGTATTTATTATGTCATTACGGGTCATACTACCAGGTGCTACTTCTGAGTCCTTCCTATCTATTTGGCATCGTTTGGATGTGATTCGATAATGGTTGATACGTACGAAACTTGCTTGTTCAAGATTCAAGATCCAATCTCAAAGTTGGCTGAAGATTCCTTTCTTTTTTTGGATTTTCCAGTTTCCGTTTTCTGTTTTCTGTTTTCTGTTTTTGGTTTTGATGGGTTTGGATCGTTTCATGTACTTGTTACTTGTACTACGTAACTAACTTTCTTTCTCTTCCCATTCTTCCTTGAACTTGCAGATGTTGGATGCCGGTAGTTGAGGATAATTGACAGGCATTCTTGAATACTATGCCTGCTTTTGGTTTTTGGTTTTTTTCGAAGACGAGGGATGATGATGGGTATGGTTTCATGGTTTCATGGTATGGAGGAGGAGGTGGGCAGTTGGCAGTTGGCAGGTGGCAAGTGCAGGCAAATAGACTTTAGTGATGATGATGATGGAAGAAGTTTTGGCTTGGCTAGGTAAGGTACATATTCATACTGGAAGATCTTATCTTTAAAATGGAATGTTGAAATGTTGAAATGTTGAAATGGTGTTTTTCTTGATACAGGCAGGACACAAGAAATCGAAATCCTGTAATAACATGCATGACTCCTTTCTAGATATCAAATTCAAATTGGTCTATTTTGATTCTATTACATAGAAGGAAGACCATGGTAGCTACTCCTATACTTGTAGGTACGTACAAAAAATTTACTACTCAGTCCCCGCCCTACAGAGCAGAGTACTCACTAAAACTCAAACCTCAAACCTCAAACCCTCACATCTCTCCAACCTACCTACCTACCTATCCCCCCTCTCAAAAAGCAGCAACACAAAAAACCCCCCTCATCATTCACACTACTACAGTACAGTCCTGTACAGAGCATACTTACCCGTACCCGAAATCCTGGTTCCATGCCTACTCGTACCTCCTAAGCGCCGGTGCGATCCAGCGTGTGACCCACAACACGGTACACCCTAGTTCTACTTCTACTTCTACCTACACTACCTTTCGACGAATAAATCCCGCGAGAACAAGCAGCGACAACGAATCGAAACAAATCGAGACGAAATCCTTGCGCTTACAACGGGGGATTAAAGTTGATTAAAGTTGATTAAACACAGCCAGAACATGCAGATGGAATGAACGTACAATTATCATTGGGTGATTCTGTTTTTGAAGGCTCATGGGTTGTTCATGGATGTCCTGGGTGTTTTGGAAACTCCCTGTCACCTTGCATGGTCGTTGTGCAGATGGAGAATTTTTGGGAAGCAGTGATTGGGTGGGTGGCAGTGTGGGTTAAGCGCTGGGAGTTTTTCTGGATGGGCGGGCGTGCGACTGTGCTGGGAGGGTTAGAGCATGGGGAGGGGTAATGGGCTTGGGCATGGGCATGGGATGGGGCATGGGATGGGGCATGGGATGGCAGGTTGTGAGGGGTCGCATGATTGGATGAGGGGTTGGTGCTTTGGTGTGAAATGGGCATCGGTGAGGAGGGGTTGATGAGGCTCTGTTGTTTTGCTTTCGCGTTTGCTGTTCTTCTCCGTTTTCTATTTTCTGTTTTTCTGTTTCCAGTTTCCAGTTTTCGTGTTTCAGTTTTCTGTTTTCTGTTTTCTGTTTCTAGTTTCCAGTTTCCAGTTTCTCGTGTTTCTATTTCTCTGTCTTCCTGTTTCCCGTTATTCAATTTCCCGTATTCCAGTTTTGTCCATCCAATTTCTTTCCTTTTTTTTTTTGGTTTCTCAGCTTCCTGTTTGGCCTTTTTCTATTTTTCGATTTTCCGTTTTTCGTGTTCCGTATGTTGGTAATCTGTTTTCCTGTTTCTGGGTCTCTGTTTCCTTTCCGTGTTTCTATCTTTCTGCTTTCAGTTCTCAGTCTTGCATTTCTCAGTTTTCAGTTTTACCACTTTTCTGTATTCTCTCCCCTGCATTCCATTCTATCAGTGTGCCTGCCCTGCCTGTCTTTTCGTGATACTTTCGAAGGTACGAATTATCAATTAATAATCGTTCTGTTCTGATTGGTTCTAACTTGCCTTGCCTCCACTAGGGTGAAGGGTCCCCACGTGACCACACCCTCATTATTACTTGCTCGCTTAATTGAATTCTCTCACCTCTTTAACTCTTACAGCTATATCCTTGGTAGTGGAGATTTATAATACAATAAGACAGAGGGGTGCTTAAGCAAGTATTTTAAAACTTAGTCAATAGAGAAAGAAAGCGTATTTAGCTCAGAACTTAGAGTTTTGGTATTAATTAAGCGACCTACCTAGTTAGTATAATTAGTGGAAATAAAATAAATTCTACAATGCATTCTGTATTCTGTATGAGATGTCATAAAATCTTCTATATAATTTTATAAGGTCGCTCACTGTAGCGTAGTTTCAACTAAATATAAAAGTGAAAATCTATCGCCAACTTATACCTCAATACGTGTATTAAGTATAAGTATATCTTTAGTATGGAACCGCATTCCTATTCGCATCGAAATTCAAAACATCTAGATGGGAAATTTCTAGATATGCTTTAGTAACCTTGTGTTGTCGCTTTGATTGAGGTACATTAATAGTAGGTGGACTCTTGCTCCTATCAACCAAGGAATTCTTGTAAAAAGATTAAAGCGTAACTATTAGTTAACTTGAACTACAATATGTTCAACATGCAATCATTCGTCGGAAGGAAAACTTCATGATCAAATTTGAATAAAGGGTAATATAATAGTCCTAGGCCCTATCTACTTTAGCTCCATATATCCAATTCTTCCCAGCTCTCATCACCTTGCCTCTAGAATATTACTAACTCCAACACCATACCCACCAACAAAAAACCCAAACATATCCAAACTCCCCACTTACTTACAACTGATATCTAAACCCCGGATCCGTCTTCTTGTCCCTCCCAGTTTCAATCCTCCTATTCAACCAAAAGTAAACGTATCGCATAGCTACCATAATAGCTATAGCAATAGCAGCCAAGATAAACAAGATCCTGAATCCTTTATGATAACGTGGTTTATCACTTGCTTGGAAGATGTGTGAAGCGGGGACTCCTGAGAGGTTCGTCATGGCCATGTAGAGTGCAATTGCTACGGCGCGTCGACGGGGTGTTTTTTGATTTGCGCCAAGCCAAGCTACATTTATTGGGTGCCAGGATGGAGACCTGTGGGGTTTTTGTTAGCTGACTTGGGTTAATAATATTGTCTTGGTAGGTGTCTACTTACCCGCCTGTGAAGACCAGTAGAGCATAGAAGTACCAGTTACTGCGGTCATGAGGTAATACCTACGATATGTTAGTGATATCTGTACAAGGATTCATTGATAAGCATAGAACGCATACATCAAGAGCAATCAAACCAACAAGTAACCATAAAGCAGCAAACAGTATCGGAATACTCCTAGAATTAACTCTATCACTCCACCATGCCAAAGCAAGAGTAGTAATAATGAGCAATGCACTATTCGGCATAACGAGGAGATTAGAATTGAAAGTGCCGAAACCGAACGACTTGATGATTGAAGGACTGTAAGTTCCTATCGGTGGAGAATACTCCAATCCGAAGAGAGCCATGGCACAATGTGCCCATACTTTCCAGTCTGTTAGGACGATGGCTACAATCTTCAATTGAGAGATACCAGTGTCTCGCGGATCAGTGTTGTAGGGATTGTCGCGTACGATTCGGCCAAGTAAGATTTGCGTCTCGCGAGGTGAAAATTTCGATAATGGATTGATTTTCATGAGACTATTTCCGCGAGTGATATCGCGCGGAAGAAGGAAGAGGGTACAGATTCCCACTGTCAGAGTAGCGAGCCCATCTAAAAAATCATCAGTCAAGATATCTAAATGTAAATGTTTTCATAAAAAGGTCCTTCGCTCACCAATCAAGAAAAGCCACTGCCATCCAGTCAAGTTTGCTCTGCCTCGAAGATGCAAGATACCATAAGCGATCAAGTTGTTCAGAAGATTTGCCATATAACTTCCAACGAAGAAGAACACGGTTCGTTTGCCGAGCTCTCTCTTAGTGTACCATTTTGTCAAGTACCAAAGAGTTCCTGGAATAAACCCAGACTCGCAGAGACCGAGCAGGAAGCGAGTTGCAAGAAAGCCTGATTTGTTGCTGATGAAGGCCTGGAAAGTCGCTACGAAACCCCAAGCGAGGAGTTGGCATGGTAGCCAAATGTCTGCACCAACCTAAATTATTTTGTCAGTATTATATTGAAAACTGCCTAAAATATCTATCACTATGTCGGAGCAACTTTAATTAATTCCTCAACAATGGTGTTTACCTTTTGGATAGCAATATTTGCTGGGATGGGATATCGCCAATGCAAATGCCAACAAATACAAGACTAGTACCAGTATTGACAACTTCCTGACTGATCTTGAGATCCTTCATCATATTATCCGTGAGGGCATTGCTAATATTTCCACTATGAGGATCTTCAAATTAGAAAACTAAGTCAACTAAGTATTTTGCAAAGACGGGACTTACCGATCAAGATTGAGGGTGAAAAACATGACCATAACAAGAGGGATAAGATAGAAATCGAGCCGACGAATAAGTTTCGTTTCTTCCTCTGGTGACCAAGTGTCTTCCTTGAGAGCAGCATTGAGTTCGGACTTCACAATTGGGTCACGACCATCTTCAGATGCATCCTCAGCTTTCGTAGAGACGACCGGTTTCGTTCGTATGTCCTCGCTCGACTGGGCATGGGCGTCAGGTGACATGTTGTCGTAGGAGCTTGCTTTGTCGAAGTCCTCTCATTCTGGTCTCAGGGCATGACCCAGTTAAATGGACTTGGCAACCAGTTTCTTGATTCAAAATCCCAAGTACGAAGAAACGCAATACAATTCTCATGAATCGCAATAACAATAACTACTCTCAATAGTCAATGAGTTCTTACAGTGGTGGAATAACTTTTGAGGTTGTCGTGGATTTCATCAGAAAAGCTCCGAATTGCGCCTTCACATCCTGTCAGCCAAACCTCACAAAGTGGAACGTTTCCTGCACGGCTACCACTGTACAATAGACCAACATCGAATATTTATTCCGGGATCCGATATCTCTGCAGTCAGGCACCAAACGAAAGATAAGCACGTTCTGGATTGTTTTTGAGGCTAGCTGTTGGTTCTAGGAATTGGCAGTTGTGTCCTTTCTTCCTCACCAAACTTTTCTTTTCTTTTTCTTGGATGAACCCAGAAGTCGCCATGGTCGCAGCTTATCCAGACGTTGTTCTCCCTGAGAAGCCAGCAAATCTGCCTCATCATGAGTACTCAACGCCAAGAGGAGTATCACCACTCGAAGCAGTTCCGAAAGCGGGTTTGCAGTATCCAAATTATACTCCATTTAAGCTTCCAAATTTGGTAGAGAGGAATTTTACCGATCGTGGAATCGGATCAGATGTCAACAAGGCGGCTCTTCTGGATGCAGCATCCAAGGTCATACATTTGACTCCAGAGATTGGAACTGAACTGGTCGGGTTACAACTAGCAGAATTGAGTTCCAAACAAAAGAATGAATTAGCAAGACTGGTTGCCGAACGGGGAGTAGTATTCTTTTGCGACCAAGATCTTGATGTGCATCAGCAGATCGAATTCGGAGCATATTTTGGAGACCTTCATATCCACCAAATGGCTGGCATAATTCCAGATCTGCCTTGGGTTCATCCTATCCACAAGGATGAGAACTCTGTCAATGGCCGGTCTCATCAAATCTGGCACTCAGACGTGAGCTATGAACTTCAACCTCCAGGATTGACGTTGCTAAGGATGGACACACTGCCGAAGGCGGGTCCTGATGGATATGAGACTGGAGGAGATACTATATGGGCAAGCGGTTATGGAATATATGAATGTCTGTAACTTATAATTAGGTACTGGCATGATTGGAGACTGACATCTGATAGCACTCACTCCAAAACTCCGCCAAATCCTGGAGACCCTTGAGGCAAAACACAGCGGTTTGGAGCAAGCTCAGAAGGCACTTGCAACATCAGGTTGTCTGCGACGAGATCCTATAGAAACTGTGGTAAGATAGATTCCCCAGCTCGTAAAAAGTATTGTTTCGTTAACAAAAAGCAGCATCCTGTCGTTCGCACTCATCCCGTTACTGGTTGGAAGACTTTGTTCATAAATCAGAACTTCACCAAAGAACTTATTGGCCTGGAGCCACGCCTAAGCCATGCACTCCTTGATGACTTGTATCGTACAATTGCGGAGGCATATGAATACCAGGTAAGATGGAAATGGACTAAAAATGCTGTCGCCATTTGGGACAACAGAGCAACTTTCCACACCGGAATCTATGATTATGGTAAAATGCCGCCTCGAGATAACCTTGGCCTATGACAACTAACAGTAGCACAGGAGGATATCTCCGACATGGGCTGAGGGTTGCACCTCAAGCAGAAACACCGTATTTCGACCCCAATTCAAAGTTGAGAAAGGACGACCTTGCGGAAAAGAGGGCACTGACGAAAAATGGTACAAATGGAAAGGTCTAATAAATATTTTGGCGAGTCCTCGAGGTACTGTAATAAAGATTATCGTACCCATAGAAAACAAATCATATCTAAAGTCTTGAACGCCAAAATGAGCTGTCTGCAAGCTCAAACGTGAGAATGAGTGACAACCTGGAATGAAATTCAATGACTACGTAGAGCCATCATCTAGCGTACTAACACTTAGCTCTAGTCAGGTACAGATACGACTTTGTATGCATTTGTTTGCACTCCTTTACTTTTGGTGCCTGGTAAGAGCCATCCATCATATTTGTCGTCGCACGGGCAATTCAGTCGCAAGGGGCCATTAGAAGGCATCCCGAAAAGTAGATAGGGGGCGAAGCCTTTCTCATCGTCGTATCGGAGTCCTCGTTGAAAACATATTATATTAAAGATGACTGGTTTTTCCAGCAATGGCGGAGCTTGAATCAACGGCCTTTGAGGATGAAAATGGAGAGGAGGACGAAGTCGTGATTTCTCCCAATACTTACGCCAAGACGGCCTGGCCAATGAATGGTGAGGCCTAATGGGGCCACAGAGGCGGGAGCACTGGCGGTGTTTACCCCCCTTATGAAGTAAGCGACGGCAATATCAACCTCCACTCTTCTGTACGAAAGTACAATTTTAAAGTCTTTAAGTTATCACCGCTTTTCCCATTCATCAAGAACCTGAATTATAGTAAGCCAAATGTACTCTACAAAGATTGCATCATGCCGTGTCGAAAAGGTGCAACTCGTTCCCCTGCAGTAGTAGCTTTTAGGTATGCAGTAAGAGCTCTTTACCAATTCTTCCGCTCAGGGTCTCAATGACGTTTACCCAATGCCTTCACGCCTTATACAACTGAAGCCTGGTAAACCCTCTCTTATATAAAGGAGACACCAAGTATGATAAGTAAACGGAACCAGCGTTCCACTAGTAGCAGTCACCATGGCTATCTTGTTATCTCCGCTTTTCTTAGCTGCTTCTTCTATACTTCTGCAATTTGTTCACGGACAGCTCATAGGTCCTGTTGGGCCTACAACTTCATTGTCTGAGAAGACTTATGAATGTAATGTTCTTGACTATGGGGCAGTAGCCGACAATGCAACCGATATTTCTACTTCGCTGCATTCGGCGTTTGATAATTGCGTGTTGCAAAATCCAGGGAGTAGGCTCATTGTTCCTGCCGGCAACTACCTTCTGAATCAATCTGTCGTTCTTTCAAACGGGACGAATTGGGCATTCCAGTAAGCAGTAGAAGCGACCATTTCCCTCACACTACAACTGACGAATCTCTAACTCCGTGGTTGACTATAGGTTAGATGGACTTATTACCGCTTCTTATAATGGCAATTGGACTGTTGATAGAGGTTTGATTCTCCAAGGATTTGCTGGGGTAGATGCTTTGAATGCCACTATTAACGGTGAGGGTGATAAAGAATTCTTGCTTGATACCTTGGTCATCGTCAATGGTTTGAGGCCCTATCCCATACTCAAAGTACTTTTAAATTAACAGCAACATAGCTGTTGACTTTGAATTCTATTCCGAGAATGGATTGGGTGCAATTCAAGGTCAAGGATATCTTTATAGACTGTCTGGAAAGTAGGTTTTTTATTCTCTTGCTTGAATCTGATATTTTGGGTAGTATATGCGCACTAACGGCCTCAATGTGTAGTACCCAGCGCCCAAGATTAGTTCGCTTGATTTCGCCTGTAAATTCCTCAGTTCACGATCTTCTCTTCATTGACAGCCCAAAATTCCACTTTGTCTTCGATTTTGGAATTAATATCGAGGTATACCACCTCACAATTCGGGGAGCCAACTTAGGAAGCTACGATGGAATCGATGCTATTGGGACAAATTATTGGGTCCACGATAATGAGGTATAGATCCGTCTACTTGATTTCAACCTTCTGGGATATTAGTGCTGACTGCATCAGGTTACAAATCGTGACGAGTGCGTCTCTGTGAAAAGTCCTTCAAACCATGCACTAGTTTCAGATTTAGTCTGCAATCAAGCTGGATCAGGAGTTTCTATCGGAAGTCTTAATGTCTCTGCATCAATTGCCAATATTGTAAGTCTTCAGACCAACCTCGAAGAGCAACTCACTTTACTAAGTGATCTTTAGCATGCGACGAATATATCAATAATAGCTGGTAACAACATTGCATTTATCAAAACATACCCAGGTGGTTCAGGTTATGTAACGAACATTACCTTCGAAAACTTCCGTTCTAAGGGCAGTCTATATGGAAACGACATTAATCAATACTGGCAGAATACCTTGACACCAGATACCGGGAGCGTAGCACTTTCAAATATTCTCTTCAAGAATTTTACCGGCTCGGTTGCAGATGGTGCATTACGTCCACCACTCTACTTCTTTGCGAATGACCTTACGTTCGCACGCAATGTCAGTGTTGTCGATTTCTCTCTGTGGACCGAGACTGGAACCTATGTTGTCAACAAAATTAGCAACGTCTTCACTACACCTGATTCTCCCAATGATCCCGATAATGGAATCCAAACACTAGCTGCTGATGCAACACCTGTGGCTTACACAAGTTCTATTACTGTGACTGCTAGTCCTACAGGATGGGTTTTACCTACTCTTCCAACTTGGGCTGTTGCTTCAACAGGATATGGAAGTAAGTTCATGCCGACACACTTTCTGTGTAGATGAGTTTCTGGAAATTCTTGCTAACTTACGGATTAATTTAGCTGCTGATCCTATCCCCGTATATACCCCAGCACCACTATGGAAACCTCAGGGGGACTATGATAAGCATTATTGGGGAACCTTCTAGATTCAAAGACAAAAGGCAAAAGACATCAGAACAGCATTTGCCAAAGTATAGATTCCAACCATAATATGTGTAACCATAATATTTTTAATTTTTCAACGAAAAATAAAATTGTTGCCATCTAATTCGGTGTTACTACATAACGCACGACTGCCGAAGTGTTTTTAACTTAGACGAGAATTCCTCGAAGATCTGTGTGCCGGGCAGACAGATCTCTGAAATGCTTGTTTGCGATTTATCATTTTGGCACCAGAAGCGTGTTCTAGTGGACGTGCCTTCACCGTGATCACACACACACCCTCTCTCTGAGCAGATAGTCTCTTGATCGTGTCTCTTGGATTCCGAAGTGGAACATGATATGAAATATTGAAACTCTCTAGACTTTTGGTATCAACTGAAAGGTAGTTAGGTAGTCTGATGGTTTGAATATTATCTTACACTCTGCACTAGTAGCTCTGTCTGCGCTAATGAAATCTATATTTCTATATTTCTTGTACCTTACCTACCTTAGTCATTGTTATTCCCCTCGCTTATTTTACCTACCATTTATTAATGTCTTGTTATAGCTATCCATGCATTAAAAAGCAAACACAGTCTTTTAGTATTCACTTACCGTACACAGTGCTGCAGGGCCATAGTTAGAATATGTTTACATTTGTATAAGTGTGAGTTCGTTCTAGCAGGGAAAGTAAAGGTTCAGGATAATAGTTTAGAATGTTGGGGAATGGAAACAATAAGAGAATAGACAGTGATCCTGAAATAAGCGAGCTGAGGTTAGTATAGATAATTAGATTCAAATCTAACTAGTGGTGAGCTAAGGGCGAAGTGCTGTTGTAATTGGTACTGCTCTGAAACCAATTATGCTAAATTGTAAAATGATAAGAGGCTCAAGAGGGAGCCAAGTATTAGCTATTTAAATAAATTGTAGCTCTTGATACTGTAAATAGTAATATCTATAACGTAAGTATATATAATATTCTAAGAAGTACTAATAATAGGGCTTAATACTTAACTATAGTTTCAAAGCTATTGGACCCCTAGATATTATGTCATAGCCAAGAGTTCACCTTCAAAAAAAACAAGTCAAATCTAGTACCTCCTGAATATGTCGCTCACCAATTTCATCAAAGACCCCTAGTACAACAAGAACAATTGTTATAGTTTAAGACGATGTTACATGCAGAACCCCTTTAAATGTATTTTATCTAATCACTAGTTTACTGTCGCAACAAGTAAACGATTGACAATGAAACAAGTGGTATACCCTACTATAGAACCATTTATTCCACAAGAGAACTATCTATATCTTCCTCCAAGTTGAGAGATAAGTATCTTCAGTAAGCTTAACCACATTAATTCCGATTTCCCAATTGCTAGAAATCTTCAAATGCTCCTTAGTTTTCGCTATTTATTCCTCTCTATTAACAAAGAGCGCTCTTTTCTCATAGGTGGAAAATTCCCACTTATCGAGAGGCCCACTTCGAAAAGGCGTGCTTGGAGCTTATACCAGACTGGTACACCTATACTTTTCTTGATAAAAACCATTGCATTCCTATGATATAAACGCTACTAATGTAAGATACAATACTCTCGTTCGCTTCTCTCTATATGTCGGAACCTTATGTTCTTAAATGGGGAATTATTCAATTCCATCTCCTTCCTTCTCATCACTAATATCTATCATCTACAGGAGACAATGCAAAAAGTGAAAACAACCCCAATACCAAACAATCCCCACCTTTCAAATCAAGAAAAAAAAGAGAAACAATCCCCCCTTTACTCAAAAAAAGAAGAGAAAAGAACAACAACAAAGAAAAACCCACCAACCCAGAATTCGCCCTCGACATCCTCCTCCTCCCCCCACACAGTAGAAACATCCAAGGAATCCAGCACGAAATAACAGCAGCAGCATCCTCGCACTCCCAAACCCGCGCTCAAACCTTCCTAAAAGAAATCAACGCCCCCAAAACAGCAACAGCACACGCAACTACAAATCGCTAACCCTCGATCCCAACGTCCAAATAATCTACATAGCAACACCACACTCCCATCACTTCAGTAACGCTCTCTTGAGTCTAAAAGCGGGAAAACATGTATTGCTTGAAAAGGCATTTACTGTTAATGCTGAACAGGCTAATTTTTAGTGGGGTTGCTAGGGATTGTTTTTTGATGGAGGCTATCTGGACTTTTTTTTCCTATTTTTCCTTTGGTGGAGGGGGTGTTGATGGAGGGTTGTTGGGTTGGGGGAGGTTGTTGGGAGGGGGTGGGAGGTGTTTTGAGGTGTTCTGCAGCGGGTGTTTGGGGAGGGAGAGATTGATGTTTGTGTTGAGATCGGTTTTGTTGGGAGTTGGGGGGGCTTTATTAGATTGTAATTTTTTGTTTTTCCCTTTCGTCCTTCCTTTTTCTCGTTATTGGATTGGTTTTGTTCATGAGATCATTATCCACTAATTGAATTATATGAAAAGTGGGCATTTATCCACTCACTTGGATTTTCTTATTCTTATACACCTTCCAACCGGAATCGAACAGAGAAATCCCTACAGTAGTCAGTTCAATGATCAAATACGCACCAACAAACGTCGACGAAACCGTCTCCATGATTATTTCCTTCCCAGGATCTAAAAGCCAGGGGATCGCCACCGCAAGTCTACGTATAGCAACAGCTGCAGAAAATCCAGGTGTGCGAATCCAAGGTAGCAAAGGAGAAATTCAAGTCTTTGGGCCGGCTGCGAGACCGAATTATTTTAAGATTATTAAACATGGTTCGAGTGGAGAGAAGCCGGTCGAAGAGACTTTTAATTTTGAGATTCCTGGACATGGATTGTTTTGGGAGGCGGATGAGTGTGCGAGGTGTTTGAGAGATGGGAAGTTAGAGAGTGAAGTTATGCCTTTGAGTGAAACGGTGTTGATTATGGAGATTATAGATCAGATTAGGAGGCAGAATGGGTTGACATATTCGGATGCTTTGGAAAGTTTGGATGGATAGCTTGTATAGCTGTATGTTCAGTCGCTAATAGAGGACAAAAAAAGCATAGATCCATTGGAGGAGTTAGTTGAAATATAGGTTAGTCTTATTTTTAGAGATTTGGAAGAGATAAGCTTTAAATGGTGCTGTATGTCTATTTGTACCAGTGATAGTTCCAAAATTCAAACCCGCTGCGGTCTATGTATAAGTCTATGTCTTATTCTTTTAGCAAGTTGCTTAGCTTAACTAACTTCCTTGGCTTGACTACCTTGGTTTTTGTAGATACTGTACGCTTTGAAAGGTTCATCATTAGATAATGGACAGGATTAGAGTTGAGGAATATCTGTGAGTTACTCCCAAGAGTGTATCTCGCAAAACAATTGCTACAGTAGATATCTTCTCTTGACGTTGCCAATATATGCCATGTATCACGTGCTACATGGAAGCTGGAAAGAAAAAGCGACGTGGGAGAATGCATATCCTCCATGAACATATCATTAGAGGAACAATCCGGGCTGAATTTGAGCCTCAAGATGGGTATCTCATTCTCCCCGTCATTCTCAGCCTCTACCCGTGATATTTTAAGAACTCGTAAGTTTTGTTGCATGTCTCTTCGCTCGGAGCCGCCCAGGCACCATGTGCAACCACTCACAATCTGCGCTGAGCCACCTAGTGATTTAAGCATGCCGAACTGCGTTTAATCAAACTAAGCACACCACATTCAACTTTAAAATAACGACCACTTTGCTTTTCGTAGCGTTGTCTCCTTTTCGTCCCGAACAAAAAGGCATGACTACGAAATCACTTGATCTCTACCGAGATACGTCACCAAATCATCCTGTCCGTACCTGAGTCAGGCCATGAATCGGCAATTCTAGCGAGGAAGTCTCAACTCAAAGCCCAAGCATTGGCTGCATTAGAATCTGGCCGAGCCGCCGTGGGATTGTGAGATAAGGTGGTACAGGTGGAAGAATCAAGCAAAACTCAAGACGGGGCTCCAGTTCCGGCTCCAGTTCTACGATAATGGATGAGAAGCGAGATAATACGCGCATGCCAGTAACGGGCTTACAATGGCTTGTCAAGATAATTGAAGATAATTCGCAGGCGGCTCATTCCCTTTACATGCCGTTTCAATCCGATACGATGTGCAACAAAAGCACAAAAGCATCTGGAACGTGGAGTCTTTGCGGGGTTAAAGCTTGGATGATACGGAATTCTTGTTGATGTTGTCTCGCAAGGGAGGCTCAACTCAAAAAAACTGGGTTCATTGTGCGCGTTGCACTGTGAGAGGATTAGCTGGTCGCGTGCTTTAGTCGGTTGATTTCAAAAGGTGCCATGGTTGATGGGCTGCTTTATTCTCTGAAAACATGCTCTCAAGATAATATCTAGGCTACTAATTCCTCTATATGCCGTTTCAGTCCGATACGATGTGCAACAAAGGACAACTTCACTGTCAATATGTTAGGAGACTTACAGGTATCATGCGAGGGCGGGATGTAAGCTGACAAGCGATCATACCTTGACCTAAAGATCTCGCCGTTCTGCAACCTTCTAGGTTTGCTGTTACATCCATCCTCTTCCTTCCCGAGTCGAGCCTTTCATCCAGAGACCCGTATGTGTATCGGTCATCTTTACAGCGTCCTTGATTCCATCCTCTGTATCATCTCCGACAGGCACAACTGGATCCTGCTTCTTGGTTGTTTTCTTCCCCAAAACTTCCTTTTCCTTATGTTGAACAGTCGACACAGGTATGACTTCCTGATCAAAACGAAGCACGACGACCTCGCTATTCGAATTTTCTCCAATAAGCCAGTCTTGGCAAAGAAAGCGAAGATTGTTCTCCAACCATCCACCGGTGGTCTTCCTCGATAACATAGACATGGTTCTCATCAAGGTCTAACTCTCGTAAAGTAGGACCAGATCGCTGCCTAATCTTGTAGAAATCGAGGTCTGCAAAAGAAAGACGCCTGAGAACCTTTGGACCCTCAAAATCCTCTGATGGCTTGTCTATTCCAGTTGGATCTTCAGATGGCCGATATGAAGATCGTGAAGAAATATCCCAAATGGCCAGGGCTTCAATGGGTTCATCTTCACCCCATGCGCTGCGCTAATGATTAGGAATTCGGGGTTAGTTTACTCGTTCTAGATAAACCAGGAGTAACTCAAAAAAGTTCCAGGAGCAATGACTAAATTGAACTTGCAGAAGCAAAATTCACTCTGAGATCTCAGACTTACATTTGGCTGCCAGAGATACAATGCGTAATGAGTGGCACTATGGGTACTAAAGAACCGATCTCTTGAGTTAAGCGGCATCCCCAAGAAATGAATCTTCCATTCATTCCTAGTAGCCATTAGTTCGGAATCTCTTCATCAGAGGGGAGTGGATTGACCTAAAAGAAGTAACCCATGCCCCAGATGATTCTTGAATAATTTCATAAGCTGTGGCAAAATGCCTGTATACAGTCTCATTTTCATTGAGCTGATGAAAATGATCTTCTTCGCACCATTCCACTACCAGTACTCTGCTTTTCAATCGGATGCGCCGTACAATCTTGCCAACCGGCTCAAAGCTAATGTGGTCTTGATTCCCGGTGCCAAGGTCATACAGCACATAACGCTGCAAGTCCAAAGAAGGGAAAATCAGGAGACCCTCATCGTAAGTCCAGAGTTTGTCTGGATAATGGAATGGAGCAACCTTTTCCTCAAATTGAAGATGTCTTCTCCATGGAGTCACGGGATAGTATCGTGCGTACTTTGGGACGACCAAGGACTTGGCAAGTGGAAGTCTCTCAATACTCCTAGGTCTTCCGCTCTGCAGATAGTAATATCGTGCAGCTACTCTGGCAAACAATCGCGCCCAATCGACGTCGTCATTGTGAGAGAGGTTCCGCACCTCCCTTGCTCCTGGCCAGAAGTGGATAAGGACGTGGCGCGAAAGATCAGCTTCGGTGAAAGCTGCGAGCCAATTTTTGGATATTCGGCGGCTACGAATAAGATCTGATGGGGAGAGATAGATGACAATCAAGAGGAATAAATCATTGGGTAACTCTGCGATGTCTCTCATCGTTTTTTTCTTGATGTTGTCAAAGTGAGGCGTCTGAGCGTCTCAGAACCGTTTGAACCTCGGATGTGTACCTGGCTATAGCATATTTGTCACGTGTAGATACCATCGAGACTGAGCACTTTTACTGGATCGAGTTCACACGCCTAGGAAAATGGTTTGAACTTCTTCTTTACTTCTTCTCTTCTGTTCGTTCTTTCTTTTCTTTTTTATTCTTTCATATATCACAAATAGATTTTGGCGACAAGCGAGCGCTTGAGTGACCCAGAGGTCCGAATTAATTAGGTGTTCTTATTATTAGTATTAGGTATCCTCTGATTTTCTTCCTCAGGTGACCTCTTGCCCAATTTCTTGGGCGCGTCAAAAAAGGCGTGGTCAGTCATCCAATCAACTGCAAGCTGCAGCTGTCGTTTCATCTCTCTACGCGACGAAACTTTTAAAGACGATATTGCGGCGCTTCACAACCTCTCGTCTTTACAACTCACAGGAAATGAGAGACGACACAGCCTCACCTTTCCTAGGTCTGAAAGATGCGACCTCAATTCTTCCAGTCGATCTCCCGTCTTCTACAAGCGCCGCGGCACTTCTATCTGTAGTATCGCAAGTCTATTCGAAGACACAAGGGCCGATATGAAGAGACCTAGCACACAGCTGTCACTCTCGCTGCTGCACTCTGATGCTGCAGATTCGAGTCAATGACGAAAGAATTTCGGGGAACAAAGGGAAGTCTGGCCATATGAACACCGACCGTTCTTGGACGAATATTCGAATTGTTTGTTTGGTAGGGTTTCTTTGTTTCGATTCATACTTCTTCCCAGTCATTGTCCCACGGATTCATTTCGATGCCTTCGTGATTCTTCTTCTCTTCTTCCGTCTACTTTCTTCATTAATACCTCTTATAATATCTAAGCGTTGCTGTTCTTGTAATAATTACCACTACTATCGAGAGTCTAGACGAAAACACCACCGATTATCGACAAATACATACGATGAGACGAGACCTCTTGCTCGAGCACTTCCTGCTTGGAGCTGTGTGCTTCGCCACCTCAACTACTGCACGAGCTTCGCATTCAAATAGGCTATTCCAGAGAGCATCTACTTGTGCGGATACTAGCTTTACGAAATGTAGTCAATCAGGACTACCTGCCAACTTCTGCTGTGGGCCAGATACAGTATGCATACCGCTCGCGGCCAATACCACGGTATTATGTTGTCCGACCGGAAGAGACTGCTCTTCAATAGTTCCCATTCCATGCGACATAACACAGCAGAATGCTACATTACATCCAGATAACGCCCTCAAAACTACCGCGCTCACATCGACTTTGGCGACTTGCGGTTCTGAATGTTGTCCTTTTGGGTATACATGTAATGATGGGGTCTGCGATATAAATCCAAACCAAAATTTCCCACCTCCACCTCCTAGCAGTTCAGCAAAGTCATCTTCTACTGCTGCAGCATCCACAGCCAAAAGCACAGCATCCTCTACAGCATTAACCTCCATATCGCCAACACCAACTCCTACCGCAACCTCCACCCCGCAAACGAGTGACACATCCACACTTCCGGTAGAGAAGACTTGCGACAAGTTCCCAGCAGGAGCTGTGCTGGCTGGATTCTTCCCTGGCATCGCTCTTGGGATTGGTCTCGCCTTAGCCTGGGTCTGCTTCCTTGGTGCTCGCCGCAAGAAATATCGACGCAGCGAGTCGTCCTTTGGAAATCCTAACCCCAGCCCGGCCTTGAGCAAAATATCCGAACCACAACTAATCAGAGGTGATTTTCGTACGGATTTCCTCAAAAAGCAGCCTCAAACACCCTCCTCGGTAGCTTCATCACCCATGCGTCAAGGGTCGCTTCACCGCGTCAAATCACTATTCCGAAAGTCCACAAGCTCGAATAGCACGTATCCTCCTCAGACTCCCGTCCCTCCAATTCCTCTAAATTACCAGAAGCCAAGACCAGCGCCTAGACCTGTTACACCTCCGTTACAACGCGAGCCTAGCTATGAAGACATCAACATCTTTGCGGATGGGGATACAGCGAGTGCGCTACAGAGGGCGAGACAGGAAGGAAGGGAAAGTCATCAGACGACATTCTCGGATATGATGCAGCGAAGTGGTCTTGCTGGATTACAAAAAGGTCAACGTGCGTACTCCGACAGAGATAGAAATTCACCGTATACCAGGTTAGATAGCTAACCTCTTGCTCAGCATATGTTTACAGAGGCAACTCAACCGAGCAGCAAAGTCCACCGAGCCAGAGGAACATCAGTCCGAGAGGGAAAGAAATCTGAAAGGGAGGATCTATCAAAGAGAGAGATGTTTGAACTTTGAAACTTTTGCGAAGGCGTTCTGGTACATACTTTGCAACATTCGTTGAGCTGCACAAAGGGGATATCTATTGGCATGGCGCTCGGGGCTGTTTGTGGAATTTTACAGTGCACATATGCATCAATCACTTCACAGTAAAGAATCAACATCTGATCTTGATCACAGAAAAATTTGCTTTCAAATAATCTCCATTTGTTTGGCACATATATCCTCCCGTCATAACTCTTAAGCTCATAAACCATCAATCTCCCTCTCCCTTCCATCTCCCTCCGCCCTCGCCCTCCCCCAAACAAAAAACTCTAAACCCTGAACCCCAAAACCTTCCCAATTTACGAAGGCATATGATCAAAAGGCTTCGCCAAAGTCTCCTTCATAAATGGCAGCTTGCTCACGCACCAGATCTCGGTATCAGGCTTCAATGTCTTCTTGATCTCGGTATCGAGGGTACCGGCTTTGAGAGCGATGATCTCGGGAGCTGCGTCGGGGTCGTGCGCGATTGGGGATCCGCATTCGCTGCAGAAGATGCGGTGCACGTCGTTACCGGAGGATCCCTTGCTCGAGTAGGATTTCGTGGGGCCTTTGATGGTGAGTTTTTCTTTGAGGACTACTGCTACTAGAGCTGTTTTTGGGGGGAGAGGATGTTAGTGAAGTGTTTTTTTGTTTGTTTACTTTGGTGGTGGGAGGAAGGAGGGGAAAGGGAATGTTGGAGATGTTGGAGATGTTGGAGATGTTGGGGGTGGGGTTTTGGAGGAGGAGGAATGGTAGGGGGTTTATGTACAGTAGGTTGAGCCAGATTGACGCTGGCAGTCGTCGCAGTGGTCGTAACCGGTGAGGAGAGCTGTATTGTCACTCTATCAGTAATTGAGATGATTAAAAGGAATAGACAGGAGAGAATCAGTAGAATAGCTAGCTGTTAGAATAGAAAGGAAGAGGAAGTCAAAGAAGACTTACGCGCATCCATGTCAACCGAGTAGGTGACAGCTTTACACAAACAATGACCAGTGAGAACCATGTTGGAGGCTTGGATTGTGTGATACAGAAGCAGTAAAAATAAAGTAACAGTGGTAGTAGAGAAAAAGTTAGAAGCCTTGTGTTATTGTTTTCTTTGGAGACTTTTTCTTTGATGAGAGGAGAGAAGTGCAGTACTTGAACCCTTTAAATAGTTTTTCCTTTTGACCTATCTTTCCGTTTGACTACCGGTACTAGGTAGGTACTGTATGGTCGGTACCTTGACCGTATCTTTCGGAAAAGGAGGGGGGGGGAAAGTAAAAAAAGAAGCTGATGGAGGGGTAAAAAAGAATTATGACGTTGAATATCTTTCCACATGCAGACTCAGATCAGCAACTTTTTAGTACTTGCATACTTGCAGTCTGCAGCAGCAACGTACGACGGGACGAGAGTACCGTACACCCAAACCATATTCCAAAACATTAATTCCTTCTCGGCTCTTCCATTTGATTATTGATACGGAAAGTTTCTTCTCTCATTGGTATAACTTTGATAGTGGCTCTTTGTCCTCTTGAATGGGGATACCCGTCGGTTATTCCTCTGTGAAATAATAAGAAAAAGTATTTGGAATTCGCAGGTGCGGATGCGGGGCATTTTGGGCTTGGGTGCTGAGAATTGCAAGCTTTGGTACTTGTGCATGGCCATTGGCTTGGCGTATCATTCGCAGATACTGCGGGCCTGTCTTGCGCTTTGGTGCGGAGATAGTGACAAGTGGCACAATTGCTCTGGCACCGTCACAGAATTTGGACATTACTGGTCTTGACAACCTCGTGAACCCGCAGTTTCCGGTGATCTGGCACTGGGATGTTTTGAAGGGTTATTTGGAATTCGGAGACAGGGTGTCCTTGTGGTGGTGTGTTGATGGCGCTCCCGAGCTACAGTACTGGTCTGGTAAGCGAAGTTGTGAGAGGCATCAATGTACTGCCCCGCGCTCACCGGGTACCAGCTCGGGGAGTGTAGAACTTAGCTCCGGGAGTGTCGGGAAAGCGGCTGTCGGGTTATATTCGGGGAGTGTAGGAATAAGCGAAATATTCTAGAATAGGCTTAGTATATTCGGTAAATATACTATACACAGACCTATGTAAGCAAAATTTTTCTTTTATTTATAACTTATCTTTCTATTTATTTTTTTATTTTACAAAAATATACTTATTTATCTTATATCTCTTATATATCTAATATTAGATTAAGTTTCTACTGCTATATTAAGATAGTTAAACGACCTTAAGGTAAATAGAACTAAATATATATAATGTATATATTTTATATATATTATACCTATATAAAACATAGTATTAATATAGTACTAATTAGTAACTATTTATATATTTAATATATATATTAAAATATATACAAAGAAGAATAAAGGCTAATATTAATATAGATTAAGACTAAAAATACCTCTTCTATATAATATAATACTTTAGATAATTATTTATATTATAGTAATTATAGAAGTAATAATATAGATTAAGAAGATATACCTTTATTAATATAAATTTATATAGGAATTAATAAGGTAAGACTTATAATATAGCTTTAGATATACTATATATATACTTTGTATATACATAGAAGATACTAAGTATATATAGGATAATACTATAGAGTTTAAATGTATATTATTAGTTTAAATAAGAGATTAAAGATTTTAGTTATAAAAGTTTTTAATTATTTTAATATACCTTCTTATCTAAAGACAAGTAAAGATAAAGTAGCTTATTTTATTTATTTTACTATACCTTTAATTTAAGAGTTATTAATAGTTTTGGAAGTTATAGCTACTATTATACGTTAAATGTCGAAGATATATTAGTAGTATATAGACTATATATACTTAGTATATATGATATATATACTAACACTATATAGGTTTAATTCTTTTACAATTCTAATAATATTAATTAATATAGCTTTCTTCTATTAGGGAAAGGACGAAAGGCTATTAGGAATAAAGTTTAGCACCGATACTATAAATATAGCGGTATTTATTACTGTAAATATACTTATCTATATATCCTCTGTATATACGATATATATAATAACGTTAAAATAAAAGATATTAATAACCTACGCAAAGAATTAAGTCGAAAAACTTTAAGTTTTTCTATTACTAAAAGACTAAAAGAGTATACTCTTACTTGGTACTATAGTGTATTATAAGATTAGTAAGAAGAAAGAGGTTCTTATAACTTTTCTTAAAGTATAGAGTTTATTTGTTAAGGATAAGCTCTAAAGATGTTTACAAGAAACAATGTTAGTATATACTATATATATACCGTATATATATAGAACATATACTAATAGTATATAGATCTAGATAGTTAGCTATCCCTGAAATAGTAATATCGAACTATAGTATAAAGCTATTACAATTTCAAATACAACTTATCGAGTTGATATTAACTATTTAAAAGCACTATTTAATTATAGTATCCAACTAGCCTAGGAGTATTATACATATATTAGTAAAGCAAGTGATCGGCAGAAAACATATAGTATATATAGTATCTATATATGCCTAGTATATACTAAGTATATATATAGGGTTTGATTATCTATAAGGCTCTAGTTGTATTGTTAGTACTAAGTGTAATGTCGACTTTAATATATATATTCCACTTAATATAGATAGATATCCTTATATCTGTCTTATTAGTCGTAGATCTTATATATATTATCCTCTATATCCTACTCGACTACCTATTACTATTATAGATAATGTAGTAGAAGCATTAAAGCAAGGGGATATTCTTTTACAAACTTTTTATATATACCCTATATATGCAAAGTATATGTACAGCTTACGTTTTTATAGGTTGTTTTATACTTTCTCCTTAATATACATTACTACTATAGAAGTATTAAGCTTCTTTACTTTAAGTAATCCACTAATCTTTAAATATTAAAGATAAGTTAACAGCTTTAATTCGAAAAGAACGGATTTTATAGTATTTAGCTGAAACTTCGCTTGTAGGTATATACTAAGTATATACTTACTATATGTAATACTAACACTTTATAGGAGTGTAGTATAAGTTTTTACTTAATTACTATAAAGAGACTTCTAATTAGTAGATTTATTGTATTCATTTCTTTAATAGTATCTATTTCTTAGTTATTTATATAATACAAGAATAAGCTCTATAGTTTATTTAATACAAGCATATTAAAATTAATCTTTCTTTTAAAATAGTTACAAGAAAAGTTAACCTTTTTTTAATTGTAGGATAGGATGATTTTTATAAAAGTATATATACCTAGTATATACCTAGCATATACTCTATATATATAACGCTAACACTTATACAAAAATTCTTGTTTTTAAATATATCTTTATAAATATTAAAACTATAAAAGCTTATTTTAAGATGTTTTATCTTATATTTCAAACCTATACTAATATTACACGCTAGCCTTATAAAATTACTTATATTTATAAGACTTAAAGAGGTATACAAACAATTAATTGTAATATATATAAGAAATAAGCTTGTAGTAGATATATTCTATATATATACTTAGCATATACTAAGTATATATAGAACTTAGTAAATTCCTCTACTCTATTAATTAGTCTCTTAAATAGTATAAACACCTTTAGCATATACTAGTCTTCTATATAGTATATATTAAATGTAATTTCTCTAAGAAGTTCCTAAAATATCCTCTAAAGAATATTATCTATAAGCTTCTATAGAATGTAGAAATAAAGATATAGATTGAGCGGTATATATAAACTATATACAAGCTAGATGCTAAGTTAACTTCTTAGATTAATAGTAAAAAGACTTCTTAGATTATGTTAGGCCTTGTAAAAGTAGAGTTAAAAGTATCTACTAAATACTAGATATTTATATAAAAGCATACAGACAATAGGGAGGCTAGTTATTTCTAAGATAATAACTTTATAGAAAGAAAAACAAGTCTACTAAACGTAGTATTAAAGTACATTTCTATATGCCTTATATGTGTAGAGTATATGCTAACAATATATAGACTTAAAACCTACTCTATTAATAGCTTTAGTAGTCTTTAATTCTATAAAGATACTAGTATTAATTAAACTTAGGTTAATTTAAGTAATGCTACTAGGTTTATAAAGATTTATTAAAAGAAAGGTAAGTAGTTTATAATAAGTTATTATTAATAATAATCTAATTATATATAGAAACTACTTAAAAAAAAGCAGTTACTTAACGTTAAAAGCATCTAGATATACCTTTTAATCTTAGTAATCTATATAATACACCTACTACTATATTAAGTTTAGTTCTTCGACCTTTAGCATCTACTAAGCATATACGGCTATATTAATCTCTTTATCTTCGACCTTTAGCATCTACTAAGTATATACAGCTATACTAATCTCCTTATCTTTAACCCTCTACATCTACTAAGTATATACCTAGTATATCTAGATTATTATCTCTATTAAGCTTAATCCTCTATTTATCTCTACTAGCACCTATATCTTCTTAGTATATACTTAGTATAAATACTATATATACTTATTATACCTTAAGCTTAAATAATAATACATCCTCGGTTCTTTTAAACTTAGTATATATACTATACATATACCGCTTCTATTAAACTAGCTCTAAGGTTTACAACAAAATAAAAGGTACTATAGTTAAGTTTCAATAGATACTATAGTAATTAATACTTTAATAGAGCGAGTTAATATATTACAAGAGAAAGTTAATTAAATATAAGAGAAAAAAAAACAATTGTTATTAAAAAACACAGAAAAGAAGTTAAAGTTATAATATTAAAGATTAAAGGCAAAAGTACAAGATTTAGAGAATAGTATTTAAGAGGTATATATAAGGTATATACAATTTATATTTAGTAGAGACATTATATTAATAAAAAAAAATTTATTTACTATTAAAAAAAAAGGTATATAATTATATACTAAGTATATACAAAGCCTATAGGCAATTTCTAAGCTCTTTCTTAAACGCTATTTTATATACAATATATATACTATCCTTAATTCTAGATTTTAAAATAAAAAAAGAAAAATTTAACTTATATATACTAAGTATATGCTTAGTTTATACCTTATCGGCCGGAACTAAAGGAATGTAAGCTAACTTGTAAGTTAACTTACAAGCTACTTAATATTAGCTCTATATATACTTAGGGTATACTTTAGATGCATTTACTGCCTATAGAAGTAGGCTTAGTAAAGTCTTTATACTATCGCTTTTAACGTTCTATATTTTGTTAGTATATGCTGTACATCTACAAGGCATATGCGAAGTATATATTGTACTTTAAATTAGCGACTTTAGGGTAGAAGGGGGGCTAGGAGGAGCAGCTCTACTTCTACGCTATATATAATTAGTATATATACAGTAGGTGTAATATATATACTTACCTTGCGCTTAGCGGAGGAAGATAAGGTTGGGATCGGTGCTTATATAATGTTAGAATATACTATATATATGCGGAGAATGTAGTAAATATATTTATATATAGTATTGTAGAAATTTCGAAATTTTCCGTAGTTTAGGCTGTTTTAGGGGCCGAGGTTAAAGGGGTATTAGCTCTATATATAGCTGGTATATATGTATTATTATTAACAGCAACTTAGGAGCCTAGGCTAGACTTGTTGTTGTTAATAACTATATGCTAAGTATATGCTTGTGTTAAGCGATTAACCTTCTTCTTCCTCTTACCTTTACCTAGAGGCTGCTTTATAAGTATATATATTAAAAAGATATAATAGAAATAGAGTACTAAAATAAACTTACCTCTTTGTAGAAGCGACTATTAAAGGTAGCCTGAAAGTTTGTATTAGTAGCACTAAAACATTAGCCTAGTATATGTATAGTATAGACTATATATATACGATTTACTTATATGCTGTAGTATACTTATTTAATAAACTACTAGGTAAACCGGCTTTACTATGCATTAGCTCTGTATATATATACTATATACTATGTATATACCTAGGCTCTTTGTTGTACTAGGTATTACGCTAACTACCGGAAACAACAAAGTGTTTAAGTGTACTATAAGTATTAGTACTATATATATATAGTATATACTAGATATATACTTACTTCTTGCTGGTAATCTCCTTAGCTATAGATGTGTTAGTGCAGGAGGGGTTTATCGCTATATATAGTAAGTATATACACTATATATGCTGCGCCTATACTTACTAGCTCCGGGATAAGCAGCTCGAATGTAGCGGTAGAGCTGAAAATATACTTAGTATATGCGGGGTATATAGGGGACTAATGTTCGGCTTATACTTAGTTGATCGGTTGTAACTATACTATATATTTCGTTACTATTAACTGTAATATAGCATCTGTATCTAGTGAGCATATGCGGGATATATAATATCAGTGTATATATATACTTTGTCGTTGACTATACTAAGGGTAATAGCTGGATTTAGTGGATTTGTATACTATAAGTATATGCGAAGCGTATAAGAAGAATATACTTACTGTCGATATTGTTTATAGCGTTAATAGGTGGGGCTAAGTTATTAGTATGCGCTACGTATATATATAGAGGAGAAGGATCTTATATAGTAAATATACAGTGAGTAGGAGGGACGATAACTGCTTAGTGCGGTAGAACCTAGCCCTTGTTAGTATTAGGGATTGGGCCTGTATATTGTTAGTATATGTGCTACTAGTGTATTGTATATGCTAAGTATACTATAGTAGTAGCTAAATCCCAAAGGATTAGCGGCCGCTACGACCTAGGGGTTGTCGAAAGATGCGACGTTGTAGCTTATGTCTAGTATATATATAGGTTAGATCGAGTATATAATATTTAAAACTGTAGTAATAGAGGGTATATGTAGGATATATACTTACTGTAAGTTTTAGTGATGTTGGAGGGAAGAAGAAGAGAAGCGATTGTAGGAAAAAATTTCTTAGCATATGCACTACCTATGCTTAGCGGACGACTAACCTATTCGGGCTAGGGGCCCAGCACATGTGACTTATAATTGTAGACGGTCGGACCACCTTTAGCGAATGCTGGCGGCCGCCTTCCTCCGACACTCCCGGAGCAAAGTTCTACACTCCCCGAGCTATGAACCCCGCGCTCACTTACATCGCATGCCTCACTGGGTCATTTTGGATGGAGATATTTTCATATTCCGACTTCTCAATTCCTCGATCTTCGATCCATTTGTTATTGTTCGACATAACCCCAGGGCTAGGTCCAGGCCTATTGGTTAATGTCCATGGCGGCCCATCTTAGATGTCGGACGAGTTGGTGTAGACTTGGATAGAGTAGGTCTGAGGGTAATACGTAGTACCTGATACTGCAATGAGAAAGACGGTGTAGACATGACATGCAATCCGCAAACAATGTCTCTTCCACCACGCGGGCGTACGGTGGGATCCAGACCAATCCAAGGTTTGATTGCGTGGGACAATCGTCTGTGTGCTGAGTATTAAGTGGAAGGTGATACGATAAAAAGAGCTGAGTATAGCTGTGCTCTAGCTGCAACAGCCCTTCCAGCAGGGCTCTACCTCTTGCAGATGAAATTTGAGTACGAGAGGATATTATAATCAGAAGGAAGATGATCGTGGTGATGGGGGAATGAGAGTTTTATGCTGTAAGACAGCTAAGATGTTGACTCAGTAACCTTGATGGGTAGGTATGCTCATCCGACACCGTCAACCGATATGAGAAGAGGAAGAGAAAGCTACAGCTCCATCAGTATATTCCGGACGCTTTTTAGGAAATTCGGCTTCTCCATGAACCTTCCAACCATGCTCCAAGCCTATGCAAAGAAAAGAGAAGAATTATTACAATATAGCTTCCATCGCTTATCCTATCACACCATCCAGTGCCTACTGCTTCTTCTTCGATGCTGATCTTGTAACAGCAGTCGTCTTCTCCTTCTTCGCCGCAGCCTTCTCCTCTTGCTCTTTGTCGAACTTGTTGATCTCATCAAGCTCCTTTCGCTCGGCGTACCATTGACCAGCTTGCAAAACCAAGACTCCAACCAATACTAGTGCCAAAATTGTGTTGCTAGCCGCCAGTACCTTCAAGCTATCTTCTCTGCCAATCCCCTCGACTCCAACTTCATCGCCAACCTTTCCATAAAGACCCAATGTCACGATTCTAAGACCCTTGACAATGTTGGTAAGGTATACAACAACCCCCACAACATACAGAACCAATGAGGCTCCGTCGAAGAGGAGATTGGCTTCGGAAGGCTTGAAGAGCTTGGTGAAGAAGCCCATGAAGCCAACTGAGATGGCAATATGCAGAATACGCGGAATAATGGGAGGAGAGGCATGGATGAACTTCAGGTGGGTTTCTAATTGATCATAGTATTCGGGTGGTGTCACCGCAGACGTCCACAATAGAGGATAGTCGTATGGGAAAGAGGAGAACAGCATGCCAAGGAAGAAACATGTTGCTAAAGAATTGTCAGTGATCATGCGCAATACAATGGATTGCTGGGCAATACTCACGGCCAATGATCATGAAAGTTGCAAAGGACCCTGAGCCGCCCTGGCCTTTGGGCTTGTCATAGGTCTTGAAAATGGAAACTTTGGAGGGGTCCATCTTGGTATATTACTCTGTCGTCCTCCTTTCTCCTCTTATCTTCTGCACTGACCAGATATCTTGCGCCGCAGACGAGAAATCGTGAATTTGTAGGATCGCCGGAAGAGATGGAAGCTGCGCAAATCAGGGAAGAAAGAGTAGATAATGCGAAGGAGCGCGATGATCTGATTCTCGTGAGCCTGGGTGACTTCGTGGCATCAAAAGGAAATTTGAGGCTCCAGTCGTGGTACGCACTTTGCAGAGCTCTCTCATGCGACGCTAGCTTATCTCAGCGTGAGGAGCTAGGCTTTTTCTAGAAGCCGCTATCTGCCTTGTGCAAATAATAGGAAGATGTCAGGATGTCAAGATGCCAGGACTGTTTTTTATTTTATGAATTAAGCATATAAATAAAGTGCTTCGTCAAGTCATTCCCGTCGTCTTGCTACAAGTGTATCAAGTTTTAAGGTCCTATTCTTTCCCACCATTAGCACCCCCCTATTTAGACCGTTATTTGATAAGTCCACCTCCACGCCTTAGAATGCGTTGCTCAGCCTCGGCCTCTTCTACCAAACGGTTTCTTCCAATAAGAGACGGCGCTTACACAAGGTAGATGCTATGCTGCTCAGCCTCGAAGCCTTGGCGCCATCTCTCTTTTTCATATCAAGTCCAACATCTTTCGTGTCACTTCACTTTGTTATAGATTTGTAGGACCAGCGACATACATAACACACACCAATTACACATCCTCTTGTTTCGTATCAAACATAGACTCGCTCTCCTTAACTTCCTGTTAATTCTCAGATCCATGGAGGGCGACAAAGAAGTACTAGTCAAGAAGTCCTCCCGGAGGGCACATCGCAAGTCGAGAACGGGCTGCTCAAACTGTAAGGCCCGCAAGGTCAAGGTAAGTAACCACACGCTATTCAAGTCTCGACGTCTGCATGGAGATGAGCCTTTCGACCATGGACTCTGTCAATTGCCATGCTTCTCTCCTTTACTCCGCTCATCTTGCTAATACGTTGCAGTGTGATGAGGCAAAACCTCAATGTGCCCAGTGCATCAGACATTCAATGCATTGTAGTTTTATGCCAGCACCCAATTCGACTAATGATCCTGCACCTCTGGTCTTTTCAAAGCGCTTTATACCTTCTCGTTATCAAGATCGCGTGACTGGGACTCCTGCTTCGAGCCGAAAAGCAAGTCCCCAAGCAGAATCTTCTCCAGATACTACTTCTTCCTCAACAACCTACCAAAACTTCTCTCAGTTACCGGTTGCAGATCTTGAACTTTTATATAATTTCATGACATCAACACGTCGTACTTTTGGGGATGACACAGACAGCGTCACATTTTGGGAAAAAAAGGTTGTGGAAGTTGGATTTTCCTATGAATTTGTTCTCCATCTTGTCCTTGCCTTTTCCGCCCTTCATCTGGCAGACTCTAGACCAGATCGGCAAGCAGTCTATTTTTCCCAAGCCGAACGCCATTACTATACGGCTCTCCAGGCTGTTACGGCGCTTTTATCACAAGTTAATGCCCAAAACTATCATGCTCTTTTCGTTTCATCCATGCTTATCGCCTTCTATCATTTCGGCAAAGGTCCACAGCCAGGAGATTTCCTCGCTTTCAGCGAGCATGGCGAGCCAGAGTGGCCCGTCTTATTAGGCGGGGTTCGGACAATAATTGAATCGGCCAACGACGTTCTTCCTGCGGACACTTCGGCACGTCCTGCATCTCATAATGGTAGCCCATACAGCTCACCATTGAAAGGGGAAGCTCAACCTGCTTATAAAAAGCCAATTCAGGATCTACGCCAATTCATCGAGGACAAAAGAGCCGCAAACGATCCTCACGCGAAGACCTGCCTCGAAGCTCTCGAGAGTCTGTCTAGAAACTTTGCTGCTATCTACGGTGACACCGAATATGAGGACGATGGTTATTCCCATCTGATATTTAGGTGGCTGTATTGTGCATCAGACAGCTTCTCTCGCTGTCTGCAGCAGAAACAGCCGTTGGCACTCATCATATTTGCTTATTTTACCAGCTTGATGCAGATCTATGAATCGCAATGGTTCATAAGGCCTTGGATAGGCCATATAATGACTGGTATCTGGCGCTTCCTTCCAGCAGACTATCGACCTTGGATACAGTGGCCTATAGAACAGATCAAATGGGTCTCGCCCATAGACTCGGAACTATCCATACATGTGATTGAAGCATCATAGGTCGATTTTATTTAGACTTTACGGTTCTAGATTACAGCACCAGTGTAGTAAGATATGGATTTTTTCACGGGCTGCATTACCTCTGACGAAAGTTTAAGGTTCACTTGTTTAGACTATGTGCACTTTAGGTGCCATGCCTACTCAGTCTCGAAACAAGACAATGGCACATATTCTAAGTTTCGCCATATTGCAGTTCCTCAAACCTGTCCAGCTAGCAAGTTGCAGTATTTGTGGAACTGAACATGATAGAGTACGGCATCCTCTAACATTCAGACCTATTCCGGTAAATTGCTTGGAGAGGCTACGGCATCACTATTTTGAAAGCCGAGGGAGTCATGTCGAAATCCATTGGCAGTGCGGCTCGCGGCCCTAGCATGTTGTCCTGGGAGGAATAATGAAACCGAAGACGACTAAAATATTGAAGGTGCATCAAAGAACGCTCTATGCGAAACAACGAGGCTTTTCGCACGCCTAGGATGGAGTCGATAATGAAGACGTATCTTGGAACGAAGAATGCTGGTTGGTTGTCGTTAAAGAAGCGTGCAAACTACTCTAGCATAATCAATAAAAGACAGACGACAAAACAAGATACAATACGCAATACGCAATACGTAGTACGCGATACGCAAAGCGTAGGATGCAGGAAAAGGTTGTCTTCCACATGGAAATGTGGAGCAGATTTCCTTCCGATATACGAATAAATTTTCCTAATTGGGAACGTGGAGTCTGTAAGCGAACTCCCCCTTTTCTTCGCCTTATTGCTTCTCATACTCTATCCTACATTATTGGTTTAAATGGTCCTTCATTTATTTAAGTTGCTACGCACACCTAAATTCGACTAAAACAGAACAGTCCAAGCAGAGTAGGAGGGAAAGCCTACTATTCTATAGCTTGTTCTTTCTAAGAGTCTACTACAATACTACTCGTTTACCGAGTATGGTCTATCATTCTTTTGAATAACTTGATCGAACTTGAATTTATAACAGTAACTCACTTTATGAGTGTCGTATTCGATCTATGTATTTAGTTAGCTTTGGTAACCCTATGTATTCAGTGTCGTTCGACTATTGTCAGATTAATTGTGCACAATGGCATAAGCAACATGCCTCAAAATATCACGCACGCATAATTTATCGTGTTATAGCTGTCTTAATCGAAGTGCTTACATTGACATTTTCCATCAACTTAAATATTGTCACCGTCAAAACAGTTCTCGGCTTTTCATTTTCATTGAAATCTTTTTTTTTTTTTAAATTAATTCAGATCTTAGATTACTTGATGGTTTTGCTTCTATATTGGATTCTCGTTCAGATTGTACTTTTAGGATTTGCAAAATATGCTCACCAACTTACTCAAGTTCCAATAAGTTGGGAATTTAAAGCAGAAGAAAATTATCTGAATTAAAGTAAGTCAAATCAAGTAAGCTTCGTGAGTAGGGTACGAACCATAGACCCATGTCATTGTCACCTACCAAGTTTGATAAGTTAGATAGAGCCACGTAGTAGTGTCAAATTTAACAGAAGCATCGAAGTTTCTATGGAGTGCTGTCTACCAGTTCACCAGATGAACTAAGACTTATTCCATAACAATACTCACCCCCATGCTCGCTAAACCATCTACATGTGAATGACTGCTCGCTTCTCACTACCACCACCACTTATCTGTCACCTCTGCCCACCCACCCCCCGCAAACATCTAGGCACCTCTTACTCCGCACGGAATACACTTTCGGAGCGTCGTCATCAGTAGATCATCATCAGTTTATAATATTGTAAAATATAAGGATACGGACCTAAATACGCCCGACTTACATATCGCTTACAAGTCAGCATCCGGAGTAAACTATGTCTTCGGCCGACCTCGGAACTCCGAGAAAGTGAATAGACAGGTACAAATAGTCCTGCCAGTTACCATATCTGCTCTGAAGATTCTTCTCAACGACATTCCAACCATCGAAGAAAAATTCTCTACTCAAAATAAAGTACTACAAGCTACATAGCTCGTCATCTCATTCAATTTGAACCCAACAAAACCCTCACCACAAAATATACAACTAAGCGACCAGCAAAAATGGCAGCAACAACAACAAACACCTCCTCAACCGACAAGCTCAATCAAGCCCAAAAAGTCGACATCATCGCACGAACCAACCTCCTAAAACCCAATCCCCTCCTCGACCAAGCCGTAACCAACTCAACCGCCCAAGGACTCCCAGACATCACCATCACGCCCCTACAAGGCCAATACCTCTCCATCCAAACCCAACTCATCAACGCCAAATCGGTCCTCGAGATCGGAACCCTGGGCGGCTATTCAACAATCTGGTTCGCCAGTACAGGGGCAAAGGTAACCAGTATTGAGATCAATCCCCATCATCGAGATGTAGCACTTGAGAATACCAAGAGTTTTGGGGATCAGGTCGAGATTATTCTGGGTGCTGCTTTGGATGTTTTACCTAGGTTGGAGAAGGAGGGGAGGAGGTTTGATTTTGTTTTTATTGATGCTGCTTGGGAGGAACAGGTAAGTTATTGAATATATATATATATTTATATCTCTCTCTCTTTGTTTTTCAAGCTCTTAAATCACTGTATCACTACTCGGAGAGCATGTCTTAAGGCTCTCTTACTCCTTCCCTCCTGCTCTTTGAGAAAAACATAGTACTAATTTGTTGAAGTGGGAGTATTTTCAATGGGCGGTTAAATTGGTAAGGGGAGGTGGGAAGGGAGATGTTGGTCGTAATGGTTGTATTTACATTGATAATGTTGTGAGGGAGTTGATTGAGGGTGAGGGTGAGAATGAGGGTCCTAGGGAGGTCCCTACTGAGAATTTGGTGACTAAGGTTGGAAGGCTCGAGGGCGTTAGTGCTTCCCTTATTTCTACTGTTTCTGCCCATAAGGGGCCGTCTGGGGAGGTGTTTGATGGGTTTTTGCTGGCTGTTGTTAAGGGTGTTTAGGGTTGTGTGGTACTTGGTACTGAAATCTGTCTTGGATTTCAATACGCACACCAATAACTATTTCTAAATTTAATCTTTCAATAGGTGTCATACACATACATATGCCAAGTAAAACCACTGATTAAGTTATGTATTTGCGTCTTGGACCATTTCCTATATCGATAGTAATCATCAATTCTATCCTAAGTACTATCAACGACCAAGCTGCCCTATTGATTCTAGATAATGATAACAAGATGAAAATCCTCCGTACCCCTCACACACGGCAAAGTAACACCATAGGTACACATATCACAAGTCGCACACTAATGAAATTGTAAAGTCAGTAATGGGGTCAAGTAGTATTCTTCTGAAAAACTTACAGGAGAGTAAAAGTCGCTACGGTAAGAAGCACTGGGATGGAAAAGAATAGATGTGAGTCGGAAACTGATGGAAATCTGAAAGAGAATAAAAAAAAGATTGGAGTACGTATGTGCCATTGCCTCCAATCATTACATTCATTGCATGGAACACTATGAAAAATACAATCACTCTGCAGTCAATATCCCCTACAGAATGAAAAACACCACTCCTTTATCACACATTTATCTTCTCCAAGTGCAGCAATAAAGAGTTCCTTAATCAAAGCGTCTCTCCTGAGGAGTCTTGCCTTCCCTGGCCCACTACAGATTTGAAAAGTTATTACTATTTGTTCTATATTTTCGATAATTTCGAGTCAAATCGAAAAGATGAATTTCTCTTCTATTACTTGATGCTTCACTGTAATGAATTAGGAATATTGAAGGACTAAAAACCGAAAAACATGCATACCTCTTCACCTAGTTTTCCCATATCAGGATGATAATCCCCTTGAGTAAACACCTCACCCGTAGGCTTAGCCAACAACTCACCCTTCTTAACACCCATACAGATACTCCTCAAATCCTCTCTCCACCCTATCGGGATCATTCAAATTCAAACTCCTCATTATCCTTGATCCAACCCATAAAACAAGATGAAGCCCTAATACCTTCCTTTCCCCAAAAGGCTGGCAAATAATTAAGTAGGCTGATGCGATTCGTACAGGTACATGTAGGGGAACAACCCGCACTTTTCTAGAAGCATTTGCAACGTCCATCGTTGCACTCATTGGTGCATCTGCAGTTTGAATCGGCAGATCTGATTAGCGTATTTTTAGCCTACTGGCTATTAGTGATGGAATCTTTGTTGGGTGAGAGGTATGAAGAAGAGATTATGCACAAACCTCGGTGACTTCTGCTTATTGTCTTTGCTTACCCTAAATATTCTCTGGACGGTGGTTGCCATCTAGGAAATCGAGCTCGGCGTTGGACATGGTTGATTATTCGAAGTAATGCAAAAATAGATAGATGCTAGATGCTTTTGGAAGCAGTAGAGTTGCAATCGAGACGGCTGAGGAGACGATCTAAAGATGGAGGACAGGGGAAAGAAAACAGACAATACATACGGTGTGGAGTACAATAAATAATACGTTGGAGTTAAAAGACTTCATTTTCATTTCCCGGTTGACGCGACGACGCGCGCGTACCCACGTGCACCACTTTATCAATGGCTTCACCTTGGCATGGAGATCTTTGAACTGGAAGTCTACCAATCGCGAGGGCTATTTCATTTCATCTTGGTTTTCATGTAGTACATGTTTGCTGCGGCGAATCTGTCAAACTCTCTGAATGGTCACCACTTACCTTATCCTTTCTTCAACACTGTTACTTGACGATAATGCAAGCGTTAAGTGGGTGTATAGTGTAGGTAAGTAAGTTTAGGATATCTTACCTTACCTACGTCAATGACACTTGAGTGAACTACTCAATTGAAAATAGGATTACCTGTTCACTTAAGCTGCTATTTAGACCGGAAAGTGGCTGTCATTTTAGACTCCTAGACGTAGTCCCGTGGCAGTATTTGCATTTTAAGGATGAACTTCTAATATCTATGCTAGGGGCTTTCCTATTGTTGAAGCGAATAATTTGATGCATAGTAGAACTGTATCTTCAAAGTGATGTCATATACAAGAAGCCCTTAAGACATATGATGTACTTATTACTAAAACCATACAATTTAGTTTGGTATCTTGAGCAATCGAGATAAATTAAATACATCCTTGCTATGTTACAGAAGTTGCTATTGAAAATTGAAGGTGCATGGAAATTTCAGGACGTAAATTGGTCCGGATCACCACTGACAGCCTCGAAAATCCATTAATTACATTAGTACCGTTATGCTGGTAGAGATAGACACGATAGACAGCCTCCACTATGTAGATGGAGATCGTCGTTCAGACTTCTCAGGTCAGTGGGTGTCTGCCCTCTCAAACGCGGCAACTTTGAAGCCGGAGTCTTATGGCCTGTTCCTTGATACAAGACCGCCTCCGTAAGGTACAGGGAGAATCAAGCTTTCCCGTTAACGTGGTCAAGCGGCCAGACTGTACGATGACGGAGAGTTACAAGAGTTACCAAGTTGCAGCACCTGTTGCAAGATGAAACGGAGGAAATAAGCGAGGGCCGCGGAAGTCCGTGGCTACTTGTATGGCAGAAACAATTGCACACTCTGTGGCCGACCCAGACTTTGATCGATCTACTACAAGAACAAAAGACTCCCGCGCACCAGGGGAAGAGTGTGGTATTCTGATAAGACTGATATTTAGTGGGGAGACAAAGAAGGGGGGGATCGGGGGGATAAATTGCATCCTTGGCATTTAGAACCCTGCTATCTAAACCACCACCAAAGGCACATGTACTACTTATTGAGCAGTACTGCACAGGAGGCAATAGCACCCACACCTAAACAATGTGTGCTTCGAGACCATAAAGATGCTTTGTGATATTGAAATCCAACGAATGCACATTGCACTACGAGGATTAAGGGGCTTTATAGGACGGAGAAATCGAAACGACTTTGTGCTGTGGGTGCTCGGTTGCGACTAACTAACTCGTAGCTGCATTTCCCATACAGCCGTGACAGCACGGCATCTTGTAAATACTTGCAGCATGCATTGCATACGACTCGTGGTGTACGCCTGATGAGATAAGAAATCGCGGGCGATTAGACTCAAGAGAAATAGAAGATCTGTGCTGACACACTGTGCCGTTGAACTACAATAGGAGTGTGCAATCTGCTTGTTGTACGAAAGTGGAAAGGTACCTTATGCAGCTGCCGAGCTATCGTACTAAATGAAGACGACTGGCTGCTCAACCTCCGCTACCAAGCTGGAATTTGAATTGAACCAGTGACTTCATTGAACTTACTGATATCTTCGAATGGTATCAGTAGGAAGTAAAAGCAAGACTTTGTACTAATGAATGTTTCTTCGCCAGGATGCAACTTCCGTGCCTTGCAGGGCCCTGATCCGTGGGATGTTTTAGCCCCGGAGCCAGGAGCTCTCAGAGGTTCGGTGCGGAGAGTCGGACACCTGAGGGGAAAGAGAGAAGACGATGCATGGTGCGAGTGGCTTGTTAAGATATGTATTTCGTATTCCACGGGCTTGCAAAGCTCCCCTCCTGATTTCTTGTGGTGTTGCACCTATTGAACCTGTACGAAGTACTCGCGGACGCAAGACCCTCAAGCGAACCGCTGTCGACAGGCCGCCACGCGACACGGCTCGAGAATTGCGCAAGTCATCCTCGTACTGGCAGAGGCTGAGTAGGGATTATTGGGCAATCGCGCCCTCAGCTTTCACTTCCACTTCAGCTTTTCATTTATATTGCGCGATCCAGCAGGATAGGAGGGCGGAAGGATGGCGAAGACGACGTAGCGGAGGATGATGAATACGTATGTAGACTTGACGATCCCCTTGGCCCCCTTTCTCCTACTGTAACTTTTTACATGCCGCCCTTTGCCCAATTGGTGAAGACCGAAGACACACAAAATGGAGCTGTATGCAAGGTACCCTATCAGTGCCTATGTGCACTCGGAGCGCCGTCACATACTCGAAGCACCTCTTCGCGCCCAAATCCACAGAGTACAGCGTAGATTATATCACACCGCTAGCTCTGTGCAGATTTGCTACCTGCTGACCTGCTAGGCCTCGAAAGAAGAGAGGAAACAAAACAAATGTGGTATCGTAACATCAACAGCCCATGCAGAAACCGTTAAAGGCCAATCGCCCAATGCTTGCTTTTGCCTTAGGAAGAGGCCAAGCTTGCAACGACAGGGTTACAAGGAAGAGTCCAAAATGGACGTCCAAATGACCCCTGTTTGCTGCTGCCCCCCTCCCCCCTTTACGGAGTAGACACAAGAATAAGTCGATGTTGTACCGTGCGTGAATGCTCACCTCATCCAATCCCCTGTTTCTCGAGGGGACAAGCTTCTCCAGACCATCGAGGACATCATCATTATCATTTCATACGGAGGAACCATTCTGTATCAGTACATCCGATTTCTTGTGTGCACTTTTTCTACCTTATAACTGCTGTGCAGCTTCTTGCCTGCTTCCTCATACCGTACCATACGTACTACTATCATGCTCTGGCGGAGGTGTTGATGCGCCCAGCTTGTATATATTATTATCCATCTTTCATCTTCCATCTTGCGCTGAGCCACCAGAGACGCCCAGTAGAACCTGTCTCACGAAAATCGCACCCGTCTGCCAATCTTGGTTGCGCCTGAGCTCTCAGAGGCATCTGCAGCAAACGACAACTGTAGGGGATCGAGCGGAGAGGAGGAAAGGGGTGAAAGGCGGCATTCCTCTGTCTGTTGAGATACAGAAGACCTGCGAAAACGAAGCATACCTGCACTTGGGAATCTACGAACCGGCGACCTCGAGAATCAAGCGGCAGCAAGGGAGGGTCTCTAGGATGAGCGCGTAGGGCATTGGTGTGATAGATACCTCTGACCGGAATCGGATTAAGAACAACGTTGGGCATATTGCGCAGCGAAGGTACCTTGAACATCAGCATCATTCCAAACAGCCTCAAATATACCAAGCCAGGGCAGAAGGGGGGCGACTCTGTTAAGCTGTGCCAGTCGGCGAGCGACTCCTTATAAATCGCATTAGAGTTGGCCTTCGACGGCGCACGCGAAAAACAATATTCTGACCCAGGAAAATTCAGGAACCATCGCCAATCGACTATCTATCTACACTACTTCCAAAAGCGTACCATCGTGCGTAGTCGACGCCGCATTTTTGACACTGTAGTACTACTCCGGACAGCAATTTATTCATGCTCGACAATTGGTAGCGTCCGGACGTTTCATAGCGTACCCCTGAAGCGAAATGCCTGAACCTCATCCTCACCCTCAACTACGGCAACCCTTCCACGCTGCAAATACTTCCTCCTCGTCCTCCTCTGTAATCACCGTTCAGCGCGCAGCTTCAGTCGGTCCAGGAAGATCGCAATCCAGACCCCGCGCACCAGTTTCTGCGCAGGACGTCCCCTCCAATGCCTCGGGCCAAGTGTACCCCTCCAAGCCAGTGACTTCTCCGGAATCGCGACGACGCGCGCACAGCCGATCGAATAGTACAAGTGGTGGTGTAAGGGAAGGCGTGGGGAATCTGAATCGCTGGAGTCAGTCTACGACGTCCTCGAAGGGTTCGCATTCGCATCAGAGAAGCGGCAGCTTTTCTCGGCGCATGTCAATCGGCGGCGGTGGGGGGACCTTTACTTTTGGAAACTCGGCCTCTTCTGTGGCAACTCAATCCTCTCCAAACAAATTAACAAAGCGACAAGGACCTCCAGGATCGAGCGTATTACCACCTTTGGTTACTACACCTGCCGAGCAACAGGTTGTGTATGGTTCTTCACCGCCGACAGGGACCGTCACGCCATCGACTGCTGGGATATTGTCGGCGGCACTTCGTTCTACAGTACCAGATTATTTTGGTGGGCATTGGGAAGATAGCCAGCCTCGGGATTTCAGTGTAAAGAGGTCGCCTGGTCGCCCGAGTGCTGAATCTTCATCATCAGCAGCTGCTGCTGGCCGTTCGTCAAATAGTGGACTTCCTCGGCGTCACACGGAAGGGGAGGGATCGATAACCGGTAGGGGCCACTCCAGGAATCGATCGGAAGCAGCAAAAAGTAGTGGTGGGACAGGTTCATCCCGGGACCGGAGTTCGAAACAGCCATCGCAAAAAGCCATGTTGTCCAAGGCCCTTCAGAAAGCAAATACAGCAGTGCTACTTGACAATGCTCAGAATTTTGAAGGCGCTATACAGGCGTACTCGGAAGCATGTGCTCTCTTACGGCAAGTAATGGTTCGAAGTTCGGGGGATGAAGATAAGCGGAAATTAGAGGCCATTGTGAGTGTGATAGTAACGGAAGTATATACATAAGAAGGCTAACAAATTCAGCGTACAACCTACACAAGTCGCATTAGCGAGTTAAAGAAAATTGCACCTCATCTGACGGATGAAGGGAAAGCTCTTCCTGCACGCCCCGAGAGCGGGAGCTACAAAATGGATGATCCCCAATCGCCAGCAGAGGAGGATGATGCTGTGATTGAAACTGCGACTGTCACGCGAATAGTTAATGATGATTCTTACTACTCAGGAAATACTACACAGAATCCCCGCTCTATGACGAACTCGGCTGTCCCTAGGCGAAGAGAATCCCTTCTCCCCTCAGCCTTAAATTCTGGACCATTTACGAACAATAGTTCAGAACCGTTCATTCCACGTTCTTATTCAAAATCGCCAATGCGAGACCGTGTCACGGAGACAAGTATAAATCTGTCATTACCTATGGACAGCCAATATATGCCACCACCCCTTTCGCCAGGACGTAGACCACAGGAGCCGATGACCTATGAATCTTCAAGGCCGGAGCTCTCTAGCTCACACATCTCACTACCGCCTCCCCTGCAAGGGGCCATGCAAGAGCACCTAGTAATGAATCAATGTCTTGGCTGGACACTATCGATGAGTCTGGGGATTCGACAACATCGTCTGTTCACTCACGATCATCGTCAATGGGTGTTCGGCGGAAACATATTCGTGCGCCTAGTGGCGTTACAGAAGCCGAATTTGATGCAGCTCTAGATGCAGCTGTAGAAGCAGCTTATAATGATGGGGTTGAGCTGGTTGAAAACGCTGAGACGAACAGCTATTATGACGATGATGACGAGATTGTTGCGAATGTGAGACGGAAGGTGGAGCTTGCCAAAGAGAGAGTTCGCCAGACCGAACGTGAGGCTGCCATACAAGATGCTCACGACAGAGAAAGGAAACGAATGCTCCAAAATGAGCAAACCCAGCCTAATAGGATTTATGACGATGACGACGGCAACGAATCTGAGGAAGAAGAGAGGATGCTAGAAGAAATGACCCGTGGGTACGTGATGGACGATTTCGAATTTGGTCTTCAATCGAAATCAGCATTACCCCGAGAATCAGACTCGAGTGGCTTTTCTGGCCGAACTTGGAATAGCTCAATTGGCTCAAACCCGACCACAGCAGGAACCTCATTGTCTACCGTGACTGAAGCATCGATGATTCCTCAAATTCCTCCGTCTTTGAGATCCAAGACCCCCCCCACCTTCACACCCACCCCCGGGAGAAGCTCTCCCTCCACCTCCTGGTTCAGCTCAGAGAGGGCTTGCATCACAGAGTGTGCGCAGCAGAAGATTATCTGGTCAGAATCCAAAGCAACTCAAAATTGAAACAACCGTCAAATCCTCTGAGCAAGCTGGGGCTATTGCTCCACCACCAGCGATGCCTCCACCTCGAGTTCCCAATGGTGGCCAGCCCAAGACCGCAGGACTTGTAGGACCTCGACAAGGACCCACAGCATCAAACCGACCGTCTATGCCCCAATCTGCTCGTCAAGCATCCTCCTCGTTCCCAGGACCAAGCCCGACGGAGATCGTGTCCCCTCCAACACCAACTCTAAATCAGAACTTGACTAATGATAGTGAAAACACACCTCTCCCAAGATCCGGATCTCCCGGCCGTGCTCAATCTAGGACTGATATCCGAAAGAACTTCTCGTCTTCAAGCCTGAAGAATCTCAAGAGTCGCAACTTGTCCGTCTCAAATATTGATGATGGTTCTGATCTTTCACCAAATACGCCGATGAGTTCTCAATTTGCATCAGCTCGAGAAGGCGCCGGCAGAATACCTGCCCTCCCAACTCTACCAACGCCAATAGCAGCAGCTTTCAAGGAGAAGATGAACGGTGCACCCAATGGTGGCCTCTACCTATTCAACCAAGATTTACACACTCCCGATAGCCCAGGCTCACCCAACCCCTTGAATCCCGGTGCCCCCATCCCTCTAGAGCCGTGCCCAAACGAGTTTTTGCTTAGACCTTTCTGGCTTATGCGCGCTCTGTACCAGACAATTGCCCATCCCAGAGGAGGATACCTTTCTACCAAACTATTTGTTCCTCGTGATGTATGGCGGGTGAAGGGTGTGAAAATCAAAGGCGTGGAGGACAAGATTGCAAACTGTGATTATCTGACAGCAGCTCTAATGAAGCTTGCTCAAGTAGACTCATTTGATGCGGATGCGGTTTTGGAAGAAATGCAATCCCTCGAAACAGTTCTCGAGCAAGTGCAGTCGATGTTGACAAAGAAGTTAGGAAATGAAGTGGGCGTCCAAGGTTCTGGAGGACTTTTCAAGGACGCTACCGGCGCAGACGCTGAGAGTGGCCCTACGAGTGGCCCAAAGTCCGGTAGCATGTCAAGCAAATCTTCTTCCTTCTCTTGGCGAAGACTAAGATCGAAAAATTCCGGCGTTGGGCTAGCCAATTCCTACTCCAATAAAACTGTGCCAGCCGACACGCCAAAGGAGGGTCTGACAATGAGCACACTACCAATGACTTCACTCACGACGATTCGATTTGCCAAGAGAGACGTTAGTCAAGTCCAGTTCTCTGGACCTCATGCAAACTATATGTCAGCGCTGGCTAAGCTCTTCGATGCCGCGCAAGTCATAGGTTAGTTTTATTTTATCCTTTACAATACTTGGAATATTAGCTGACAAAACATCAGATCAAATCGCTCGTCAAGTAGAAGACCCTGGCCTTCGACACGCAGATAAGACACAGGTTGGCCTCGAGCTTTGTACTCGCCACGCTGCTGAGTTTTTCGGGTTCTACATCTGCCGTTTCGTCCTGACGGATATCAGCATGCTTTTGGACAAGTTCATTAAGAGGGGAAGCGAATGGGTGCTGGTATGAAGACGTGAATGTGGTATGAATGTGAGATATGAGTTTAGATGTGGTACTTTTCTTTTATTCTTTCTTTTTTTGGATTGGATTGAACGAGCCCCGTTGCATGAGCAGCACGCATGGCGTTTTGCATTTTTGCTTCCACACTTTGTTATGGGAAGACAAGATATCACGAGGGCTAAACGGTGTTCGGCGGGGGCATATTACTTGCACTTTTTCTGCGAAAGACGAGACGGACATGATTGATACCATACCCCCCGATTATATATGTTGTTGTGGTTAGCCATACTTTTTAGGCGCCAGAGCGGTCCAGCTCACAAGGAGCTGTGTTTGCTAGCTTTTCTGTTATATATTTTGTCTCTATCCGTATATATTGACGACAGCATTGAATGTACACATTCATCGCTGATTATTATTTTTTTGGACCTGTGTTTACCACCACCCTCATCATGAGGAAGTAGCCAAGGGCCTATCTCTATAGTAAGTTCATTTACATGGGGAAGACAGGCAAAATCGGGTATATAGTTCACGGTTTCACTCTTGCAGAGAAAAATTCAGCGAAGCATATCAACCTAATTCGATTGTTTGTTATCGCTATAACTATCCGTCCTTAGAAGACTTTTCTATAACCCAATTCGCCCGTAGCATCAAATATCTACCATTTCATCATCACTGCATCTTTTCATAGGTAGCCATCAAGGAACCTGTGACATGTTAGTAAGAATCTTAATAAAGTTGTGGATAGAAAGAATTGGAGACTTACCAATGAAAGTAACTACTAATCGACTTCTAACCTGGCAAATATCCTCAGGTACAAGCCATATAGTTGCACCCATCTTTCTGGCAATGCTAATACTGAGCTTGGCATTGAGGTAGGCGTCGTCATCTGTTCTTCCAGGTGTGACCAAGTCATAATCAACATAGCTGCTCTTCATGCCGTTCAACACATCCAGTAAAAAGATTCCGCTACCAATAGATGCATCCTTGAAGGATCGGATTTGAGAGCTCTTGCCTCCCTTCCTAGACATATCGTTCGCCCATTTGACCATCTCTGCGTCAGTAATTTCACGCTTGCCCAGACGTTGCGCCAGTGCCGAAAGAGTCTCGGATATATCCTTTCGCATGAGCTGCCAGACGAGGCCGAGTGTCAAAGTCCGCTGCCCGTCTGTAATATCGGCTCCTTGAACGCCAACAAGGGAAAACCGGTTCTGCTTGCCGAGTTCAATGGCATAGTTAGTATTCTCTACGGCCTTGAATCGTGACATCTCTCCACTGGCTGGAACCTTGTTCACATGGCGCCAGTTGACCGATCCTTTTACAACCTTGTCATAGGCTTGCAATAGGATCGTGCCGTCACGCAAGTCATCGTACAAGGAGTTAACAGCAGGTTGAACATCCAGACTGTTGAGCCAGAGGGTGAATACTCTTGCTTCTCGTTCACCTTCAGCATCAAAATCGTCTACTTCGAGTTTCTCCTCTTCGGTGATGGGGTCCAAAGCGGGGTGCGTGTTAAATAGATTGGCGACAAAGGCAAGGTTCAGCTTCGGATTTCCTGCAACAAGTGATGATGGGGTCAAGAATTTTCGGCAATTAAGCTTGTCTGCATTTTGCAACACTTCCTCTGCCCTTTGCAAAAGATCACGGGTCTGTAAAGGTGCGCGGGTACAGCCGTACTCTGGAGCGATTTGAGCCAAAAGTACGGTATAGTTTTCAGCATCCTTGACATCAGACGAAAAGTTTGCGACTCTACTTTCATTAGGAGCTGTTGTGATCTTGGACGCAACAAGGGGTGTATCTCTTCTCTTACCTGCGTGGCCAGCCTGCTGCTTTCAGATGAAAGTTGACCCATCTCAAAAGGATCTGTTCCGGTGGAAGTCTCAAAAACTGCTCAAGTGTCTCGTCCTCCTCCAATAATCTGTACAATTCCGGATGAAGCTTGATATCAATCTTTCCTAAGAGACCTCGCCTAATGACCTGCCAGATCAGGCCCAAAATCAAGTGCTCCCGGACTTCGATGATGTCTCCACTACCAATGTTGACCACTGAACATCCAATACCCTTCGCAGACTCAATGACAATATTGTTGTTCTCGGTCATATGAAAAGCATTCAGGGTCTTGATCTTCTTTCCAGGTCGATTAAGCACACGTTCGTCGATGGTATCAGGTACGCTGTCATTGATCAACTTTGCTAAGACGAGACCGTCCTTGCATTCGTCAAACATCTCGAAAGTGTCTGTGGGAAATGGCAGACGTGATCCGATGTCCGGATCACCAGCCAGTACGGCATTGATGTGCCGAGTGAACTCAGTTCTCTCATCTTCGTTAATGGTGTGGGTGACGTTTGATGAAGAGCCCTGAACTTGAATGCGCCCACTGACACTCCCCTTCGAAGCGTGCCCACCAGTTTGTTGAGATACTATGCCACCGGCTGGGGCCTTCACGGGGCCGCTAGACAAGCGTTTCTGTGCTGAAGATGAGTCTCGAAGTTTTGACACGAGCTGTTATAGTCAATTAGCAACTAGATATGAAATCACTGGTAACATAGCCTTCTTAACGTACACCAAAGTAATCATCTAGCTCAACTCTCCGCGAAGAGTCCAGCTCTACCTCCTTCAATGCTTGTCGGACAACATCGTAAGGCTTTCTTTCGCTGGCCTGTGTAGCTTTGATAGCGGTCGCTTCATCGATATATCCTTTATCATCGACATCGAGTTTGCGGAAGGCATCTTGGAGACCAAAGATCTCGTCTTGTTGAAACTGAGGATATTTCCTGCGCAAAATGGAGTAAGCACAGTTTTGACAAGAGCTGAATTTTAACAGTTCTTTTGTGGATGCAAACAATGGGCCTACCTCTGCAGCTTGATGACATTCATGATGATGTTCCAGGCGGATTAACAACGTGGCGCCTTACAAGGCCTTTTAACAGCGAAGAGGGGTTGATCAGGAGGTGGTTGAAAGCAGCACAACACGATGCGCCGACGAAAATATGGCGATGGCTCTTAATGCGCGGCTTGTTCGGAGTTCAGGCGCAAGATACTGGGAAATGACGATCCTCTCCTGTGTGGGGTTAAATACAAGATGAATGAAGGTTGAGGTTCAGATTGGGTTGCTATGCACACAGGCTGGGCTGGGATAGGCGTTACTCTTGTGGTCACTCGTGGAGGTTCCTGGAAAGCGAAAGCCTGATTGAATTGACGTAGGATGGAGGGGTCGATCAGAAGGCTGACACCCCGACTCCTGCAGCGATTGATTGCAGTGATTGCAGTGATTGCACCCGAAGCGAGAAAGCTCAACTGCGCCACAACCTGCATTCGCGGCGCTTCACAGGCAACATCTCTCAACGCAAGAATCTCTTCAATCTTCCAGTTTTCCTGTCGCTACTGCCTATTGCGCCTCCCTGCCGTTTCCTTTCCTTTCCTTTTCGTTTCGTATCGTACGCCGTACCTCGTACCCATCGCTGTCCATCTCTTTCTCTCCTGGGGCTTGTCGCAATGGCTTCCACTACTGTCGAATTGGAGCATGTGCTCAAGGTCTGGGCCACTATGCGACCCAATTCTCCCATCTACAATTTCCTGCTGTCCAGTGTGGATATCATCTCGGCATCCAAAGGTGTTGTAATAGCGAGATTGACATTGTCAGACAACCATGTCAATTCTCGAGGCACTATCCACGGTGCTGTGACGGCTACACTGGTCGATTGGAGCGGTGGATTAAGCATTGCCAGCTACACCTTAGGAGAGAAGACGGGTGCCAGCGTTGACATACATGTCACTTACATTGGTACAGCGATGGTGGGCGAGACCATTGAGATCGAGGCCAAGGCAAACAAAGTAGGGCGGTCAATGGCATTCACGACTATAAGGATCAGCAAATTGGTCGAAGGAAAAGAGAACGCCATGGTCGCTACCGCATCATCTCAGTCAGTCTTTGTCTTCTTATCCTCAAGTTTATCCATGTTTCCTTTTATCTACTCCCAACCCTTTTAACGCAGGTAATCCCAAGGTCGAGTACCCTCACTATGGGGTATCTGACCATCCTTTTACCAGCAGTTTTGCAGAGTGCTGAGGTGGACGTCCAAGATCTTAACTTAATGACTGAGATGATATGGATAACTCAAATCAACGATTCGGCGGGCCGAGTAGCCTTCTTCACTCTTTCTTCCTAAGCTCCCGTATCTTGCTGGTTTGAAGAAAGTGCTGACTTATGGGGCCTCACAGTACAAAATACATTAAACAGTAATTATGCCTACGGAGTAGGGAGGTGCCAAGAGAAGTGAGGAGCATCATGGAAATGCGAGGACAAGGCAAGAGCAACAACAAAAAGGACATGTCGTTTTTAAGTCGCTATCTTCTTTGAGTTCGGTATTCCCTTGCACTATGAAAACAGGAACTCACTCGGATAGCGAAAAGGAATTGGCCTCTTCTTTCAGCTTTAGATGCTAGCCCACCCCTGATTGGTGGACTAGCAATTGATAGGCCTACACAGTAGATTAATAGAAAAATTCATACCGACCAATTTTCCAAATAATCTTCAAACACTGACGCAACATATCCTCCAGCCCAACAACCCAACAGGACCGTTCCAAATATGAGTGAAACTTGCAAGATATGTGCGCAACCTTTAGTCCTTGAGTTGGACCCTGAAGAGTGAGCCATTCCAAGATTTGAAATCCTGCAATCGCGAATTCAAAGTACTAACGTTATCTGTGTAGTTTTAATGAGGCGACATCATCTACCACGGGAGCCTCCGGTTCTGTTCCTGATGACCTAGCTTTGTCTTGTGGCTGTCACTTTCATTGGTATGAGTTTCTGTGGTTTTGCGGTGCATCGAATCACTTTTTCTACAAGTTATTTGGGCCTTCTTTTTCGCTTTTCTTTTTTATAGACTAGTCCACACAACTTAGTGGTTGGCTGCCTTGCTGGATGGGGGCCGAATTTGTCTTGCCAAGAAGTTAAGGATGTGTTATCGCAAAGGAATAAAGGCAAGGCACAGGATAGCTCAAAGTACTGAGTTGGCTTGATTGTAGAGCGGTTCTCGTAATCTCTCTCTCCGCTCATACAATCACCATTACCTTGCAGCAGGAAGAGCTCTGGTAATAGGTCTTTTGCTTGCGGAAACGAGCAAGAGCTCTTGTCAGCTAGTAAACGTTGAATACTTTCCAGTTGCAGCAGAGTTCAATTGGGACAATCAGTAAACTAGACCAACGCCCAACCCATTTTTCATAGGTCTAAAACTTTTATTGTTCTGGCAATTCAGCTTGGCTAGTTGCTGACTCTGATACCTAGGCAATGCTTGCTCGACGAATCACCCCAAGTTGCCATTTCCCTTTCTTGTCCTTCTTGCAACAACTCCATCATCTCCACAGGAGCAGGCCCTTCAGCAACGAACAATATATTACCAGCACAATCTCAACCGCAAGTTCTAACATGGTATCATAATGAGGGCGGTATTCAAGAGAATCTTGATATCCTGCCCTTAATCACTGAGGAAGCTTACCTTGACGCCAACCCTGCCGCTCGACCTGCTCGCGCTTTCATGACAATGTGCGGCGAAGGGGATGTAGGCGGCATCATCGAACTACTGAGGGCAATTGAGGAAGATCGTGATGATGAGGACATGTCACCTGCCGAACTTCTCCGCTTCCAGGACCCTCTTGATAGCAACAAAACTGGCATCCATGTTGCAATTGAGAAATCCCAACAGGAAACCGTCTGGCTTCTTCTGTGGCTGGCATCCGGACTCCCGACCGATGTCTTTCCAGTAGAAGTATCCAGCGCAGCAGAAGTCACGGGGGCCGGGAGAGGAACAGCGCAAGGGTAAGTGATCATTGAATCTTATCTCTAGAGTTCGACACGTATTTAGAGAAAGGAAGGCTAACTTAGGCCAATTCCAGACCTGATATTAGAGGTCTCCGAGACGAACAAGGACGGACAGCTGGCGATGTTGCCGGAAGCATGGGAAGCACATGGGCTTCATTGCTAAGCACGGGGGTCCTCAAGGAGTGAGATTGGGATGTAAGCAGACGTGGCAGACAGGTCAGATGGTGAATACTTGGATGCTTGGATGGTGCAAAGGACGGGCATTTGATCATTGATTTCGACGATATGGTGTTCTTACTGAGATGGAGGGAAATTCCAGAATGGAAGCGATGTACGAAAGTACATAATTACAAAGAAAACCCAAAATTGATGGGGCTCAACACCAGGATATCCCTACATTGTATCCTGCATGCGCAGCTGTCATGAAAAGGTGTAAATGTCTGTCTGTCATCCGAAGCGATGCGATGGCGTGTCAAGAGGACACTGCAACCGAGACCGAGTCGTGAAGCGATGTTCACTAAAATAATCCAGAGGCAATGAAAACTCGCAAGAAAACGTCATATTTTTATGATGCTGCGGTGTACCTAAAAGTGCTGGCCATACACAACCTGGAACGCACTCCTCGGTATTGTTCGTGCCCCGCCATGCCTACCTATAGAGACCCATCGTATCTCGTACAGATAGGTTTGGTGTAGAAGTCCGCGCGACAGTTTCCTTCCCCTTCCACAAGTCGAGTTCGTCCGATTGCCCGAACTCGTCTGTTGCGCTACAGTACAGAAATAAGCTGAGATGCTGTAACTCATCACTACTTCGGACCTCTTGTGCAGCCCCCCAGCGCCAAGTCATTCTTTACTGCGCTCTCATCGGGTGCCAGCCTCTGCCCGATTATTGCCTCTGTCTCTGGAGGCGATATTCACATCACGGTAGGTATTACAACATCAAAATACTACCTACGTAAGGTTGTTCACCTCTCTCTCCGCTCTGCCTTCTTATTCTCTACTCTCTTCCCTCTGCCCCTCCCCCCTCTCACCTCCTCGCCTTGCACGTATCGTACCCTTGTACTCTCCACCTAGCACTCTCTGGACTTCTTGTCTCTTGCGAAAGGCGTCAAAGGTGTTGTGCTCGATCCGACAAATCCGACCCCAAACATTGGCAGCACATGAAGCGCAATTCGGGACTTGCGGTGCCATTACACCCAACTCCGGGCTACCCTCCTATCCAGTCAGCCTCTCACCTCCATTAGGATCAATCGTTGCAGGTAAGCTACCCCTGCATCAAGTATCCATATTGTGCAGGGAAGAAGAAAATTGACCAAGTTCAACAGATACAAAAACAACGAAACATCCTTCCACTTACTCTCGAAACCGTATCGTATCGTACCACAACTTATCTACTGGGGCTTCTCACTTGTGTTTAGTGGGTTTTACAACACATCAAAAATATATGCTCAAAGCGCTTGCCTATTAAAATGGAACGACTAACAACACCACAGCCGCCTCCCATAAATACAAGGGAATCTTCTTCATCGTTTGAAGATGCTCCCCGCTTAGTTGGACAACTGAATGCAGACGGCATTGCGAGCCTCGACGTAGATAGGACACATCAAGCCCTCCAGACCAAACCTCCCAGGTCTTTAAAAGCTGCCCTCGACGCTGCCGCAAGGAATCGAAAAGGCAGCGCCACAGATACAACATCCGAAACTGGAAGTGAAGAGGACTATGATGCGATGACACAAGATCCTGCGACGGTAAAGCTTGGGAGCAAGGGAGGGAACCGCAATGTGGAGGGAATCAATGAGAAGAGTTATGAAGAATTAAAAGGCGAAGGCAAGCCTAGGCCAAATCTGAGCAGACTAAAGTCCATTCCCGTCACACTTAAGAAGGCTGATGAGAAAGGGAAATACGTTCTGACCGCAGACGACAAGGAATTGAGGAAAATACTTAAATCAAGTGTGGAAAGAGAAAACAACCCGGCATCAACGAAGCGTCGAAGCAAGTTTTCTGACCTTGTCTTCACGCGCCAATTTACAGCCTTTGACAGAAACAACGTTGATAGTGCAGCTTCGCCATTCCATGGCTTCTTCGTCCTGTTTTGGCTTGGCATAGCCATCATGGTGCTACGAATAGCTGCGGCCAATTGGAAGGAATTCGGCAACGTCTTAGGCACGAATGAGATCATGGGAATGATGTTTCACAGAGATGTTCTTGTGCTTGGTATTTCCGATGGAGTTTTGTGTGGAGTGACGGGCTTCGGCTACATTTTGCAAAAAATGATCTTAAAAGGATGGTTGAGTTGGAACGGTTCGGGTTGGCTCATCCAGAGCGCATGGGAGCTGTTGTATCTCTTTGCTTTCGTTGGCTGGACACTCTTCCGGTATGTGATATCCTTTCCCTATGAAACTTAAATGCGGCACATAATTTCCTCTCGAATTCTCGCAATGATTGCAGTAGTTCAAAACTTCTCAAGACTACTTGCGTTATATGTAGTCGGGCAAGAGCAAACACTTGGTCCTGGCCCTTGGGATTTTTACTCTCATTATCACCCGTGTTTAGCTACCTCGCTTAACGTATTCAGAACTGCTCCAATTATCTACTAGGGCTAGCCTACTATTCACTTCAGTAGTAAGAAGTGCCAAACCTGGCTAGGAGAATCTCGTCGCCTCCTTCGAGTGTTGTGCATTCTGCGATCAAGTCATCATCGACAAGTCGATTCAAGTGACTCGAAGTGCGGTGTTTTTGTTTTTCCATACGATGCATTTTATCGCTACTTGAAGATACAGTTATCTGTTTTGTATAGGATTAGATCTAACACATATTTTAGTGAGTGGCCTTGGACTCATACCGTGTTTTTTTGTCCTCCATGGGTTGGTGATGCTCATGAAACAGCACTCTTATGCATTCTATCTGGGGCATCTATCAGAAGTCTACAAGACACGCTCGATGCTTCAGCGGCAGCTGAAGCAGCTTGAGAACGTTGTTACTGTGCAAACTCCATCTGCTACCACACCAGCGGTTTCAGCTCTGTCTACCTCGTACTTGGAGCACCGCCCAACTGCATCGGACCTAAAGCAAAGACGACGAAGTAGTTCGGCTGAGAAGGGGAATTCAAACATCGCCCAAGTTGCTGCAGCGATTGAGTCCGGCGAGCCTCTCGACGTTGACCAAGTTCAGACTTTTGAACGTATCCTTACATGGGAAATGGATATCTTGACAGAAGAGTTGAAGGGGAAGTCTACAACCAGTGACCATTACTATCCTAACAATGTAACATTCCTCAACCACTACGAGTACATTGTACTTCCTACATTAGTCTACGAGCTATCCTATCCGAGGTCGGACAGTATAAGTTGGTATTACGTTGCAGAGAAAACTGCAGCAGTTTTCGGCATAATAGCAATTATGAACATGGTTTCTCAAGGTGAGTTGTAATTCCTACTTGGGCCTGACTGAGCTTGAAAGTCATGCCTGTACCCTCTTCAAATATGTCTCATGAGTCTGAGATGACATTGCTCTCTAAATCGGGTTTACAGGACAGTGCTAATTGAAATTCTTCTACAGCCTACATCTATCCAGTGGTTGTACTAACTCTGGAAATGAAAGAGGCCGGACTCACAATCCAACAACGTTTAGAGGCATTCCCATGGATTTTGAGCGACCTCATCTTTCCTTTCATGTGCGAGTTTATGTTGAGCTGGGTACGCATTCGTCTACTTTTTTCATCTCCTACACCGGATTGTAAGACTGTGTCTATACAAAATTTAATTATAGACCCGGTAGTCTCTGAAGGCTTTCTGAGTGCTCCTATGCTAACTCTAATGTTCTTATAGTACTTAATTTGGGAAGTAGTGTGCAATTTGCTAGCTGAATTGACATTCTTTGCAGACCGTGGATTCTATGCCGATTGGTAGGTATTCTGCATAATCCTCTTCTTAACAATCCATTTCTAATTTTCCAACCACAGGTGGAATAGCACTTCTTGGGACCAGTACGCAAGAGACTGGAACAGGCCTGTACACAATTTCCTCCTCCGACATGTATATCATTCTTCGATTTCGTCTATGAGAGTCAATAAGTATACAGCAACGCTTATCACCTTCTTCCTAAGTGCAGTGGTGCACGAGCTAGTTATGTGGTGTCTTTTCAAGAAGCTACGGGGGTATTTACTTTTGTTGCAAATGTTCCAGGTATGTTATAATGAGAGAATATTTCTTAAAACCAGAGATAGTAGAGCTTTATGGCACCTTTTGGCTTGCCATAGCGCCTGGAGCCAACATCAGCAATCCTATTTCGCAAACAGCCATCTCGCTTCTCCACCTCAAATAAACAGAAAAACAGAGCTGATACGAAAGTCCAACAGATACCTTTGATCCAGATGAGTCGGAGCAGATGGCTTAAGGGAAAAGCGACATTAGGAAATGTGATATTCTGGATTGGGTATGTTAATCGCGAAAGAAATAGGGTTGCTTCCCTTCTAGAAAGGACTCTACTGACTGCGTTTTCACAGCATCTTCACAGGCCCCAGCCTCTTGTGTTCTCTGTACCTTATAATTTAATCTTGCTTCTGCAGGATATGTAGATATATGTGGTGTTTTGGACACGGACAGTGAGGATAGGTTTCTTACTTGAGCATGATACCAGGGTTTACGGCGTTGACGGAGAAACTTCACTCATGGAGTTCAGCATTAGTCCTTTGAATATCCAATGGGAGAAATGCAATCTCAGTTGCTCAAACATACACAATGACCACCGATAGAAGTCTTCTTTTACCAAATTAATCCCCAAATGATTTCGAGGTAGTCCGTACGAACCAACTTATTTAGTTAGGCCTTGAAATATGGTAAAACTATGCGCACAGAATCTGTAGATTCTTACACAGAACCCAAGTAATTGACATATCAGCTCTTGATTTAAATAATAATTCTACTCTTGCTACTAAATTAAAGCCCGACAGACCCGGTAAGTCTGCAGCCCCCATGCACACAGAAAGGGGCTTTGCCGAGACTTCGCTACTCACCTCAGGCAAGGCTGAAGATTCAACATCTGGCCGCCTACACCAAAATTTATCAAAGTACCTTCCTAGGTACCTAGATACCTACTTACATCACGACTCACAGCGCCACCAAGACGGCCATGCTTTCCCACCACGATGTAGCATGGGCTTTCCTACGGAGTATCCCTCGACAAAGTCAAAGATGTCTACATCAACAACGAAGATCCTATCTCCTACCCACCCTCCCCTCTCAATTCCTCCCTCGCGCCTCTACCTCTAATCCTAATCCCAATCCCAATCCCAATCCGAAAACCTCAAGGACGAATATCTCGAGGACGAATATCTTGCAGACGACGACAATTGCAACAAAGTCGCAGATTCGTTTCTCTTCTTCGTCGACGAGGTGGAAGAATAGACAAGGGAGAGATTCTTTTGCTAGGGAGGCGAAGGTTCAGGGATTGAAGAGTCGAGCTGCTTTTAAATTGTTGGAAGTGTGTTTGTTATGTTCTTTCTTTATACTATTCGATTGAGGACGGGGTGGTGGTGTTTTTTTCCAAAGGGGATTCAAGCTGATATTTTTTGTGTTTGTGTTTTTCGTAGATTGATGCTAAGTATAAGCTTTTTAAAACTGGGCAGACGGTTGTGGATCTTGTGAGTTTTTTGTTTTCTTTCTTGATTCGGTGTTTGAGGAGGGGAAAAGGACGGAGGGGGGCGGATGTAGATGATTTGGTTTTTGGTTTTGGCTTTGGGTTTGAATTTGGTTAATTGATTTGTGGTTTAGGGTTATGCGCCTGGTAGTTGGTCACAGGTAAGATACACATTTATATATCTCCATTCCCTCTATCTAAAAGAGAAAGAAAAGAATATCTACTAATTTAACCTCAAAAAATAAATAGGTAGCAGTAGAACGAACCAAACCAAGCGGACGAATCCTAGGAATCGATATAATCCCCGCCCAACCACCCAAAGGCGTATCCACGATCCAAGGAAACTTCCTATCACCGCATGTACAAGCAGAAGTCAAACGATTTCTAGGTGATCCGAATCGAGGGAGACCTATACAAGCACAGTACGTTGATGTACTTGAGAATGTCACATCTCCGAATTCGAAAGATGTAGGGGTTGAGACGCCTAGCTATATTGATTTGGAACGGCTTGATGATGTTGAGGGTGGAGGAGAGAAGATAGAGGAGAAATCAGTTGTGAGGAGAGGTGGAAGGAAGAAGTTGGTTGATGAGGCCAAGGAGGGGAGGATGGTTGATGTGGTGCTTAGTGATATGTCCGCTCCCTGGGATCAAACTACTGGTTTCTGGAAGAGAAGTCTAAGTGATCCGTATTATAGGATGATGAATACCAGCGGTATCAACTTTAAGGATCATGCTGGAAGTATGGTATGTATTCATCCCTCTCTTTCCCTCTGTTTATAATTCTTCGACTCCAATTGGGACTTAAATGTGCTAATTTCTTTTCAATTCTTTTCTGTAGGATCTTTGTGCCGCTGCCCTTCGATTCGCCTTTGATACCTTGAGAACCGGTGGTCATTTCGTTTGTAAGTTTTATCAGGGCGGTGAGGATAAACTCCTTGAGGCTCAGTTGAGGACCTTGTTTGGCTCGGTGCATAGGGAGAAGCCAGAGTCTTCTAGGAGTGTAAGTCTTATCTTCTAGGTTGTAAATTTTTGTGTTTACCTTCTCTGGTGCTGACTGAGGATGGGGATAGGAATCTAAGGAAGCATTCTTTGTGGCTTTGAGACGGAAAGGAACTGTGAGCCGTGAAGACATCTGGAAACCCGACCTAGATGCAGTGGGATTCGAAGACGTATAAAGTGTATGAATATAATTAAATAATGATCAGAAGATCCGCGCCAGTTTAAAAAACGGCATAGAGGATTCAATTTCAGTTCTTTTTTGCTTGCCTTATTTTATTATCACGTCACAGCTTTAAGAATGTACTAGCAGAAATGCTGAATGTGCATCGCGTGAAAAGTGATTTTTAATTTTTGCCCATTCGCTCATTGTCGTCCCTGTGTCAAATACAACCAGCCAGAGCGCCGCGCCGCCCTTCCATGAACACTTCAGCCGAATCTCTCTTTCATTTCCACTATGGTATCTCAGTAGGCAAAGCCAGATATGTGTAACACGATTTTCACCAGTAGAATCACACCATCTAGACCTTGAAACCTCTCGAGCGCCTGCGTCCACGAGCCTTCTCGAACTTGCGACCCTTCGACTCGACGTATGGTTTCTGTAGAAAAAAAGGTCAATAGATACCCAGACCCAAGCGCGCTTATTCCATACCTTGTGCTTGTGGGGACCAAAGCCAAAGTGCTTAACGGCCTCACGAGCGTTCTTTGGTCCTCTAAGAAGGAGGGTGTTGCTTCCAGTTGGTGCACGGAGAGCCAACTGATCCAAGGTCAAGACCTCACCTCCGGCAGCAATGATGCGAGCACGGGCGGTAGCGGTGAAGCGGAGAGCAGCAACGCTGAGCTTGGGAACGGTCAAGAGACGGTTGTCATCAGTGACGGTACCGATAATGACAATGGTCTTGTTGTTTGACTTCTCGGATGTGTTGGCTACAATTCGGGAGAGAGAAACGGGAGGTCGGTTGATGCGGGACATAAAAAGTCTGCGGAGGACGACCTTGTTGAAGGATGACTCGGTACGGCCTATTGCGAAAGATTAGCATTCCCCCTCCAGCTTTCCACAAAAAAAGTAGCGTATAGGTTGTGATTGTCAACTTACGAGACAAGAAGCGGTAGAGCTTCACGAGCAGCTTAAGATAGACATTGTCACTCTTTGGCGCCTTGCGGTGCGTGCTGCGAACGTGATGAGCGTCAAGATCGATACCTATAGAGAGCACCCGGTCGTCAGCCTATGATCAAGCATGCTCTTTGCAAATCGGTCCTGAGAGACACGAAAAGCTGCGCAGAAAGTCAGATCTCAACGAAGCACCTCCAAGTTTTGAACGAGGAAGTGCATTCGCAGAGATACCAGACATCCACTTGCATACGAAGGCGAAGATGGGTACATACCCATTTTGGCGATTGTCGAATTTGTCGTTGATTGTCGTTGCGCAAAAAAGTTCGACAACTTTGAGGCTTGGAGATGTAGAATTGGCAAAGTGCGCGCTAGTTCCCGCTAACCGAATGCACGTGACTACATAATACAAAAATTCCATGCGCCTGGTTCAAGGCTCAGCGCAAGCATCACAGCGTGCAGCATCACATACCTACCTACCAATAAGTATACAAATCATATTGTACCTACGAATTTACATGTGAGAGCATATTGCGTACAATTTTTTATTTGTCCCTTTTACCATGACCTCGAATCTGAGTTTTCGATGCGCCAGTGTGATATGTTACATACCACTATAGCAGACTGTGATCGCGATGCTTCCTAGTCATTTTGTCCCACAATTGTCCACTGACTACCTACTTGAGATACTGTACGAAAGGTACTTTAATACGGAGCTCATGATCAATTCCCAATGTCACAGCAGTGATAGGGGCAGATCAATAAAACTCCGTTTGCGTCAAGCATTCCTCCCTGTGGAGTAAGTGATTGTCAGTATCCAGCTGGCTACTACTTGTACAGCTGAGGCAAAATGACGAGTGGTAGAGAAGGCTCTGAGCCCTATCGCCTCTTCTGATCTAGACCTCAGCCTTGGTTGGACTTCTGAATTGGACACGAGTAGGTAACTTCGTACACATGATGAGCAGCCCCTGGGACAGCTGACGCCGAATCAGAATTTACAAGTTACAAAACAACAGATGGTCATTACAATTCAATGTTTCAAAATAATCAAACGTGACTCGAGTCTAACCAACTGTACAGTACATAGCTAGGTTGTTGTCGGGTCTGGTCTCCTCGCTTCCCCATCTCTCACTTTGACTTTTGCCTTTGCCTTTGACGGGAGATCATTCTCGCGCAGGCTCCGCTTCCAGCCGACTACTGCTTGAACATCCTCGACCTCCTCCAGATAATCCATACTTACAAAACCGACACGGATCACATCTACTGTACGAATACCCTGTTCAACCTTCCCCTTGAATGGATGCAAAATTGATCCCTCCAAGACCGTCCGGGCCCTTCAACGCGAACAAGACTGATCTCAGCCTCACGATCGCGACTTAGAATTGTCAAATTCCGCTAGCTGCACGGCTATACGGTCAGAGATTTGTTGACGCAATTGGAACATTCAACGCCCCCATATATGCAGATGATATTGGACGACTAGATCTGGGGACTTGCCTTGTTATTTGTGGCGAGGGAGCTGGCCCAGGTTCGCATGTGCTGAGGTCTTGGAGACACCGTGAGCTACGCAGCCGTATAGCTTGTGAAATCTCTCAAGATGTCTGCTGTAAGTTTTTGCTGTTGCGCTAATGGTTCCATGATGTATTCTGACCCTGGCTCTCCTTTAGTCCACAGATGATGTCCTCAAACCGAAGCATGGACCAAAAATTTTACAGTTCCGCGAGTTCATATCGCAGCCTGTAGTAGCAGCTTTCTGCGCAGGAGGAGTAGCAGGAGCCGTCTCGAGAACTGTCGTCTCACCGTTAGAACGCTTGAAAATCCTTTTCCAGATCCAGAGTGCCGGTCGCGAAGAATACAAGCTGTCAGTTGGCAAAGGTCTCATGAAAATGTGGCGGGAGGAAGGATTCAAAGGCTTCATGAGGGGCAATGGAACGAATTGTATTCGGATTGTACCATACTCTGCAGTACAATTTGGGAGCTACAACTTCTACAAAAGGGTGCGTTGTTTTATTGAGACAAGAGACAGTGAGAGAACGCATGGAAATATGCCAATCTCCATCTTGTTAAGCTATAATGCAATTTCGCCAGCATGCTAACTTTTATTGCTAGTTCTTTGAAAGTTCGCCTGGTGTTGGGATGGACTCTGGCAGACGTTTACTTTGTGGTGGAGCTGCTGGTATTACATCCGTGTTCTTCACATATCCTCTCGACATTGTCCGAACTCGTTTATCCATTCAGTCAGCGTCGTTCGCTGCTCTGGGTGGATCAGCAAGGTCAAAACTTCCAGGCATGTGGGAAACGATGCTTATTATGTACAAAACCGAGGGTGGTGTTACTGCTCTGTACCGTGGCATTATCCCTACAGTTGCTGGCGTCGCTCCATACGTACGTGAAAACTAAAATTCCTGTTGATTCAGCTCTAAACTTTCATCTAGGTCGGTCTAAATTTCATGACCTATGAACTCGTACGGCAGTACTTGACACCAGAAGGTGACGAGAACCCTAGTGCGGTTCGCAAATTAGCTGCCGGTGCAATATCTGGAGCTGTAGCGCAGACGTGTACATATCCATTGTGAGTGGGACATAAACAACCTCTGAGGAAACACTGACTAACCAAAAACAGTGATGTGCTACGCCGCCGCTTTCAAATTAATACCATGTCGGGCATGGGCTATCAGTACAAGTCCATTCCAGATGCTATAACAGTTATTGTCAGACAAGAAGGTATTAGGGGCTTGTACAAAGGCATCATACCAAACCTGTTAAAAGTAGCACCCAGTATGGCATCGAGCTGGCTCAGTTACGAGGTGTGCAGAGATGCCCTAGTGGGTCTCAAGGCGGAGGCTGTCATTTGAGGTGTTGGTCATTGAGACGCAGCCTTAAAACCCCAGATTCTCTCACGAACAGCCATCAAGAATCCTATTGGTGACAGGGTGTGTCACACCGAAAAGATCATAGCAGGGAAGCAGAAGATCTGTAAATGACGAGGCATTTGGCATGGCTGTATTGGGTAGGCATTGGGACAGGGGCGCATGTACAGTTTGTAGAAAGACGTAGATCTCTCTCGGTGTTTCTTTCATTCAAAAAGGAAGTAATAGAATAGCTGAGAAGAGCCTTTGAGACATTGATCTCAGATAGCAGATAGTGCAGAGTATGGCTCCTATCTAACTAAGAAATAAAGTAATTGATGCAAAAGAGAAAGTCGTAGACTTAAAGTTGGCTGATCTTGTTCGCATGAGAGAGGTGCCTATGAAATCCAAACCTTTTGCTTCCAATCATACAATTAGTTAACCTTACCAATTACCTTGACTTTCTTAGTTAGGTGGTAGTGAATAGAGATTTAGAGCCTACCTTAGAAATATGTATCATGTGACTGGCCGTGCCAAGACAGCCGCGTCTAATTGGTTCCAGCGGCGCCTAAGTTCTAACCTTGCCGGATTTGTGGGGAGCTAGTTTTGTCTTCATCCTGTCGCCAGCCTCAGCTTAGGACAGCCATACGAATTCTCATTTCGCCTTGCGCAAATTCCATTCGAGCCCTTTTTCTAGCTCTGCTTTCGCAAACTTGGCCCAACCATCTTCGCAATACACACTCACACAAACAGCATCTTAAGCACAACTGCAAAGATGTCTCGCCGTGAAGGAGGAACCACCCTCTACGTCACTGTAAGTCCGCCCTGCCTCTGCACTCTCAATCTCCATCTCCATCTCCATCTCCATCCTCATACGCCTCCTCCGTCTCCATCGCCATCCTCTCAAGCACCTGTACTGACCTTTCTCTCAAAAGGGTTTTGGCCCTGGAACTCGAGCTCGCGACCTTGCCTACGAATTCGAACGGTATGTCAACTGAACGTCGATTCCTCGATATATATCAACCTCGAGTGCGATGAACTATCCCCCCAATCCTCGTCCTTCATTCGTCGAGACTTCGCTGTCACCGTTACTCGTCTCCTGCCTCCCACGCTTCCTCCCTCCCCCTTCGTTCGATCGAGCGGTCGCGCAATGCTTCGACTATTGTCTTTCTCGTGCGCGAGATCCTCGTCGCCACCGGGCGGAATGAAAGCTCTACTATCATTATTTCATCTCTTGCTCTTTCTCTCACTCCGTCTTGCCCCGAAAGCAACAAGTATGATCTAACAGTCAATTTCGCAGATATGGCCGCCTCGTCCGCTGTGACATTCCAGCGCCTCGTACTGCTGCGAGCCGTCTGTATGTCTGTCCCGAACCCCCATTCAAGTCAACTCTAATAGATATCTTGACACTAAAGTAGGTTTGCCTTTGTCGAATATGAGGATCGCCGCGACGCAGATGACGCATATCACGAAATGCACAACAAGCGCATTGGGAGAGATGATCTTCTAAAGATCGAAGTAAGTCGCGTCTTACACTCAAGTATTGTTTCTGCGTCTAACACGCTGCGCAGTGGGCCAGAACTCCACCATCAGCCTCATGGCGCTTCGACGATGGCCGTTCTCGCGATGCACCATCCTCCAGACGCCGCTCTCCACGTCGAGGACGCACTCCATCCCCACGTCGTGGTCGCGACTACTCTCCACGAAAGGATGATCGCCGTAGCCGTGACTATGATCGACGTGACCGAATCGACCGCTCTCGTACACCGGAAGAACGGTAAGCCTATATATCACTAGGGCGTGTAACATGTAGATATGCTCATACTTGTACCAGGGACCGGGACCGAGACATTAAGGACGACCGTGATGAAGACCACAAGATGAGCAATGGTGATGATAGGAAAGGTGACCTCACACTTCCAGTACGCGAAAGATAATCTAATATCAGTTCACTGATGCTTGTTACCGGTAGTTCCCTTGGACTCTCCTCCCCCAGCCCATGATGAGCTGGATACCGCTGAGTAAACAGGTCATCAGTATTCGGGGCGTGTACAGGGAGGGAAAAAGCCTAACTTTCTCTGGGTGCTGATCACTTTCTTTTTCTTTCTACGTTACTTTACACTGTGTTTCTAGATCCGTTTCCACGAGCTTTTCGATCGATCGAGACGGTTTCACCAAAACGGCATTTTGACGACGGAAGAGCATTAGGTGTGGTAATAATAGTCTAGCATAGCAGTACCAAAATTGAGGGCATTGGATTCGGAAATGCGCTCTTTTTCTTCTTACCAGTGATTATAGCAATTTTGGTGCTAAATGGGTCTTTGCTCTGAAGAACCAGTGCACATGAACCCGAAGCGACGCGGAAGTTACAGATGTTAAGTATAAGTAGATGCCAAGCCAGTCACTAAAGACTTTCTCGAGGCTTTGGCTTCGAGCATACATTCCAGATGCTTACTTGGCAGAACATATTGGCATACAATGATCACTACTTTCTAAGTTTTTGAAAATAAATGAATGAATGAATCTAGTAGTAATCAACTTCCGTATCTTGCTCGGTAATGATTTCTGAAAAAACTTAGTAAGGTGTACTGTTTAACTATATAAGAGCGGAATGATTACGCACACCATGTAGAGTTACAAAAAGGACAGTAGTGGGAAAAAGGGCTTTCACCCACATGGCACGAATTGACCAAGTCCTTTACAAGAGATAGGAACTTCTACCATTCTACCATTCCATTATTCTATACATGTACCTATGATTACTCTAGGCTTGAAGCGCCATCTCTTCTCGACTAGCATGACTTCCACCTCTCCAAGCAAGTTTCGGGTCTTTAATCTTCTCCTTTTCCTCTTTCTTATCCCCAATCTTTCCCCAACCGCCTCCACCTGGTGTACAGATGATAATCCTCTCACCAGCCTGCATAGCAGCTGTATTCTTGCCTCCCATATTTATTCTCCGCTCTTCATATACTGCTTCATCTAACTTGTCGGTCGAACCATTCAATAACTTATCAGACCGTTCTGGGTTCGAAGTCTCTACCTTGCGTACCCAGATGTTGAGTCCGCACTGAGCATCTTCACCTCCTTCGAGTCCGTATGGATGGTATACACGTCGCTCGCTCAGAATGGAAACTTGAACTGGGATTCGGAATTCAATATCCCGGATGACTCCATCTCCACCTCTGTGTTTGCCAGCACCGCCTGATCCAGCTCTCAATGAGAACTCTCGTAACAGAACAGGGTACCGACGCTCAAAGACCTCGGCGTCTGTGATTCGAGTATTCGTCATGTGAGTGTGTACACCATTTGTACCGTCCCAATCACGACCCGCTCCACTTCCTCCAGCAATGGTCTCATAATATCCGAAACCCTTGACACTTGCCTGCCCCTCAACATTACCACCAAAGCCAAAAGTCAGATTGTTGCAGTCTCCTTGGCTTGCTGCGCAGGCCTGGAATGCTTTCAGAATGACATCTGTGACTCTCTGGCTGGTAAGAACGTTGCCACCAACAACCGCTGCTTTGTCTGAGGGCGACAGGAAGGATTTAGGCGGGATAAGGACTTTGATGGGTTTGAGGCACCCTTGGTTGAGTGGTATATCTTCTGAGATTAGACAACGTAGACAGTAAATGATGGCACTGTATGTAACAGCCTGTGGGGCGTTTGTGTTTCCTAAAATCGTCAGTAAAGTCTTTAAAATTTGATAAGATTTAAGTATCTTACCATAAACTTCAGGTCCGGTGCCAGCAAAATCGAATACAGCCTCTCCCTTCTCAGCATCTATCGAAACTTTCAACTTAATAGGGCTTCCGTCATCCATGTAGTCAACTGCTGAAAGATCTTGGCCTTCAAATCTCTTGCTCACCTCCTTGAGGAGATTCCTGACACTCGACTCGGCGTTGTTTTGAATGCTAACCATGTAGAAATTTACAGTTTCCTCTCCATATTCTTCAATAAGTGTAGAAATCAGATTGATCCCTTTCATGTTACTAGAGATTTGTGCTTTCAAGTCGGACAAGTTATCTGCTAAACATCTTGTGCCGCTGCATCCTGGGTATTTCGCCGGATCTTTGAGGAGAAGCTCGGTTATCCGATCCTCATTGAACCGCCCAGCACTTACAAGTTTTTCTGACTTGATAGCTGCTCCCTCTTGGAAGAGCTCCCTAGAGTGAGGGGGCATGCTACCAGGCAGAATGCCACCAATATCAGCATGATGTGCTCTCGAAGCAACATAAAAGAGGATCTTATCACCGGCGGAATTGAAAGCTGGGGTGATGACTGTAATATCAGGAAGATGGGTTCCTCCATATTCGGGGTGGTTGGAGACAATGACATCTCCCTTCACCAACTTTCCTCGCCAGATCTCAGCCTGTCTCTTCACACAAGTTGACATGGAGCCCAAGTGGACTGGAAGATGTGGAGCGTTAGCTACTAGACCACCCGTGTTGTCGAATAGTGCACAAGAATAGTCGAGACGTTCTTTGACATTGGTGCTAACACTTGTCTTTTGAAGAGCTCTACCCATCTGCTCGGCAATGGCCATGAAGCGATGAGCAAAAATACTAAGCATGATAGGATCGACATCCTGAGACTCATTTGGCAAGGTGCTTTACTAATTGTTAGCAAGTCAGGATTTCGAAGGAATGAGATTGCTAGCACATACCTGTCTTTTCCTTCCGAGTCACCAATATTGATAACTACATGAGTTTCTATGATAAGTGCCGTGGCACCTGGAGTAACAACAATAGTCTGTGTACCATCTGCTAAAACAGCCGGTCCTTTGATCTTGTCGCCAACATCCAAGTTCTCTAGCTTGTAAATAGGAGTGTCTCGTCTTCCTCCTTCGAAATACACCGTGGATCTCCCGTACTCTTTTGATCCGATTTCAATATCCTTTACTTTTATCTCCTTCAGTTGTTGGTCGACAGTTTTACCAAGTCCTTCAAAGCTCTTCCCAATGCCTCGCACTCGAACATCGTCGACAATTATATCTCGGTCTGGCAACGTGAAGCCAAATTCCTGTTGATGTTGCTTAACGAAAGCTTTCCCAAAAGCCCACTCATCGCCACCAAACTCTTTTTCCACATCTTCCTTCTCTGGCTTGACAACCATAAGGGCTGATTCCGTTCCCCTGTATCGCATGTTCAGGTACTCCTCGAAGACAATGGAGTCCTTCTGAAAGCCTTGGTCTTGTAATGCCTGTTGCGACTTTTCTTTTAGCTCAGCCATCTTTTCCTTTAGTTGGTCCTGTGCGTCGCCTTTGTCCGCCCAAACCTTTGATTCTGGCTCTTGACGTTCATCAACAACATCTGCCAAAGCCATTCCATATGCAGAGAGAACCGAAGAAGAATACCGGTGCACAAGAATCTGCCGAATACCTAAGCTTTCTGCAATCGCCACAGCATGTTGGCCACCAGCACCGCCAAACGTTGCAAGGCGATGCTTCGAAGTGTCATGGCCTTTTGCTTCGGTTAAAGATCTAATTGGCCTCGTCATAGTCTCATTTGCGACTGTTAAGAATCCATAAGCGACTTCATCGGCAGTCATGCTTTTGCCATTCTCTTTGCTGATCTGCTCGGCTAACTCCTGGATGACCTTCTCGCTTGCTTGCACATCTAAACCTTCATCCTCATTCTTTCCAAAGATCTTGGGAAAGAAATCTGGTAAAAGCCGGCCTAGAAATAGGTTGGCATCAGTTACCGTTGCTGGACCGCCTTTACGGTAGCAAGCTGGTCCAGGATGTGCTCCTGCAGATTCTGGACCAACCACAAAAAGACCATTACGGAAGAAAAGACGTGAGCCACCACCAGCTGCTACTGTGTTAATATCCAATTGGGGAGACTGAATGGTAACACCAGCGGTCGTTGTCTCGAATACGTGCTCATATCTTCCAGAGCCGTATCTTGATACATCAGTGGAGGTTCCGCCCTAATAGTAATGTTAGTAGCTGCATATGTACTAGTCTCTCTAGTATATGAATTACCATATCGAATCCGATAACAGGAGTCTTGGTTTCTGGATCATATGAAGTGAGTGCGTATCCAACGACTCCACCAGCCGGACCCGAGAGAATAGCTTTCAAGCCAGAAAAGTTGTCTACGTCGACTAGACCACCATCACTTTGCATGAATTCGCATCTGGCGCCCTTTGCTCCCTTCTCATTCTTCACGCTCTCTGTTCCCAGGCCACCCTCAAATCCTTTCTGAAAGCCTGCAATATACTTCTTGATTGCTGGAGTCAGGTAAGCATCTGCACATGCCGATGTAGCTCTGGGAACGAGTTTGATCATGGGCATAAGCTCATGACTTAAAGAGACATGATTAAACCCTATACTTCTAGCAATACGTCCTACAAGTGCTTCATGGTCCGGAAAGGTGTATCCGTGCATCAAGCATACAGCAATACTTTTGATACCTTGGTCATATACTTCTTGTAACTGCTTTCGAATCGTCTCTCTTCTTCAGGCCGTTGTAATATCCGGACAGCTTCTGACGAGAGACCCCTAACAAGCTCCTCGGTCCCATTTTCAGAAGTCCGTGGTTTTGTTTTCGTATTGTTACGCTCTGGATCTTCAGCGTAATCTTCAAGTGTGACTCGCTCGTCAATTTCCACCACAGTTTCATAGAGAACATCGGGTTTTCGAATGGCAAGATCAAAGATTTTAGGCCGAGACTGGTTTCCAATTTCTAGACAATCCTTGAACCCTCTCGTCACAACCATAGCAATCTTCTCGCCTTTTCTCTCGAGTAGGGCATTAGTAGCGACTGTAGTGCCCATTCTAATTGACTCAATTTTCGTTGTATCCAGGGCCTCGCCGCGGGGAATTTCTTTCTTTAGGAACTTTGACATCAATCTCCGGATACCTTCCAGTGGCGCATCGTCGTAGTTTGACGGATCTTCTGATAAAAGCTTGATGATCACATCGTCTTCCATGCGGCCAGTTCCCGGATTGCCAACACAGTCCGTGAAAGTCCCTCCCCGCTAGTTTCATTGTCAGCGATCTTTGAGTGGTGATATTACCATGGTTATGGGGAGCTGTGCAAGGTATGAGGTCACTTGACCTGATGTTGGTCATAGACTTTTAAGAGTAAGAGGTTAGCTGGATCCTGAAGAGAACCCAACACGAGTATGAAGAAAAAATAAGGCGAATGGGGGAATTACATCTATGGCAATTCGAATGCCTCTCTCCTGCGTTTGTGAAGCCATACTCGTTGTAGTGGGGTAGTGGACTCAGAAATGGCTACGCTTGCCAAAGTAAAGAGAAGTGTAACGTGTACTGGTTATTGCATTTAATGGAGAGAACACCTCGAGGATTGTTCTAGAGATATGAAGTATAAAGATGGAAACGCCACTATAAGAAAGTGCTCTTAGAAATGTTCAGGTACGACGGAGACGCAAGTCCGGTTCCATGACAGTAGTGGGGGACGATCACGTGTGAATAGACGATGTACCTCCACAACAGCCTCCTAGAAAGTCAAGGATATTACTAAAGAGCATTCATAGCTGATGTTTAAAGAATGTCATCAAAAGTATGCTTCAAAAAACTTAACTTTCTAAGACGGGTCCAATTTCCAAAACAACCCCTGATATTAGAGCTTCCCATCATAATTTACCTGGCTATGACCTAACACCTCTTCTAATTCTTCCCACCATCGCTAAAGAGAGCTAGAAAGTCCTCAGTGCTAGTTGGGCAACAGTGTAAGCTGTCGCCAAAGAACTCGGCCTTCCAGTATCAATATTTCTAGTTCCGAGCAGTGGCATTAGCCAATCTTTCTGCTGCTGCTTTAAAAGCAAAGCTTATTCTTTACACGGCCATTGATAGGAATCATGGTCGTGCAGGTGCGCCACATGACAAAGGATCTTGACATTGATATTCGAATTCATGTTCCACACTCACTAGATGATGATGCTAAGTCCCAAATTGAGGGAGAAGGAGCAGAAGTCGATGTCGAAGTCAGCAAAGACTATGATCAAACAGTAATTGCGACAAAGATGACTGCCGAGCGCCACCCAGACGAGAACAGTGTGCTCGTCAGCGATACGGCATTAGAGCTAGGAGAAGAAACAGCATAGTAGATAGTTAATAGCTATTAGATGATGTTTGATGAGCTTCAAGAGTAAGTTTACTTAGCAAATGTGCCCAGAATCACTCATATTATCTCTCCAAGTTGCAGTTGGGAGTTTGTGCCAGGCCACAGTTGTCCATTTCAAAAAAGCTATAAACAAGACCTACCAAAGGTCCTGAGTATTGAGCCAGAAGCAGCAGCATACTTGAAAGCAAGCCTTGAGGCATGGAGGTCTACCGATGTACAGAGTTCGTTTACTACATGCACAGGAATATGCTGTGGCACACTCTTAGCGAGTGCATGGCCAGTAATGAAGGACGGTGTGAGTATCCCAATAGCAGTTGACGACGCTGTAGTCGATCAAGCCGTCTCAGAGCTCCTCAGATACCGCACGGCATCTATGTAGGGCTGCGGGTGCTGTAAAGCTTGCTAGACTTTGAAGTTTGATTATTGGGGCACTCGGACCGGTCTGGGAAGGAATTCTGTGATAGTACTGCTATGCACTGCAAGGACAAGGAAATATAGAACCAAGCAATAGAAGTATTTTAGCTAATGCCATTTAGAGAGTTCACTTGAGTTTAGCGATCCGGAAAAGAATTCTTGAAATTAAGCGATTCATGGACTCACCAACAGAGGCACTGAAAGGAATATACCTTGCTGAGCACATTCTACGTATAGAAGTCGTTCTATTATTTGAATCGAGGCCTTGACTTGAGCTACTTAGTAGCGATAGAGTTATAGTACGATAACGGAGAGAAGCAAAACTGCTCCATGACTCCTTCCTCTTCCCATTCACTTTGGTATTAGTGGAGAGGTACGTGTCTTACCTTTTTTTTTGTTGTAGGTAAACGAGTAAACCCCTTCCACACCAGTTCAAGCAGCAGCTAGAGGCGGACGGAAGGGTCGCACATCAACAGATATTATGGTCTGTTATGTGTTCCCTTTATGGGTGTACCTAATATATGTTGCTTAAGTAAAGTCAGTAATCATGGGAAGAGCACTGCAGCTAATCTTTGTGCACATCTATTCTTACTTCCTGTTCTTCTTCCAACCCTCACTGTTAGCGCTTAGGTTGGCGAAACCAAGGAAATTTAAAAGGTTTAACCAGCTCAAGATTAGAAGAGAGTTAATCTACCGATTGCATGCTCTCAAATTGCGCTATCGGTAATACTCCATAGTAAGTCATTTGGTATCATTTCGCACCCGAAAGCCAATTAACGCCAATAGCAAGAAAGTCCGCTGCGTTCATAGATTGCATACCCCTCCCAAACACCACAATAATATACGTATATCCTGGGCCTTTTGTATTCATTCTTCTTCGTCACTCGTAGCCTCGATGTTTTTTCTTCTCAGTCTTTGCTCTAACTCTCTTCTGGGGCTTCGTGTCAGCTTCGGATTCTACCTCCTCCATTTTCGTATCGGATTCATCAATGGCAACACCAGAATTTTTGAGACTAGCATTGATCTGAGGGATTGCTTTGAGTAGCGCTGTGTATTGATCGACAGTCAGAGAGATTCCCTGAGATTGTTAGTCTCAAGATATACATGAATAACTTTCATCGGCTTACTTTCTTGCCCGGCATAATTTTCTCGTCCTTGAAATAATGCTCGCGGATGGCAATCAGCTTCATATTCTTGAACTCTTGGATTGCTACACGTCGTGGTTGTTTGCCTGAAGAGAGCTAAGATTGGTATTAATGTCAGTATCACGCATTGTAATTGAGGTCAAAGCTTGGTTGAACATGGGATGAACTACCTCCCAGTACGGGTTTCCCTCCTCGTCTTTATTTTCGCCAGCAGAGACAGCAGAAGCCTTCTTGGGCTTCTTGCTCTTCGGAGCGCTAGGGGCCTTGCCATCATCATTGGAAACGAAGCCGCCATCACTTTGATAGCTATCGACCTCGTCGCGTTCGCGCTTTCGTGATTTGACCATGATGCTAGAGCGGAGTTCAAGGTGTGAGAATAATAATCTGAGGGTAGATCAAGATTGTGGAAGCAATTGTGCACAACGAAGGTACAAGGACAGCAGTTGATACGGGTCCTCGCGTTGTACACGTTGGTGGATACAGTAGTGGAGTTGTTGATGCGAGAATTGGAGACTGGAGTTTACAGTTTTGGTGGTTTGGAGCTTCTCCTCAGGATGACGCGACGGCCAAACGAGAGCGCGACGTTGAGAACAGTTTGGCGCAGGGATCATTTTCCGTACTCGGCAGATCTGCATGTGCTATTTAAAGTAAATTTAAAGGGGGCGCTGATCTGTCGTTCTCTTCTCCAGCTCCTGGATTTCCGTCTGTGCTGACACCAAGACATTTCTCATCGCAGCCATTGTTTCATAACCTGTACGAACTCCGTCGCTGTCGTTGTCGTTGTTTGCAATTCGACCTGAACCTAGGGCGCGATCGCAGAAAGACAGTTTGTCCTTTCATTGTACTGTACATTTTTAACTCCAAACCTTCTTTATTCACTGTATACCTTCTTTCTTCTACACTCATTCTGCCAACCATTCTCTCAATAGAACGATCCAAGAAGCACCCTTTATCTCGAAAAAATACTTCCCCAGAATGCGCCTGCACTTGTCTCCATTATGAATGAAACTGAAGGAGAGACGAAACTGGGCGGCGACGTCCTTCTACTTCCCCAAGATGACCCCGCGATACTTGCGAATATCCCAGACCCTGCTGGCCTCGAAGATATAACCACTCGCGCATTGCAGTTCATGTCCACAGCTTCGAAGGAAACTATAGGTGGAATTGCAGTCGGCCTTGCAGCCTGTACATACTTGGTCCTTGGAAGGGTTGGACTCGTGCTGATCGGTGCATTTGGAGGTGTTCTTTTGCACGCATCGTGGGAAGGGCAGACCACTTTGGTTGGAACGGTGGGACAGACAGACGCGAAGAGAGAAAAGTTTGGATGTGGTGAAGAGAATACTTGAGTGGAGAGATCAAGAGACATCACGTAAAACTGAGGCCCAATTGGACGCTGATGACCATATACAATTGGACAGTTTCGACGGATTTCGACCAGAGACCGCAACAGCCTTGAATAACCTAGTAGATGCTATTATTCGAGACTATGTCAAGTGGTGGTATAGTCCGGTGCTTCCCCAGGAGGAAGCTTTCCCAGCAGCATCACGGCAGATCCTGACCAAGTTTCTACTTTCGATATCTCAACACCTTTCAAGAAAACGGCCAGCCGATACATTTCTCGATTTCCTTACAAACTCTTCATCAATTGTCATAGTATTTTTGAATGAATTGTCCAGTGCTTTATCATTACCACAAAGCGCAACTGCATCTCCAGCAGAGGCGGTCTATGCATATCTATCCGCGAACCCAGATTCAAATCTCGCCAATGTTTTAAACGAAAAGCAGCAGACACGGAAATTTAAAATGATTGCAGATGATATTCTCCAAAATTTTCTAGAGAAGCGAGCGTATGAGTGCGATCCTGCTAGGATATTTTTGAGAGAGATTCTTGCTGGAGTTGTTTTGGAGATGACCTTGAAGAGTTGCTCGAAACCGGAGTGGATCAATGGATGGATAGTATATCTCCTTGAAGAAGGGGAACCAGACATTAGCCAGGCAATAGACGCAGGGGTCGTCAAAACTGGTGGTTTCAGCAGTGCATTTGATGGATTTGATGGCAATATTGGCAGTATAGATCTCCCAAAAGAGGAAAAAAAGAAAGAACAAGAAGTTACAAAGCATCAGAAGAGGCTGGGCAGAGCGGAGGACGCTATGGAAGAGGTACTGACTCTTATTATGAATTTGAAGCAATTTGCGTCTAACATTTCTCTTACAGGCAATGAACGAAGCAAAAAGACTCAGTCAACTAAGTTAGTGCACCCATGCCATCATTTTGTCATAAACGTTGCTGATATCAAATAGTTGCTGAAGAGGATAAGAAGAAGCCGCAAGCCACCAAGGACGCCCAAGATACTGCGTCAAAACGTCTTGCGGATGCTGTGGAGGAGAAAAATGCAGAATCGTTAGACCTTAACACTTCGACATTGTTGGCAGGACCACAGCTACAAAATTCCACAAATGACGTGCCAAAGGCTAGTGAGCCGGTGGATTCTCCGACATCTCCAAGATCAACGAGCACTGCTCATTCAGTAAGCTCTTCATTATCTCCACGAAATACCACATCCTTCACAAGCTTTGATCAAATCGTCCCACAAACAGTCCCAGCAGCGCTGCAACCAGGTGTTTCTCCCGCGCCTAAAAAAGTTCCTTCTTTGACCCTTCACAATGCCAATATAACAATTCATGACGATTCGTCGCCCACCGACAAGGGCCGAATTCGCAGCAAACCCACTGGGGATTACTTGGTACAAATCGAACCTGAATCTTCGCAGCATCCGGGTTGGATGATCGTTCGAAGATATCCGGATTTTGAGACTCTGCATGAAGTCTTGAGGCGCATCGCAGCAATATCTGGTGTCACTGCTTTTACCGAACAACATAATGCGTTGCCTAACTGGAAAGAGCATACCAAACCATCTCTTCGGGGCGAATTAGAGCGTTATCTCCGGGATGCCTGTTGGTATCAGCCGCTAGCAGAGAGCGAGGGAATGAAACGTTTCCTTGAGAAAGACTCGGAACAAATGCCGGCAGGATCCAGCAACAACAAAGCCGGATTCGGCTGGCCAACTCCTTCGGCCTTTGAGACTATGGGCAAAGGTATGCTGGATGTTCTTACATCTGCGCCCAAGGGTGCTGCAGAAGGGGGGAAAGTTGTCCTTGGCGGTGTCACTGGAGTCTTCAACAACATTGGCTCACTCGGCCAGAAGAAAATGAACGGCTCTTCAGGAAGCCTGACGATGCACCCTGCTGGACGATCGTCGACATCAACACTACCTAGAATAGATAGCATGGGTTCAATTAATGGTTCTCGGAAAGGGAGAGCCAGTGAGGATAGTCTGAGGACACCACCTATTGTGGCCACTCAACCATCAATGATCCCTCCTATGGAGCGGAGACCTAGTTACAATTCAATTGCGGAAGATGAAAATGATCGAGAACCGAGGACCTCGAATTCAGCGAGATCTTCTTTCAGTGGCCGACGTAGTACGACTCTTAGCAGAGAAGCAAGTCGAGGGCCGTCGAAGTTGACACCACTATCAACTCCGGTCCACAACGATTTCGAAGAAGAAATGCGATTGCCTCCTCCACCCAGCAACATCGCTGATGACTATGGGTCTCCAACTGAAGATTCTTCGGTGTCTCATAAAGATAGCAGTGCTCCAACAACTCGGACATCCACAAGTACTGCACCGTCTCAGCAATCACCAGGTCGACAATCGCTTTCAATACCGAGGCGAGAATCCCTACCTGTTACTCCACCGCGAAAGCCAAGGAAGGAGGCTACACCTCTCACCGAGCAGGAGACGAGACGAGAGTCGCAGTTGAACTCATGTTTGCCGTTATCAACGAGCTATATACCCTCTCATCTGCCTGGAACTTTCGTCGGACGCTTCTAACTGCTGCAAAAACATTTCTCTTGCGGCCTGGAAACCCCTCGTTGTCTTCCATACAATCTCTCATTCAGGATTCCGTTATCACAGCAAACACATCAGACGCAGGTATTGCCAGCCATCTCAAAAAATTACGGGAAAACTCTCTTCCTACAGAGGAAGAATTGAAAGCATGGCCTCCAGAGATGCCGGCTGCAGAGAAAGAGAGGCTACGGCTTAAAGCAAGGAAGCTATTAGTTGAACGTGGCGTGGCGTTCCGGCAGCATTGACTGGTGTTATGGGACAAGCCGCGACCGGGGAAGCAATGGGAAAGATTTTCGACTGCCTTCAGATTCAGATTGAGGAGGTCGCACGAGGATTGATATTTGGGCTGCTGCTGCAGGGTGTTCGAGCTGTCACGCATTAGATGAGATAATTTATGATGGTGTGATGAGGTATTGGTCTACAGGAATCATGATAGCAGACCAGCGGGATGCTGTGTATATTATATATAAGAATAATGATAGAGCAGAGGTATCAGGATGTACATTAGGTTAGGGTAATGTTGGGCTTCAAAATACCGCGCATAGGTTGCGATTTTAATGAATACGTTGATGCTAGCTTATATAACTTCCAAAGTAACTTTACCTTAATACATCAAATATGTGATGTACGCGCCATCGAGGCTAGGATCATTGGCTTCCAAAGCTGGGTTTATAACACCCTCTCACACTCTTGTGTCTAGAAACTTTGCATATTGGTCTTTGCAAGCAGGTACCAAAAACACTCCAGTTCCTACACTTACTTTGCACCTATCAGTCCTCTCCCAACCTCAAATTCCTCATTCCAATCAGCAGCTGTATTAACTGTAGAACAAATATCTACTCCAAGTTTGTATTTGGACATCTAGTGATAAGTGTATATATTTGATTTGCTTTGAGGTATACACTCTTCTCTGTATCTTTATCTAACGTACAATTGTGTGATCCTGTTTGCGTTTCTAGATTATTGTGTGTTCACCAAGTGTAGTGAACACTCCGACTATAGATTGTATGTGGTACTTCATCTAAGTGAGATAGGAAAACTTGTTAAATAGTTGTCTATTGAGTGGGTTTTATTTGACTTGTGTTGGTTTGTTTGATTCGTGTGAGTAGATTGATTAACTCGCTGGGTTTATATAGCCCATGTGTTCTATCTTTCTTGCAATACAGAAAAACAAGCTATTGTACTTACTATTACAGACTTGACCGAGTAATCTTGTGGACTTGTAACTATCTTAAGAGTCGTTTCCTCTAAACACTGCTATCTCTACTCCCTAACTACCAAGAAACACAAGTCATGTTATCAATAACAAAAAGTTCAAACGTAAACTTTAAATACTAGTGGATTTGCTCGAGATATATGTCGGCTGCGTCTCTTTTTAGACGTCGACTTAGCGGGGAAAAGAATACAGATTTCTGTGGTATTGGCAGTTTTAGTTTGTGCTGTTTGTGCTGTTTGTGCTGTGATCGAAATACCCTCTGATATTAAAGTGCATGGTATACTTGGATGGCTAGAATAGATAACCTAATAGCAGTAAGTAGTTTCTCATTTACCAAGGGGATGGCTGCTTGTTATTAGACAATATCTAGGCATTCTGCAAATTTGGATCTCTTTTATGCGAGGAGGTAGACTTATCAATCGCAATTGATATATCTTCTATGATTGATAAGCAAATGTAAATACCCTGTTTTCTTGAGACTAATCGGTATCTTGCAATTGCTACAGGACACGATTAGACGTATACGGCGATGTTAATAAGTAAAGTGATTTAAGAGAAAATTGAAAGGCTTTGTCACGGAGTCTTAAAATATGCCTAGGTATAACATCTTTCTGTTGCGATGAGAACAGTAGGTGTATTTTTGGTAGGTGGCAATTATCGTATAGAAAAGAAGAGTATGTAGAAGGATATTGGTTTAAGTAATGTGACTAAGTATGTAGGATAGTTTATATACCTATATACATGCTAGATTTTATTAAAGACCAGTAATAGATTGCTAGAATGGGAGGTAAAGGTTATAATTGGTAGTAGAATATACTGTAGGTTCGAGAAATCTAAAATTCAGTATATAAGTAAAGTTGATAAATAGTTATAGATAATTATTTTAAGATATAGTCTACTGGTGCTGGAGAATATATAAGCTATTTGGTGAAATAGCTTCATATATTTAATAGTGGATCTCTTAGTCGACTAAAAGTACTATACATCACTGAAAAATGGTAAGATTCTCCGAAAGAAGACTGTGTTATATGGGGGATTTATACTTACGTTTGGTTTTAAAATATGTAAGAGGGGATTTCAATGTAGCAAGAAAATAGCAAAACTGTGGGATTTTAGATTAACTAGATATTCAGCATTCACTACATAAGATACAGACTCTTTTAGAAGCTTTACGCCTAGACAATTATATTTAGTATTTATGTACTTAGATTTAGGTAAAGTGTCCGCCGTAGGCAGTGTTTTTAACTCTTGTCCATCTATAGATAGATGATCATAAAGTCAACGAAGACAGTCAGTCCGTTTGCCTCCTGCTAAGCATGATCTCGTCTCGTTTACTATGGTAGAAATAGCCTCTGGGTAGAGTACCTACGGTGAAGTACGTCTATATAAACGGGTTCTGCTTCTTTTTGGACTTCTTCTTATAATATAAAATTCTTCCAACTAGGCTTACTAGATAGTTTGAGATATTAAGACCCCTCTTGGTTTATAGTGATGATTTCTTGTAAGAGACTTGCTCAGTTTGAGCAACCTAATTGATTTAAGAAGTCCATTAAATTTGAGTAATGTATTATTGCGCTCTAAAATGATTATGACTATGAATCCTTGCAGAAGGCTGATGGTACAATTCCATTTGTGTATTTACATCTGTATTTTTTGACCTTCTTATCCTTTGGCCTGCGGTTAATACCTGGAAATGGATTAGATGTAGAAGGAAATGAGCTGTTTTAAAGTAGTACCTATTACAGAGCAGCTATCATCATGGAAGATTTCGGGAAATGATTTTGATAGCTCCGTTAACGAGCATAGACAGCTCGACTAGTAATACTTCATATATACTTCACTGTAATCATGACTCAAGGGTATTAGCTTGAATGCAAATGAGATGTCTCCGTTTCTATCTCCCAAAAATGTTGAGAAATATTGGATACATTCCTAATGAACTCCTCCAACGCCATGCTAAAAAGCAATACTTTTTGTGAGCAGATTCCCTCCATTATGCAAAATGAATCCCTTCCTCGTTAAACGCACACAGTAATCTCAGGAAATCGTTCTCGTCGCACTTTCCAGCTCTTGTGTCTGCTAATTCGGTGACATCCTCAAGAACTTTTCGAATCTTCTCCTTGACTAGTTCTGCCACTCTCGTCTTCTTTTTCTTGCTCTTTGTCTTCTCTCCATTTTCACGGGCTAATCTTTCAGTTTCCTCTTTGAAAAATGATGGCACTTCGTCAGCATCTTCATCAACTTCCATAATTCCTCCCCACTCTTCTCCAGTTTCAGCACCAAGTCCCCCATCAACTTCCATGTCTTCTTCCTCGTCCCCAACAACCGTCTCATCAATGGCTACGTTATTCATCGCACACCAAACTCTGTAATTACGCTCCACCATCCCAAGGACCTCCTTCGTACCTAACCAGCTGGCACGCATTGTTCGGTTTTTTCTGACCTATCACCATATCATGAGATAAGTGTTCCAACGGGAGGAGAATATAGAATCCTTACGAAGCAAATACGCAGCATGCCATCCCACTCATCCCAGCTCACGCCTGGCCTTTCCGTTCCCATTTTTGGTTCAATCCTTACAACTGAAGATTCAACTTGCGGGGGCGGACGAAAATTATTCTTGCCTACTTTCATGATATGCGTTACTTTTGCCCAAAACCTGGATGTCCTCCCGGTTAGTAATACTTCTTTCATGCGCATTTAGGGGTCGACAACATGATTCGCGAGCTTTGCTACATGTTATAACCTCTATACACATGTCTCAAGGCTCGTGAGTCAATCTAGATGGGAAGATATGGATAGGAGAGTGTCCTTACTGCACGTTCACACTGAGACGACAGTACAACGCTTCTCCAGGGCGAGCTGTGAGTCGAAGCGCAAATTCACGCTGAAACATGAGGATGGATGTGCGGGGTGGATTTGGCAGGGCGAGAAGTTTGAATACCAAGGGACTAGAGATCTTAGAAGGTCATTAGTTTGCGGTCCATGGTAATTTATGAAATACAAACCTGATAGGGTGTGTTGCTAATGCAGACATCGAACGGTGGTAGCTCCGTCTTGATTACATCTCCTAGCAAGACCTCCAACCGTTTAGCTTCTGGTTTCCCCTGCACTCTCTTCGTCACCTATAAATCAGAGGCATCGAATTAGTTTACTTGTTTTAGATTTTGAGACCTTGATCTTTACCTCGGCCGCCATTCGAGGATCCAGTTCCACCGCGATGACCTTCTTTGCCTTCTCCAATATTCGAACTGTCAAATTGCCCGTGCCGGGGCCCACTTCCAGCACGACGTCGCTGGGCTTGAGGTTTGCTTTGGAGACAATAGCTTCTGCAACACCTGTACTTAAAAACTCGGAGTTAGTCTCCTTGGTCTAGACATATCGAGAGCGGCTCAAACATGATCCAGCAGCAATAAGTAAGATGAGGACTAGCCTGGGTTTTTGAGGATATGTTGGCCTACCTATGAATACGATTAGCAGAAGGTCTCAATCTCAAAGCGGTTTAAAAGCTAAACTTACGTTGGTATTAAACTTGAAGACATTGTTGGTCTGAGCTTGTGCTTTCGATTTCGAGTATGGGGAGGATGTAGCAGCGCTATTGCGCTTTCCTTGCTTGAGTTTGCCCATACTGTCTGCCTTGTATGTTGTACCGCAATGTTGTGGTCAGGAACACAGATAGCAGAAGAGTTTGGTGGTGGAAATTTTGAAGTTGTAAAATTATTGTCGTTTGGGAGTTGTTATCTTAGCTTATCGTCGAGTCATGTGACACGGGACACACTTCAGGGTCCGGTTGTGAAGGCTTGGGTCATTCGAGCCTAATCTTACCAGTAGGACCGGCGAAGTTTTCATCCTGCAAAAATGCCCTCATGGCAGTCGTGGTATGAAAAGTTACAGTGAATCTAGTTGGCATGTACGGAATAGATTGGGGGCTCCAAAGTGTCCTACTCGCTAGCAGCTAGTGCTGTACATCTCTTAAGAGACCAAAAACTCTGGACGTGCCACATTGTTAAAGAAACTGTAGGTCAATAAAGAGGCTGAGAGTTTCTGCAACTTGAAGAATGCAAAGAGGGGCCAGGATGATGTTGAGTCTCTGGTTACCGTTGCAACTATCGCAGACAGCAAAGCAGATGCGAATGCCATAATGCGCTCGGTATTGCTCTCCCACTATCACACTATCAGTTCCCGAGCTTATTACCAATTGACCATCCACCAGATCCTCCCATTTCGCTTGGCCCTGCTGGTGCAGCAGCAGATTGTACATCATAGAAGACTAGGCTTCCTTGTCCCAGTGTGGGTGACCAGCTGTGTACGAAGTAGATATTTATTGATGTCATCAAGGTGTCATTATTACACTGTAGCCTCACTTGTATAGTAGCTCTTTTTATTGAAAAAGCAACACCATGGGGACCCTAGTGATGGTTCCCCTCAAACCACGAGACAAGCAAAGTTACACTTACTATGCAAATGCCAATTATGCTTTGAACAAGCACCCGTCCTTCACTAATAATGTATGTATAATGTCAGGTACCCGTAGTGACCAGCACGGGAACATTGCTCGCAAGCCGCTCTTCGATTCTCTCTCTGGCCTGTTCCCTTTGTTATCGTCCCCGGATCTCGGTTCATCCTGATCTATTCGTGTACAAAGTTTCCCATCGGATGGAAAGAACGCATTGAAATTGATCATTTCGCGCATGCAAAGTTTTCTGGAGTCCGGAGAAAGGTTTACGAGCGTTAGACCCATATCGAAAGACCCGTTGACTCTGGAAATCAAGGGCACGCCCCTATAATTTGAATATTGATGCCATCCCAATCAGATATTAGTGGGGTTAGTCCTTGTCGCCAAATCTTAGATCCTCCGGTTGATGGTCCCGGTGGAAAGTCACTTTTGATTGTTGTTGTTTTTGTTGATGTTTTGATGCCTGGCGACTTTTGGCGACATGTCAACAAAGAGGGACGAAGAGGGGAAAGGATAAAAGTTGCACAATTGCTGGAGGGGAAGAGGGTGTTTGGATCCACGAACGCCCTTTGACGTGGCCGATCGTCTGAAGAGTGTCTTGACAAGGCCTAGGAGCTGGTGGGAGAGCAAGAAGGGGTCTTTATCCATCGATCAAACAGCGGCTGTAGCCGTTCAGCGCATGTTCGCAAGATTCCCCTGTTCGTACAGGTTTGGAGGGGGTTTGAGAGCTGATTGGCTGCCAACCTTTCTAACTAAACAAAGCAACCAACAACCCACTAGGTACCTTAGGGACTCCCACTGCTGCAGGAGCCAAAAAAGCCCTTTTTCGCACAGCACCTGCATTATTTGCCTTCATTCTTCACCGAAACTTTGGATGGCCGACCAAGAAAAGAGAGGGAAAGAAACAAACCTATCAGTAGGTGCAATTGTGCGTCGTAATGATAATTCATTCATCAATTTTCAATTTTCTGCTCTTGACATCTATCTTTCTGTACAGTATTATTGTCTGTCTTATCTGTCCGGGGGCCCGTGGCTGCCTCGATTGCGCGGCACACGCAGCAGCGCAGGCCAGGCAAAGACTCGAGAAGTAAACACGCTAGGTCCTCGAAAGTGGAGAATAAACAGCACGCGTTCGGAAGCGAGACCTTTCTTCCTTCCCTCTCTCCCATCTCCTCTCCACCCACCTCTCTCCTCCATCCTCACACATCACCAGAAGAAGAAAAAATACAGTATCTCGACATTGGCAAGCAACGAAGGGGGGGATCTATCAGCTGTTGGGGACGGAGTGAGCTGCTGTCGGATGGAACAAACTTGTGCTGGCATGATTATCTGGACATCAACCTGACTATCGAAATCCCAACATTCCCGACGTCTTTCCACGAAGCATTCCTCAGGCGCCACGACATCTTGCATTCCAGACGATAGATACCACTCACGTTTGTTGTTGTTCGTCGACTCTCCATTTTGCCACAGAGCCCGACGTCGCGCTTTAAGACCCCATAGTGTCCTTTCCATCGCATCGCATTCGCATCAAGCGCGTCACTCCTCCAGAGACGCTTTTGTCGTCGGCCGTCAACTGCTTCCCCAAACCACAACGACCTTCGACAGCGCCTATATCTATGCCTCCTGCTAGATAAGTCCCGACATCACCTCGAGAGCCCCTCTCATACCGCATCGCACTCATTTTACGTATCATACGCGGGCATCGCCGCATTCCATATTTATCATGGCCTACTCCAATAGTGGTGGTGGCACTCTTACATTGCCTTCTCCAACACATGTCCACCATGTTGATGTCACCTCTGCGGTGAGATCGCTCCGACGCTCGTTGTCACGGTCACCTTCAAAATTCCGCCTGGTTACCAAGTCCCCCAGTTCATCACCAAAGTCGCCTCTATCACCTTCACCATTGTCGCCGCCACGGCGCGCTTCTTCCCAGCCAACGATATTCACCGGTAGTCAACAGAGTAACCCTCCCCACACTCCATCACCACTTGCAGTGCCCTTCCCGCCAAGCGCAAAGCTAGCATTACGTTCATCAACAAGGGCAAAGACAGCACCCGCTCGACCATTGACTCGAACGCGAACTCCACCAAAGAGTCCTATGAAGCGCGCTCTGAGTCAAGCCTCGGATACTGGTAACGCGGTTCCGGCTCTGCAACAAAGCTCGTCACCTGGTCAGGAAAACATTGTCTCTAGCCCAAGTCCGAAGGAACCCAAGAGCTTCGAGCGCCGGAGTTTCGAAAAAAACTACGAGAACACCGTTTAATTTGGATACGCCTACGCCCTTTAACCATGCGCTATCTAGACTTGGAGATGGCAGCAATGATACTATGACTTCCACTACTTCAAGTCCGCTGAAGCGCAGCGATGCAATCATGAATCTTGACCAAGCAAGTTTGGGTAGTCCCGTAGCGAAGAGACGAAGTTTGCACGGTTCAGCAAGCTTTGGCCATGACTTCAATGTTTTTGATCACGGACCAACATCTACACCCCAATTCGATATTCATGATGACACAAACCAAGAATACGAACTATCCGCAACAGCTGTTTCCGAGAGCTCAGCATCTTCACCTTTCACGTCCATGCCTAGAAGATCCTCCTCATTGCGCAAGTCGACCTTGCAACAACGACACGGTGAGAAGACTTCTTGGGGTCGAAGGCATGCAGCTCAGATACTGGCACAACAGCAAGCGGCCATGACGGCCCCTGAAGTTTCAACGCCAGTTCAGAACAAGAACCGCCCCCGACTTTCACTTGATCAGTTCATGCCTCCTATGGCCCGAGATAGTCCTTTCTCATCCCAAGGCGCTCTCCCTAATGCATCGATGCATATGATTAACCAGTCATTGCACCAACCACACCCGTTGTCACGGACTATGACTACATCCTCTAGCAGCTCTAGTCTTGTAGATGACTCTCCAACCCATGTTCCAGTCAATTTTGGAGAACAACCTAGACCGAAGCTCGATTTCTCGAAGTCACTGCCTGCAGGCTCCCTAAGACCATATTCCTTGGAAGCGATCTCGAACGAAGATGGATCGTTCTCAACACCCAATTACAAGTCTGTCAAACCACTACCGGCTGCATTCATGTCGACTGGCCTCATTTCGAAAGTGAACCGAAATCCAGAAGACCCTCAGCCGTCACGAGGCAATGGCAAAGGCAACATGCCAGACACTCCCTGCAAGAAACATGTCAACACATTCGCTACATATCCAGCTCCAGTACCTGGAAGTGCTATCGCTAGAGCTAGACACATCAGACACTCTTTTGGAACGCCTTCAACGCCTTTCAACCCCCACGGAAATCAATCCAAGCAATCTACATTCGGAAAGGGAATGGGTGTATTTGGTAGTGCGTTCGGCAATTCCCGTGGGCTCATGAGGCGTGGAAGCTTTCTTAGCATTGATGGTGAAGAGAGTGGTGGATCACCTGATGCAAAGGGAGACAGCCAAACTAGCATAGATTTCGATCTACCACCGACACCCACCAAGCAGGCGCTTCAGCAAGATAATGGTAGTCCAAGCAGCCACCGAAGTTTTCCAGCATCTGCGGTTGGCTTTGGACTAGCAAAGAAAATACAAAGAAGCAGTAAGTTGAATTTTTCCACAAGTCCTGGTGATCATGACGCAGGTTGCAGCGACGACGAAGCATCAATCGATTTGAATGATTCTCCGACCACTGCCAACTTTCGACTTTCTTCTATTTCTTCTACTTCAATGCCTTCCTTCGGCCGATCTCGGGCACTTCGGGGTGGCTCTAATTGCCCTCTACCGCCGCCCTTGGTTGCTAAATCCCTTAATCTTACTCCTTTTGTTAGTCCATCGAGAAAACCGGGCTTTGCTAAATTTAGTCACGTGGCTCCAGCTTCTCCGTTGGAGCGTGTAGAATTCATTGAGAGGAGGTCCCCGCGTACTCCTATAGACAGCATGACTCCTCCTGACCCTAGTGGTCTGTCGATATCTAACCCACGAGAGTTGAGGCCAAATCATGGCGCAGCAACAATGCCTCCTCCGGCTACTCCTACTGCTGGTCGAGACTATTTCACCCAGCTCGGCGACCGACGACTCAGCACCACACCAATTAGCGGTTTCGGGCCAACAGATATCGACGCGTCTCTGACTTCGAGGTTTGAAAAGGCAGAAATTATTGGCACTGGAGAATTCTCGCATGTGTACCGTGTCACCAAAAATTCCAGACCTGCCAGTGGCACACAAGGCTTCTACTTTGGCAAAACCGATTCCCCTAACCGAAGATCGCCTGTGACACCAATGCCAGAGCAGGTTTTTGCTGTCAAAAAGTCACGACAGCCTTTTCAAGGTACCAGGGACCGTCAACGGAAACTGCAGGAAGTCAGCGTGCTTAAAGCACTAGGACATTCTGATCACGTCGTGGACTTTATTGACCACTGGGAAGAGAAGGATTATCTGTATATCCAAACCGAGTTTTGTGAGGAGGGCAGTCTCGACCTCTTTCTGTCACAAGTTGGTCGAAAAGGCAGGTTAGATGATTTCCGGATCTGGAAAATCATGCTAGAACTCTCACAGGTATGTATCGCCGTCATGCTTTTTGGTACCTTATTAATGTAGAATGCAGGGCCTGAGGCATATTCACGATTCTGGCTACATCCATCTGGACCTCAAACCTGCGAACATCTTCATTACGTTTGAAGGTGTGCTGAAGATTGGTGATTTTGGTATGGCAGCTCATTGGCCTGCACAAGCCGGCATTGAAGGAGAAGGTGATCGCGAGTATATCGGACCCGAAATCTTGCTGGGAAAATACGACAAACCATCTGATGTCTTCGCTCTTGGACTTATCATGTTAGAGATTGCAGGAAACGTTCAGCTACCAGACAATGGCCCAACCTGGCAGCGACTTCGCTCGGGAGATATGAGCGACGTACCAAGTTTGACCTGGAGTAGCGCCAGTACCATAATTCGAGATGCAACCGGTATCCCCATTGAGGATAGCGACACTAGCATGGAATTCTATGGGAGCGACGAGGAAATGGAGAACGATTTTGGATCGCCGACAATGAGCACTCGCAAGCGGAACATTGGCTCCACCAGCAGGTCTTTATCTCACGACCCTGGTAACCTCTTTGGCTCCATGCGACGAGGTGAACTTCATCAAGCTCCCGAGTTCATGAGGGATATGTACCATGATCATGCGCTTGACCGAATCGTTCGTTGGATGATTTCGCCTGTGCCTGAAGACCGACCAACAATCCACCGCGTGCTCGAGTCTGTAGGTCTCCAATGGGTCCAAGGACGACGCAGGGCCGGTGCTACGGTCTTTGAAGGAAATTGGGGACCAGCTGATGACATCTTGGCGGACGATACTGAGATGATGGATATCTGATCTAGCTTGCAGATTTTGCTGCACAATCATCGCATCAACCAACTCGCTTGATCCTGGATAAGGGCATGCAGACTGGATGTGCTCAGTTTGATTTTTTTTTACAAGGTGTCACGGCGTTCCCTGGATAACACGGCGTTCAATCTTTTCCATCTCGTGCGGGCCGCACGCACGACTTGCACTTCACGAACGACGACTTCATGCATTTTCATCACCATAGGCTTATTGCTTTATGCTTCGATTCTTATATATCCTTCTACGGTGCGAAACCATTTTTCACGCTTTCACGAAACGAAATAGTCACGAACTGATGGGCGGTAATCGGTCGATGGAACGAGTATCATGTTTGGGGTTTTATGACAGCAAGCAAGGAACCCTCACCACCTTGACTTGGCTTACACTTATGAAAAGTTTGTTTGAGGTACTACTACATTACAATTGCTTGCTATAGCTTAACCAGATTTTGGTTGCTTTGTATGAGCTACGTGGATGGATGGATGGCTGCGCGGAAAAGAAAAAAGAGGAAGATCTTGTGCTGTTAATGCTGTAGATAGATCAGATGACTGGCTTGGGTGTCGCTATACAGTTGTACTCCTTGGCTCCTCTTGGACCCTTCTTGGGAATGAATTGCTAGATCAATAGAAAGAATTGATACTGGAACATTTGATGAGAGGCGTCTGTTTTCGTTTGTAATAAGTCTGTGATTGAACCCTATTTCGTATCGAGACTTTCTTGACTGTCGTAAGATTTTGATCAGGAACTGGGCCAAGCTCAGGACCTCTGTTAATCGCGTCTGTTTCCAACGCTTTGGTAAACTCAATGCAGATTCCTGTTTGAAAGCTACAACTGTGATGAGCCTCCTCAATAATATCAAAGACAAATTTTGAGCGGCCTAAGCTCCTGCATAAAAAGGTAGAGCTTAACGCCTCGCAAGAGCCATTTATTCCAAATATGAATGACTATGCTGTGATTTGCTTCGAGTCTTCACAGTTGCCGGTTCTATATTCCGAATATCTCGGGATTGCTCGATGGCTCTCGGACCCCTAGCAGATAAAATCCGGGACTTGCGAAGTATGGATTTAAGTTTGTCATCAGTAATCTGACTCCTCTTCTTCCGTTCCTGCCTAGAAAGGTATCGCCGAGTGTCTGTGAGGTAGGAGAAGGTATTTTAAAGAAAAATAGGTATGGCCACCGGCGGTCCGATACGTGTACTTGATCAACGCTAACACAGATGTATTTCAACAATTCCACGTGAGTTCTGTCAATACTTCTTAATTTGAGCACCTAGGAGCACGAAGTACCTTACTTGGTTTGAATAACTCATTTGATTCGAGTAGCTGACTGGCTTTGGGTAACTTACTTAAGACGGGAGAAACACTCAACTACTCACTTGATTTATATATACATATAATATGGCGGTAAGCCCAGAGTACTACATGTGTCAAATATTAATTATTGGGGCATTGTACACGTACGAGTATTAAAACCCATCACTGGTGCTAGGTCTGGAAATGGACGGGACTCAACTTTTCTTTTCCAGATTGGGGTTATCAGGCACAACTGCGGCTACCAGACTGACTTTTTACTTCGACAAGGATACTAAGATCTAGGTAAGGGGGACATACTGGACACTAATACTTTTTCTGTGGGAAATCTAAAAAACCATGCTTATCATTACTCTATGAGGCATCCTTGGAGAGCTGTCAGAGGGAATTGAGGCTCTTGCGATGGTCTTTGTGGATTGAGTTGAGAGGGCAGTCCTCAAGCCTCTCTCGTGACTACCACAACGTTGCAACAGGCACACAAAGCAAAATATCGGCATGTTTCCACTGCCCATTGTGTCTGCCTTGCACAGGCTGTAAGCGCTTGCTTTCCTCCTCGATACTACTTCTCATCTACAGCACAAAGCTTTGCCTGACTCACAGCTCCTCGGTATCATGAGTCTCAGGTGATGCGTTGTTAAAATACCCTGGCTCATAGCCACGTGCGTGGGGGCATTCGCGGGAAGGGATTGGTGATGGCGTCTTGGGTGGGTTGCTCACATCAGACAAGATGGGAAGATCCCATACCGCCGGGTTCCTACAGTGCGGATTTGACGGGTGTGCCCATACTGCACCACCAATGCGAAGGCCTGGGAGACAAGGGAGTGGTGTAGGGGAAAATTACGTGAGGCGAGGAAGGGGTGGAAGGGAGAAACCGAGATATGAATTTGACATGTATGGTTGTTCTTGAGGGCGCCTTCTGGAAGGAATGTGAAGGAGTGTGAAACGTGGACGAGTGAGACGACCAGCAGCGCGATGGACGAAAGTGCTTCCTCCAGAATGCGACTGTGCTCTTATTTTGGTCGCCTTGCAGCACACAAGTATTGTCTATCGTACGAGGCGACTTACGAAGTATTACCTTACCTTACCTATTCATCTATTTGCACACATAGTAGCGAGCAAGACTAGAGTGGGTGATGTCCTCTCTCTCTGTCTCTCCAACTCGCGTGTGCGGTGCTGTCCCAAAGCATCCATAGTTTGATCCCAACTTGTTGTGCATTCGGTCATCCCCTTTCGGCATCAGGAGCAAGAATGATGATTTATGATGTAAACATGTGGCGGCTTCTGAGTAGTCGTAGGGCAGAAGCGCAGCAGGAAGATTTGATGGGGTCGTAGGGCGCGAGGTCAATACTGACCAGATTATATCACAAGATGGGAATCAAGCTTGTTTCGGGAGTGCTCTTGAAGCAATGTTATTGTTTTTTTAATGCAACTGTAACATCAAGTGACCTTCTGGGTGCTGTGCCACATGTTTTCATTTGTGGATAACAGCCACTGAACTCTGGAGTGACGATCGTTGAGCCTCGACCTCGGGCCTATTGATGTGAGGCATTTCATTTCGTGCATTTCGTCACCACTCGCTTTGGGGCCCGGTGGGCTTCTCAGGCTTTTCTGGGACGAAAGCATTTGAAGCATTGTGCTTTGGTAAGAAGTGAGCGGCCATTGAGTGGGTGGTGCCGGGTTACACCTAGCACTCATTGAGAATAGATGGTCAGCAGTCGCCATCTCACAGGAGTAGTTTGCATGTCAGCCCTCTGGCCGGGTTCGAAGCGGACAGAAGTCCACGGAGGCACAGGCTGCTAAAGTAAGCAAGCACTCACTGCGCAGGTTGCAGTGACCGGATACAGGCTCTCAGTCACTATCAAACAGCCCGAGGCTCACCTCTGTTCCCCTGTCCCACAGGCTTCGCAGGCTTCACAGGCTAAAGTAATACTGATACCACCTGCCTGCCCTTCATTGCTTCATTGCCTACCTTACCTACCGGTGGTACGTACCTTAGGTGCTTATGACAAAGACTAACATAATAATAACACGAGCACGAGTCCCCAACCGTCTATCCATAACTAGGTAGCCTAGGTGATAATTCTAAACTCACCGTTCCACTGTGGATTATTGTGCAGGAACAGGAACACGAACACTTCAGCAGGATACTGTAGCATAGCAACAGCAGAAGCACTCCGTAAACGCACTCAGTTCCCACTGAAAGCAGACTTCAAACTTCACCGCTGCTTCCTTCGTAGAACTTCCAGAAGGGCGAAGCCCTAACGTGCGCACCCAAGTCCCATCGACTCCATCTCCTCGTCGCGATGGTCTGAATTCCCCTGTTCAAGCGTTGCCCGGAAGCCAGGAACACCGTCCGCGCGAGGAGTCTTCTCCACATATTAAGTTGTTTTCGGGATGCGAAAAAATGGTGGTCTAGGATCTAGGATCTGTCTTACTGGCGGAGGTTTCTGTAGAGAAAGGGAGCTTCGCTTGCTGCCCACACTACTTGCCGACCAGAGCACCAGCGGAACCTGAACAAGGGAACGGGCCAAGAATATCAGAGCAGGGCAGGCCAGGCGTGCTACTAGTAGGCCAGCACCACAAAGGCAAAAGGCAACGGACGGAGTACGCCTCGTCTCGCATCCCCAATCTGATGACAACAACAACCGAAAATACTTTCCCCCCTCATGGATGTCTCTGCTCAACCATCACGCACCGGTACGACGAAGACGAAGACGACGACGACGCCGCTGCTGCTGCTGCTAGCCAAGCTCCATTTTGCATTACACGATCCATCGTCCCAGCAGGCCACTCGCGAATCCGACCATTCGCTCAGTGGTCAGCACCAACCGCCCCAGCAACAATAGACTTCTCGTCTACACTTGCTCCTCATTCTCTCTGTCGACGCCAGAAACCTTGGGATAACCCACAATGGACGACAAATCCCCTACCTCCATTCCCGCCGGGAAGCAGGCGTCCAAGCCTGCAGACTCTGCAAGTGGTGGTACAGAAGACCCTTCAAATACGACGTCTAAATCGACCTCGTCGACGCCCTCCATACCATCAACAAAGAAATTTCAACAACACCCGCAGCAGAAACGCGGTCCCTCAGCAACCAATTCGCCTATAGCCTCACGAGAGTCATCACCAGTCAGGCCATCACTCAAGTCAACTACCGGTGCACGTTCATCAGCTCCTGGTAGATCACGAAAGAACAGTCACGATACAAGTCCTCCGCGCTCGGCCAGCACGAGCACTAACCCCCCTTCCCTCGCCGCTACACAACGAGCATTGTCTGCTGCGTCCATTCCCAGTTTACACCCAGTCGTGTCCGAACCGACGATAAAAGCACCTATCCCTCTGAAACCCTCAGTAACCTCCGAACTTAAGGACGCCCCACGTTGGCCTATATCGCCGAGGCTACGATCCCCACCGCCCATCGCCAAACCAGCCATTGCCTCACCGCGCAAGACGGAACAAGATATCCCCGCAATCAATGTGCAGAGGTCATCAAGCCAACCTCCCGAACAGCAGGAAGCAAAGGCGGCAGCAGACAGCGAAGCAGATGATTCATTAAGTACGGGCATGAGAACACCTGCAAGAGGAGCGAGCGGTGGCAGTTCGACGCTTGAAACAGTACAAGAGATAAGCCAACCTAGTACTCCATCGGTAAGCCTTGATGGCTCCGCTGGAAATGGAGAAGAGCGGCCGCTCAACGAAAAGGATAATGTTATTGAAAATGCCTTTAACAAGGCAGGCAAGGCGAAACAGAATAACGAGAGTGGTAGTGATAGTGCGGGCAAGGGAGATATCAAGATGAGAGCAGCATCGTCTGCTACCCCTGCTACAGCATTACGTGCTCCACCACCACCGACAAAGTCTTATAGCACAACCAACGTACCTGCGGGACGAGGGAAACCATCTGGCGAGGGCGCTCAGAAAATGACTGTGGAGACGGAGACAGTCAGCTCAATACCAGCAATTGCGCTAGGAGCTGTAGGGGGAGGAGGGACCAATGGTAGTCTTCGGGCCAAACCAAGCTCTGAGACCATCAGGCCCAAGAAAGAAAAGAAGAAAGCAACTAGAAAGGCACCATCAGTGTCAGGTGCGGGTGAGCAACCAATCTTAAGACCTAAGAAACATCACCACCATCATACTACGAGATCGCCGTCCAAGTCGGATTCTGATTCTTCGTCATCCACCCTTACCATCAAGTCCCCAAGAAAAGACAGCGGTCAAGGATCGCAGACCTTTCATGATGGTAGTGGTGCGATGAGTCCTCCATCAAGACCTTCATCAGCGTGGGGTCGTAGATCAAGCATAATCCAGCATGTAAGTAACGCCATGCTAACTAGAACCCGTCCAGCATCTTCGAAAGCAGATATTTTTGAAGCGAAGGTCGCCAGCGCCGTAGACGAGGCAAACTCCTCTGATTCAGAGGAAACCTTTGTCTATGAATCGAATCCACCCGACGCGAATGACCGTCCTCGGCGATTTCACTCACGGACACCCAGTGCAACCTCGATGGTGAGCCAGGTTGACCAGAGAAACGGCTTAAGGTCCATGATGGACGGTGGTCATAGTGTGGCTATGAAAAAGAGTATGAAATTTGCAAATTCCTACAGCAGTAACGGTCCAGATACGACGGCAGGTGAAGACGACGGGAAAGGAACAGGTCGGAGTAATATGGGAACTGGAAGAGGAACAACGCATCATCATCACATTGGCCGATGGGGCCGCAATGGTGGTAACGGCCACCCTTCTCTTTTTGATAACGAATCTCCTTTTCCAAATGCCTCCAAATCCAAACTTGGAGGATCTTCTCCTCGAAATGGCTCCAGGCCTACAAGTCCGAGAATTGGCAATAACTCAAGGTTTATGAGCAATGGCAAGAAACAGTCGCCGATTTCCTCTGGCTATGATCTCGAGGCGGATGACGAGCGAACACCGCTCATGTCAACCATACGATCTGGGCGTTCAGGACGGACTCGGCGACCAGCAGCTTCTTCTATGCGACAAATGGAACATCATGAATCACGGCAACAAGGGACATTTTTGACTCGATTCGCTGGATGCCTTGTTTTGACACTCATGATCGTTCTTGTCATTTCGGGAGCTGTGGGATTCATGTTTGCAACAACCCAGCCTCTTACAGATGTGAAGGTGCTCGCACTCAAGAACGTCTTGGCTAGCGAACAGGAGCTCATTGTGGATATGCTCGTGACTGCACAGAATCCAAACCTGGTTGTCGTCACTATCGATTCTATGGATATGCTAGTTTTTGCCAAGTCGAAACATGCAGGCACAGATTCCGAGTGGTATTTTCATCCAAAGAACCAAAGTTCAAAAAGCATGCGTAGAGGAAATAGACATAAACGGGACGATGACCCGGACGACCCGCCAATCCTTGGCGATCCAAACACGAATCCGAACCTAGAAATCGGACATATTTTTGACTTTGAGAGCCCTTTGACATTTGAAGGATCGCCTTTCCAGCGCTCGCGGTCAACCTCTCTTGGCGAACTACGCGTCTATAAGCCTGGCAACAGAACTGAGCCTGCTGGCTCCGAACGCTGGTCAAGAGTAGTACAACACGAGTTTGATCTCATCATTCGGGGTTCGTTAAAATACACACTGCCACTCAGTCAAAGAGTGAGGAGTATTGCGGTCGAAGGCCGGATCACAGTCAAGCCGAACGCAGCGGATCAGGACCCCGACACTGTTCATATAATCTAAGGGACCTTTCGTCTGTAACATGGCTCGACAACTACATCTCTCAACTAGAGAATCAAATCACAAATCGAAACCCAGCAACTTTCATTTGTTTTTATCTTGTTTCCGGTCCTCTGTACTATTTTCAGCGAATACAATGTCTTGCACAGCGAATGGAACGGGCGCGGCGGAAAAAAGAACCAAAATCAACCTAACGGCTTTCTCTTCATCAAGGGGCATATACGAGGGCGTAATAAATGCTTTTCACAATTACTACATTATAAATCAATCACGGGGTGGGATGGATGGAAGTCTCTCATTTTCCCAGGCCAGTTTGCTTTTGGAAAACTAGGCCTTGGATCGCGGTGTTTTCTCTTGAGATTTTTAGGGCGCGCAAAGGGTGGGCATGGATTTTGCTTTTCTGCTTCAACAAATAGAATGGGCTGGGAAGAAAACTCATCTTCCGCAGGGACAGAGAGATATATAACGGCCTCTGTTTCGAAGAAATTGAAGAATGGTACTTAGGGAACGTTGTTTGGAAGGATGGAGGTGTAGACGTATGTACTTGTACGACCACACCTTGTGGCGCAAGAGGTCGAGGTGGTCCAAGGGAGATTAGAGATATGTAACTAATGAGAGAGCTCCTTTGGTAGAGGATGAGCGGAAGTGAGCAAGAAGAAATGACGATGATGACCAATACCATCAGATATGAGAGATGAGATGATATTAGATTTTCTAACTTCTAAGTCAATACTGCCGTGTATATCAAAATATCCTTGATACTACCTTCGTACTTACCACATGTAAGATTGATTTGATGCGTGGGTAAATCAAGTCTTTCAATTATCCAGACTGACTAAATAGTTGACAGTTAATATTTTAGTATCACGACCTACGTAGCAGTTGACACTTTAAATAGCATGTTGACTATGCACTATCAAGATGTTTTCAGGGGTAAAGTTAATGGAAAGAATACGACTTTGTCCACTATTCCCAGATAGTGAACGATATACACTTCTCTATCATTATAGTAAGGTAAGCTTCACGTTTTCACAAAGTCAAGTTTATTTTATAAATGACTTGAACCCTGGCACAGCTGGTTGGTATCTTTCGTACAAATATAAAGGAAGAGGAAGCCTCATTCTTCTTCACTTCGCTTCCCTACCGGTATACCTAAACATCGATGTTCCCCAACGCCATGCATCACTTTATTCTCTACCAATGCTCTCCGCCCCTAACGCCGGCCATCCAAGACATCATCATTCCTCCTTATTTACAAGCATTACTCAAGCTCTCGCAGAGCTTCTCCCCCCTTGCTCTCGTCTTGATGTCGTCGTTCCTGCTGCACTCTTCTTTCTCACTGGCTGATAAACATCATTGAAATTCATGACTACACCTAGGAACCGCATATCAACATCGGGTTGGTAGGCGAGATCACCAAGAAGCAAACACACTCTAGTTCTGAAGTGGGCGCCTAGACTACCTAGTCTATCCTTAAGAACCGGGAACTCGTCTGCAATTCCATCAGGGATTGGGAGAGAGGGTGTAGAGTCCATAAGATTATTGTGAGTATCACGGCGACCACCGGTGGTGGGTGTATTAGGTTGATCTTCGTCGGACGTTTTGACCGAGGCGAGCATGTCGTTTCCTTGGCGGCGAGTAAATTCTGAGACGGCCCAACTGTAGAGGCCGTCGACTGCATCACGGTAACTTAACATGATCCGTAGAATCTCTCCTAACTGCGTCATGAATGTGTTCTCATCTGCGTCGCTTTGGTTTTTCTTTTTGGCGCCAAGAAGACCTTTGTGTGTTATTGCGTTGAGGTATTTGGTATGGGCTTTAATGAGGTCGTCAAGGGTACAGCCTTCTTTGTGGATGGCACTTTGGAGTTCATCCCAGGATGACTCAATAACTTCGAAGAGAATGTAGTATTGGAGTTGCCCAATGAAGTGGATCATTTCTGCTAGCACTCCACGGGTTGATTTCCAGGCTTGAGAGACGTTGGCATCTTCACCTTGTAAAACCCCACGAGCTCCTGTCATGCATTTTCGCCATGTTGAGGCAAGGGCAAACTCAACGCGTTTGATGCGCCAGAGGAAGTTGAAAACTTTGAGGTACTGGCGATTCCCCCATTCCGTTACAACTACATCCACCGGGGCATCGATCTTGTACTCGAGGGTAAAGCAGTCCCAACCAATATCTCCATGGGATAATTGCAACATTCTTGCATCCAGCCTACGGAGAACCTCTGGGGAATCGTACTGAGCATTTGAGCCCCGGATGGCATGCTCTAATTGTGCAGTCAAAGTATGACGATACTGAGCACCAGCAGGCCGATCGAGGTTCGAGGAGAGCGATTCCATAAGGAGAGCTATGAAATCTCCTTGACCTAGCAGAATATAATTTTTCAGGGCCTTTAGATGCTCGAAGAGATGAAATTTCTCTGCCATGAGATGTATTAAGCGAGCCATTGTCGTTTTGTAGGCTTCATCGATCCAAGTCTCGAGAGTCGCCGTGTCACCATACCGTAATTCTTTTGAAGCAGCCTTCGAATATTCTTCCACCCATTGCGAATCACCACACCCATATCGAATAAAGTTCAAGGATTTGCCAATGAGGAAGACCTTTTGAGCGAAATCCTGAGTTATGATACTTGGTACCATGTCCTCGTCGAGCTTGTACTTGTCCTCCCAGACGCTGCTTGCGCCTCCACGGCCTTTGCCGTCCTGGGTGTCAGCTATAGCGTGGGGATCTTGCTCTGATACGAAGAACTCATTATATGGATCGGATAATTCTCCATCATAGATCCATTGTCGAAGCATGTCATAAAAGGGCCTTGTAACGTGGACTAACAAGCGTTCGGCGAAAGCTCCGACCATTGGATCACCATGTGACGACGAAGAAAAGCCGTGAATCAAAGAAATGAGTTGCCCGCCTCTCTTGCTTTTGGATTCTTCACTGATTAAACTCATTAGACGCAGACCCATTGTCGCCTCTCGAGTCCAAACCACACATCTCTTTAGCGTTACACCAGCTTTACCAATGCCTCCTCTTGGTTCCTTTTCATCTAAGGACTGTAAAGCTCGCCGAATTTGGCCCTCCAACGTGGCGACCAAGCCAAGATAGGATCTAAGTTCACCAGCTATTGCTGCTCGCAGACTTTGGCCTAGTAAACCGCCATCGGATGATTGTACAAACGCTGCAAGACCTCGGTACAGAAGCGAAGGTTCCGCCAATGTATGGAGAATGGATATTATGGGAACTGGAAGCGTAACTGGTAGACCCAGTGTTTTATCTGAGACGAAGGGAAGGGCAGATTTGTGGAAGATAGTCCTTGCAACGTGAATGGCAAATCTCTGAGAAGAGCAGTTTCCGGTGGATCGATCTCAACATAATTCTCGGCTAGTAGAGCTGTTTTAAGGGCAACGCTGTCTCTTTGAATTGCTGCATTTTTTGCAAACGCTTCATCTTCTTCTTTCCTATCCCTCTGTCCACCTTCTCGTGCTGGTAGCTTTTTCAGACCTTCTGGCGCGAATGCCTCCTCAAATGGCTCCTCCTCCCTTCTTGATGGGCGACTTGGCGACTTGGGTACGTCTCTCTCTTCTCTCACCCTACGTTGTTCGCGACCATTTTTAACCGGACTCTTGAACGGGCTTGTTAAAGTCGGCGGGAAAGGTTGCTGCTGCTGCTCTCGGTCCCCAAGCTGGTACAGGGAAGTATAGAACGGCCCACTTTTGCGATATTACGGGGATCGTGAGAAGCCTGCTGTACAGGTTTGCAAATCGAAGAGCTTTTTCAGGGCTTGGATTTTTTTGAATTAATTTCTTCTTTATGAGGTCGGAGGCTTGATTCACATCTGCAACTACAGCGGGACCTTTCGAACTGTTGAGATATAATAAGTCAGTAAATGGTATTTTGGAAGTCGCTGAAAAGGACCAAGATGTACCTCTCTAAGATCTGCTTGACAAATGCCACTGCATCATATTGTCTCTCTTCTACGTCTTCTGGGTCTTCACCAGGTATCTTTGGGAGCAAGCGTGCAACTAAGCTGTCAATACCATTGCTGATGCGTTGGTTTCGTGAAGACATGATCGCATTGTTGCGAAGAAGAGAGTAGTGTTTGTATTCTTGGTCACTCATGAACTCATAACATGGTGTTTTCGGATTTGCTTGATATACGCGACGCTGGACAAACACTGGGAAACGCGCCGAATTGGGGGGTCTGTGGAGTTCGGCGAACCTGCAATCTAAGGCGTCAACATCATCCCATGGTCAATCATCCAGTCTGGAACGCAGCCCCATCCATCACGACCTCAAACCGGCTTGGATCATCTTCAACTTGTGTTGCTGGATTCGTCTAGCATTGCACAATCCATGGGACCTTGAGTAATCTAATAAGTCGCGCTGTAAAGCTCGCCTGCGCGCAACTCTCAACATGCCAGACATGGGCCTTGATCCAGCGGCTCTGAGCCGGCCTGCTGGCATCTCTACCACACCTATATTACCTCCGAAAACACTCAGCACATCGGTATCGAATGCGCCAAAGGTTGTCAAATCTAGCCAACTTTCTGCGCGTATCGATCTAGAGCCATTGTACAAGGCGCTGAAGGATGCGGTTGGTGAGCATTGGGGAACTTACAAGGAGTCAATCAGTCTCTTTGTTCTAGGTTGGTGTACCTCCATATAATCAACTTCAAAATCTAAGTTGGAATATCCCAAATGCGCATTTGACCAATTCTGACCATGTTGCTATTCATTAGGCCAGTTGAACCAAGCCGAATTGTCGCGACGGATCGATAAGTTCATTGTGACACCTACGGGAGAAATAGAACATAAACACAATCAACTTATTGCTGGAATCTTTGGCAATGTCACAAGAGATATGCCCGACCACGGCCTCGCGCCATTTGTCAGCGCAAATGAGACGCCTACAGCCGGGGCCGGAAGCAAGCCAGTCAGTGGTGATGCCGCGGAACAGAGACTCAAACAAGAAGTTATGCAGTTACCTAGTCGAGATCGAAGACGTTTAAAAGATTTGGCTGCAAATGAGGTAAGAAATATCTTGAACTCTAGGCTCCTAAGTTGCTAGCGAGCCAGACTCCTTGCTCCTTTAGACGCAATATGTTGACTAGTTTTCTGCTTTAGTATGATCCATATACCGACTTCTCCGGTATGCTTGGGGAGCATCGTCGTCTGAAAACTGCGAAACCAGCCGACTCTGTACCTGCAAGTGCAGGTGGCCTGAATAAGACAAGTATAACACCTTTGTTCTCTCTTCTCGTATGTGTATTGACCAATAATAATAGATTGGGATCTTGAAATTCGCAAAAAGTACGCTCAGCCTTTAGCGTCAGAATCCGGAGAGTTTCCAGATAACTCTACCATCGAGTCCCGAATGCTCCCTATTTGCTATGAGACTGGCCTACCGTCTGGGCATGCCCAAGATGCAGCCTATTTCATGTCCGTAGCAACAGAAACTTATATCAAAGAGGTCCTTTCGTCAATATTTAGTAAGACCAGGAGTAATGGCCCTGGTGTTACTGGAAATGCAGGGACAGGAGGTGGTGCAACTTGGATCCAATCACATAAGTATCGAACACAACTTCAGCGTGAGGAGGATGGTTGGCTGCATGGTGAAGTACAAAGAGACAAGAATGGATTGTTGCCAATAGAGGCTAAAGCAGCAAGCGAGCGAGGTCCCCTAGGCATGGCCGACGTGCGGACTGCCCTTGAAATGGGAGATTGTGGCTTGGGCCAAATGCCAACCGTTGTCCAGCAAATCATGTTCGGTTACCATGAAGGTGAGTTAGAAGGCTGGGATGACTATTCTTGGGCCCCAGGCCACGAGCCACCTCAGATGGAAGCTCAGGACACCGAGATGGGAGGCATGGGGGGTTTGAATGGTGGTTTGATCACGGCAAACGGCACCAGCGGAATGAATGGCGTCAATGGCCACATTGATGAAGAGTCGGATGACGACTGGGGTTGGGAAGGAACCGCACCCCAAGACACTACTGCTCTGGATAATATCCTAGACTCGTGCCTAGCTATTGGGGCATAGTGAAGTGGCAGAAACGATGGAGCACTGGATGCGCGGCGTTGTATATTGGGCTCGACTTCTCGTTGTCGAGGGCATTGCATTGCATTCACGGAGTACAGGATCTACTTTTTATGTACGTTGCACAGGCTTGGCTTTTTCAAAAAGGACAGGCATAGGAGTAGAGGCGTCATGGGGGGGTGTGGAAACCATTGTACTGTAGTCGGACGATACCCAGGATAGGTTGCACTTGGAGTAATATAGTCAATGCAGCAAAAAATATAGGAGTAGGCAGATGTCTAAGTGCTTGGCAAATGACGTGCCAAGGCACACTTTGCTCAAGGCTTCCATTGTCCGAGTAACTTAGGTAAGTAGATTATTTGAGTGACTGAGTGTTAACAACTCAAAAGTGCCGCAGATTCTAGACGTTGGCATACAAGTGGAGTCAAATTAAAAAAGGAGTGATGATGCTGCAAAGTGCTCTCAGCCTCTCACAGCCTCGCACGCAGTCAGCGTTTCAAGCAGCAGACTTGCGACCCCTCCTTCCTTCCCCCCCTCCATGCAGCCACAACGCGCATGTTATGGACAAGCTGTACTCCCTAAATTGAAATTCTTGACCCCAACTCTCCCAACTTTCCCAAAACTTGATGTCTAAGAAGTCTTTCCAAAATGTCCATCGTCAGTGACAAAATCCTTGCTGCTTCGCCAAATACAGAGCGGGGTCGTCCTACTCAGCTGTCCGCCAGTCCTAACGGTGAACGTATTGCCTATGCTGTAAGTTTTCTTTCTATCTAGCACCTCAGATATTGAGAGAATGTGTAGCAACGAGGTCGAGGTCTGAAGTAACGTCTTAATAGTCAGGAAAATCCATATTCCTTCGTAATATCGACGACCCTTCTCAAAGCAAACAATATACCGCCCACACAGCTCAAACCACTGTTGCACGCTTCTCACCCTCTGGCTACTATGTAGCTTCTGGTGATGCTTCTGGCGCAGTGAAGGTATGGGACGCTATAGAGGCTGTTAACACGAAAGGCGACTACCACATTATTGCGGGCAAGATACATGATATTGCTTGGGATGGGGACTCCCAGAGAGTAATTGCTGTCGGAGATGGCAAGGAGAGATTTGGCCATTGTATCACTGCAGACAGTGGTAACTCTGTTGGAGAAATTTCGGGTCACAGCAGCACAATAAACACAGTCTCGATTCGACAGCAACGACCCATCCGGGCAGCCACAGGTAGTGATGACAGTAGCATGGTATTCTTGAATGGGGTCCCTTTCAAATACCAGACGAAGCTAGGAGGTTTACATAAGGGTTACGTCTACGGAGTGGGTTTCTCCCCAGATGGAAACCATCTGGTCAGTGTAGGTGCGGACCGGAGAATACAGCTTTATGACGGCAAGACTGGAGATGCTACTGTTCAAATTGGCGAAGGGGAGCATAAAGGAAGCATTTTTGGTGTCTCGTGGGCAAAGGACTCGAAACGTTTCGTTACAGCAAGCGCAGACCAAACCATCAAGCTTTGGGACGTTGAAGCTGGAAAAGCTGTTCAGACTTGGCGCTTAGGAGAGGAGGGCAATGTCAGTATTCCCGACCATCAGGTTGGTGTTTGTTGGCCCCATGGAAGAAGCGACGGCATGGTCATTAGTTTGAGCTTAAGCGGTGATCTGAACTACTTGGTCGAGGGTTCTCAGACACCTACGAAGGTGGTACAAGGCCACAATCGAAGTATCACCGCTCTAGGAACGAGTACGAGTGGAACAAGCCAGACATTCTGGACTGGAAGCTTTGAGGGCCGAGTCTGTGCTTGGGACGTCGCAACAGGAATTGGGTCCGCTGTTGAGGGGTCAAGTCACACGAATCAAGTGTCTGGGTTCACAAATACTTCAGACAGGGCTTATAGTGTTGGTTGGGATGACACTTTGCGTATCGCAGACACGACAGGCAAGACCTTTGTTGGCGAGGCCTCTAAGTTATCAGCCCAGCCGAAAGGAATCGCCAGTGCAGACGGCAGAGTTTTTTTGTTGCCACAGCATCAGGAATTGATGTCTTTTCGAAAGACAATCTTGTCGACCAAGTTCCTATCAAAGACTTTTCCCCAACTGCTATTGCGGCTTCGGGATCTTGGGTTGCGGTTGGTGACGATGCTAATGTCGTTCATATCTACGCAGTAGTAGACTCAAGTCACAAGTTGTCGCCTAAAGAAAAGCTCACCAACTCCACGGCACAAATCACTGCTCTGAGCTTTACACCTAACGGATCACTTCTCGCCGCTGGAAATTCTTCAGGCAAGATTGCTGTGTATGACACGAAAGACTGGGAACTGAAGACGGATCGATGGTCAGCACATACTGCTCGAGTCATGAGTATTGCCTGGAACCAGGAGGGAACGCATGCAGTAAGCGGAGGTCTAGACACCAACATCTTTGTCTGGAGTCTTGCGAAACCGGGAAAGAGAGTCAAGGCTCCAAATGCTCATAAGGACGGAGTCAACGGTGTGTGCTGGGTGGATGGTGGAAATGCGGTGGCTTCTGCTGGCGGAGATGCAGCCATCAAGATTTGGAAGGTATCAGGCCTTGAGTAGAGAGAAGTTATGATGCATTGCAAAGCATAAGACGGCGATCGGAGCGGAGGTGGGCACTAGGTACTTTAAGAAAGCTAGTAGAGTAGACCCCCACTAGCTGCCAAGTGTTCAAGTGATAGAGATATTAGAAAGTCGCAAAGGGCCAAAAATAGGGAGATAATGACTTCTGAGTGCGTGGGCAGAGAGAGTAGAGTGTAGAACACAGCCTCTCTTTTCTTCTTGGTTCTTCCTGAGCGCCCATGTGATAGAATCTCGTGTGCACTTTCTGTCGCATTGCATACTTTATATGCCGACCCCTGCAAAGACCCTTGTGGGGTAGCTCTGGGAATGTTGGACATCACTCTCACTCTCTTGCAGTCTCCCAAACTTGTACCAAGTTACAATTACAAGTACTTTCAACAACAGCATAATAAATAGCGAGGTCATGAACGTGCCAAAATGAGCGCGCCCTCAGCTTCTGCTGGTGCAGCACCACCCTCAAAGCGCAAAAATCGTACTACAAAACGCGTACGTCACCGGAATTAAGACTGGACTTGTTAACTTGACTGACAAATAATGTGCTACAGAAGTTGAAGAATGGCACCTTCATCCTGCCGGGAACAGGTGAAAGAGTGCGACGTCAGATCACCCTGCGGAATCCGCTGAACTTCGATGGGGCGGCGCGAGGTAATTCCATTGACGGCCAGAGTTTCCTATCCCCAGGTCGGCAGAACTCGCGGTCCAGCAGCTTTCGAACAGTCGTGGATAACAGTGCAGTTGCCTTGAGGGACTCCTGGAAATGGGTCAAAAGTCCTACGGGCAAGGCTATCTTAAAATGCTCCCTGGCGTATCTGCTGGGCAGTATGGCAACATTTCTACCCTTTCTGTCGAACTGGTTGGGGAAACATAACGATGGCAAGCACATGGTTGCGACTATCACAGTCTACTTTCACCCTGGACGATCTGTTGGATCTATGATAGAAGGCGATATTCTTGCATGGGGGGCATTCATATATGCTGCCTTCATTTGCATATCGTCCATGGCCGTTTCTGTTCTTTGCGAGAGTCAACTCAATCTGATCGAACTTGGCTATGCGCTCGTTCTTATTGTTTTCTGCGGTGGCGGGTTGGGTATGGTTGGTTGGACGAAACAGAAGTTTAATACACCACTCGTTAGTGTAGCCTGCAGTCTTACCAGTTTGGCCATCATCACTGTTCTCACGAAGGAGAACGCAGTGCAGACCGCCGTTTTCTCGAACAACAAAATTGTTCAGGTGCTGAAGATGACGCTGCTGGGAGTCTTTTCAACAACAGCCGTGAATCTGCTTGTGTTCCCCGTTTCAGCACGTACTGCGCTCAAGGAGAACATGATAAAGACGACAGACTCGTTTGGTGATATGTTGGCTACAATCACACGGGGGTTTCTCAGTGGCTCGGAGACCGATTTGAGATCCACGGCATTTAATAATGCTCAGAACCGCTATAAAGCCACTAATGCTTTGTTAGCAAAAAATCTCAGAGAGGCCAAGTTTGAACATTATGTTTTGGGGACAGAACAAGAATACATACTTGAGGAAAGACTAGTTCGCTGTATGCAAAGGCTGGCCCATTCTATTGGAGGCTTACGAAGCGCAGCCATGACACAATTTGCTCTGCTAAAAGAGGTTGGCAATGGCAATGGCAGCTTGACTCCTGGGAACCAAGTCCGATTCGCTATTCCGGAAGTCCAAGATGAAGTTATGGCAAGGAACAAGGATCGAGTTGCAGTCCTGAGTTCTATCGACGAGGCATCAGAAGAAAGTAGTGGTGATGAAAATCAATCAGCACCACATTTCCGGCGCCTTGACAGCAGTCACAGCCTAAATACGGCAGGAATGAAGACGCCATCAGCTAAAACACCTTCTGAGATATTTGCCCGTTTCATTATACACCTAGGACCCTCAATGAAGTCCCTAGCTTATACCCTCTCGCAAATTCTCCAAGAACTTCCCTTCAGCTCGGGCCCTGAACACAAAATTGCTGTCAATGAGCAATTTAGAGGCAGCCTTACTGAGGCTCTGAAGCTTTACAGCAGCGCTAGGGCTGAGGCACTTCAGGAGCTTTACAAAAGCAAAGACCTCGAAAGGGATAGACCAGAGAGCATTGAAGCTGATTTTGAAGAAGTAGCTGCAAGCTGCGGGCACTTCAGTTTCAGTCTTCAGGATTTTGCTACTGAAATGCAGACGTATCTCGAAATCATTGAGGAATTAAAGGAGGAAGCAGAGAAGCCCCATCGCCGTTCCTGGAGGTGGTTGCACTTCTGGCAAAATGCCAAGACAAGAAAGCCTTCTGTTGATCCTGAAGCAGAAGCCCTAATCCAGCAGGGTGATGCAGTGCCAAAAGACATTCCAGAGCTTGTTCCAAGGAAAGATGGTACAGTATGGAGAGGCAGATCAGAAGAAGGTAATATTAAAGAAAGAATCTTCCGCAAAACATTCCACGTGGCACGATTTTTTCGACGAGATGACAGTCAGTTTTACCCAATGAGTCCAAAACTTATGTTCCTTTCTAACAGATCATCAGTACGTTTTGCTGTCAAGGTCGGTATTGGCGCCGCTCTTATTGGATCATTAGCTTTCATACCAGCAACCAGGCCGTATTATCGGCACTGGAGGGGCGAATGGGGCCTTCTATCATTTATGTTAGTCTGTAATATGACTGTTGGCGCCTCTAATACTACGGGGTGGGCTCGTTTCACAGGCAAGTAAAACCCTAAGACTTTCGGCTCATACCAAGACTAACATTATACAGGAACAATAATTGGTGCTATAGGATCTGTTGTCGTCTGGCTCGTCTGCCAAGCGAACCCATTTGCATTGATTTTCTGCAGTTGGATATTCTCATCCGTCTGCTTCTATTTTATTGTTGCTGCTGGCAAAGGGCCATTTGGGCGATTCACAATACTTACGTACAACTTGTCAGTATTATATGCTTACAGTTTGTCTGTGAGACAAGGCGAGGATGATTCAGATGAGGGAGGAACTAGTCCCATCATCTCTGAGATCGCTCTTCATCGATTAGTTGCCGTGTTTATTGGCATTATCTGGGGTTTGATCATTACAAGAATTATCTGGCCAATCTCTGCTCGCAAGAAACTCAAAACAGGGATATCAATACTTTGGTTGCGCATGGGACTGATTTGGAAGAGAGATCCATTGTCAATGCTTCTCGAAGGGGAATCGCCCAATGCCTATATGAACCTACGGGAAGAGTTTGCCTTGCAAGGCTATGGTACGTCTGATTTAATCCTTTTCATTTTAAGACTATCTGACTAAGACCATAACAGTATCTCGTCTTGAAGGTCTTCGAGTAGCGGCATTCAGCGAATTCGAACTCAAAGGGCCATTCCCTGCAGAGCCATACAAGCGAATTCTAGAATCCACAAACAAAATGCTCGACGCATTCCATGCGATGAACGTAATTATACAAAAGGATCCGAACCCGAGTCAGGGCGAATCCCTGCTTCTGCAATATACGGCTGGAGAAAGAGCCCAACTTTGTACCCGAATCAGCCATCTCTTCTCAGTGCTCGCGAGTTCCATGAATCTGGAATATCCTCTCGCTGATGGAGCCCCGAGCACAGACCTTGCACGCGATAGATTTTTATCCAAGATTTTCCAGTATCGGAAAGAAGCTGCTCTCTCTGAAGAGGATGAGAGGACACCGGCGAAGGATGAGGATTATGCTCTGTTGTACGCATATGCGCTAGTGACCGGCCAGCTCGCTGACGAACTTAAGAAAGTTGAGAAAGAAGTAGAGAAATTGTTTGGCGTCATGGACGAGGACTTAATTCGTTTACAGTAAGATACATATATATATTAGGTGTATAGATCTGGAGATATGGTCGGCGCATAAAAGCCGGTGGTGCATCAAAAGGGAGACAGGTTACATGTCATGTATCTATGGGACCTGGTGTTTGTTCTGTGTATTTACTAGTTTGGTCTTTACATCATGACTAATGACACTGTGTACTCTGTTAATTGTCTAACCAAGCCACTTAAATCGAGCGACTCATATCAGCATGTGTACTTACGCTATGCTATTCCGTCATTACAAGCCTTGATATTCCAAGTTTCCCCTTCCTACCATGCATCATTAAGACCCATGCCGAACGCCTTTATCCATGTAATCATTCATTCAAAACAACGCTTCCTTAACCTTCCCAACCTTATTCCTAACATCATATTCTACCCATTTCGCAACGCCTCTCCTTCCTGGTGCAACTACACTCCCAGGATTCATAACATGGCATCCCTCATATGTGATGCAGAACGCCGGCGCTTCCGTATCAGTAAGCACCATGGCTGTTGGTAATGGGTAAACTTGTAGGGCGCCCGCATAGTCCCATAAGACTGGACGCATGGACATGTTGAAGGGGCAGAGGTATCCTTGGTCTAATATCGTCTTGACGAGTTTCCTCGCAATATGGACATCGCTTGAGAGAGTGTCTTCTTCAACTGGTTTAGCGACATGCGACTCAGCCGCTTGTACGTCGGTGTCGACATCCTGCACTTCTAGCTCTGGTGCTGGCGTGCTTACTTCCATATCTACATCTTCTTCGTCGCTTGGCTTTGAGGATGAGAATTTGACAGCTGTACGACGAAGACGACCTGACATGTTGTCTCGTAGAAGTATGATTTCGTGCGTTGGTCCGAAGAGAGTTATACGAGATGGGTTACTCGTCCATATTGCCTCACCATCTGATTTTGTTCCCTTTTCTTTTTCTGCCTCAGCGTTCGCAGTTGCGAAGGCGCGTTTGATACGTGAAGTGAACATTTCCGGGATGCCTTTACGTGGTAAAGCTGTTGCGGCGCCTGCTGAGAAAGAAGATGCCCAACCATCGTTGTCACCTGGGACAAAGATGAAAGTTGCGGATTGCAGAAGTGTGGGAAATTCTGAGAGTGTGGATGCGAGACTGTCGAAGTATTCTTTGTACTCAATGCTTCCGCCACTGCCGCCTCGAGCCATGACTGCATACTGTACAAAATTTCCCATAAGAATGAAAGTCATTGGGGTGTCTTCTTCCGGCTCTGCTGCATAGAGTCCAAGAAGTTTTTTTAGCGCTTGTAATGTTCGTGGTTGGTCGAGATTGAGTTCTCCTACTATCACCATTCGGCCTCTGCCTCCTAGTCCTTCGTCCCCCGTTGAATCCCTAAGCAGGCGTTGTTCAAGCTTCCGCATTCTTGTTCCAACTGCACGCTCACTGCCTACACCAAGGAAATCAATCCATCCGAATCCACCACCTGCAGTTGTGTCTCCTTCACCATTCACACCAGTTAGGCCGAGTGTGACTGTTCGCCGTTCACAAGGGGGCCCTCCAATGAAAAAGCCAATAAATTTACCGCCGATAGTGCCACCAACACCTCCGCTAACGCCAAGGCCACCGGAACGATTTTCATCTTCTTCATACACTCCGTCGACCAGTACAATCATTCCGGGTGCAAACCATGCTCCGTCTTCAGGTACTGGTTTAGCATGAGTAAGATCCAGGGCAATGCTTCCAGTAAGGTCGTTGATCGCTAAAGTGCCGGTGGGAGAAATTGCCAATAAGCCGAGAATCATGTGGTTACTTCCACTGCGACCAAGAAGGTTTGCAATTGGCGTGAGTTTATACGATTGTTGTGTTGTCGCTAACGTTGACGACGACCGTTGAAGAGCAGGTATTTTGGCTGCCTCGAATGTTGGGGCTTGAAAAGACTCATTCCTGAGAAGACGTTGGTGTATTAAGTTATACCGATTGCGGAAGACCTGTGTTTTATGTGATGGCTGTGGTAGTAATGAAGGTTTAGTTATGTCTCTATATAAATATTAGTAAAAGAAGAAGAAAATCTCAGGATAACAAACTTGTCAAAGTGTTTCTTTCCGACATTGTATACAAGCCGAGGTTGCTCAAAGGCATCAACCACTCTTAACCACTTTCTAGGGTCTTTCAAGCTGTCCTCGTCCTCTTCGTCCTCGACATCTAACGTAGACATACTCAGGCTCGATAAGCTATCCTCACGTCCCAAAGCTGCAGGACGTAAACCCAGTCTCGTTCCTGACACCTCTCCATACTGTGATGAACCTAGAGATAGGCTGTTCTGTCGACTAAGTTCTCTAGAAGCAACTATCCTTCCCCCAACCATACTCCCCTCCAAATTTTTAAGGATATCTTTCAGTTCAGCACCTTCTCCATCCACAATTACTCCTCCGTTTCTACCTTTCCAACTCTTCGCAACCTCCTCCAAAACCTTCTCGGCTAGGCCTTGTTCTCTCCATTCTGTGCCACAATGCCTGCCTATGAATGTAGCAAGTACGTATAGGGCGGAAGAAGTCAGAGTTAAACTGTGCTTCTTAGTGAATGTCCTGAAAGCCAATGGCCGTAGCGTGGCCGGGGGGAGCAAGATTGGAAGTATGCTAGGTTTTGATGTAGCCGCCGCGACATTGAAGGGCCGTACGGGATGTGCTGGAGTCCCGAAAGCTGGTGACGAGGAGGGGATGAGGTCTTGGGGTGCTGGTGTAGCTGGTTGCTTAAATATGGGCGCTGCTCGAGGCTTTACACTGCGGTCTGGTTTGTTCATAATGGGACATATATCTTGGAGGCCGTGAAGGAATTCGAGTTTCTAGAGTGGGTTGTGTTTTCCAGAATTGCATGTATTACTGAACGCGTCAAAGGGGGACGCGTTTTGACGCGCTGAAAAATTAGAGTGGTTCTGTAAAGCGGCATTACTCCGCACAGTGAGAGATAGCAACACATAAGCCAGCTTAGTTAGCATTTCCAAATTTCGTGCTTCCTGTGGAATCTTTGAAAACGAATAGCGTGTGAGTTTACTGCAAGTACCCTGGAAGATGTTAACTTGTAAAGAAAAGCAATGTAACTTTTCGACTTCCTAATCACCCCCGCACTTTGCCAAGGTGCCTTATTCACCGTTGTAGATAGCCAATTTGATTATAGTCGAAGGGAGGCCAGTTGATTAATTGTTGAATTACTATGAGACAAGCAGTTTTGATTGAGGCCATATCAAAATATAATAGAAAGGGATGATGTTCTCAAATCAAAACAAGTGAGCTGTTGCACAAGCTAAGTGAGTGAGCAACTAGCTAATAACTGAAGCCAAGTCTGGAGAAGACCTGTGCAATGCCGCTTTAGGCTTCCGGCTTCCCTGCAAGTGCCGAACTGCTGATCGCAAAGCTCAAGAGAGCTCGCTCAAGCTTCATCCAGCCATTCATATTCATTGATCTTCCACCACTCCGAAGACCAATTCACCTTCTAAACCAATATCCCATCCCATTGACCCTCTCCACGAGAACTTCCGACACCAACAAATCAAACCCCCCATCTCCTATCTCTTTCCATCAACAAAACACACACAATGGCAGAACCAATTGAACCCGCCACATCAACTTCAGCAGCTGAGGAGTCCGCCGCTGCCACCGAAGTCTTCAATTCCGTCAAAGTTTCCCTCGCAGATCTATGCGCCAAAGGCACCGCCCAATACGCGCAAAAGAATTATGCCGACGCAAGTGACTTCTTTGCGCGAGCTTCCGAGCTCCAGGCCGAACTCAATGGCGAGATGAGTCCTGAGAACGCCGAGATCCTGTTTTTATACGGTAGATCGTTGTTCAAGGTTGGGCAGAGCAACAGCGATGTTTTGGGAGGCGCAGCTGGTGGTGAGGAGAAGAAGAAGAAGAGCAAGTCTAATGGCGCGGAAAAATCGAAGAAGGTGAAGCCCGAAACAATTCAGGAAGAGCCTGATAGAGTTGTTGAGGAAGGTGTCGCGATCATCGCAGAACAGAATGGCAGTGCCGCAAAGCCGGAGGAAGACGTTGGCGCAAAGAAGCCATTATTTCAATTTACTGGAGATGAAAACTTTGAAGATTCGGAAGACGAGGTAAGTAAAATCACAGTTCTTATCATCTACAGGAGCTAATAGTCAATTAGGAGGAGGAAGGCGAAGGTGAAGAGGAGGAAGAGGATGATCTTGCAGCTGCATTTGAAGTCTTGGACCTTTCACGTGTTCTATTCACCAAGAGACTTGAGCAGCCAGAGGAAGGTGAAGACAAGGGAAAGGCTGTCGGTGACTCCCCAATGACGAAGCATATCAAAGAGCGGTTGGGAGACACCCATGATCTATTAGCAGAAATTGCATTGGAGAACGAGCAATTCTCGGCTGCTGTCAAAGACTTTAGAGCGTCGCTGCTGTACAAGGAATCTCTCTACACCAAAGAGCATGAAATTCTCGCAGAGGCACATTACAAGTTATCACTAGCTCTGGAATTTGCGTCGATCAAAGAGGAGGGAGCTGTCGATCAGTCGATGCGAGATGAGGCCGTCAAGGAATTGGAAGCCGCCATTGAGAGCACAAAACTCAAGCTCCAGGCCAAAGAGGTAGAGGTTGAGTCTTCCAAAAACCCAGATGACAACGATATCACGAGGGAGCAGATTAGTGATGTCAAGGAAATGATAACTGACATGGAAGGACGAGTAAGCCGAACTCACTCACTTCTCAAGATAGAAGCTAATGGTTACTCTAGTTGGCAGAATTAAAGGCACCGCCGGTTGATGTTCAAGCGTTGAAAAACAATTTAATGGGCGGTATCATTGGCGAATCCATAGGCGAAACCCCAGCAGAAGCCAAAGCTAGAGTTGAAGAGGCAACAAAGACCGCCAACGATTTGACCGGTCTTGTCCGGCACAAGAAAAACAAAGCAACAGATGATAGTGCCGGCACCTCTTCCAATGGGAAGCGCAAGGCGGAGGATGATGCTGAAGACAGTGATGGTGCCAAGAAGGCTAAGGTTGAGGATGTCAAGGAAGAATAAATGTCACGAGACTTCTCTTTCGCAATTATGAATTGGCTGGCAGGCCACTAGCTTTCCAGCTAAGTATCCGGGAGGGAAAAGGACGGCGTTCATTGGTCAGGGGATACCATAGTTGCATTGAATACATATAATGCTGGATTGCAAACGGAGAATCATCCCGATATATGAGCTGTCCAAATCAAGCCAGTTACCGAAGGAGTGAGTTATCAAAATCAAGAGTTATCTAAATTTGAGCACTGGCGAACTACCTACAGTACCAATTTTAAGTGAGTCACTTTACCTAAATTTATGAGCTCGAGAACGGGTTCGTGGATTGTAAAAGAATCATAAGCTCGTTAGCACAGACACGGTAACATGAAGTAAGCATCAATAGTCCACAGGCAACTTGAATTCTTTTCATGGCTTCTTTTGCCCGCATCCGTCTTGTCAAGACGTGTCGAATGTGACAATGGGTATCATGATTTCATAGGAGCCCCGTTACACATGCCCACAGAAGTTCAGATGCTAGCCCGGCTCCATCAAAGCTACCTTAGTCTTAGCTTAGCGTCCAATGTAGGGCGGTTTTCTGTAGCACAACCACGCATGGCTTCCGGATTGCACCCGCAGCTCTGGTAACCTTTGAGTTGTGGATTGAACCTCTAAGATCATGGCAATCAATGATATTGACCGTCTAGAGGTTTCGTCCTTACCCTATGCCCAGTTAGGCAGCAGCATTTGAAGGCGTTGTGCTGCTTCCGCCACGAAGATGTGACGCTGACCCTTTGAAAAGAGACTGCCAGATGAATGCTTCGCTTAGCAGGAGCTCAATGTCCTTTTCAGTCCAGTCTCGTGTTGGTAAAGCTTGGAGAAACATCATCACTTCTTGGAAGTCCATCTTCAGTAGTCTGTCCGACCATTTGACCAGGAAAGCTACACAGACGTATAGGTGAAACTCCGAAAATCCCTGCTCTTCCGCCTTAGGGAAACCTTAGTATTAGCGTGTAGGAACGGAGGGAGAAGATAAACGCACCATATAAGTATCCCACATCCTAATGGTATTCCTAACGCTTATCTCGCGCATTAATAGACAATTCATCCACCGGAAGCTAAATTGAATAAACTCAACGCTTTCCTGTTCGAGATGCTTGGCGAGAGGCGCATCTATCCTGGACGTAAGATCTCGAAGAGCTGCCACCTGTCGTTGAATACCTGGTTGCGCGTAAATGTAGTTGTCCTGAATGCCATCTAATAATTTTGTTAGGCACCAAAACGAGTCTGCTTCCACAGCGTCCAATACTGCCTTCGGCAATTGTCCGGGATCCATTCCACTCTCTACATCTGAATCTGTGATATAAGTCGCCAGAAATACTTGCCAAAAAGGAGTGACAAGATCGTTTATCCCTTGCACATATCCACTTGCTGGATGCCGAACAGCCCATACATACAAGATTCTTTCTAATGACCGCTGAGTGGCTTCGTAGCCATAAAGCTCTAGGTGAGGGTTTGTTCGAGGTACGTCAATGCTGATTTGATGCCAAATTGCTTCATCCAATCCTCGCAACTTACCCCCGGGCGCTGAACTTCCACCTCGTTCAAAAGCTTGCCGGACCCCATCGAGGTACTCCTTTCGTTTTCGTTCAAGTGTTCCCACCCGTCTTTCACTGCTTGTTGGTAGATAACCAAGTAATAACTGCCAAGTCATAGCACGCACTTCTTCTGGGATTCCAGACCACGCAGCAGATCTTAGGTCTGATAGGGGGATAGAGCTTGCTTGGAGGATCTTTTTGAATTTATTAATTCTTGTTATGCGTGCAGAATGGACATCAACTTCCTTGGGAGTGGCGTTCGGAGGTATGGGTGGGTGATTTATCAGATGCAAAGAATTCGCAGGATCTATGGATTCAATTAGTATCTCGAATAAATTTGGGCAAGAAATTCAATGACCTCGAAGGATCTCCTTGTATTGAGGCCGCAGCATCTTCCCTTCACTTTTCTTTGCAACTGGATAACTGGGTGCAGGCCTCTCGATAGCTATATCTGCACTATTGGAATACCTTCGCGATGCTAGACTTGCCGCGTTTGAACCAAGCCCCTGCCCCCATGGCAAGAGACCACCTCCAGGATCAATATTGCTCACAGGTAGCGATCCCTTTTTCGTTTTCCGTTTCATGCTAGATATGCTGGGAAGACCAAAATCGTCCCCGTCGTCATTCTCATAGCCGTATTCGTCTTCCTCATCATCTTCGTCTTCCGCATTCCAGTCGTTATTCGTATGAGACATGAAATCTGTATATGTCCGGCGAGGTGGGGATGCCAGGCCCGATGCCGTCCTGTGTATGGGCGGCGTTTCGCTGCGGTTTTTATATGAAGAAGAGGGTGGTGTTCTTGGGCGACCTGTCGACGATACTGATCTATGCGCATCTGTTACCCTTCATCCAAGGCCGAGCGCAGGAGCTAAACCTACAATGAATCAAACTTCAGCATATCTGCATGTGAGTATGAGGCACCCACGACCAGACCTGGGTCTCGAGGCTTCGGGGAGGAATCGCGGCGTCCATCTGAGGCAGTTTTTGTCTGCCAGAAAGGAGATCTTGATCTGTAGGTAGCCTTCGGTCAGCAAAAGTGTCCCGATAATCATTACCCCGCCACGTCAAAAATAAGGTCAATGGGACTCTCACATACTCAGATCTTTCTGAATCATGGAAATGATACGTTAGCAATGGTTTCAAATATTGCGCATATGTACAGGAACATGCTGCCTTGCAAACAGTAGCACTCGGTGTACCTGGTGGGGTGTGTACTGACCGACCTGGATCATCTCCTACGCACAGCTGTTAGCACTCATGCTCACAATAAGAATTGCTTGAAATTCAGCATTTGCTTACCTGCTGCGCCGGCTTCTTGGTGTTCTTTGAAGAAGAGAACATCGTTCATAGATGTCCATTCCCTCAACCTTTCTGTGTTTGGTCCTTCAATCGAGCGCATTGCTAGATGATGGTCTTAAACTGTGGGACCAGCCGAAAGGGGCTTAGTTTTAAGAGAAGCGGCACTCATAAAGAGGCCGTCAGTGTCTGAATCAGCTTCTAATATCGTCTCCTTCTTCAGAATGTTGTCTGGGAACATAATGAATACACAAGAACTGCCAGCAGTTGAACAGATAAAAGACTTGTTACTGGAGCTGCTAAGTCGGTGGTCGAAAGTGAATTAATATGGCAGTGCAGTGCCGCTTTTCAGGCCTCCGCCTTCTGCCTCGGGCGCATTAGTTTAAGGTTGGCTAGCGTGCTTTCTCCAATATCTTCTTGCACCTACAACCACAAACACTTACATCCAACATCACGTTCTCTACCCTTCCACGCGTATTTCTTCTTCCAACACTGTCTTATTTCTTTCTTTGCTACTACCTCGACAACCTTGAGTCATCCTGCAACTTATCCTGATAAGATCTTGACGCGCTCAACACTGCCCCTCAAAAGGCAGACTCTGCAGACAGATCGAGCGGAAGCTCCAGCTCGAGCGTGAACATCATCATCACTCGGGAACTGACAATTAGTTCGGTCATCTTCAATACATCAAAACTCACTATGGCGGAAGCAGAGAACTTTGAAGAGGATCTCTTTGCTGACCTGTATGTATACACCAGTTCCACAGAGTCCCTTTTGCGCGACATGAGAGCTTCGACCTACTACTCGACAAACGATTCTAGCATAGCTGTTCTCATGATTACAAATCCACACTCCACTCCACCCATCGCAGTAATTATCGTTCTCGTTCTCGGCACCTGAGCTGACTCTTCTCCTAGGTATACTGAAGATGACAATGCAGCCAAGGCTGCTGCCGAGGTAGCTGAAGTTAAAGCTGAACCAGCCCCTTCTGTCGTGAAGACCGAAGAAGCCGTCGAACAACAAGAGGAGAACGGAGATGGGGACCAGCAAATGTACGGTGGTGAGCAGGATATGGATGATGAGATAGATTTCAACTTGGGCGGCAATAGTAATGGCTATGAGGCTCCCAAGCATGATTTTAAACATGAAGAACATGGACCGGGTATAAAGGAAGACGGGTAAGGTTGCATTTTTCTTTTTCTCATTAACCAAAACTTCTTCACTATTTAGCACGCAAAGGAGTAGTCATAAGAGCATTACTCTTCTAACCCCCTTACGACTTCTGGGGAAATAAGCAAGTAGTGTTCCAAGAAAAGGAATGGCATAGACAAGTGAAAGCGGCGACATCAAATCAGAAAGTCATGGCCTGAGATTCATCGTTATTGGGTCAGAGATACATTGATAAAATTGGGAGAGTTGATTGAATTGGAATTGGGAAGGATGGGGGTGTCCATGGCAGTCAATCGGCAACTTTGAGTCTTGGGAGTTGGAGGTGGAAAGGCAGCGTTAGGGGCTCTGGTGGCTTGTTTGAGTGCTACGAATTGGCAAACATTCGGAAAGCAAGGAATTTCTGCAGAGAAGAAGCAGATTTTCGCCTCGTGCATTCAACGTCAACAGCGGCCATAGTCAGCCTTACAACTACATAGCCTATTGTCGAGATATTCTTCATAGAGCAACAGGGACAGAGCGGCCACAGATAGGCTATAGCAAAAAAGGGAGCGCAATAGGGCTCGACGCCAGTACCTAGCATCACGATAGCAAAAGACACGATTGTTCTTGGATATCTTGTGGTGTCATACTTCGTTGCATGACTTCCAAGGACATACTGGGTTGTTGCTGTGGAATTTGTGGCCCAATATCCAGGGCTAGTCTCACATCGAATTCTCCCAGCCCAGTTGCAGCGTCCTATTGCCCTTTGCTCGCTGTCTGATGCCCTGAGAGCACCCCTTCTAAGCGTTCGTCCATTGGAGTTCGCCTTCGCAGTTCGTGTGGAATGACTAGGGTGGCGTCAAATCAAGCTCGGATATCTTGCTTCGTATCTAGAAGCGATCAAAAGACCCTGGAGGGACAAACTCGCATGCAACTAGCTCAATGCCGAAATAGCTCGACGACTCCAATGCACTTTTTACTTTCATATTAAACGAAATTCATGATAGAGATAGCGCATTTGCTGATAAGTGGCGAATTCTAGGAAAATGTTCATTGGTGGACTGAACTGGGAGACAACTGATCGTAAGTATTGAAAACGAAGACAGACTCTAGCCCTCTGAAAAAAAAACATGATAAACTAATTACTGCCCACGATGCAGAATCCCTCAAGGAATATTTCTCTCAATTTGGCGAAGTTCTTGAGTGTACTGTCATGAGAGATGGAGCTTCGGGACGTTCTCGAGGCTTCGGCTTTTTAACATTCAAAGATGCACGAACTGTCAACATAGTGATGGTCAAGGAACACTATCTAGATGGCAAAATTGTACGCATTAAATTATTTCATCAAGTTTCATCAGAGTTATCAAAAGGAAAATATATGTCTAACACAAATATTCAGATTGATCCCAAGAGGGCCATTCCCCGAGATGAACAAGAACGCACTAGCAAGATCTTTGTCGGCGGTGTCAGTCAAGAAGCTACGGAGCAAAACTTCAAGGAGTACTTTATGCAATTTGGACGAGTTGTGGACGCTACTCTTTATGATGGACAAAGACACAGGTCGCCCGCGAGGTTTCGGATTTGTCACATTCGATAGCGAAGCAGCGGTCGATGCCTGCTTAGACTCACCACTTGAAATTCTTGGCAAGCCCATCGAAGTAAAGAAGGCACAGCCAAGAGGTAATATGCGTGACGAAGAAGAGAGTCGAAGTACTAGTGGCGGTGGTGGTGGTAGAGGAGGAGGTCGATTTCAAAAGAGAGGAGACGACTTCAAAGACAATTCTAATCAACAACAACAAAATGGTGGAGGCCAGATGGCTCCTGGTGGTATGACTCCACAATTGATGGCACAGTATTGGCAACGTATGCAACAGTACTTTGCTATGATGCAACAGCAGATGGCTATGGGCGGAGGGCGAGGTATGCCAGCCGGAATGCAAGGCATGAATCCAGCAATGATGGCGCAGATGCAGCAAATGCAACAGATGCAGATGCAACAGCAGATGGCTGGAGCAGGTGGTCGAAGCCAGAGCCCCCAGAGCCCAAACGCTGGTATGGCTGGTATGCAAGGTATGAACCCAGCTATGATGCAGCAGATGCAACAAATGCAGCAGATGCAGATGCAACAAGGTGGCATGGGAGGTGGAGGCGGTGGAGGCGGTGGAGGAGCATATGCTGCTGGAGGACAGAACAACCCTGGTGGACGCATTGGTACACCCGGATACAATGCATATGAACAGCAAATGTTTGAGCAACAGAAGTATGAGCAGCAGCAGATGCGACGAGCAGCTCGCGAGCAATCTCAATACGCCCAGCCAGGTTATGGAGGAATGGGTGGTGGACCCACTTCATGGGAGGGCATGTATGATGATGTTCCTCAACCAGATGTTGGAAGTGGTAATCAACGAGGTGGATTCCAGGGTGGTAGAGGCGGAAGCAATAGAGGCTCAGCAACTCCTCAAGGCGGACCTGCCAGTGCTCCTCCTGCCAATGCACCGACTGGACCAAAGAACGCTGGCAAACCTGGAGCAAATTACCGTACCGTGGTGGTGGTAGAGGTGCTCGCGGTGGAGGATTTCACCCATACGCGCAAGAGGTTAAAGCCGATAAACTTTGTAGATCTCGAATCAAAACTTCGAAATAATCCTTGGGGATGGCTGAATATCTGATCAAGGATATTGTATCCTCCCCATTCTTTTTTTCTCCTGTTGTATTACTTGGAGCTAGCTATCTAGTTGGGTTTCGGGTTGGATGGATGGATGCTTAATTGGGTGCATAGGCTCTTTCTTCCAAGCTAAATTTGAGCTCCGTCTTTTTTCACGGAGCGGGTTGCATCTTGAGGGCTTTCTCACGGCGTGGTCTTCACTGCTATAGGGTTTATTAGCCCTACCAAAATAGGAAATGCACTCTTCGTATTATGGATTTTTTTTTATGCTCTTGCTTTGATGCCATGTTTATAGGTGATGGCTTTTTGCTACAGCTAGCAATAAGATTAGAGATAAGTAGATGAATATACGTTATCACTGAATCCAAGAAAAGAAAGCTACATTACTTGCAGTACAGTAGTAACAAAAATAACTTCGCAAATAATCTGTTTCGTTGCATAAAGACTAACATGACAAAAAGACGTGGATCTTACATTTCATAGTTTCTTGTGTCTTCTAGATCCATAGCATTATGCCTTCATCGTTGGCTGTCATACAGCTAGTAAGTATCACAATATGAAGTTTGGTTTTGAGGTCAACGTTAGTTAAAATTGTTATTAGTTGTGTTTAGAATCGGGTATCTTCTAAGTAATATTTTGGACTGTTGTTCCGTTTAGTATAATAGGTAACTTGGTCTTCTTGTAGAAGAACGAGAAGTAGTTTTCCATCCAGATTAGTGGTTTACAGTACTTTGAGATATTTTTGATATTTGATTAATGAATTGCATGCAACACCAGAATCATGCACTGGCATTTGATTTTCGTGCGTCATATCCATTCATTTCAAGCTTCTGAATCATCAGCTCGACATGGAACGGGCTTCGAACAGTCATATTCTTTGATATCTCATATACTCATAACCTTTTAAAGCCTTCCTTGGGAGGTTGCAACCAGTTCCTCTCATCATATACCGCACCACTCCCCTCAATAACGTGAAACGTATAGATAATCCTTCCTTTCTGGCTTAAATTCTTCTCACTCTTATGCAAGAGATTTCCATGAATCAACACCAAAGTACCAGCCTTAACTTCACCAATCTTATACTCTTCCTCCCCTCCCTTCTGGGAAACTCCGTACTTATCACCCGGTGGAAACCTCGCAGTCTCATTATCCACGAATTCTGTACCGGCTCCTCCTGCTTTCCGCACAAACCTCTTGTCTACCTCAGCCCACTTATGACTTCCAGGCAGGAATGATAAACATCCGTTTTCTATCGTAGCATCTTCTAGTGCGTACCAGAAACCCACGGCACTGGGAGGATTGGTGTATAGAAAGGTGGAGTCCTGGTGTGCTGGTACTGCACCACCTATCTCAGGCTGTTTGCAAATGATCATGCTCTGGAGACACTTTGGTTCTTGGAAGCCGAGTGATCGTGCGATGGCTCCTGGGGAATGTGTTGATTGGGGACCGAGGAGGGAAGCGAAGGGTGGTGAGAGAGCGTGGAGATAATGGCCTATCTTATTTATCGCACGAGCTTTCGGTTTGGTGAGGTTTCCGGCTTTGTCAAATGCATCTTTATGGTGTTAGAAGCGCTCTTGAGATTGCTGACGCGGGGTTATATTTTTTTATTTACTGGACCTACCTTCTTCAAAAAAGAAACGGATCTTGTCTCCGCTAGTAAGGAAGTAATCATCACCTACGTGTTCACCATCTGTTCCTTCTCCTGTAGAAAACTTGGTCATGGGATGGTCGTCTAAAGAGAAACTGTCGAGCATAGAGTGAGTTTCTTGGAGGAGAGAGAAGACTGTTTCTTTCTTTGGTCAGGGCATCTGGGATGATGAGGTAGCCATCTCGTTCCCAAGTTGCCAGTTGTTCCTTGGTCAGACCACTTTGAACTTCGGATTGAGGACTTGGAGATGTTCTTGAGGGCGCCATTGTGAGTTGAGGAAGATGAGGGCTTGAGGGCGAACTGAGGGGCAGCTTCTAGTAATGCCTTATCTGGTGATCTCTTCGCTTGATAACACTCTCTTATCAACGGCTCCTTGAATACACGCGGGGAAGGACAAGACTAGAAATGTAACTGCAATTTGCTGTACAAAAAGTAGTCCTATTTAGAATGTTGGTTATAGCACATGCACTCCAATTAAAGACTTATATGTTCAACAGTGCTTACCAATTTGGTAACCAAGGTATGGAAGTATCTAGTATTTACTTCTATTCAAACATCTCGTGTCCCCATCGCCCTACGCAGATCTCGCTTAATAGGGCCTAGGGAAAAAAATCAAACCACAGGCGGCAAAGAGTCAAATGTATTATGGAGCAATCAAGTGTTGGAAGATTCAGAACCCAAAAAAAAAGAACCCAGTAAATTGGTACATATGAGGCTGGAACTAGTGATTCAGTGTCAGTAATTGAGATTGAATCTCAGTTAAAAAAAAAATCCAGTAACTGGTACCTATGGGGCTCGAACTAGTGATTCAATGTCAGTAATTGAAATTTATTAAATTTCAGTAATTGAGATGGAATCTCGGTAATTGAAGTTCATTTGGAGAAATTAAACTTCATTTGAAGCAATGGAGATAGATTGCATTATAGAATATTTGGATTACTAACCCCATGCATCTTTCGATAGTGGTGTTTAGGTTGTATCTGAAGGATTCTCAGAGAGAATGCATCAGCCCCTTAAAACCACCGCCTTAACCACTCGGCCCTGAAGAGATGTTAGTGATATTCGGGAATATTATGTTGTCATGTGGGAATACTAACAAAGTACCATGTTTGATTTGTTTGTTGGAAGCGAAGTCTCAATTTCAAATCATATTACCACAAAAAAAAGAGGGGTTACAAAAATCGCTAAGCCAGCGTAACTATTTTCTATTCTTAAAGTCTCTGTCTGCTGTGAAGTAAAAAAACAATTACTAAATACGCTCCTGTTCTATGGGCAATAACATAGTTCTGGTCAAGTTTTCAAATCAATTTTTTTTACTGCTTACTGAGTTTTTAAGGTAGGAGAGGTCAATACACATAAACACCTGTCAGAAACCAGCGTAGAAGTCTCAGAGCTACGTTAAATGACGAATATCTAGTCAATGAATACTCAATGTCATTATTGTGCTACTAATTAACAGCAGATGGTATTTGCCTGATCACGGAGATATGGTTTGACTCGGGTAAGAGGAATCAAAATTTATTAATCTTAGCTTCGTCCTCCTTTATAAAGAAAGACTTGCATGGACGCCAGCCTGTCCCTGAATTTGCCCAATCGCTGAACCTACTCCAAAATAACGCCTGTCTCTGAGAGGATGGTACATTATCGATAAAGTCCCGCCAAATGCTCAAACCAACGCCGCGAACTCCGTATCTTTAGACATGAAATGAGGCAAACTTTCAGTGTTGCGGACGCTCCCCAAAATGCAAATGACACTTCTCTTCCCTCCCTGCCTTCCCTTCTCTCACAAAAATTATGCGTACCTATCTGGCGGAAGCAATTCGTATCCATCCTCCGGAGGCAAAATGTATGCCGAGACTGAAAGCACGCCTGCCGAAACGATCGCAATAGACCAGCTAATCGTGCAGAGGACCCAAGACTTGTCCAAGTACCAGCCGACGAAGAATCGTTCGTCGTTGTCAAAGAGATATGCCTATAAAAATTAGCAATGAATTAGATCATTGCTCTTGCATTACTTACCACAATAGCCATTGCAGCACACTGGACAACGCCAACGATAATTAACAAGAAAGACAATACCCTCCACCCCGTCTCTCGTTTCTGTTTGCCACCGAGGATGACCACAATATATGCGATGACCGTCGCCATCTCCACCGCGGCCGCGAAGCTCATTAAGAAACCAACTGATCTCCACATGGAGCAGAAGTACCGATCCTCACCATGGCAGTCTTCATATTGTGGGAAATGTTGGCAGCTCCCATCGACCGTGGAACAACTACGGTGCAAACCGACCGTCTTTGTATAATGGTCTCCATTTGGCGTTGTAGCCAGATAAGAAACCCAATTCGGCGTGAAGATGGCGATGAAAGTCATGGCCATAGCTGTTCTTTATCAACGTGATGCGTGGGGGCATCGAGGCAGATCAAACTCACCAGCCACAAAGGCCCCGAAAGCGCCGGTGTATAGATATACTCTCGTCATCGTGAGTATACGTCCTCTTCCTTATCTTTTCCTAAATGTCTGTGTCTCCCAACCAACCCTGGATTGTTGAAGAGATGAATGTGGTTTTGTTTCAAGGAAGGCGGGGAGTAGATGTGCGGCGGCTGCCTAGCACGCTGTGTGCAGGAAGTAGCAGGAAATGGCGCAACACAAAAATGGAGCGTTATTTATAAGGAGACCGCAATCGAAGAGTCGGTGAGATATCTGCAGATAAGATGCCTTGCAGCCACAACAATTATTAGGACTCGTGGGGGTCTGGATTGAGCGGTATGCAGAAGATACATGGGATTTTGGGACTCCTAGGGTGGCTTTGGATGCCGAAATTGTGTGACGTGATCGCTTTGCGCCTCCTTGCAGTCCTGTGGTGACAAAAATGAGGGGTGCATAAGTTCATAACACCAGTAAGTCTCTACAGAATATCTACCTTTGGCTCCGTTTGGTTACAAAGTATCATGCAAGAGCTCACATGTCCATTATTTTGCATCTTGGTAAGATAAGGATCTGATCTGGCATTGTGTTGTCTTATTGGTCTTGGCCGCTCCATGGGCCCTATATGGGTATCTATTGGACCTTCCCTTCCTCTCCATGACATGTCCATCACGCCCATATTATTATTCCTCGATGCGACAATGTAGCATTGTTGCGCAGTAGAGTAGCACCGCGTATCTGTCAACCCCCACTTCTAATAAGCTGAGTAGTTTGAGCACCTCAGATAATTCTAGTCACTCAGGACCTAGTGCCCCTTCCCAAATCCATCATTCGGATTGTTGGTCCGCCAGTTGAGTAGTAAAGACAAAGTCAGAGACTGGAGGTGATGTCCGCTACGGCACCGGCTCTCTCAATCGCTATCACTTGAATCATCGTCTTCCTCAGAAGAACTCTCGCTGTTGCTCTCACCTTCGGACCCCGATGAGCTACTTGAAGAACTTGAGGTATCATCGTCTTTTCTCGTGCCTGGAGTTGATCCATCGGAACTGCTGCTGGTGCTGCTATCTGAATCTGATTCCGAGTCGTTTGAGTCCTCCGAAGAACTAGTATCCGACTCGACAGCCATCGTTCGTTGCTTTCTCTTTCTTCGAAGTTTCTGGGCAGATCCATCTTCCATCCGAAGCCGTTTCTGGCTTTCTTCCAAGACTTCCTTCGCCATGGGATCTTCACCCTTTTCAATTTGGTTACCCAGTTCCATTAATATCCGCTCCGATCTTACTCTCTTAAGCGTTCTCTTCTCCATGGCAGCATCTGACAATCCCAGCAGTACACCCTCTTCAAACCCCAGATCAGTATCCACTTCAGCGGCCGTCATTGTCGCAACATACTCCCCAATTGCAGTATCATACTCTCTCTGTTTTGTAACAGCGTCCTTCATGTTTGCTGGAAAACCTGCAACACCGTCCTCTTGGTCCTTAACCTTGACTTCTAATGCTGCGTCGCGTAACCTGGTGCGGACAGCCCCTTGTAGACCCCTGACGTAATTGTAGATTTGAGGAGAATATTCAGCTGGAATAACATCAGCGTCGAAGATGTGCTTGAGCAGACGATCTTGGTGGTTTTTGCTGAATTTCCAGGTCTCTCGAGATTCTGAATACTGCTTAAGATATGCTAGGAAAGGTCTTAACGGGGCCGCCTTTGCTACCTGCTCAATCTTTGTTGACTTGGTAGTATTTGAAGTTGGTGAATTTTCCGGAGCCTTTGCCTTCTCACCTTTGGATTTCTTCACTCGCTTTACCCTCCTCTCGGATTCATCCAGCGTAGAATCGATTTGCTCTTCAACTATAGGCGGTTCCGGGGTGTCGAAAACCGGGCTAATAGTTTTTGTGCCAAATGTTGGGTCCTGTGCTTTCTGTTCCTCAACCCACGCGCTGAATAATTGTTTTATGCTGTCTCCATCTTCCTCCTTTGTTTCTGGGGTGAAAGTGACGGATTTCTTTCGCGAGAGAGTCGGTGTGGAATCTCTATGTGTTGTCGCAACAACTGGAGGTCCTTTCTCACGTTTCTTTGCTTTCTTCGCTGGTGTGAGTTCTTCTGTGTCTGTTGCCCGCTTTCGTTTGGAGCCCTCAAGCTCTTGTGTAGGTTTAACAGTGGATAATGGGGTAGCTATTGTTTCTTGTGAACTTTTCAATTTCAGTCCAATTCTCTTCCAAGCAGGAGTCCGTGGAGATGGCACATTAGAAGTACTTGTTGCAGAAGGCATAATGTGGGTAACTGTCTGCAAACACTGGCAGAAGCAGAAATATAAGACTCCGTTGTGAATTATAACCTGGTTGCAGGGAGATCCTGAGAATTATTTCTTTCTATTTTCCTTATCGCCAACAATCTCGGTCACCGTACACCGTATCGGCGCGGAGTATCATTCCCCCATCCAGCTTCAAGGCAGCTTCCTGCCGCGCGAGCTTGACCTCCAAGCGCGTGTATGCATCGTCAGAGCTTCCAAACATATCTCCACTCATCAGCAAACACTTCGACTTCTACTGCTTAGGTCCAGAAACCCATACGCACCATAATTGACACACCTCAGACCAGGAAATACCTCTATACCGTTCAAGATGTCGGGTATGTTGACATCCCTGCTGGCCACAAACAGTGATGCCATGAGCTTCAGCTAACTTTATAATAGGAAGCGCAGGCTACGACAGGCATATTACGATCTTCTCAGACCAGGGACGGTTATACCAAGTTGGTAAGCACTCAACTTTCAACTTCAGCTTTTTGGGGATATTATCTTGGGGCCGAAGAAGCAATGCCTCTACGTGGTTCTAGACTGCTGACGTCCCTGTGTGGGTAGAATATGCTTTCAAGGCTATCACAGCTGCAAATATCATGTCGGTGGGTGTACGAGGAAAGAACTGCGCAGTTGTCTTGTCACAAAAGAAAGTTCCCGTAAGCATAACCTTTTGAGTTGCTATTGGGATAGGTGAAATGAAATGACAACATCCTTCATGTAGGACAAGCTCATCGATCCCTCGTCCGTCTCCCACATCTTCCAGTTGTCGCCTTCCGTAGGGTGCGTCATGACTGGTTCCATCGCAGATGCCAGGGCATTTGTTCAGAGAGCTATTGGTGAAGCAGCAGAGTTCAGATATAAGTTTGGATACGAGATGCCCTGTGATGCTCTAGCAAAGCGAATTGCGAATATCAGCCAGGTGTACACCCAGAGAGTAAGCAGCTGAGCGGGCCGGGCCATGAAGCTCGTTTCTCTACGCTTCGTTTGCTAACGACCTCCTAGGCTTACATGCGACCTTACGGTGTTGCAACAACTTTGATATCCCTTGATTCAGAGTTCGGACCCCAATTGTACAAGTGTGACCCGGCAGGATACTACACAGGCTACAAGGGTACAGCTTCAGGCCCCAAGCAACAAGAGGCGTTCAATCATCTTGAGAAGAAGCTCAAGAACAAGGATTGCGCCGACGGCAGCTGGGAAGATGTCGTGGAACTAGGAATAACGACCTTGAGCACGGTTCTTAGCGTGGATTTCAAGAAGGGTGAATTGGAGATCGGAATCGTTGGCGGGCCAAGAAAGGACGGGAAGGAGGGAACTGATCCCGACTTTAGGGCCCTGACAGAGGATGAGATTGACGAACGGTTACAAGCGATTGCAGACAAGGACTGATTTGGGGGCAGGACCAAATGTTTTTAGTTTTCATGTTGATGAATCTCAAGGTCAAAGACTAGCGTTCGGCGTCACCGGGGATTGAGTGGCTACGAAGTGTGACTTCGAATTAGAGCTTTCACTTGCATCACATTGTATTAAAACAGAGACGAATGGGCGTAAAGCCACCTCCATATCTTGTGTTATTAGTTTCCAATTGCCCTCGAGAAATGGAGTATTGATTGCTTTCACACTGGATGGTCGGGTATGTCCCACAATGCCTGGCACAGCCATCTTGTGGCTTTACCCATGGCGCTAGCCATGCAGTGATCTGACCCAATGCAGGACCCCAGCCTTACAGCGCGGAAGTGGTAGAGCGGAAGCAAGAAGTATTGGCAGAACCCGACAGAGTGTCTCGCTCTGGATAGGGAGCTTCCAGCGGTGGTGAGAATGGGATTCTGAGAAGGAAAAGATGTGCCTGTAAGGCGCAGCCGCGGAGGAGGTTGTACCTTTTCTGGTGGTTTTGTGGTGTTTTCAGCTTCTGGGCGTGCAAGCGACATGTTTATATCAGGCTTAGTTGGGAAGCTCAAGCCCTCTTTGGACCTGAACGTCTGATCTTTTTTGGAAGCTTACGGAGTACAGACACGAATCAGGGGAGGTTACTGGTCGACCATGTGGTGAGAGACGCCATGGCGTCTAAACGACCGCTAGCCAGCGCTGAAGTTGTGAAGCGACCGGCCCTGACTCCCCTGTCTGGAATGTTGTGCCGGGGGGTTGAGCCTCTAGGTCACTATCTTTTTGCATCTTCGCAACCACGTCGTCATGCGCACGAAAATATAAACTATCACGCACAGCTGTGTAGGGTTCATAGATTTGAGCTCACGCAATGGCATTCGAAATATTGCTCCGTGATGTGGGGCTTTTTCTTCTGTTGCCAGCGGCTCTAATGGCTCTCAACATCTCATAGCTTCAAGTGCAGGCTGAGACTCCCAAGATTATAGCCAGCCACCACGTCTCCCGAGATTTTCAGTGGTGGGGTTGATCATCTCTCTCTATTACACGATAACATTCTGAAGAATGGTTCATATACTGCCGTGATGGCTTGTCCTTTGAGACATTCTCAACGGCCTGCCACTCCCGTTTCCCACTACCATCTCCATTCGGTCTTAGTCAAGGCGTCCTTTTCCTATCCGCCTTTCTTTATTGATATCTAGGTTGTTTGTTGGTGGATAATGGCGGACGGTTGTAAGTGTATCAGCTGGCGCTTCTGTTGAGATCCTCGTGGTAAAATGAGTCAGTCCATTGACTAAACTACAATCTAGTAAATGATGCTCGATCTGCGCGGGTAGCAGACCTTCTTTCTGATTTTCGCACCCTTCAGTATTACATCGCAGAGACTCCGGCAGATCCTCAGAACCCCGAAGATTACTATACGGAAGGTTGGGCAGCATTAAGACAATGCTCTATTGACGGACAGCATATTTTAAATTGTGCTGCAGAGACTAGAGTGCCGAGAGCCCGAGGTGGCCCGGAAGAGCAGGCAAAAGCCGAGTTGCAGCAGTAAGCCCTCATGCTTCTTTGGTAGTGGAAAACTAGGTACTCACCAGTTTAGAGTATTGCTCGATGCCTTTTCTCGAAGACATGAAGCCCAAAAGATCTACCTGCGTCAGCTGGCTGCACAGCGCTGGATCGGATGGAGAGAACAAGTACTTCAGGGCGAGAGACCACACGCTGGTCACACTCAACAATTGACAGCGTGTGACCAGCAACTGAGGGTTGTAAGTACCGCCCAATCTCAGCATATTCCTATACTTTAGGGGGTACAATGTCCGAATCCAAAACGAGTATTGATTTTCAGACAGGAACTTGCTTCTATTACCGACGATTCCATTTACTCGGATATGCGATCTTCCGACTATCAGATGGGGCGCTGGACGTGAGTAATCCTGTTAGGTCATTGCTGTCTTCTCAAAGATTACTGGCTATATTTTCAGTAATTAAGCAATTAAAGTGCGATTGATGGTTGAGATATCAAGGAAGTCTGATATCATGACCCTAGACATCAGTTTGGTTTGAGGCAACCCAAAGCTATGTGCACTATCGTCAATAGACGAGGTCTCGGGATTTCTTTTTTCTCCATTTATGTTGGTTATATCATTACAGAAATCGAAACTGACTCCATGGTTGTATAGGCTTGAAGATCCTCACCTACGAGATGTTCAAAGATGGGTTCGTGCAAGACACTGAATATACGATTATGACGTTGATGGTTACGAAGACATGAAAGCGAAGAAAAGCTATAATGAGTATTGTTTCTTGGATGTAGGGTAAACATACGATTCCATCATGAAGTATTTAAGGCGACGGCGCACAGTTTGGACCTTTGGACTTTTGGCTGGACCAGCTCTTTCTGAGTAATTCTAGCATGCATATTTCATTGTCAGCACTTTCACCGCTCCTAGCATAGTATTTCTTAGCATAGAGCATTGCCTGGCGCATTGTTTAATATCTAATATCGTTTCTACAAATAACTGTCCTTTCCAAGATGAGTCTATGTCAACTCACTCACTCTCAGTGATAATAGTTAATACTCCGACGTAGACAAATTGGCGCCCGGCATATCGCACGATTTTCATCCAATGTCATGATAAAGTACATATGCTGCAGCTATAAGACCCCTGAGGCTTAAAGGCCACCGGGGCAGCTGAAAATATGCACGATCTTAGTGGATATCGTCTTCAGCCTCACCTCAGCCTCCGATCTTCAACGATTCTTGCTCTGCACACATAAAGCTATCCCACATAGTGACAGGGTCATTCCTATCCAGGTGTCTGATAAACTTGGGTCAGTATTAGTGTCTTTGGGAGCTACGGAAGTAAGGTACTCACCACGACTAATAACCTTCCTCTCAACCCACCATTCTCCTGCGACTGTAAAGAGAAAAGCCAACGAGTTGGTAATGGGGACCGTGAGGCTTAACTCTGCATCCAATTAGCTGAAATCATCACAACAACAAGTTCTCTCCATCCATCTTCCCACAATTATCATGCAATGGTAAAGAAGAAAAAGTAACATGCCGGCCTGTCCAATCAACAAGAAGAACCAAATGCTTCCCGTCAGGTTAATGACCAAAGGGATTGCATATCTTGGATTTCTCAGTAGATCTACAACTCCGAAGAAGGCGCCGTAGACCTTGCTTTTGATCCAGCTGTTGACAACAGCGGGAGTCTGGAGGATGGGATGGGATGTTCTGGTGGTTTATGGGTACGAGCGGCTGCGCGGATGAAGGGTGTTGTGAAGCCCCAAGCCAGACCTATCATCAAGAAACCGAGGACATAGCGGAATATCGAGGGAGCAGAAGCGGAAGGGTCAGATGTATCCATATTTGAGTAGATGTTGTGAATTATAGGTCCCAAGAGGAAGAGGGCTATCGTCGTCGCAGCTTGCTCTGGGGTCTGGTATTACAGCACGTGATCATCGGATAAGAAAGGACGAGACCGAATTGGTGGAACACTTTTGTCCTTTTTCGTCCATCTTGCTATTGCGTTGCAGGAAACTTTTCTCCAATCTGTTGCAAGCCGCCTCCAGATTTCCAAGCCTCTCTTACCGTTCTTGGACTGTGCATTTATCCATAATTGATCGACTCTTCCCGTTCAAGATGCAGGCACAGCAGAGCCTACCTCCTCTCCTCAGTATACAGTATAGTTTTCTGTACATACTGTACTGTACCCTATTTTTAGGCTTCGCTTAACGCTATCATCATTGCCAATGCCAACCCCCTGTCCAGAGCAACACCCAGCGACTTGGGCAAATGATGTCGATGAAGATCTCGAGAATGGCATTTGATGCGTGTGCATGCTAAATCCCATGTTGCGGTGGCGATTAGAATACTGTAACATGTCCCGTCCCTCTGAGCAAATAATCACAAAATTGATTCTTATCGCACATGAAGATCCTCCGCACTGCTCTCATCTCTATGAACTGCCAAGGTTTGTTTTCGGTTGTTTTCCCAGCCATTTTTTAGAAGCTGCATCGCAGCCCTCAGCCACCATGATTTCGCAGCTCTAGCTCAGCGGAATCTATCTGTACCGACAAGACGCAGGCGGACATCTTTGTTTGTATCAACTAAACTACTCACGACATCACAACATTCCTTCATGTGGCAATCGGATTAGTGCGTAATCTGGGGAGATTCGAGCATTTTAACGATGCTCATTTCCATCTCGAAGTAAACAAACCCACGTCACACCTTACGAGTACGAATTCACGACCCGACATTGAGCCTTGTCCACGCACCTTCACAACAAGACCTTCTAGCCCATGAATTGCAAACAATCATGGCGACCAAGTCCAAGGTGAACGGCCTTAATGGCGTGCACCCTGCTGGTATCTTTGCGGATATGACCGTTGATGGTCCCGAGATTGGCACTCTGGTCGTGATTGTTGATCGCGCGAAGAACCTGCCAAATCGAAAGACTATTGGCAAGCAGGATCCGTATTGTGCAGCACGATTGGGCAAGGAAGCAAAGAAGACAGAGACGGATCGTCGTGGAGGCCAGACGCCGAAATGGTAAGCAAATCTCGGCCCTTCGTCGAGTGTCGTAGAATTAATTACTAACGCCGTTGCCTAGGGACCAAGAACTCCGTTTTACCGTGCACGACTCCCCGGATTATTACCAATTGAAGGTCTCGGTATTCAATGACGATAAAAAGACCGAGATCATTGGAGAAACGTGGGTTGATTTGAAAGAGGTCGTCGTTTCTGGAGGTGGTCAAAATGATCTGTGGCACAACCTTAGTTTCAAAGGCAAATACGCAGGAGAGATCAGGATCGAGATCACATACTACGATACACGACCGAAAGAAGAGAAACCACAGAAGGTCAGGCAAAGTGCGACGAACGGGGCACAGGATGGACCGCGAGAGACGCTCAGCGGCCCAAGACAACCAAAAGCACAGGCTCCAGTGAAACGACGACCGTTGCCTTCTGATCCCGTCACTGGAGCTCAATCATCATCACCATCGGCGCCAGTGCCGGCACCGTCCGCAATTCCAGATCATGTTCAAAATTCTCCTCGAGGACATCGGAGACCATCAGTGTCGGAGGCCAGCGCGCTGCAACACCAGAACCAGGACCGGCACCTATGCCAACTGCCATTCCCGACCATGTTCAAACACCACCACGAGGGTATCAGACTCCGAGCTACGTCCAGGAACAATCACCACTTCAGCGTGTAGAGTATAGCACACCACCCCATCGCCTGTCACAGTCACAAAGTTATGGACAGAATTCAGGGCGTCAAAATGGATACACACAGAGCCCAGGGAATCAGCATGGGTATGGAGCTTCTCAAGCCATGGTTATTGCTACTCCACCATCGCAACAAATATCGCAAGATAGATATGAAATCTATGATCCTGGAAACAGCGACTACTCGTCAGGAAACGGAGGTAGCTATGAGGAAGAGCATATTGATCCTCGTGATCATTACAATTCTCGTCAGGCAACTTATGACTTGCCGCCACCAGATCAATATGGCGGTCCACCAAGTCCTGGGGGTCCTCCTCCCCCACCTCCAGCACACGGCAGCAAGCATGTCAGCCCAGCACCACCTATGTCCTCACATGGAAGCTACGGATTTCCTTCCAATACTGCTATCACACGCCAGACGAGCCCATACGAACCGTCGCCAAGTGATATTCACCGACAATCTATGCAGCCTTATGCTCAGCCCAAGGTTTACGAAGCATACAGCCCGCCCAAAGAAGACGAAACGTTCCGGAGATCAGGAGGCTACCAACCACAACAACTCCAACTTCGTCAAAACCCATACGATAATGCTAACAACGCTCAAGAACAGTCAGGCTATCATCAACAACTCCAACTCCGTAAAAATTCATACGATGGTTCTAGCGACGCTCAAGAACAACCAGGAGGCTATCAACAACAACTCCAACTTCGTAGAAACTCTTTTAATGCTGCCAGCAACGGCCAAGAACAGTCCGGAGGCTTTCCACAACAGCTCCAACTTCGTAAGAATTCATATAATGCTGGTAACAATCCCCAAGAACAGCCAGGAGGATATCAGCAACAACTCCAACTTCGTCGTAAAAACTCATACAATGCTGGTAGCAACTCTCAGGAACAGTCACTAGCGCGGCATTACTCGTACGATTCCAACTACGACAATCACTATGGATCAATGCAGCCCACAGTTGAAGATGCACCACCAACTCCATCTCCAGGACACTACAATGCACATAGAGGTAGCTTTTCACGCACTCCACAATATGACGCTGGAAGATATGATCAAGTACCTTCACCTGCCCCTCTGAACTTGAGAGATCGCGGAAATTCTGCATCAGGTCGAAACAGCGCCCAGTCTTCTTCTCCAAGTCACCACCCATCAACAAGTTCCAATGGCTATGCATCTACGGTTGGTTCCGACCTGTCGTTGTACCGAGATCAGTCCTCAGTATCCTCTTTCAGAGACCAATCGGTCGTCTCTTCTCGCACATCTTATAACAGTCTTCCAAATTATGCTCCGCAACGAAGACAGTCGGAAGATCAGATGGCAGGATCACCCATTGGTTATGGAATGCCACAAGTGCCTACATCACTTGTCGCCGGAATGGATCCTGATATTGCTAAAGAAATTTCTGAAAGAATTTACAACGAGAAGCGAGCAAGCCAAAGTGCTGGAAACTCGCCAAGGGGCAGGTACCACGAGGCGCCCTCATACCAACAAGGTCAAAACCGACCACATCCGTTGTCATACCATGAAGCAGCATCTCAGCCATTTGTACCAGCTGCAGCCACTTATGATGAACAACAAAGCCGTTATTCAACTGGGACAATGGGATCAATGAGTAACCATAGAGCTGTGTCGCCTGACACTCGAGGAACAGTTGTCCGAAGAGGTATTTCACCTGACCCCCGATCAGGACGAAGAGCAATCTCGCCCGACCCTCGAGGGACAATGGTACGAAGGGGGGTGTCTCCTGACCCTCGGACAGGACGGAGAGCAATCTCACCTAACCCTCAAGGGACAATTGCACGAAGAGGTATTTCGCCTGATCCTCGATCAGGAACGATCCGAAAGTCAGTCAGTCCTGCCCCAGGTCCATCTGAAGTACGAAGGTTGTCGGGAGTACCGTTTGGACCTGATTCGTACGATGCTCTAAATCCCGCCCTCTCTGGTTCCACTTCGTCCAAGTCTCTAAGCGACAGATATGACTCTAATGAGATCGATCCTGATGCCAAGATCATTACTCACGATGGCAGAGAGATCGATCCTAGTGACCATATTCCAGAGTCAAACTACGCCCCTCTACGTGAGACGGCCCAACCCAAATATGCCTCGCAACTTCCAGACCGCAACTACCGTCCACCTGGAGGGTCTTCGGTTCCAGCCTCGGGCCGCAAACAGTTAAAGGTTGCTCCAGCAAGACCATCGTCCATGGCAGCTACGGGAGTCGTCTTCAGCGGAGGAATACCTGATTCGGCACCTCCAACAGGACGCAACCGCCTGCAAAAGAAAACAAACCGAATGTCAGCCCAGCCTCCACAACAATCAAGTCCTTTGGCACCTATCACGTCCTATCAAGACAACAACTACACGCCACGAGGTCTTCCAAGAGCAAATACTGGAGACTTTTCAAGCGAGAATTATGCACCGCCTCACAACTACGGCGGCAGTCCTGGATATAGAGCCATTACTAGCGGGCCACCAGCAGTACCAGCCAAGGTTCCAATCAACCAAAACTACGGAGGTTACAACCAAGGACCGCCACCTCAGGCAGGCGGCGGTGACCCATGGGCGCTGTTAGAGGAGATGAGGAACATTGATCTGGGCAGTGGAAGAGCAAGAAGGAGAAATTATTGAGGAGAAGTGTAGGATTTAATATGTGTATGTATGTGTAATATTTTCTTTGTCCATTCTAGATTAGCAGTGATTTTTACGGCGGTTATTTTGGTAAATAGACGATGGGTCTAGATGTTTATTTGGTTGGAGTTTGGGGGCTTTCGGCCGAGACTTGGGTTTGAAGTCCGCCACCGAGGAAGCTACAAAATGGGGCCTGCGGTGGTGATGCCGTCAAGGAATTGTGTTTATTAGATGCATAAAGGATGATATTATAATGATACCCCTTGTGAACGCCAAAATTGCCTTGCTTGTTTTTGCGTATATATCAAACAGTTGTGTAAGTTCTTCTAATTTCAGCTACAAAGTGAAAAGGAGCTCCTTCGTTTTAAATATAGTGGTGTTTACTACTCGATGCTTACTACTAGTACAAGGATAGATTGTATAGATATCCTAGTTTTGTTGTCATATATACTAGAAAATAATTATGTCCACAGATTGTTGAATAGAAAGAACGTAATATTTAGTAGTCGTGATAGTATCATTGTACTCTGTGAGGAATAATAACTACTGTACAAATTAGTTTGTTTATAAAAGATCTTGTTAACTACTTAATTTAAGTATCTAAAATACCTAACTTACCTAACTTATATAATTTGAGAAGGAAATTGCATGGTTGGTTCTGATTAAAGTGATCTTTTGTGAAGTAATTCGTTTACTGTAGTTGTAGCGTTACTAGTGTGTTTGCTTGTGCGTGTGTGGAAATAAAGTATTATGACTGTGTGAGGATGGATGTTTATATATGATTTGATATATGTAAAAAGTGGGTTGGGGGAGGGGGAGGGGGGGGTTCTAGAGAATTCGTGGTTGGTTTAGTAAGTAGAGTTACGTAGAGTTAAGTAGAGTATTCTAAAAATCTCCTTTATAAACTATTTTGGGTTTACCCTTTTTTTAGTGGGGTATTATAGGTAGTACTACTGTAGTAAATTCAGTAGTAGTTGAAGAGCTAAGTTACATGCTACTTACTCTATTAAATAGATAGATGCTCTTAAGTCTTCTAGGATGCTTTATCTTACTTTGGTCCTCAAGGTATATTAGACGATAATCTCTCTTCATTAAGACAAATTTTAAATCTTCTAAATCTATAAACATTAAATACTAAATAATAAGTACTAAACATCACCACCGTCTACAACCTTCAATCCGGCCCCTTCATTCTCCTTCTCATTCTCTAACCTAACAGCCCTATCGTAACTCTTCATCCCCTTCTCAATATCACACGTAAACCACGAAGCAACAATAGCAGCAACCCCGAATCCAATAGCCGCTAGATAGGTAGTTCGAAAAGCAATCACATACGCTTTCTTGACTGCTAGACTCGTTGCTGTTATTATTGCTGTGTTTATTCCTGGTACTGATTCGTAGGCTACTAATGTGTTTGTTGCTGCTGCTTTGATGAGTAGTGGGAGTGAGGTTGTGGGGATGTTGAGGTTGGACGTTTGGAGGGTGTGGGTTATTTGGGTGGGGAGCGTGCTGCTGAAACTGTTGTTTATTATTGAGGTGTAGATTGCTGTTGCTATTGAACCACCTAGGAGACGGAATGTTCCGGCTAAACCGACTGCTATTCCTCTGCGCAGAGTTAGGATCGTGTATTGTTCAAAGGCAATATTGTAGATAAAGGACTGCGCAACTTACATATCGGTCTGATCGTCAATACCAAGAGATAGCATGGTGAAAGAGAGTAACTGTGGTGGCGTGACTGTGCTTGATAGAGCTATGATTGTGCAGATTGCTTGGATTCTGGAATTTAATCCTACGGATGCCAGCGAACCTACGAGAGCCGTCTCGATTATCATGAAGACGAATAGTTGCCAGCGTTCATGACCGACTCGGGCACAAATAAAGACGACCACAAAGAAGAAGAAACTAGGAGATAGTCAGTATTGATAAACGTTAGATGACTTTGAGAACATACTGATTGTTCCAAGAGGTATCATTTCCGAGTACAGGCCCTTGATAATAGGATCTGAGCCGGTGAAAAGCAATTGACTTTGCCGTGGCCAGAGAACATTCATTGCATAGTACAACATTCCTCCCACAAAACAAACAACGAGAACCATTGTAAACCTTTAGAGTATTAGTCACACATCACCTACAGAATCGAGAAGCAGAAATTTACCTTCTCCATTTCTTGAATAACCGAGGTGGCATTAGTGGATTCTTCAAAGGAGCATACACCTCCCAGAATCCTAGAGCTACAAGGCAGAGTACTCCGACGACCATGGAGCCAATAACATAAGCACTCTTCCATTGATATTGACGGCCTCCCCAGTTGACTCCCAAAAGGAATAAAACGCAGCCAGCAGAGAAGAGGAATAGACCTATGTAGTCAAGCTCTTTCAGAAGTTGGACCTTCGTCTTCCCATCGTACTTATGCTTGGTCTCAAAAGTTGGTGGGTAGTATACGCAGAAGAGAAGGATGACAGCACAGGCATGGAATGTAGTCATATAAATGTAAGCTCCTCTCCACCCAATCGAGGTGCGGCCTATGAACGCATAGGCAACGAGTGGTCCAAGGAATGATATAGAGGCCATGAGATCAAACAAACCTAAATCTACGTTAGGTAGGAGATATGGGATAATGACAGTATGCTTACCGATGGCGTAGATTCTCCACTTATTCGGCACAATTTCCTGGATGCAAGCATAACTCATCTCCTGAAATCCAGATCCCGTCCCCAGAATCACACCGCTAGCGATCATTTGGTTGATACTTTGTCCAGTAGCCCCGACAATGCATCCAACTAGACTAACACTAGCACCGAAGAGCATGAAGTATCTTCGCCCAAAGATATCGCTTAGTCTTCCACCGACTGAGACTAGAATGGATGCTGCAAGCGTCCATGACACAGTGATCCAGGTATAGTTTGGATCGGGGCCAAGATCCGCGTTGATTGTTGATAGAGTTGTGGAAGGAATTAGGAGCGTCAGAATATAAGAATTAAATTGCATTGTTAAAGCCTGCCGACTTGAGTTAGCGACAAACACCTCAAGCTTTATAGCAAAACTAGGAGCGAAGTCTCACAAGAAAAGCCAAAACCATCTGCCTATTCAGCTTGGGATTTTCTTCGGACCAATCTTCAGCCACTGCTGGAGCCCCGGACGTCCCATATACTCGCTCTCCATCGGAGTGTTCTATATGCTGTTCTGAAGTCTTCTCTTCAATATTTTCAGTCAGTAGATACTTTGTTAATAGACTCGACCGCCATTTTTATTTTTTGAGCTCTCTTGAGAGCCAACAAGAATTTTGTGAAGCTTTTAGCAGCAAAGATGATCTTGGTAACTTTATATATCATACTGTATGGGGTATAGGCCATTCCGTAGAGAACGCGGGGTTGAGCAGCCTTCCCCATAACCCCAGAAATGGGGTATCCCAAGCATCTTCCATCCACTGCTTGAAAGCCGGAGAACCCTCTAAAACCATCTCGGTTGGCCCAGGTTTGGAAATTTATATCCTGGCATGTTGTTGCTAATTGGATCTAGATATTTCGATTGGTTGAAATGATATTTTTGCGGTGTCGGTGTAGATCTCTGGCTATGATGAACCGTGCCGCGTAGGGTGTGGAAAATGGTTTCCGAACAGATTGATAAGCGAGATATCTAGAGAATCGAAATAAATGGGTTCGAACCAATCCGTAAAGAGTTCAAAATTAAATAGGATGGTTCGATTTGCCGAAAATAATGACTGTAGAAATCTAAGATCCGAATACTAAGACTTTTTTTCTGCTTTGAAATCGTCAATATCGAAGCCGCACAACCTTTCTTCCTGTAAATCCACGTGCTCTTCGATTGCTTGCTTTACACCATGCGTTTGAACATGTGTAGGTGTGCCATATGAGTACCGGTTGCTATACGAAGATGGAGCTGTTTTGGCCTCGTACCACCTATCGATTTCATCACACAAAGCTACGATGGTCAGACAGCGTACGGCTGACATGACGTTATTGACGTTGAAGCCGGCATAAGGTGGAGGCTGAATTGGCCAGAGTCCGCTCTCCATAGCCCCTTTGAGGAGCGAACCCAATACCATGGCATCGCAGGCACTTTTTCTGTCCTCTTTGCCATCCTTTCGATCGCAGAGAACAGAACCCTGATAAACCTTTGCTTGAAGTTCTATGGTGTTGAACAGGCAAAACAACACCTGTTGCCTTCGCGTCAAGATCGCTTCTACAGAAGCTGTTAGCTCAAATGGTTATATTATTAACTCAGACCTCAGACTTATACATACCGATGATGCGACCAGGAATCGGAAGATGGGGAGAGATATTTCCCAAGATGTCCATCAGGTCCGAAGAAGCTGAGCGCTCAATCACTTTCGTTACAGCCCTGAACTCTTCTTTCAGATCAAAGACCCAACTAATGGCAAGCCAAGGCAAGGCGTTTTCTTCCGTATAAATTTTGGGGAGAGTATCGATCCATGAATACGAATAGACCTCAACAACTTCGTGAAGCTCATACTTGTCTACCGATATCGCAAGTTTGGTTAAAAGTTCCAAGTCCACGGTACGAGGCACTTTTCGACTACGGCCATGGATGATGTTTAATAGTATGATGAAGGATTCAGGGTCGTCCTCTGGCAATGGTATGTCGACTCGGCCCGTAGATGCCAACGTCTGTCCTTCCTGAAAATTGCTGTGTTGTAACATGGCTGAAAATACGCGCGAAGCAAGCATCATATGTCGTGATGAGACGAGCATGTGAATATCCAAAGGAGGCTCTAGGTTCATCTCTGACTGGCCATCGTCAGATGCCTCACTGGGCGTTACAGCTCCATTTGACGATTTGTTTCTGGAACTGATGGTTCCGGTGGTCTCCTCCTCGACCGCCTTGGCCTCGGATACTTCTGGGAGTAAGAAGACCAGATCACCATTGGGATCAAAGGTATGGACTGTTTTCATGATTTAGTCTATGTGTAACGTATGTCTTTCGCTCTATCGGGTCGCGTTCCATTCACGGTCCTGTCCGCCGAAGCACCAATGACCTCTATTTTATGGGTGAGTGCAAGATAAGTTGACAAGGCAACTATTTCGGTTAGATGTTCTGTGGTGACACGTAGGTCGCTTACTTCGTAACTTCGATAGCTGTCTGTAAAAGTTGGGGAGGTGGCTGAAATGATAAAAGAAAGAGAAATGTTGACTTGTCAGGTTCGGAGGAGGAAGAGGATCAAAAACCCCCGGGAGATAGGGCCCGTGCAGGCAAGGCTGAAACAATTTGATATCGCTATGGGAATAGCAAAATAAGATATGAATAATAGTCATGGAGAAGGGGTACTTTCTTTTTCGATAGTTTTATATCATTTTTATATTTGCGTAGGAGTGCGACAATTGTTCCATTATTTTATACAGTACATACATACCCTTCCAGGTAGCTATTCTAAGGGGGGTAAAGTCGGTAGTCGGTGGCATCCAAGTTTGGGTACCTGACACTAAACGCTTTACAACGCGGTGGCTTGATCGACAGGACAGGGGGGGTTTCTAGCAATTCCAGCCTTGCTCCGCATATGAGGTCACACACCTCTCGCGCCTCTTCCCATCCCTTCCCATCCCATCCCGTCATTCTCGACACCAATCAGTATTATACCACTCTATTCATGCTAATAAAAGAAGTGAGTTCGGGCCCTTTACCTTGACATTCTGATGACTCTACAGTAGTCTAGACTATGTTTGTACTAACCAATCCATATAGTAATAGATCAAACCCCACAAACCGATGCAACTATGGAGACTATCGAGCTTGACCCTGATGGTCTGTAGTACAGAAAGAACTTCTTCCGCTGCACGAGCTGGCTTTGCAGGGCGTCTCTTGCTTTTCCTCAATGGAGCCTTCCCACTCTTAGGAATTGAAGAGATAGCTGACGCTGTGGTCTTGATTAGGAGACCTGATCTTGGTCTTGACCCGCCCCGAGGTCATTGATAAAAAGTCGCGCCGCATACCAGCAAAGAGGAAACGGTCCGGCCTTAACAACAACAACAACAACAACAACAACAACACAACAGAAGCATCACCAAACATAAAGATTGTTGCATCCTCCAAGCACATGATGCTAGCATCGCCAGTCTTCAAAGCCATGCTGCAGGGTGGCCACTTTAGGGAAGGAAGTCAACTTGCCTCTTCCGGCAGGGCCGAGGTTCCACTTCCTGATGACGACCCTGCAGGCCTTAGCCTGTTACTACAGAGTTCGTTCCTCCAAAACCTCCCTATCCTATAATCATTGTAGTTGGGCCATATTTCAGTATGGCAGTATTTTCTATTGTTACGAAGACTCTGTTGACATCCTCTTATATTGTTAAGAATAACAGCTGAAATCGCAATTCTAACTAGTTATTCACGGTAATACCGAAGACATCCCAGAGACTATCAGCTTCAAAACACTAGTCAGTCTATGTGTTCTGTGCGATAAATATCGCATTAAAAAGGCTGGTGCATTTTTCGTAAGACTCTGGATCAAGCACCAAGAGGAGGAATCCCCGCCTCATTTTGAGAGCGACAATCTAATTGAGTGGCTTGCTATTTCTTGGGTTTTCGAAATCCCAGAAATGTTCGAACTTGTGACCGACCAGCTTGTCCAAGAAAGCACTGGCCCTCTGGATAGCAGTGTTCTGCTTGAAGGCCGAAATGTTGATTTACCCATCCCTAGCCTAGTCATTGGTATGTCTCCCCTCAAACCCGATTTCACATGACGGTTTTAATGTCGCTCTCCTAGATACCCTTCAAAACGCTCGAACTGATGCACTGACGGAGACGCTTGCGGTGGTATCTGAACAAATCACTTTCTTGCAGACCGGAAGTCTCTGCTCAAGTGCTTCGAATCACCAAAAGTTTGTTTGTGATGGCATGCTACTCGGCACCTTGATAAGGAGTGCAGTTGCGAGTGGTTTCTGGCCAAATCCACCGTCACCACCATACCATGGGTTATCATACCGCGCAGAACTACATCTCAAGTTTCCTATCTAAGGGTCTCAGGTGCATGCACTGGTGATTATGGTGCTGCAAAAGACCATGATCTTATTCGCTGGATGAGAGAACGGCTTAAGGTAATCCAGGATCATATAGATACTCTGGGTATATTTAGTATTGAGCATTATAAGCCTAGGGCGTCGCCAAGGCATTAAATATTGAAACTCTATTATGAAAAATTGTCAGGTGAACCAGCACGTTCAACCTCGCTAGTGGGATTGCGGAATTAGCTCAGTGTCTAATTATGTGATTTCAATACCAGGAATAAAGCAAAGGAATTCTCTTTGGCTAGGTAAGAGACCACTCTTAAGACGTTTAGGCCTTTGTGAATATATCGAGGCAAGCGCAGCCCACGATTAAAAACAAAATATGCATCCAATAACGAGGTGAAGCTGGCTTAAGATTACCTTTGTTCAAGATACTAAACATGGCAGGAACCTATGACAACATCCATGCAGTTCAATACTGGTATTTGTTCGATTTTATAGATTGATAACGTAAGGAGAATTATTTTAAAAAAGTCAAACACCACTGCCTGAACACCAAAGTTTGAAGACTTACGCAGGCTATTCTAGAAATCAAAGGATTGCAGAGCGCGCAAATGCCTATTCGCTTTAACATTGATAATACAAAACACTATTACCTAGAGGGTGTGACAACATTGGAGACATCAGTGGCACAGTTTAAGGTGATAAGTTGTATTTTATTGTATAAAGCCTCTTTCTATTTATCCCTTCTACATAGCCTATTCGTCTATAGATATATAGCCAATAGCAAACGCCTGATGCAGCAAGCCTATTTATGAGATAATAGCTCTATTTCGAGGGACCCTTACAACTTTGCACGAGGCTCGATGCGACTACCTAGCTCATCGAACTCAATCTTCTTGCCAGTGATTAAGCTCTCCTGTAATGCGCAGCCAATCTTTACAGCATTGACAGCACCCTCCAGCTTCATTGGTACTGCCGTGTTATTTAAACAACAGGCTGTGAACTCGTTCGCTTCCGTGATGAATGCATCGCGGAATCGGCCATAGTAGTCAGGTGGTATTTCTCGTCGGATTCCTGTGGTTTCGTAAAGGTTTACCAAGTTCAATTGAGGTTGTGTGTTTACGGCAATCTTCCCTTCGGTTCCGAAGATCTCTGTAGTGTCCTCTTGGCCTGCTGCCATCATTCGAGAACAGTAGAGTTGGGCTATTTTACCACCCTGTGCAAGGATCGATATTAGTAAGAAACGCATGCGTAGAATGAATCGGAACTACTTACATGAAATTCGACGACCGCAATGGCATTGTCTCTGTCATTATGCTTACGAAGTTCTGGCTGAACTGCAGTGATCCCAACGGCAGAAACACTCTTCACAATGCTATCTTCTCCAAAGAACCACAATGCGAGATCGATATCATGGATAGAACAATCAACAAAGATACCTCCGCTGAATTCAGCATAGGCGACGAAAAATCCAGAAGGATCAAGTTTGTCGCATGTCTGGGAACGGAAGACAGAAGGACGACGACCGATATCCCCGTTTACGAGCCTTCTGTGTGCATCGCGGTAGGAAGCATCGAATCTACGTGAAAAGCCGCAGATGACTTTTTGAGCAGGATGCTTCTTGAGAGAGTTTTTGTATGCTGTAACGACAGTTTGAGACTGGTGGTTTGATCAGCAGCCAAATAATACCTCGATCACTCGAGCGGCACAGAACTTACAATTTCCGGACTTGTGCTCAGCGGTTTCTCGCATAGAACATGAAGGCCCTTCTCGATGGCCTTTATAGCCTGTTCCGCATGCACAGTTGTAGCACTGGCAACGATGACAGCTTGCAAACCTGACTCTGCCTCTAACATCGCATCGTAAGATAGATAGGTGCGAACGTTTCCAAACTCATTCTGAGCCGCATCGAGCTCAGCCTGGACAGGAGAGCTGACGGCAATAAGATCGGCCTGGGGAGTGAGTGTTGCAAAATGCCGAGCATGTCGCATTCCTGAGCAGAATTGAGTTAGCAATTGGAATGGGAAGCAAGTAACCACGTCAATTGAGGTGTATCTGGGGATGTATATGGCGTACCCATGCGTCCCAAACCAGCAACAGCTACTCGAAGTTTTGGAGCGGACATTATTGCTTTTCCTTGAAAATATTAAAGGAGGTCAGATTTGGTAGTTGAAGGAGGAAGAGGTGTTATTGTTACGAAGTATTGCAAGTTGAATCTTCTAGCAGCAACTTCTTCTACATATGATAACAGTGCAGGATCCTCTATGGTCCATCCTCTGTCCCTCCTGCATGTGTCTCCCATCGTGGGGCAAGCTGCAGCGGGATACCGGATACAAGTGACGGTGAGAGAAAAGTACTTGAACTAGAGATCTACGGTTTACTTCTTTCGGGAATCTTCGCCTCGTGGTGGCAAGCTACTGCAAGGTACACTATATGCCAAGATCTTTATTACTGGAACAAGTAAGCGCCGCCGGGCATGGAGATGCATGTCATAGTGTCATAGTGTCATAGTGTCATTGCTTTTTTCAACCCAACCGGCGAGACTTACTTGAATTGTTTCATTTTCTCTTCCTCTCTATCTTAAACTCGGCGAGCAGGATTTCGCAGTCTCACCGTTAGTTCAGAATATGCCATCGGTCAAGAAGGACCCGTGCTTGAACTGTAAAGGTACGGTACAGTACGCTTACTACTACAGTATCGTTCATACCCTATTTACCCCGCACTCCCACCCACTCCGCTTCCGTTTTTACCCCATATTCTACTGTACTCTATCGTACTTCGTATTCGTACTGATCTCCAAATTCGCAGAAAAACATGTCAAGTGTAAGCCAATTAATGTTTTGAGACGTGGTATTTATTAACTAATTCGTCAACTCTCCCGATTAGGCGATCAAGATGGACCACAGTGCCGCCGTTGTCTGGCAAAGGGACTGGAATGTCTTCATTCGGCCAGGATCACTTCATTCCGACCAGGTTCGTCAGCCAAGTACGACACCCAGTTTGCTGGCAACCAGAATTGGGTGAATAGCAGTGCAAGGAAATGTAAGCAATTATCTATGAGATCTATGAGAATCGAATTTCACAGCTGGAACTAAATTATCTGTATCGAAAGTCCGTCACCATAGCTCCGGATCTGGAGCATTGCGTCGCCATGTCCAAAATACCGACACAAATCTCGTAAGGAGACGACATTCTTTAGTCTCCCCTCTGGCGAGTCCTTCAACCGAGCTGGCTACAGTTGAGTCTCATATTGGTCAACCGAGCCCTACAGGAGCAAGTGATGGTGGATTCTCACAGCACAATGCCTTCTCGCAGCATTCCCCAAATAGCACAGCCTCTTTGGTGTCGATGACAGTTGACAGAAATTCTACTACTTGCTTTTCACCTAATACTGTCAACCTGCAACAGCATCATGCCCATATCAACTCCCAGCAAGACTCTCCAAACGATGGCCATGAGATATACCAGCAGTGCTCTGCTCAGACAAAACACGATTTAGTGCAAGGCCCTGCAGCTATTGCTCACTATGAGCCATTAGAGGATGTTCAAGAGGCTTGTCTTGTCAGATATTTTGTCGAGGAGCTCTCGATTTGGGTGAGCTATCAATTTATGAAAGTCAAGCCTGACGCTGACTTTGTAAAAGTTTGACACTTGCGATGAACGTAAGCATTTCCAGATTCTGGTTCCTATGTATGCCCGACGTTACAAGCCACTCCTCAATGCCATTCTTGCCGTGTCTGCCCGGCATCTTAGCCGTCTCCCGCAGTACAGAACACCTCAGGGGATCCTTTATCATGGCCAGCTCCTTACAAACATTACACCTAACTCTGCCGTGGAATATATGCTCTCATGCATGCCTGCACTTAGGGAATTCCACGAAGTTCAAGATGAAGAGCGCCGGGAACACATTATTGCTACAGCAGTGATTCTCCGACAATTTGAGGAGATGGAAATGGAGGAAGAGGAAGATGAGACACATTATTCCACAAGTGTTGATGGAAATACCCGGGATGGCTGTACTCACCAACTGGTAAATTTCCTCGCCATCGAAAATGCAGTGGTACGATGCTCGCACTTGGATAGCCTCTTTCATCGGGAAGGTTTATTTAATGCCGCGTATTGGATGGCTCTAAGGCAGGAGGTATATTATGCTTTTACGAGAAAGCATTCGCTCCAGATGCTTCTTTCTCCTGCAGTATGGTTAGAAGCGAACACAGCGAACAAGATGGTAATGCACGCGGCTCAGGTTGCGAAATGGCTTTGGGATGACAAGTCGGAACACGAATGGAGTAAGTTGACCGCCTGAAGTTGCGAGAAAATGGAATGCTGATTTTTGGAACTAGGGAGACTTAAAGAGCAAGAAGGCCTTCTTGACGAACAGGTCTCGGGTCAGTGGACGCCAGTTTACAAGCGGCTACCCGATAAGTCGAAAGGAGAGGTCTTCCCCACAATATGGTATGGGTCGGAGCTTGTAGTTTGTGGCATTCAACATCTGATGATTGCTAAAATGGTACTCATGGCTGAATCCCCACTGCTTAGGTATGTCTCCTTTATTTTTCTAGACTACTGCATAAACGTTAATGGTAGATGCTAGAGCTCAACCAATTGACCGTGCCGCCAATCGAAAGGTAGAGAGCGAGGTTCGTTCGATTGTTCTCGATCTTTGTGGTATTGCTCTTCACCATCCCCGATTACCGCCTGGCCTCGTCAACGCTATAGTCGGTATCCTGCTTTATGGTGACTTTTTTACAGACCAATGGGATCGTCAGGCATTGGCGAGCGTAGTTGATAAATTCAAGAATGTACGCGCGTGGCCTTTGCCAAAGGGAGTTGCGTTCGTTTAAATAGTCAAATTGCTTCGGAAAACCACGTTCATGTGCCAGTCTGTTGATACCTGGGAGACAACCTCTTGCCAGTTTTCTGAAGTATACAACACCTCCAGCAATATCAACTGCGTTGACTCAACTGGCGGTGGGAGTATTCTCCTTCAATTATGCAAATAACACACAGGACGTTATCAGCAAAGTTTTCGATCAATGGAATTTGAAAGAGCACTCCTAATATGGGTTTCATATGTAACTTGTACAGATCACTATACAGACTATAGCTATATACGATAGAGTGAAAGTCACCAGTGGTCGCTTTCAAGCTCTCTCTTCAACAACTATCCTCTGGGCCTGAAGAGCAGCCAACCTCATAATCTCTCTTTCTTCCTGTCCACTTGTGTCCCCAAAAACGTCATCCATCTGCTCCAATGTCCGGCCTTTAGTCTCGGGAACAAGGAGTGTTGCCCATATGCCGGCCAGTCCACACATAACCGCAAAAAATACATAGGTACCGAAGCCAATGTCAGCAAGCATAGGAGGTGTAGCAACACCGACAATAAAATTGGATAACCAGTTAAGACATGTAGCGAGAGCGACACCCTTGGATCGAGAAGCATTGGAGAAAACCTCCGGAGGGAGAGCCCAGCCCAAGGGTGAATACGAGACTCCATAGACAAGAATAAAGGCGAATGCCATGGCGACACAAGCCCATCCAGCAGCTGGATTGGCAGCCCAGTCTTTTGAATAGATTCCGGCTAGGACCGCAATGATGATATACGCAATGGCGGTTCCAAAACCTCCAACTATGGCTAGAGGTCTCCGTCCTACTTTGTCAATGACTACAAAGCAGACCACAACAGCGACAAGCTGTAGAAGGTTGAAGATCCCTGATAGTACCAAGGACATTTCGTCCGACTGGCCGATAGATCTGAATAGTGTGGGTGCGTAATATATGAAGGCATTGATTCCCGAAAACTGTTGGAAGAAACAAACACCACATCCCACAGCAGTTCGACGCCACATCTTTCGATCAAAGAGGTCGAGCCATAAGAGGGTCTCGAGCTTAATTCCCTGAACCCCCGGATGTTTTCTTTCTTGTACTGCCTTCTGGAACTCGACTTCGGCTATGATACTCTTATACTCGGTCTGCACTCTTGCGTCGGAGGGTGGTAGGCCCCTTAAATTGACAAGACTCGAAAGGCATTCTTCCTGTCTATTAACCAAAGCGAGCCACCGAGGCGAGTATGGAAAGAGGTGGATGAAAATGCCAAGGAATGTTGCGCAAACCATTTGAAGGCCTAGTGGAAGTCGAAATGAGCTTTCGCCCCCCATGAATCTTGTGGCGAAAGTCAGCCAGTAAGCGATACAGACTCCAGATACGATAGAGATCGATTCAAGAACTAGGAGGGTCCCTCGGAGGTTAGGTGGAGATATCTCTGAAATATAAAGTGGCGCTCCCTACACGATACTTGATTAGCCATCGTCATTGATTCATCGTCGCCTAATGGGAGATGGTTCTGCGTCTACATACCATTGCAAGCGTACCAACTCCAATACCACCAATAGCTCGTCCAGCGACCAGCATGCCATAATTCTGAGCGGCAGTCTGAATGATGGCACCAAGATTGAATATAACAACCACAACCGTCAACGCCCTCTTGCGAGATATCTTATCAGCCAAATATGGCATGAAAAGACATCCCACAAAGGCGCCCAGTAATAACATACCCGTCATGAAGCCCGTCCCGAACGCAGTTTTGGCCTGCGGGAAGACTGCATGAAACTGATCCATAACGTTGATGATGGAAATGACTCCTTGGTCGTAGCCGAAAGAAAATCCACCCAAGGAAGCGAGACAGGCAGCACCGAAAACATATGGTGAAGCCACGATACCTCGGATTCCATTTGGTCCGTATGGTTCGATTTCTCCCAATATGTCGCTTATATCTCCAGATTTGACGGCACCGACTTCTTCATGATGTTCAGAGGACGAGAGGGTCTTGATTTCAGACATGACTGAGGAAGTGAGGAAGTAAGTAGTAGGTGTATTCAAATATCAAAAACTCGAGACGGAAAGAAGTGTAAATTAATTGATCTTGTAGTCGTATGTGAAGTGTGCCGGCATCGTCTGTGCAACATGAATTCAATGCCGTCCTTAAATACTTTTTCTTGCCTACCTTAGACGAAAGTGTCTTGCCTACCTTACTCAGGATGGGAACCCCGTGGGGGAGGAGGCTTCCTTCCCCACGAGAGAAGTGGAACTTGGCTGATGTACATATTGGCCTTGTCTATTCATGCCTCCACCCTACTTTTATTTCCTACCTTGGGTAAATTCGGCGATTTTCTCTAACAGTAGGTAGCTGAGATGCTTGTTCAATGTCTTACTTACGCTAACACTGAATTTGCGGGGAGGAAAGGGAACACCAGGGGGTTACCCCGTCTTTTTCTATCTCGGCTTCGGACTCGTTAATCTACTACTGTAATAGGCAGGAGTCGCCGCTTCTTACTTGAATCTGAAGTTTTTTGTTTTATCTCTATACTACTACTATCATCAATGATGAAGAAGAACAATTTGTCTTCTCTTGCTCTTTGAGTCTGATTTTCCTTTTTCTATTAAAGGAGGCACTGTCTTCTTACCTGCTGTCAGTAAGCATTATCACATTTTCTCTCTTGACTCTTACTCTCATATTATATTCCATCCCTTTTCATTTAAGAATCGAAAAGAATCAGAAACCTAGCTATGATGGATCGTCTTCAGATAGCAGTTGTAGGTCTCGGCCGCATGGTACGTTACCTATCCTCAAGAACAACACATCAAACTCCCCCAAAATAATATCCCATTATCCTAACAACCACAAAAGGGAAAACGACATGTGAAAACTCTGATGTACCGAGTCCCCCGCGTACAAGTAGTAGCAGTCTGCAGTTCCGATCCTCTCGAAATAGAATGGGCCAAGAATAATGAAGAATACAAAGAATTCGGTGTTGTTGCTTATGATAAGTATGAGGAGATGTTGGCGCATAAGGGACTGCAGGCTGTTTGGGTCTCTTCGAGTACGGATGTTCATGCTAGTCAGAGTTTGATGGCTATTGGGAAGGGACTTCATGTTCTTTGTGAGAAGCCTTTGGGTAGTAATCTAGATGAGGTTTGTCTATTTCTTCTTATCCTTTCTCCTTCTTTTTTCAGAAAACCTCGTTCCTATTTTCCTACTTCTCAAGCCTTGGCAGGTCAAGAATTGTACTGATACGTTTTTTTGTGGGGGAGTTTATAGGCACAAGCAGTAGTCACAGCAGCAAAATCCAACCCTCATTTAAAAGTAATGGCCGGATTCTCCCGTCGCTTCGATGCCTCATACAGGGACGCCAGTACCAAGATCTTCGATGACAACGCAATTGGAACACCATTCATGGTCCGTTCCAATACCTGTGATCTCCTAGACGATACCGGATTCTTCGTACGCTACGCAGCACGAAACGGAGGAATCTTTGTAGATTGCGCAATCCACGATATAGATCTCTCACTCTGGTACCTAGGAAACCCAATTCCGAAAGCTTGTTGGGCAGTTGGCACACTGCAACATCACCCCGAACTCAAAGAGTTACAAGATGTAGATAATGCGGTTGGGGTTGTTGAGTTCTGGGGTGGTAAGATAGCGTATTTTTACTGTTCGCGTACTCAGGCTCATGGTCATGATGTCTGTACGGAGATCACGGGCACGCATGGCAAGATTATGGTTAATGTTGTTCCGAGGGCTAATCAGGTTGTCTTGGCTGATCAGTTGGGTTTGAGACATCAGGTTCAACCTGAGTATTGGCAGCGGTTTGAAGACGCTTTTGCGCTTGAGGCTAATGAGTTTGTGGAGGCTTGTTTGAGGGGTTCAAGTATTCCGTTGGATATTGAGGTCGGGATTAGGGTTATGCGGATTGGAAGGGCTTTGCAGGATGCGCTTTTGAGTGGGGAGGTTGTTAGGTTTGATGAGAGGGGTGGGAGGGTTGATGTTGCTAGGCTTTGAGGTTTCGAGGAGTTCAGAGGATAGGTTTTTAGATCAAGATTATAGAGAGATGAATTTATGATCTGGGTTTATAACTTACAAATTTGGCATGTATTCTCCTCTAAATTGCTAGCACTGTGAGTTAGGTATTTACATTAAGCGAGTATAGCGTTAAAACTTGATAAGAAGTATAAAAGAGTTTGTAGTGTAGAGACAGTGGTTGAAGTAGTAATTGTGTAGATAGCTCTAGGTGATGTTGGATTTTAGGAACGGTTCTGTAGTTGGGAGGGATTTGATGTGCGTGCGAGCAGTGGTGATCGCTACATGTTATTGTGTACCTTACGTTAGGTACCTAGGTAAAGTAAGGCAGTTGGCCATAAGCCCTCTCGCTTAATTGATAGAAAACGTGTCCCCCCAAAAAAGGTAACTTCATTTGTGCCTTTAATTGGCCTAGATAGTTCCGATAGGGAAATTCTACATACATAGTCATTAATCAAAATTACCGAGGTCGAATTGCAGAGATGAAAGCTATTTCGAAGGATAGAGTCCATCGCTACTACCAGCCCGCTACAGAGCAACAACTCGCTTAGCAAATTTCACTCTCAAGTAGCTCACTTAGTAAACAAATACCTTGCGTAAAATTAGTTGCCTAGCGCTAGCCTCAAAATTCGCGCATCCCTATCAACCTTATAGATTATAACAAACGAAAATTCTTCAACAAACAGAATAGGCGTGCCACAGTGGGTAAGTGGTTTGGATCAAATTCTGTTTCAAGAGGAGGAATATCTATCTAATGAATGGTTCGCCAACCCCGCTTACGATTACGAAAACGCATACGTATACGATAAAAAACAAACTTGTTTGTCCCTAGACGGATGGCTTAAAATACTGGGTTTGTTCTCGTGAGGTGCAAGAAAGTCGCCGAGGATCGAGTTTTTTTGTGTTTTTTTTTTTTTTTTTTGAAGTTGGAATTGAGGTTGATTCTCGCTTAATTATGGGAGGCTCTTTCCTTTTTCTTTTGGCTAGGTAGGTAGGTAGGTACCTACCTTGTGGAGGTAAGCACCTTTTTTATTCGAAAGTACGCTATATTGGAAGGCATGGCGAAGCCGATTGTTTCACTATTCAACTGTACCTTATTTAACTGCTAAAATTTATAGTTGTAGCCTGTGGATGTGGTATATTACACCAAGCTACTAATATTTACCAATAACAAGCAGATGTTGCACAAGTAAGGCCAAGTTCTAGGCACTGAAGTCATAAAAGTAGTGGGTAGTGATAATAGTATGGAACCAAGGACGGGTCTCAAGATATGATTAATAGCGCCGAATTTGTTCGCTTGTTATATGGAAAATTATTTTCAGAGAATAGTTTGTTGCTATCGACTTCGCCTAAAATTATATCCGGCTTGCTCTTGCTTCAACCTTACAATTTTATATAACGGCAGTTGCATATGCAAGTTTCCGTAGCAATAGTCTTCTTTGTGTTGATGCTGGTGGCTGCTCTTCTTCTACGTTCTACGCATTCGTAACTTGTCGAAGTTGACTTGGCTTCGAGCGCCACTTCTATGATTCTTTAATCTTGTAACTTCGTAGTTCTGAAGTAGGGTATAGATCTTTACCCCATTTAGGTTATCATAATTGAAGTTGACAAAGGTCCCAAAATGGCGTTGAGGAAAACAAGTTGGGAAAGGAGTCCTCGCTTAATACTCTCCAAATGGGGAAGGAACGGTGTTGCTATACACATGCTCAGTCAATAACTCTCGCTATGAACATTAGATACAGCTCAGTATAACTATAAAATATTTCTATCGAAGTTAATTTCTTCAGCCTAGTTCCATCTAAAGTATTCTAGAGGCCTCAGGTGTATAATGATAGTACTTATATTTTGAAGGCCACATTTCTATACATTTAAGCATAGGCTTCTCTGAGCCCTGACTTCTGCATTCCGCCTATAATTTGTTCTAAGCGCTATTCTGATGTTGAGAAATACAATCACAAAATCTACACGATTTTGAACTCTCAATTTAAGAAGTATGCATATTGGGTATCTTTGGTACAGAACAGGGCTATTTATATTAGTTACAATTATAAAGTGGCCACAGTTCTGTAAGCTAAGGTAGTATTTCAATAACCTTAAGATGACTTCTAAGCACTGTGAAACTCATCTTACACCTAGAAATCCACTTATTAATGCTTCTCTTCGAGAAGCGCATCATCATCGGAGTCAACGTCCTCGAACGCTATCTCCACGTGGTTACTTCTAGGGGCTACATTATAGATTACATTCTTGCTATTACGAATCAGTCAATTCTTTGCTTTAGCACCAGCTGTTATTTTACTAGCTTATAGGGTTATCAACACGGCGTTGATATGTTTATGACTCGTACATCATCTATACATGAAGGGCGTCACACCTAGCAAAGCTACACTTCTCTTTCCGATCTAGGATAATAGTAGTAGCAACGAGAATAACCCTTCAAGCGCAGAAATATATATAATACTACTCCCAGCCCCCAGCCCCCAGCAACTAGTAAGTTCAACTCCTATCTATCCACCTCCATTCCTAGTCAAAGTTACACTCTCCGCGTTTCAATCACTAATCCCGAACCGCAGCCCCTCTGCCTCTTCGCCCCAGACATCAAAGACGTAGCCGACAGCTTCAAAGACTTGGTTTTCAACCTAGATACAAACACTCCCTCCAACGGTTTCTTAGGAGGTACCTCCTTCTCTACTACCTCAGGCCGTGATTGTCCTTCGGAACTGGTAAATATTATGTACTTTCGGTCGCATGAACATCTTCAAAGATTTGCTTATAGCTCTATTTATCGTAAGGGTTAGCGTTAGTAGAACAGATCTAGAAAGATGTATTGTCAAATTAGTATCTCTCATGAAGTTTATTCTATTATAGTTTGGAGGTGGGAGAATATTCATGTTAATTATCGTGCTGCTGGTTTCGATTTGTGGCTTTTTTGGTTTTCTTCTTCTTTTCTTCCTCTCTTTTTGCTTTCTTTTTTTCTATTATTTCTTTTTCTGCTTTTTTTTTGTTTTTTGGGGGGTGAGGTTGCGGGCGTGGCAGGAGGGGAAGTGTCTCTTTTGCTTTGTACTCTTGGTGAAAGAATTGATTTCAAAAGAGATAGGTGCTGGCTTGAAAAAAGGGGCTATTATGCATTTCGTCACGGATGAGAAGGGCGATGAACAGTGAGTGAGCCCGCTTATTGATACTGCGAGAGGGAAGTTCAGAACTACGCCGGGTAGAAGATGTGTCTCGCAGGTTGGTAATGATAGTGAGAAATACGACGAGCAAGTGTATGCCAATTTTTGAGCTTGAAAACAGTATTTGTAATATAAACCCGAGGTTTTCAAAGTGGACTAAATGTTATTTTATTTGCTTCATATCTTTTGATCTCTACGCTTCTTCCGGATATCCTATCATGACTTGCTGTCGGCAATAGGCCTGCTTATCCTTGCACCTTACATAGTAAGTATTTTCGGCTTCATTATTGCTAATGTATTTCGCTCACAATCTAATAATGTCATAACTTCTGTAGATTTTATAATAAAGGAAGATAGATACATACGAGATTGGGCATTTCAAAGAGTGGGTCTAACTTGTGCATGGGTGAATACGAAGTACGTCGGCGTACCTATGTATGCTTATTAATGAAATCTCACTAGTCACCAAGTCTTACGAAGGTACTATCGCTTTGTAATCCCGAGTGCCCAAAACCTGCCAAAACAATACATTATAAAGACAGCCGTTTTGTAAGATCCATGATGGATGTTGATATCTTCTTTAGGTGAGGTGGTATTAAGAGTAGGTGGAATAAATCCCATCCACAGAGCACATCATGCAAACCGATAATGAACCTCGTGTTGGAGGAAAGAAAAGGGGCAGGCCAACTAAAGACTCGCAAGGTAATGCGGTTGACCTGCAAAGGGCTCGAGGTCGGAGGGCACAAGAAGCATTCCGCGCGCGAAGAGAGAGCAGCATGTGAGGTATTTGTCCCTCAAATTTGTCAGCTAGCAGCACTTTTATTCATAACACATAGGTCTCTTGAACAACGAGTCTCAAACCTCGAGGATATTATTGAGCAGATGAGCAACACGTTCATGACATTTAGTGATGGTCTTCTCAAATCCCGAGGGTCTCAAGATTTTACACTTGTACGGGAAGTCCAAAGCACAACCCAACGGTTTCTGGAGCTATCACAGAGAGCTGTGCGTGAACCGGATTCTGAGAACGATATAGAGCCCGGTAATGCAGATGGAAATGTTAATGAAGCTCGGTCACTAGTGTTAGGGCATGAAGAAGCATTTCAAGGGCTCTTGCCCGATGGTATTGAACGGAATTCGGATAACCAGTGGCGGATCGGGAATGAGACAATGTCCATCATCTCAAATAATATCTTACCCCCATCACAAGCCACCCGGCAATTCCATTCAAGTCCATGGGGTTATTATGAGCTATGGAGCCCGTCTCGTTCGACGTCTTGTGGGACTGACGCTGTCAGCATCATATCGTATATTGTGGCCGGTCGGGACTCTTTCGCATCACGGCTCTATTTTGATACAATTGTCCTTGCTTTACGTTCCATTCAAGGAGAAAATCCAGAAGTTGCAAATGCCATGTTTGGCTATAAGCTAAAATATGTCGGTCGACATAAGATATTGGAGGCTCTGGGTGGTGTTCTAGAGACTATGTTGCGAGGGACAAACCAGTTATTGAACAAATGGGAAAATTGCGGGAAAGAAACGTCTAAGGAGGAGGAGCTTAACAATGATGCTGTGAAGAGCGCAATCTTGAGAGAGAGACTGGGACATCAGAGAATGATTACCTTGATTCTTTTGGTGTCGAAAGGTACCTGAAAGATACTTGAGATACTTGGTCGCTGGCGATAGACTCTAGGACCCTACGAAGACCTACGAAGACCACCACAGGGGGTGCTTGAAGTACAACCATCTCGTCCTTCCAACTTGGCAACTACTGTGTTTCCAGTCAGTCAGCCGTACAAGGATCCAACATTATATGCACCAACACTCATAGCTGGATTTCCACAACAAGAGCAAATTATATATGATGTACAGCCTCTCCTTCGACAGATCACTTATGCTGGCATAACCATTGGCCAAGGTCCGCGTTGGGCTAAGGCGAAGGTCGATGGCATTGTGGGGTCTTACCTGCATGGAGTCCAGCCGTTTTTCTGATTCGCGGATATACTGTCGATCATAAGTAGAGAGGCTATTTTCAAATCCAATTCGAAGATGGCGAGATACGAAACTATAGACGGAGGCTAAACGGCGAAAATAAGATGAAAGCCGTATGATCAGCTTCTCATTTAAGAGCGTGCCTAGACATATTACCGTTTTCTACCCGTTTTGTATTGTATAAGTAGAGCCAAAATCTACACTGGAGTCTTCACGAAGAGGTCGGAAGGGAAGACTTTGTAGCTTTATATTACAACTTTATAAGACAGCTTATAATCTTTGGGAGAGCCATAGCACTGCTTTAGGCTCGCACTGGGAGTTAGTGCTGTTGATGTATTGAGCAGTTCAATAGGCGGTGCTATTACCAACTATGCCTATTGATGAATTGAAAAAGACTGAAAACGCATTGGTGCGAGATACCATATCTACTATAGAAAAAAATGAAGGAATTTAGTCCTGGATATACCTAGGTAGACTAAATCTTTGTGACACGTGACTTATCCAGAAGATGACGAGATGCGATTCCAAATTTTTACAGCTTTATTAGAGCTATCAGGCTTAGAATCATTAATCAGCACTTTTAAACTCTCGTGGAAACGATTGAGAGACAAAGAGATATTCTGTGTGTTCACTTCCAAGTCACATGCCGATAGCTTTTATCTGGAAGGAATTGGCGCGGCTTCGTGTAAAATAGCCTTGCGAGAATCTTCGGCGAACTTTTTTATTTTGAAGCTCTCGACGCTCCTCTCATCAACCACAAAGGCTCCAAGTTCTGTCGCAATACACTCCCAATTATGGCAGAACCAATCCAACCCTCCGCGCGCATTCTACGGCCAAAGGGTCCTTCGCCTATAACTCCGGAGCGGAGCAGCGTTACTGGAAAACCTTCCGGTCGCAACAAACGATTCCTTCACCAACAAATTACCCAATAACGCACATATCCTTCCCTCCTCCGCCGAGTAATGCTTTGATTCCCTCGAACAATGACTACTTCGCAGTCACCACAGGTACTCGAGTACAGATCTTCTCAATCCGAACGCGAAAATTAGTCAAGACCATTACTCGGTTCTCAGACATTGCGTATAGTGGAGAAATCCGGCGAGATGGGCGAGTTATGGTTGCGGGTGACAAGACGGGGAAGATACAAGTATTCGATGTCAATTCGCGGGCTATTCTGAAGACCTGGTCAGAGCACAAACAGCCTGTATGGACGACAAAATTCTCACCTACCGAATTGACCACCCTCATGAGCGCAAGTGATGACCGCACAGTCCGACTTTGGGATCTACCAAGTGAGACGAGCACTACAACATTTGTTGGGCACGCCGATTATGTAAGAAGTGGAAGCTTTTTGCCAGGTTCGATGTCAAACTTGCTCGTGACAGGTAGTTACGACGAGAGACTGTAAGGATTTGGGATCCCAGAGCCCCAAGCAAGGCAGCAGTCATGACGTTCAAGCACGCCGCGCCAGTTGAAGCTGTTCTGCCAATGCCCTCAGGTACCACGGTTTTGGCTGCAGCGGATAATCAGGTATCGGTTCTTGACTTGGTCGCTGGAAAACCATTACACCTCATCAAGAGCCACCAGAAGACAGTCACTTCACTGTGTTTAGCATCAAATGGCACCCGACTTGTAACTGGAGCCCTTGACGGGCATGTCAAGGTGTTTGAAACCTCTGGTTGGAACGTTGTTGCTGGTTCCAAGTACCCTTCACCAGTACTGTCAGTTAATGTCATTGCTGCTGGGGTGAATAGAGAAGATAGACATCTGGTTGTAGGAATGCAGTCCGGAATTCTATCAATTCGGACACGACTTTCAGGGCAGCAGAAAGTTAAAGAGCGAGAGAGAGCCAAGGAAATGGAGGCACTTGTAGCGGGGAAATTAGAAGATTACGATAAGAAGAACAAGAAACGAACTAGGGGAGTAGAGAAGAAACTGAGAGGTATGGATTTTGTTGGAGAAGGCGCAGATGTCATAATTGAAGGCAACGAGCGTCATAAGAAGAAGAAGGAGAGTGTGTGGGAGCGAGATCTTCGACAAGGACAATACGCTCTGGCTTTAGATCACGTATTGGAGAAAAATCTCCCATCAGTTACGGTCCTCGGTTTCCTTACCAACTTGCGGCATCGAAGTGCCATGCGAGCAGCACTTCAAGGTCGGAACGAGGAAGAGGTTCAGCCGATTCTCAAATGGGTCATTAAGCACATCTCAGATCCCCGATATGTCAGCACAACTTGTGATGTTGCAATTATCCTCCTAGATCTGTACTCCGAGCATGTCGAGGGATCTCAAGCACTAATGAACAACATTAAGATGTTGCACAGAAGGGTGAAGATAGAGGTTGAGAGGTCACAGCAAGCCATTCAGGTGAAGGGAATGGTTGACTTATTACTCGCTGGGTCCCAATGATCCTCTTATTTTGTATGATTTTTGTTCTTTTGCATAGCGATGGCGTTGAAAAGGTAGCTGAAAGCTCTGGTTGGGTGTGTTATATGGAGTAGGCTAGCAGATGGAATACCATCACTAGGACATATCTGAACGGAATATAGATATACATTACATAAAAGTCACATCATAGTTTTAAGCTATTTAATTAGAAATTTGTGCACATGACAGAAGACCCTTTACTTAGCTTCATGCCGTCTTTAGAACATCGAAAATTGCACCTGGAAAAGAAGTCCAGACCCCGAAAAGAATAAGGCCAAGCCTCCTTCTGCCATTGCCTTCATCTTTTGTTCAATTGTTTTAGAAGCCCTCACAAAGTGTGCTCAGATCTCTACAAAGAAGTGCAAAAAAACAAAAACAAATCTTTTGCTATTTAAACCAGTGAATAAATGAATGGAAACCCTTCTTCTGCATTAACCGGTTCCTCAAAACCTCTACAAAAACCAAAATAAGCCTCTTCTTTCCAACAAACAAAAAAGAAGACTGGATGGCGGAATGGTTAACGCATCTACTCTCTCTTCTTCTGTGAAGACAGAAGAAGAAAGAATAGAGATTGTAAGTTCGAATCTTACTCTAGCTACTCGGACGGGATGGCCACTGCCTACAGTGTGTCAAGCCCGTCCTATTATTCTCTTTTCCTTTTCCTGGAGGATAGCGGGGAGTGGGGAGTAGGTCTTCGTATTGCCTAATAGGGAAAAAAGTGGTGCTGATTCATAATACTAGGGGAGATTATTGCTTTTTTTGTTTCCCATAATTTCTTTTTTCTTTTTGCTTGTTTACGTAGGTACCTAGGGAGCTGATTTTTTCGTTTCCGTTTGCCGAGCTGAGAGGGGACGACTCGGGTCGGGAATGAGTGAGATCTCGGATTTGGGACGGGATTTGGGGAGGGAGTGGAATAGAATGGAATGGTAAACTAGGTCTATATGAAATCATTTTGTACGTGAATTACAAGGGTTCTCTTTTTTTTGAGATATATCTATCCTATAGGATCTTTTCAGACGTTTAATTTTGTAGGTGGTATGATTGATGATCCCACGACTCGAGTCGTCGCTTAAATTCCTCTCCGCGCTCCTGAACGCTAGAACTATGAAAAGAAAAGAAGTGTGATCTAGTGGTTTACAGTAGTTTAAGTGGTCTCGATCATGTATATGTGGGAAATTAACTTCAAGTCTGATGTGAGATGAGCATGTCAAAGTGAGATACAGAGTGCGAAACACTAGAAGTATGCACGACGCCTATTGCGTAACCTCGTGTATGGAGCTGAAGATAGGTTCTTCGTACTTCAGTAAGCGTAATGGTCTAGACATGTAATTGGGTGTGAAGATTGAAACTGGTATTGATTGATGGATTTGATTTGAATACGTGTGTGAATCTTCCTAGAGACAATTGAGTATACATCATCAAGAGTGAATGCTTCAGTTTAGTGGAAAAGGTCTTAGATGATTGATCATTTTAACACATTATTGGCGCTTCACGGCTGTTACACAATATAACAAGTATCCTCCTCATACGATTATGTACGCCTTGAGAAGCCACTGATTCCGTACCAGAAAGGTTTGACGGTCGAAACCAGATGTGCCCGAGTCTTGTAGCCCGTGTACAGACACCGAATTAGTATCCTATTGTTCTTCAAGGCTTCCACGAGACCTGCCAAAACTCGGAACTGTGACAGCATCGGGCTGTCGTTCGAGTCCAAGCGGTTGTCACAATTAACCACCAGTTCTTCTAGTTTTCATTTTATGTTCGATACAAAGTGTCCGTTCACAGCTTCTCCAATAAGTAATCTGTTGATACGATATCACCTTACAAACACCAAGGAAGATGTGAGGCTTTCCATAAGCTTGCTCCTTCCTATTCGAGGATTCTGGGAAGTGAGGAAGTTCGGATGTTGCTCTCTATGAAGCCTCACAGAATACCGTACCCAATCTTGTTCACACCCACAGGAGAGAACCAGCTTGCCGGCGCCCGAACCGAACCGGATAAGAAGAAGAAATCAGGAGCGTATTACTGAGAACCACGGCACCGCACTGCTGGCCTACTCTGACAATGTTGCTAACTGTGATTCCGTGAAAACGAAGGTTTGGTTGGGCTGTGATCAGGTCATCAGATGGTTATGAGATGTCTGTCCCCCGTGTTGTCCCATCAGAAAAACAATTGCACGGATTTGTGTTGTAGATCACTTTTATGAGGCGTACAAAGAAAGGTATGGTGCTCATCACGGCAGTATCGGCGAAAATGTTCTGTCTCGAGAGAAGTTTCAAACCCATGGCCTTTGCGATGATGAATTGCCGTAATTGCCAGTTCGAGTGCACGCTATCATCTATGAAAAGTCCTTAACGAGGTAAACATGTGTATTAGCATGTCGGTCAGGCTCCAACAAGTGTACAAATCACACTCGCTGGGCTTTCAAATAACTGTTCCAGGAACCGATCGACAGTATTCGAGCAAAGGGGTGTGTGCCAAGTGTGACGTGATGATAATAATCTTGCAAAGAGTGTCGTAATTAACTTCGCAACAGGTCTTGTCTCCTGAAACTCAAATCCAGCAAAAATAACAAGGCGTATTTTTCGAATGGTTTCTGAGTTCTGAAGCAAGTAGCTGACAATCTAAAATGTGCCCCTTAGGGTTTCCTTGTCCCTGTGCCACCATGGTCACCCCGGCGTCAGAACGCCCGCGATAGACCGTAAACGGTTGCAGAAGAGGAGATGATTGTCGATCTTATACACCAGAAGAACTCAGCGTCCAAGGTATCAAGTATTTTTTACGAACCTAACCATGATAGAGTTTGAGATAAGTTTATGACAGCTCCATACTTGCAGCTGATGAAGATCGTAGATCTGGGGCGGGAACATCAATTACGAAATACAGCGCGATCGATTGATACCCAGACAATTTTTGACAGCTACATGAATCCGCCTAGGCCGCGAATTTCCGTAATGTTTGTTTGTAGAGGACCGTTATTATTTCGTCCCATCAGTCGCCGAGTAGAGCAATGTACAGTACAGTAGGTTTGATGGTTGCTGTCGCATGATTCAATGTCCCGCCGTTCTGGTCCAACCTCGAACCTGTACCTCAACAATTCATCTCTTGTTCGCTATAATTTCTTCAGCAGACGGTATAATAGCATAATTGCACTGCTTATACAGCGCCTGTATGCTCACCCGTTGACCATTCTCTGTCCTTAAATGCGGTGAACAAATCCAATGGAGCCTCTGCACCAATCATTTTGGCGCTTCGCGTCCGCCTCGACGAGGCGGTCGAGAATCGCTCCCATTCAAGGGATTCCAGTCTTATGCACTTTTACGCCGCAAAAAGAGCCATGCACCTAGAATGCACAGGAGAATACGTGGGCTCTTGTAAGACTGCTTTTTAAATCTAGCAATCATCGTATGGATTCGCGCTGTTCAGCTGACTTTTTGAGCGTGGCAAATAGATGTACGTTGCGCTGAAAATGGAGCATATAAGCCTCCCCTTCCATCTTGGGCAGCAATCGTAGAGCCTCTCTATACCATAGCCTTAAAGTCATCGTCACCAGATTCAGACTTGACCGTGGATTCTTATGTTTCTTCGTGAGGTTTGTGAGATCCATACTTTGTGCGAATGTCGTCCCAGGAGAAGAACCGCTATTGGATCCCCAATCTGGACATAAACAAAAAGGTTGGTTTGCTTCCAAGCCTTCCTGACTACGCTCTTTCCGTTGGGTAAAGCCTACTGGCTACGTAGGGGAAATATTCCTCGGATTGTGCTGAATCTCTTAATTCAGGTGATCACACAAGAAATACAATACTATCTTGGTCCGGAGGCAACTGTTCGACCGTACACGAGAGAAGTATGATCATGTTCTGAGATAGTCTCCTAGCTATGTTTGACAACTGACATGTACTAGGGCGAGGATGGTTTTCTCATCACAACTCCTGGCGAGTGCTTGACGGACGTGAGCAACAATCCATTAAGAACATTGTCTTGGCGCGACACCTCGGTTGACTTCCAATCCAGGAGCAAATAGACGACATCTGTCGAAAGTCGAAGGATGTTTGGGAAAAGCAAGCTGCTGCTAGATCCAAGAAAGAATCCGACAAGCAGCTTAAACGTCCATTACATCAGCCCATTGTGGTTTCTCGAGGCAACCCGCCTAATGGGCGACGCTCAGGTGAGCGAATTGATGGGGTGCGGAGACGCTCAGGTGAGGACGGCCGATACGGAGATGGCTCTCGACGATGATTGAATCTCGGTCTTCGACATTATGAATGTATCAAACATGGCGCTATGCACTCTTGGAGAGAGTAGTCATATAAGAACAAGACTCCTCCCATCATGCCGAAGATGAGAAGGAAGGTAGAACAAGTCCGGGTGGTATGAGCATGATGATGGCTATTTCTAAAGCTCTTTAATTTTGCGTCTGGGCGGTAAAGTAGGTTAGCATGCAATTCAAGCGTTTGATATCCCTGCCACAATTACTCGCCGGCTCATTGCTAGCTTAAGTTTAACCCCTTCATAGGAGCTCTGATTTTGCCTTGGTCTATCATGATCTCTCTTGATCCATCTTGGGGTGTATATGTATGACTTTGGAGTGGAGTGCCGTCCAGGGAACAATTAGAATGCGGGCTGCAAACTTGCCAGCTACAAGATCAACGACGAGAGTGAGTAATGCATAAAGTCACAGTATTTCAGCCGTGCTGATATTCCCTGTGCAATAATTGTCGCTGTGTGGATTCATTTCCCATCGTAAGTGTTGCGCTCATCAAGGCACTTCTCATATCTGTCTAATTTCAAAGGACAAGCGGACCACAGAACGATTGCTTGAACAAGGATTTGAGCCGCTGTAGTTTCGGTGGACTTCGAAGATACGACTTGTTGTTTTGACGTAATATAACCTATAACATGAACCCATTCTCCGACTTGAGTATCGTTTGATTTCAAGGTAGTCAGTAAGAGGTCCACGTCCACCAAAGCCTCCAAACCATTTCCCTGGGGGTAATCATGTACCAAAGTCAACGTAGCTGGCGCAAACTTTCTTGAATATTTGGTGACGCTGTACGAGAATTAGAGCCTGGCGCTTCACGGTTGTATAAAGCACATGGCACCCCGAAGCTCGAAGTCAGAAGTCCTCAAATAAATCAAACAGCCAGGGCCTGAGTTACGATTATGCGGCCACCTTCCACTTGGAAATGCTATGCTATGAGAGAGATGATATAGCCCACTACAAGCCACGAAGAAAGAGACTCACCAACCCAGGAAGCGAACCTTGTCTCCAGGTGAGAACTTGGGCAGGTCAGAAAGAAAAGTCATTATAGACGGAAGAGGACCATTGTATATTTTGTCGCCCATCTCTCCTAAAAGGGCCAATAAGACAGGATAAGGGGATTTGTAGTGAAAGTAGGTTGTCGGTCTTGTTATATCGCAGTTCTTGACTTGTTGCTTTACTTTTACCAGACAAAAGGAGAGAGAACCATCAAAGCTCGCAACCGAGGACAGCAATGGAGGCACAGCCTGCTGCACGTGATTAAAGCATAGATCACCGGCTACTCCCATTTGGGCACCTCGCTCGCGCGCTAGTCGTCATCCGCCCAAAGGCTTCAGTCATTGAAAGACAATCAATCACCTTCCAACACTTCAAGGCTCCCACCCAAAGACTACCAAAGCCTACGTACCACCGCCATTGTGATATCTTCAAACCCAACTTCAAATCCATCGCACCTTCTGTACAAGTACGCCTTTACACCCGGCTGCCACATTTCATTACCTGCCACTGTTCTAGCCATAACACGCCCCACCATCCGCGAACTATCCCGATAGTGCATCTCTGCCAGTCCAGACGAGAAGCCTCCACTGGTTTACATTCTGCGATTTAGCTGCGAGCATCTGTCTGCGGTACATCACACACTTTCTCCGGTACCAGGCATAGAATACAAGATGTCTGGCGTATGGGGCTGGTTTGGGGGGCAGAGTGCTCAGAAGCGGAAGGATACTCCTAAGAATGCAATTTTGGGTTTGCGGTCACAACTGGAAATGTTGCAGAAGAGAGAACGACATTTACAGAACCAGATGGATGAGCAGGATGCAATAGCAAGAAAGAACGTGAGCACAAACAAGAACGGTACGTTTTGTCTCTTATCTTTGAATCCGAGCCTGCCTTTGGTGGTGTTGCAGAGCACACATTGCACCTAGTAAGCTTTCGAGCAATCTACTGACCATGATCCAATAGCTGCGAGAGCTGCGCTGCGACGCAAGAAGCAACATGAGCATACCCTTGATCAGACGACTGCCCAGATATCCACTCTTGAACAGCAAATCTACTCGATCGAGGCAGCAAACATAAACAGAGAAACCCTTGCAGCAATGGAACGTGCTGGTGAAGCCATGCAACAGATCCATGGCAAGCTTAATATCGATAAGGTTGACGAAACAATGTACGGTTTTCTATTCGAGATAAATTTATGGCGGACAAAAGCACCGACTAACTATTTACAGGGAGAAACTCCGCGAACAGCACGCCCTGGGCGAGGAGATCGCCAGTGCTATTACGAGTGCTCCTATTGGCGAGGCTATCGACGAGACAGAGTTGGACGATGAGTTGGCCGAGCTTGAGCAAGAGCAGTTAGATAACAAGATGCTTAAAACAGGTACTGTTCCTGTGTCGGATGAGATACATAGATTGCCGGCGGCTGCAAATGGAGCTCGTAAGTCGTCAATATCCAACTTTCGTTTATTTATGCATACTAATGCATTCGGCAGTCAAAGGAAAAGCACCAGCCCAGACCGAAGAAGAAGACGAGGAGGAAGAACTGCGGAAGCTGCAGGCTGAGATGGCCATGTGATTGATTTTGTGCAGTATTCCGATCTCCTCGTCTCTGTTTGTTCTCTGATCTACCAAGATCCATCTTTCTGCACCTATCTTGGGACCTGCATCTCGCTGGGGGGGGTTTGGCGGCTGGGAAATTTTAGTTTGCGCAAGATTCCTGATTCAACTTCTGCGCCGGCGTTTTAGGATCTGCTGTACTTTCCTCGAATACCAAATACCTCATCACACCGACTCGTACAATACAATACTACAGCACATATTATTGAGTGCCAGCGCCTTGCGTCGGTTGGCCACTTGGGGAGGCTCACGTGTGCTCACCGCTCGTCTAGGTACAACACCGCCAAGACACTGTGCTACCTGAAAGGTACCTTAGGTAGGTAATATTAACAATGAACGATCTGATGAGGCTCGCAATGTCCCCACTGAGGCCGCTTGTGTTCTAGGTTCATCCATAGTAGCAAACAGTGATCACCTGATATCGTGCACCAAAGCGCCTCCACTCTGTCCTTGTTGATATTCCATATTCCAGAAATACCTTCTAGAAATATAGCCCCTTGGAGGCCAATCCTGGGGAGTTCGCCAAAGGTGGAGCATGTCAGCCTGACAACACAACGACGTTGAAATTTCTCCTGTCAGTCCCCCGCCAGATCCGAGGACATCCCACCAACCCACCAAGCTCAAGTCCATCCCAACCCAACCCAACGCACGTCAACTCAACTGGACATCCCCCTCCTATGCAAGCTCGAGACAGCCCATCTTAGCACATGCCTCGATATTATTATCTGCAATCTCTCTCAAGTGGCTCTCGCATGGATGTTAAGACGAGGCATACAAGGCGACCACGTCGCACAGCGCTTCTGCACGACAGCGGGAACGGGTAGTCAAGGACTGTCCTTCCAGTGCTCAGGAACCAGTAGGAAGAACATCATTTCTATCCAACCAACGACTCTCTAGCTCGCTGCACACCCATAACCGTTCCGTAACTCAAAGCTGCTCGCGAGTGGAAGTCCATTTCTTCGATGTGTGCCTTATTCCTGTTGCGTGCTGGCCTGCATCGTTGGGCAACCAGGGCCAAATTTTGGGCCCCGAAGGCTCTCAAGCGACAGTGCGATATGAGCGATATCGTCGACGGTCTCATGTGGAAGATCCGAACAACGATGGGTTGCGACGTGGCCGTAGGGCTTCGTGCATACCCAATGACTGTTGAGCACGATATTGATCATCGGAACTCCGAGTCAGTGTGTCGTAGGTTACCCCCGCGGACGTGGGCAGACATCCATCGAATCCTTTTTCCCTTTTCTATTCCAATGTTCGTCTAAAACCAATGAAGATTTTCTTCTTTTCTTGATCACCATTCTTTTCCAATCCCAATTCGTAGACCACTGTCTGCTGACAAGATCAATCATCACTTCTCATTTATCTCCCTATATACCCGACATACATTAGGCCGTAATACGTCCCTCAATCTTTAGTTCACACAAACTTGTTCTTCGAAACTGGTGGCTGCCCGCATACAGCCGGAAACACCCTTAGCACACACACCATGAGCGACGAGAATAAGAGCTCTACCCAAGACATCCCGAACGACCTTCCTGCAGACGAGGTAAAGAAAGAAAATCCATATATCCACCATGAACATTTCCTTCTGCCCTCATCGGGTCAACATTGCCCAATCTGATTGGTCGAGTATCCAGACCACACAATTAGCTCAACCCGTGACATTCTCGGGCGATTCGAGGGACTTGCACCTTTTAGAAGCATGCAAGTCTCCTGTTGATGGATTTCTAGAGTCTGAAAATGGTAAGATATTCAAGTGTCTTGTTTGAGATTGGACTAACCTGAATAGGTGGTGAAGATGGCACCAATGAAGACCACCCTGACATAGAAGAAAGCCATCCAGACACCGGAGACGTCGAGACAGGTGAGGATGGTCTGGAGGAGAACATAGACACACCGTCAAAAGCGGACGAGGTTATAGAAGATATTCCGGCTGAGCAAGGTGACGTAGGCGAACAAATATCAGAACACGAAGCATCAAATCGAGAACAGCCGTCAACTGAGGTCGTTGAGGACGAATGGCCCGATACCACTAAATCTGGAAAAAAGGGCAAGGCCAAGAAGGGTGGAAAGAAAGGTGGAAAAGGCAACAAGAACTCTTCGAAAAACGATACAGTAGAAGAAGAGCCAGTGTCCCCGCCAACCCCCAAACACGAAAAGTTACCGAAGTCATCCAACAACAAAAAGAAGGGCGGCAAGGGAAATAAGAAAAACAAAAACGCCATGGCATCACAGGAGCCCGAAATTACTTCACTGCCGGCCCAAGAGGCCGACTCGTCACCATCGGATCCAACGCCAGATATAGAATCTTCAGACAAACCAGATGGAGCTTCGAATCCCCCGGATAGCATTTCTGCAAATGTCGAGGATGTTAAAAACAGCGAGGAGCCTTCAAACGATGAAAATCTAATCGAAGCTAAGGCCGACGTCTCGTCAGAGGACAATGTAAAGGAGCCTTTAAGTGATGAAAACTTAAACGAAGCTAAGGCCGAGGAGCCTTTAAGTAACGAAAATCCAATCCAAGCTGAAGCTGACGTCTTGTCGGAGAACAATATTGGGGAGCCTTTAAGTGGCGAAAATCCAATCCTAGCTGAGGCCGACGCTAAGGCTGACGTCTTGTCGGAAAACAATATTGTGGATCAAGAGTCTCAAGAGTTACAAGACAAGCCGATCGAACAGCAGGATGAAGTTTCTTCAAGCCAGGACGATGCTGCACTAAACCAGAACGATTCTCAAGACCAAGACCCAGCTTCAACCCAGGACGATGTTGCACTAAACCAGAACGATTCTCAAGATCAAGACCAAGCTTCAGGCCAGGACGACGTTGCACCAAAGCAGGACGATTCTCAAGATCAAGACCAAGCTTCAAATCAAGACGGCATTTCTTCTAGCCAGGATGGCGTTGCACCAAACCAGCTTGAGGCTCAAAACACAGAGGAGATGCCAATCGAGGATAAGGGTGCGGATGAAGACAACTCGACCACTGAGATCATTCCGGAACAGCCCATTGATGGTAACTCAGAATCCCCGATTGAAGAATCAGAGGCCATCGACAAAACTTTAGAGGAGTCAGAATCCGTTGAGAAAAAGGTTGAATCAGTCGAATCAGAACCTGCAATTGAACAGAAAATTTCAGACCAACTGCCCATCTTTGACGAGGCCCCAAAGGACGTAGCGGCTTTAAGCCCGGACGTCAATAACGGTGCATCTGAGCTAGCCAAAGAGATCGATTCAACTAGCAAGAAGGAAGACACACCTCCTATCGTTGAAGAATCAGCCCCAATTGCTGAAGAAGATGCAGCCCCAATTGCTGAAGATGCAGACCCAATCATCGAAGATGCAGCCCCAACTGTCGAAGAAGATGCAGCTCCAATTGTCGAAGAAGATGCACCTCCGATTGCTGAAGACGCAGCCCCAATCGTCGAGGGAGATGCAGCCCCAATTGCTGAAAATGCAGCTCCGATTTCTGAAGAAAATGCAACCCCAATTGCTAAAGATACACCTCCGATTGCTGAAGACGCAGCCCCAATCGTCGAGGGAGATGCAGCCCCAATTGCTGAAAATGCAGCTCCGATTGCTGAAGAAAATGCAACCCCAATTGCTGAAGATGCAGCTCCAATTGCTGAAGAAGATGCAGCCCCAATCGTCGAGGGAGATGCAGCCCCAATTGCTGAAAATGCAGCTCCAATCGTTGAGGAGGATTCAACCCCTATCGTTGAAGGAGATGCAACCCCAATTGCTGAAGAAAATGCAGCCCCAATTGTCGAGGAGGATTCAACCCCGATCGTCGAAGAAAATGCAACCCCAATTGTCGAGGAGGATTCAACCCCGATCGTCGAAGAAAATGCAGCCCCAATTGTCGAGGAGGATTCAACCCCGATCGTCGAAGAAAATGCAGCCCCAATTGCTGAAGATGCAGCTCCAATTGCTGAAGAAGATGCAGCCCCAATTGTCGAGGAGGATTCAACCCCGATCGTCGAAGAAAATGCAGCCCCAATTGCTGAAGATGCAGCTCCAATTGCTGAAGAAGATGCAGCCCCAATCGTCGAGGGAGATGCAGCCCCAATTGCTGAAAATGCAGCCCTAATTGCTGAAGACGCAGCCCCAATTACTAAAGATGCGGCTCTAATTGCTGAAGATGCACCTCCAAAGTCTCTTGAGTCTACGCAGGAAGCCATGACTCAACCTGGAGAAGAAAAAGATCCTCCCCCGGCTTATACAGAAAACGCAGAGCCTCCTCAAGAATCTGCGGTGGATCAAAGTGAACCAGCAAGTCTACTGGCAAATGAAATAGAGTCTGAAATTTTGAACGAAGACATGGCCCAGGAACTTGAAAATTCAAACAACGAAGGCGATATTTCAAACACTCAGCCCTCAGAAGAAAATTTGGAAACTGAAATCGTAGATCAAAAGGATTCGGAGTGCAAACCAGAGCTATGCAGCGATAAAGACAATACGGCAGATTTAGCCGAGCCGACAAGCGAGATGGTCGTTGATGAAGAAATTTTGAATAGCGAAGATGCTATTCCGAATGCCGATGACCCTTTGACATCGATCGCTGAGCAAGCTAATTCGGAGAATGTCGAGGCAGCTGTCGAGCAAGAGAGCACGGAGCCAGCTGTCGAGGAAGAGAGCCCTGCTGTCGAGCAAGAGAGCACGGAGCCAGCTGTCGAGGAAGAGAGCCCCGCTGTCGAGCAAGAGAGCCCTGCTGTCGAGCAAGAGAGCACGGAGCCAGCTGTCGAGGAAGAGAGCCCTGCTGTCGAGCAAGAGAGCACGGAGCCAGCTGTCGAGGAAGAGAGCCCCGCTGTCGAGCAAGAGAGCCCTGCTGTCGAGCAAGAGAGCACGGAGCCAGCTGTCGAGGAAGAGAGCCCTGCTGTCGAGCAAGAGAGCCCCGTTGACCAGCAAGAGAGCCCCGTTGACCAGCAAGAGAGCCCCGTTGACCAGCAAGAGAGCCCCGTTGACCAGGAAGAGAGCACGGAGCCAGCTGTTGTTGAACCAAGTTCACAAGAAGATCAACCTACCGAGTCTACTGGCGACGAGCTCAAAGAAACAACAATTGCTGATGATCTTTTACCAGCAGCCGCAGTTGTGGCTGGAACCCTGGCAGCAGGCGCAATAGTTGATGAATTGACAGATGACAAACCCACTGAAACAGATGCAGTTGTCGATAAAGATATTGTGGAGGAGCCAGAACAACTTGCTGGAGTTCCAGAGGAACCTGCAGCCCTCGATGCCGTACCCCCATCTCCGAAATCTGACAAGCGGCCTTCGGCAAAGCATAGATCGTCCAGACATTCCACACGGTCAAGCAAAGATAGCAGCTCAACTAAGGACGTGGCAGATGATTCTCATCACTCAAGGTCCCATCGTAAGAGCCGTGACAGCTCACACAACCATCGCCAAAGTCTCAAAAGCCAAGTAGACATGACAGCGGGATGAGCATCGGTAGTACCGGTACATCACATGGGAGAAAACAGCGGACGCCTGAGGAGCAAATCGCACATGACAAACGTAAAGCTGAATATAAAGCAGCCAAAGCCAGAGCTGTTGCAGAGGCCGGAAGTGCCGTAGTAGATGAACCCGCCAACTCTACAGCGCCACCCGTTCCCCAAACTAGATCCTCGAGGAGAACCAGTACTGCAAGATCTGTCACATCTGGCGGGAGCAAGGATGAAAGCAAAGAACCTCGACCTGGATTGTTGGCCATGAAGGGAGAAAGCGTTCACAGGATGCCATTTATCGCTACCGCAGAGTCACACGTGCATGAGAGAACACAAGAAGTGCATACAGTGAAAATAATCGACCGTCCGAGATTTTCAATGGATGGGGAGAGGCCGAAGTATCTTGATGAGCGCAAGAAGACTCACTCTCATCATTCCTCCTCATCTTCTCAAAGGCGTGAGAAAGAGAAAGAAGCCGAGAGGAAAGAAGCCGAAAGGAAAGAGAAGGCGCGTGCTGAACGCGAGAAAGCCGACAAAGAAGCAAGACGCTCACGAAGGGACACTGACAAGAAGATGCAGATTGCCCGTGACGAAGTCGCTGAGGCCTCGAGACGCCAAAGAGAGAAGGATGATGAGGACAGGAGAATCCGACGAGAGGAGCGGAGAAGGCGACGTGAAGCTGAGGAGAGATCTGAGTCGCCCAGAGAAGGTGGGAGATCACACTCTCATTCTCATGGACGAATACCCAAGGACAAGATTGTCAAGGATAAGGGTCCTCTCAAGAGCTTGTGGTCTACTGCAAAGAAGGTCTTTGCTTGAAGAGATGATTGATAGTGATATACGATTACGACTAGGATTATATGTTTCATGTATGTTTCCGGTATAACTTATGAGGGTTGGGATTATGGATGGGACTTTTCTATGACGAATATTCATTCATGATGTACAAGGCTATGGGGGATAATAATAGGGTCCTGCGATTAAGCGTGCGCGTATTCGTCTGCTTGTTTTGGCCTTTCATTTTGTGGCCTTTCATTTTGTATCTTTTGGGTTTCTAGTTTTTGGGTTATTGTTAGCTTTTGCATCCTCTGATTTTTCTTGTATTTATTTGGTTACTTTGCTTATATACATATATATATTTGAAATGCGTTCTTAACATCTTTAAAAATAATGAAAGCTTTTAAGTCTCAGTGGCCAAATGATAAAAAGCAGGAACTGTGTGATGATTTATAATTAAGAATTGTTCTGCCCTACGAATTGATTTACAAGGGAGCATTTTGATTAGGTCAAGCGAGTTGCTTAATAAAGTAAGTTAACTACCTAGGTTAAGTGTGTTGCCGAAATTAAGTAGGTCACTTATGTCAAGTAAGTTATTTAAGCCATGTGAACTAACTAGTCGCTCAAATCAAGCGAGTTACTCAAATCAAGTAAATTAACCAAGTCAAAACAATCACTTATAAACCAATTCGTACGGTATAACATGCAGTCTCTATTATGTGAGCATATAGAATAACTAAGAGTCTATAGTAGTAGTTACATAGAAGACTTATCGAGTTTTGCTTTTAAATCAACTCTAATGCCTTTCAACTCTCGGGTGTTTGCGCTCGGGGGGTTAGCTCTTCATTAGAGAAGAAATTAAATTATCCACCCATTTGAAATGTGGCATCGTTTAGTCTCTCTTTATAATAGTGTAAGAATGATAGGCTATTAGTAGCTAACAATTATGACTGTGAAAACGTGTTTGGGAAGTTTGAAGAATATCTGATTTAACTGTTTATATTCACGTGACAGGGAAACTGAGTTTAACACTTCGTTCATTGTCTGCTAGAGGTATGGATTTAAAGATGAAGCCCAGGGCAAGCGAATAGAATCGGATTTTCGTCGAAAGGTTCTCTTTACCAATGAATAAGCTCCAGCATCTATAAAATTGCACATTCAACTTTGTAGGCTTACAGGCTTACAGGCTTCGCTTGTTAGCGACGCAACACAACCTCTTTTTCTTCAACCTTTAAAGCTTTGATTGGCTCACTAATCAACAATACTGATCCTGGTGTGTAGAATAGTTGGTTGGATTCATAATTGAGTTTGTACCCAGGCCCAAGAATTTCGATTGCAAGGCTCATGCTTCACATCGCCAGTACATGTACCTTTGAGTCGAGACTCTGAATCGCGCCTGCAGTTTCTCATACGGTTTCTCTACTTGCAGTGCAACTCCAGAAGTGAGACTTTTTACGCACTCTTTTTACATGTTTTATGATTAATCACTTTTGAACTGGTAGGCTCAGTGACTTGCCCACGTCAACGTATTCCTAATCAATTCGCGTAACGATAACCATATCCACTCTACTGCAAGGCCTTCTTTCATATTTCTGTGCTGAATCATGCGTAGCCTAACTTCTAAGCTACCATACAAATTAGTTTGAAATATATTATTTTGAATGGATATCTGTTTACTTGATCTAGGCAATTTAATTCATTTAGGTAAGCTACTTTACTTGGGTAATTCACTTGATTTAGGTAACTCACTTGATCTGGGTAACCTAGCTGCTCCAATGAAAATATCTCTTGTAAAAAAAAATTCATACGGTACCTCTAACTAATACCTTTACTTGTCCATTAGTGAGTATATCGGACCAAATCAATTCTCCATAACGGTAAAGAAAAGAATCTTTATTCAGAATTGAAACGAGTGGGGTCCTTGAAATTGACGTATGAGGAGTAGTGTGAATCTAGGCTGTATACCAATATTACGGGTATTACTGTTTGTTCGAGCAATGATGACTGAATCCGATAGTCTTCAACGAGCCATCCAGAAAGAAACACTTTCTGCCTTGGGCTTTGCTACCACGCCACAATAGAATCATAAGAATGTTGTACTTTCGCAAGGTATGGCGATGAGAGAGGGCAGGTCCACTTCTAAAGACCCAAGTAGACGGATCCTGAAAGCATATTCGCAAGCCTGTTATTGTTGACTGGGCAAGCCGATTCAATGCCGAGGGTTTCCTTTGTCCAGAAAATCAGACTTGCGCGTCTTTCGATCGTTGGGAGTATTTCTCTGAGAAGTCCCACGATACTCGCATGCAGGGAGATCAGTTGGCATCCCTCTCTATATCTATTACAGCACCGAGGCAGGGCATTTTGGCTTTCATGTGATGATAAATATCGAAACTACAGTCCAACTTTCCAGGTTTAAGCTAGAGATAGCTTGGCCGCATCGTAAAGATTGGCGTGGCTGATCTAGTTGGTTACAGTGGTGAAGTGTGTTGGCATGATGCGTTTTTAGGGAATCAAAGCGGATTGACGAATCGCGTCAAACTAAGGCGAAACAAATAAAATATCAACTATGGCTAACCCCGCACAGAGCCAGATTCACCACCATGCTGACACAATCTACCGGTAGTAGTTCTTTCATAGCTCGCAGGGCTTTGGCAGTCAAGCATGAACATCGAGTATTTCGCTGAGAGCGTGAGAGGACCGCGGAAGCTCCAACAGCCACTCGCATCGAGGTAAAGCTGCTGTCCATCTCAATGCTATAGAAAATACAGACTGATGCCAACCTCGGTATCCCGAAAAGCTTCATTTTTTCAGCTGATGCTTCCATAGTTAGTTTTTCTGCTTGACCATGGTGGCCACTTAATTGAAACAGCGGTCATGATGAGTTTGACTGCGGGCGGAGAAAGTATATAAGAGCAGAGAACAGCGCCTTGAGGGAGCTTGAAAATCATCAAGCTTCTCACAGCATCTTAACACAGCAGCCATCAAAAATATATCTTAAACTTCAGAGACTTCGATAACCAATTCAAAATGGACAAAGTTCAGAAGAGCCTTAGCGACCTTGAGCGTAAGCTCACCAAGACCAACAAGATCGTTAGCAAGGGAGACAAGATGTCATTGGGAGATGCTATCAAGCTGGGAAGAAAGAGCAACTCTGTAGTCTCAACGATCAAGAAGGGAATCAAGGAATATGATGTTTGTCACCAGATTGGACCTGCCACCACCAGCTTTGACTAACAATTTTTTTAAGGGCACCACCCCTACAGACGAGGAGAGCCAGAAGGTCCTAGAGCAGATGAAGACAATTGTAAGCCTCACCGAGACACAGCTTAACCTCTTGGTTGAGAACAAGGCCACCTTTGAGAAGCTCCATGTTGGTGGTATGTATTTCTCCGGGCAGATGAGCATCATCATGCTTTCCATGTCGATGAATTCTTGTTGACAATGAGATCTTAGGTCTGGTTAAGAAGAACATGGCCAAGAGTCAGGAAGCAAGCATGGAGCTTTCCAAGATTATGCTTGAGAAGGCACCCGCTCAGATGAAGGATGAGGCAAATGACCTGGAGAAGCATCGCGCTACAGCCTTTGAGAAGGCTACTAGTGCCTTTGCTGACTCTGCTGGAGGAGAGGACCAAGCTGAGGGCGAAGACGACTCTGATTAGAGGACTAGAGGGAACGAGTGAGCGGAGCATGGTCGGTCATCTTGTAATTATCCAAAGGGAGCGATTGAATACGAGAGTTAGCATGTTGACTTGTTCAGGTTGTTTGATTTATGATGTTCTGGACTTTTGGCGCCCTTTTCCTTTTATCTCGCTTGAAAATGGCTGAATGTCAGCATGTCTTTTTATAGAACAAAGATTTTAGACGTGCTGCTGGGCAACAAACTTCTGGTGCTTGGCAACAATGTCTATCTGGTGGGGGAAAAGTACAGGATTGTACTTCAACTTCAGAGCTACAAACATACATCAGAGCCATTCGTTCACAGTCGTCAAAGAAGCCAAAACCTGTATCCCTACGGTATCGCATCGCACTAAAAGTGGGCGAAGTGGTGAAGCAATGATCGACAGCATCCTTGTAGCCGCCCACCAAGCCTCTGTCCCTCGGTGATCGACCAACGACGACGACGCGCGTGTATCGTAACAAAACAATTCTCTATCTCTCGAGTACAAGTGACATCTTTGTGACCACAGCTTCGTTATCCACTACACCCCTTCCATTAGTCCACAATGCGACACTCCAGATTGGTCTTGTACAACGAAAAGACTCGTTACTGATGCCCATGATTGCCTCTGAGCACATATGAGCATCGCAATACCATCTTTCGCGACCCCGATATTGCGGCCCAAACATGGCGACAATTAGCCTGGCGATCCCCCCAGCGCCTATCAATGATGATGGACAATCTTCAGAAGCAGAAGTTGAGGAACCAAGCCTACCGTTCCATAGATTACCTGATGAGATCATTGAACAGTGAGTGCGAGATCCTCCGCGAGGCTCTGTTTGCGCTCGACTAACTCTCTATACAAGAATTCTCGATTATACCTCCCCGAACTCCTTCGCATCTTTACTACTGCTAAACAGAAGGTGGCGAGAAGTTGCGGATCGTTCATATCTTTACGCTCGACATCTATCCAACTGCCCGTCGTACAGCGCTGCCCATCGCTCGAATACCCCGCCAGAAGGTGAAGATTGTTTGCCACAGCTCCGGCGATTGTTCGCGCACGAGGTCAAGCGCAATCTATTTGAGGCCTATCTGCGACCTCGAGAGACTGTAATAAACTTGGTTTCGACGTCTATAAGCTCTTCATCAGCTCCTGGCGGCGAAGCCTTCCACTTTAGCCTCTCCTCGAAGGGCCATTACGTTTTGGCATATAGTTCGTCTCGAATACATGTTATTGATGTCACAGCTCCTGAAATAGTAGTCAAAAGGGAGCTCAAGATATTTCGAAGACCGGTAGCTACGACAATCACAGATAATGGGTCCTTATTGGCAGTTCTCTCAACCGATCTTCAGGTCGACCTATATGACTTGACTGGGGAGCATCCGAAACATACACAAGTAGTTCCTTTGGATCATACACCGAGGACCATTGCACTGTCACCGACAGGTTCCATTCTAGCTGCCGCGTATGATTCTGGGGTGGAAGTGTCATCTCTAGACCCAGGAGCCAGCATAGAGCGCAGATCAGTAAAGTGTTATGCAGTTGATTCATTATCGTTCGTTCTCTGGAGATAGTACACAACTTCTTGGAACAACCTTACAATCACGAAATCCGAGCACGGTTGTTCTCACTGCACCTTATTACGACCCAGGAAGTTCCTTGCAAGAGGAAAGTGTCAGTGCATTATGGACGAATTCTCTTCTGTTCCCTAACCTTAGTCGAGACTGCAGTCATGCCGTTCTCCTCCCGAGTCATCTGGATGACGAGGCCAGTTGGACATTTACTTACGATCGAGTTTTTGAAACATTTAGAGCAGTCCGCATAGATGATCTACGCAATGGGACCACATATTTTACAGGTCCTACCGCAGAGTTTGGCTCTGTCTCTCACTTGCTGCCGTCAACTCTCCCCGCGGCAAGCGCTTCGGGCGATCTTGTCGCTGCGGGGTTTCAGGGTTCAATATGGCTTTATGGAGTTCCAGAAGACCTCGATGCCACGCCTAACATAAGTAACGGGATGAACAGCAACATTGAGAGTGAAGTCGGCACCCCTGTAAGTCCAATAGGTCGCCGAAATAGTGCCCCGTCACTTCGTTCCATCAACAGACGGCCAAGTACCAGCAGAACTCCACAATGGCAACTACTCTGTGACAAAGTCCGGAATACATTCATAGAAGGCAGGAAAATGGCCAGTTTGGACGGTGTGAGTGCGATGACATGGGTCAGTGACTTTTCCGAGTCACATGGAGAGAGACTCGTCGCAGTAGCACCTGGTGTTGGATCTCAATCGCCTGTAAGCGACGACGATGGGATGTTACCGACTGACGGTGGACGCATTACGATTTTGGATTTCAAGTATGGTACCTTTGATGGCAGCAAAAGAGTCGTGACCGTGGAAGTTGGAGAGAAAGAGCCCCAGGTCTTGGAAGAAGAGCACAGAGACATGGACACTGAAGTTGCCATTGTTAGGAGAAGAACTGTGGCCCAGCGAGGGCGTGGGAACCGTATTGGTGGTGGCAACATTGGCCGATCTCCTACAAGTGCTGCCCGGGCCGTACCGCCACCACTCCCGGTGATGCCTGTTCTCCAGGATCTCGGTGATCCATACGAACCGCAGCCGTCTCTGTCTTCGTCTAGGAGACCTAGTCAACAGGTGAACCTAAGCGATGGTGCAGATACTGTGTCTGTAGATGATGAGGAAGAGGCCTTTGATGCTCCATACTCTCAGACCAGTCCTCGCTCAGGCACAACTCTACGTCGCGCTGCCACTGCAGCAGCCATAAATCGACGGCTGCATCCCCGAGCCGTTGCCCCAGAGCACATTGAATATCGTCGTGCAGATGGCAGAAATGAGCATCCCCATGAAAGCGATGCAGATAATTGGGTACCACCGTGAGTACTATTTATGATTTCTGGGGATAGATATCCCAATAATGCGCGTGGTTTCCCAAACAATCATAGCTCCGCGATGAAACATGTCGCGCAGCTCGAAGAATCATCGGGAGAATTGCGATCTCTGCAAGCTCTGTAGATCAAGCACGGCTAACTAAGATAATTTACAGGCCCCCACCATATAGCAAGGATCCGGTCCCGACACTGCCGGAGCACTTACAAAGAGCGGTCCTCGCTGAAGCATCAAGAAATCTGCAACAATCACAGCGTCCCCCCGCGACTTCTGACCCCCCTGGCTTGGCAGGTCTTGGAAGCCTGCACCGCACTCGAACCACTTTCACTACACTTCACTACAGCTAGTGCTGAATCTCGCCAGCGCACTTCGCTTCAGCGAACGTTAAGTGATTCCACAACAAGGACTACACGCAGCTCTTCCATTGATGAAGACGTCTATCGGCCAGTAACCAGCCCCGTGACCATCACTTTTGATGATATTTATGATGTTTCACCCCCTGGCACACCTCAACCGACACGTCGCGAAACATCCAGAATTCAACAACCCATACCCAGAAGGCCTGTAGGCTCTGGAGCTGCTAGCTTTCCAGCATTTGCACCAAATCCAGCCATGAGAGCAACTGTCCAACAACCCGTCTCACCAATTCCACCAATGACGACTGACATGCCTGGTCGACGTACGGTCAGTTGGGAGGACTCGACAGGACCGACTGGGGAGACTATAGGGGGTGAAGAGACATCCTCTACTACGAGTAAAAGACTGACGAGGGACCGCATGGACCAAGCACTGCACTGCCGCCGCCGCCAAATGATGAACATCACCTCACTTCACCACCACCGACAACGGAAGGACTTCTGGACGAAGCAAACAACATGCCAAAACTGCAGGCATCACCACCACAACCCAAGCGAAGCGAAACTGCCCCAATACCGGCACGTGCTGTTGACACTGGCGAAGAGCCGTTGTCAATACCAAAACGGAGTGACACTGCCCCAGTGCTTACTTCACATTCACCGAATGGACCACTTTCGCCAAGTTTGGAGTCTGTTGGTATGCCAAGTGCAGACCAATTGGCGCGTCTTAATAGCCGCACAGGACGTCCTCCTAGAAATGTGCTCGCCAATCCCTCTCAACGTCGTTCTAGCTCTGGTCCTCACGCTCCGCCCCAGTTTACTGTTGGGAATGGAGTTCAACAATCTCGACGTCGCTCAGTTTCAGATCCTAGGCAACGGCCTTTTGCTGTAAACAATAGTCCCGTTCGAAGTGGTCAGAGTCAACGTCTTACGCCAGACCAGGCTTTTAGGTCAACACCACCTCGGGCTGCTGTTGGAGCGCATGGATCCCCCCCGCACGACCCAGTAATGGTTCCCGTCTAGCTCCTTCGTCCTCACCATCCCATGGCCGCTATCCACCATCGACCTCTCCCTCTCGACGCGGGAGCCAGGGTAGTATTTCTAGTCGGCAAAATGAGCCACCATCACCAGGGCTGAGGCCGCCCATGGCACGGCTGGAAACCATTCGTAGTGTATCGTCTGCTGGAGAGCCATCTCCATTCTTTAACCCCAAACCAATGACACTAGGTAGAACACAAAGTCGAGCCGAGAAAAAACACTCCGAGAAATATTAAGGATGCCAAGAAAAAAGGATGGAGAGCAAGTATGAGAAAAGAGAGAAGCAAGCCAAAGGCACGCGAGGCGGCGGGTAATATGGCCTGGACGGGTGATCCTGGCGAGGGTGTCGATGTAAAAGGAAAAGATGACAAGAAATGTGTTATTATGTGAATTTTTTTTGTATTAGAATGAGTACTGCATAGCGAGGAAGGAAAACTTTGGTTCGATAGAGAGTCAGGATATTTATTTTGTCTAGCTTTTTCAGTAGCATTTACTTTGTTTAATTAATTCACCAGCCATAGAGCTAACTAAATTCGATCAACTTTCTGGTCCGAGGACGGTCCTGATACATATACCGTGGTAAAATGATATTTGAATTCAACTTGTTTAATCTGACTAAGTCACTCACTGTAAATAAAACACTTTATTAAGGTAGGGTAACTCAGCTACCTAGAGAATTTTGTCCTAGTTTATGCGCTTGGTTTAGTAGCTCGTTGTCTCTAGGTAGAGGAAAGACCGACTAGGGCTACTCTTCGTTCTCGTCCAATAACATCACGACGACGACAAGGACTGCTGCTATTGGGCAGGAACAACTCGAAAGCGGCCGACAGCGACATGCAACGAACCAAATCGACGCCAAAAGGGCGATTTTTCAGATACGCAACAACAAAAAGTTTAAACTGGTTTGTGATTGACTATAAATCTCGTGACTCTCGGCGAATCTATTTGACCGATACTCCGTAATTATTTTGAAGCAGATGAAGGCCAGAAAAGAAAGGGAAGTTAGCGAATTCCTAAACACTCTACACAATGAGCATATCATAGCGAATGTCCCTGGGAAGTCGAATATCGAATCGAGGCAAGGCCGCTGTAGCATCTGCTTGTCTCGCCTCCTCTGCTCCCAGGGAACCATTACTGTTCCTCTACCCTCTCTGGGCTCGGAAATCTTCAACATCAACTCACTCAAACCCCAACAAGTCCGCTGCCTCGGAAAGCCCATATCCTTTTGTCTTCATCTTCCCAAAATGATGACAATGAGCAGTCATCTGCTGCACAATCAAAACGCGTTTACATACGATTCAAGAAGACCAAAAAAGATCGGCCAGCGTCAGACGCAAAAGGATCTCGTAATGCGAAATCTGAACTTGTGAGATTTACAAAAACGAAGGCTTCTGTACTACGAAATCTACTCTCAGTCCGGCAGAGCGCTGAGGCAACGGCTCTGTATAATCTCAGGAGGAGGAAAGCCTACCAGGAGGCACGTCGAATCCAAAGAGGCGCTGATTTGCCGGACTGGCGTGTCATCCTCGCGACATTGTTAGAGCGTACACCAGATGCGGGAAGGTGGCTGGAAAAGGCAGTAAGTATATTGGTGCCTGGTAATGCAGCTGAAGAACTCATATTTGGGGTGGACGACAACATATGGAGCATTGTTTATCAGCATGGCTGTTCTATTGCCTTTCAGTCGCAGTCGCAGGAGACTTTAGACCGTCGGTTCTTATTGTCGGGGCCTATAAATGGGATTGTCAAGACTGCTGGGGCTATATTAGAGGTTGCCCCAACGGTGTTAATCGAATCAACAACCAACGATTTTGATATTCCAGCTCAAATTTCGGACACGAAGACGGAGAGTGATCCCACTCAAATAGTAACGGCTGTGAATCCTATTTCGAAGGCTACGGGAGACTCAAGAGTCCGAATGAGTATGGTTGAGCGCCGGGCCAAGTTCCTTATGACAATGAATGCAGCCGAAGTTCCACGGCCGGAAATTTGGACGGTGGCTTCCTTCAGTGATTTTGTTCAGTATTTGACATCGGCGGAAATGCCGAATCATCTACATCGTCTGATGTATGATCAGAGAAAAGACCACATAGAGACTGTTATCGAAGTCTTATCGAGCATCTTCACCGATCCTGACTGCAGGCACGCAATATCTCGAAAAGCATACAATGCGGCGATGCAATACTTTGTTAAGACCAATCGGATTGGTGATGCCAGATGTCTGTTCGTCCACATGGAGATGATCAAGTTCCCAATGGATGTGGAGACGTTCAATATATTGCTACGTGGAGCTGCCAAAAATAATGACCTGTCCAACTTCCAGCTAATCCTAAATCTCATGTTGCGGCGGAACCATACTCCAAATGCCGGCACATTCGTAGCCTTCATGCGAGTATTCACGGATATTCGGATTAAATCATACATTGTTTCAGCAATGGATAAAAAACAGCTTCTCAGTCATAAGTCGGCGTTAAAGGAGGCTTGCGAATGCCTTGTCATGGATGAGATCGAACTATCCCTGCAGAACAACCAGACCGAGGAGGAATTCATGGCACAAATGGACTCGCGCTATGGACCAGACTGGCTTACTGTTGCGAGTGGGAATCGTATAATCCATGCTCTTGGGAGTAGATGGCTAATATCTCGCTGCTGGGCTTTTGTTATGGAAATGAAAGCACGCTTTATTGAGCCTGACAACGTCTCTCTGAACACGATACTGAATCACTGCAAACATATGAAAAACTTGGAAGGCGCCGTCGAGGTTATAAAGAACTGGCCTGACGATACACAGTTCGGCTTGCCATTGGACCAGATGTCGTATCACGCTTTATTTGAGATGGCCTGGCGACTCCGAATGCACAACGTTGCCAGAGTTGTGTGGAAATATGCCTGCTTAAATGTTGCTACAACAGCGAGGATGAGAACTCTTGTCTACAACAGCGTGAAGGTAGGCGTGGGTCTGAATATGGTTCCCAGCCGAGGTCTCAGAAGACGGATTCGATCAACGTCAAAGCCTACGCAATCCGAACTGGTCGCGGAGGGCAATGAGGATTACCAGCGCCTTCTTGAAGCAGTTGCGGAGACCATGGGTCAAAGTAGCGACAGCCTGCCGGCTGTTGAATCAGAAAAGCATGCAGAATTATCAGCAGAGCTTTCAGTCATTGAAGAAAATATAGCAATGATCTCTTCTGAGATCAGGCTTTTGTCGCCTTCTAGCCCTGAGCTCAACCACTTTGGACACGTTTCTAACCCTAACAATGTCGCCAAAATGTTCAACCGTACTGCAGGTCTCTTTATAACTGGTATCGATTTCTTCACCACTCATCCTATGGAATGTGAGCCTCTATACCTTGAGACTGCAACGTCATTACCTCCGAGCGTATTTATTCCCTCAAACCCACCACTTTTCAAGCGAGGAAAACAGCATTCTACTCTCTATCCACGTGTAGCACAAGCTCCATCTTTGGGCAGTATTATGGCATCAACACTCTCCACCGTTCATCTCGCCGAGCCTCAACCCGTAGAAGGTACTTCGAATTGGTCTGATTTTAGCAAGTTGGAGAAGACTGCTGTTGTCCAGCGCCAGATGGATAGGGACCCGCGCGGTGTGGCAAAATTGGCAACCTGCGAAAGACTTCAAGGAGGACCTCGAAGGCGCTTACAAAAGAGATATGGAATGGAGAGAACAAGAGAATTTTGAGGATGCGAGGAGCTTGGAGTGGATGTTGGAGAGGAAGATGGATGTTCTCGTGGAGAGAAGGGGCTCGCATCAATTTATTAAACGGTGGTCTTAGGAATGATTGTAAAGGTGGACCAATGATGTATCATGTGAGATGTCAAACGCGTGTAGAATATGGGCTTAACTGTATCAATATACAATAGATAACATTGTAGCGTCTGGCACAAGTACTTTGTACTGTGCCTCGTATATAAGCTATGGTAAGATTAAGTAGAAAATACATGCTGGTGCTGAATTCCACATTGATTTGAGTTACTGCAATTAGTAAAGAAGTTGATGTTTGTGTGTACTCGTCCGAGATTAAGACATGACTAAATAAAACACGTTGCAACTCACTTGGCTTGAGTAATTCAGGTTTGACTAATTAAATTTTTAGGATTTTGGCACAGCCTACTTAAATTAGTAATTTTAAGCCTGCATTTAAGACCATATCTTGTGAAGTAATTAGAAGTAGTACTACAACTTGAAATGAATGGAATTGGATATCACGAAATCACATGATATGAACGTGACTTTCGTGATTCGCGTTTGGATCGACGCGACTTCGCCCACTACGCTCCACACCCCGCGCGTCTTCAAAGGCCACAACAGTCTCAATAATGCGATTGCACTTGCTCGAGCAATGTCTACTTCTGACGACGACGAATATGGTAGTATGCCGGACGAGGACTTGATCGAACTGGAAAGTCAGGCCTCACAACAACCTCCTTCGCAGACATTACCTCAGTTGCCTCCACTCAAACGACGAAGAATTAGCTCATCCGCCGAGGACGAAGATGAAATATCTGAAGATGAGACAACATTTAGACATCGCCGAAAGTCTCGTCATTTTAAAGAGAGTGAGGATGGGGTGGAGGAATCGGAGGAATCGAAGTCCAAGCAGAAAAAAGAAAAATATAAGATACTCATACATGGAGAAGGACGGGAGGCTCCTAAGGCAATGATCGTTGGGGCAACACAAGCAGATGGTTTGCCGGATTCTAGTCCATCCCGGATACGAGGGCCGATATACAAAAGACCGCGACCAGAAGCTCCTAAAACTGCAGTAAATTCTACTACCCAGCGACGTCCAACCGCTCCGTTGAACCCATCTCAAAGGACTTTATCGTTTGCAAGGACGAATAGTGGCATATCACAGCGGGAAAGGGATGAAGTTGAGGCTGAACTTCTTGACCTACCCTCAGATGCATTCTCGTCATCTCCGGAAAGTGCATTCGCCTCAAAACGACCTGCTGCAAATGGGTTATCTTCGTCTTTCGGCACGCAGCGGCCCCAGCAGCGTATCGCTGCACCTCAAACTGGCCTTCGACAAACGACACTGTTTGGAGGCCGTGCTTCGCAAGCTGAGGTACCTGCGTCACAGGTTGGTAAGGTGCACAACTATCGGGTTGATATGCCTCCGGAGGTTCCTACCCAACACACCTTGGACTATGAAGCGCTGAAGACTTGGGTATACCCGACCAATTTGGGAGAGATTCGTGATTACCAGTACAGTATTGTTAAGAATGGCCTATTCAATAATCTCCTTGTGGCATTGCCGACTGGTCTTGGTAAGACATTCATAGCTGCAACAATCATGTTTAACTACTTCCGTTGGACTAAGGATGCCAAAATCATATTTGTGGCTCCAACTAAACCTCTTGTTTCCCAACAGGTTGAGGCATGCTTCAACATTGTTGGGATACCAAGATCTGCAACAGTAATGCTCACTGGAGAGATAGAGAAATCATTGCGTGCTGAGGAATGGCTCGAGAAACGAGTCTTTTTTATGACCCCTCAAACTCTCGAGAATGATTTGAAGTACGGATATGCGGATCCAAAAAAGATTGTCCTCCTTGTGGTGGATGAAGCACATCGTGCAACTGGCACTTACGCCTATGTTAATGTTGTCAAATTCCTGCGCCAGTTCAACAAAAGTTTTCGTGTTCTGGCATTGACCGCAACACCAGGAGCCAAGGTGGAGAAAATCCAAGAGGTCATTGATTCTCTTGAGATATCCAAGGTAGAGATTCGGACGGAGGAATCCATTGATATTCAACAGTTCGTCCACAGACGAGATATTGAACAAATTGTCCTTGACCCTTCGGAGGAGATGGTTATGATCTACGAACTATACAGCAAAGCGCTTCAGCCACTGGTGAATATACTCTGTTCTCAAAACTCTTTTTACAACAAAGACCCAATGGCGCTCACGCCTTATGGTATGATTCAAGCCAAAACAAACTGGGTCAAATCGGACGCAGGGAGAAATGCAAACCAAGGAACCAAATATATGATGTATACTCTATTCACCATTCTCGGCAGCCTGGCACATGGAATCAAGATGCTCCATTTCCATGGAATCGGACCATTCTTTGCAACGGTGAAGGAATTTCGTCAGGAGGTGGAGGGCAAAGGCGATAAGGGATCGAAGTATAAAAAAACAGATTGTCGATTGTCCTGAGTTTAAGCAGATGATGGACCGAATTCAGATGTGGCTTAACAAGGATGACTTTGTTGGCCATCCAAAAATGACTTACTTGTGCGATACAGTCTTGAATCATTTCTTAGATGCTGGAGAAGGGCGACTCGGGCAAGATGCTCCCCCTCCCCCATCCACCACTCGAGTCATTGTATTTTCCGAATATCGAGATAGTGCTGAGGAAATTACCCGTGTTCTAAACAGACATGGCCCCATGGTAAGAGCCTCTGTCTTTGTTGGTCAGGCGGACTCGAAACGTTCTGCAGGCATGAACCAAGCAGCGCAACAAGAGACGATCAGGAAGTTTAAGACGGGGACCTTTAATGTCTTAGTCGCTACATCCATCGGCGAGGAAGGCTTAGATATTGGACAGGTCGATCTCATTGTGTGTTATGATTCTTCGGCTTCGCCAATTCGTATGCTTCAACGAATGGGCCGGACAGGGAGAAAAAGAGCAGGCAAAATCGTCCTTCTATTATTGCGAGGCAAGGAAGAGCAATCATTCGTTAAGTCCAAGGATAACTATGAGAAGATGCAGCAGGAGATTACTTCAGGCGCGAGGCTATCGCTAAGACATGATCTTTCTGCGCGTATCATTCCCAGAGACATCAAGCCCGTTCTTGAGAAACGAGTGATTGAGATTCCTGTCGAAAATACCCAGGACCCATCGATGCCAGAACCAAAGCGACGAGGGAGAGGCGCTGCCAAAAAGGCACCGAAAAAGAAATTTCACATGCCTGATGGCGTAGAGACTGGCTTCCGAAAGGCTTCTAAGTTGTCGGAGGATGGAACCCCTTTGGCACATTTTGGTGTCACACGGAAACCTCGCGAGGCTGCAAAAATACAATTAGCAGAAATTCCTAAATTGGAATCTGTCTTATTAAGCCCAGAAGAAGAAGAAAAATTTCACAGAAACTACCTTTTGATATCTGGCGCAGACGTACAGGAAGTGGAGATGCCTAACGTTACTTCTCAAACGGTTGCTCAGCGTCGTCTCTCCATCACAGTCAATGTCCCACACGGTCGGCTTACAAAAAGATGTGTTCGACTTTTCAAGACTTTGGCCAAGTCCCAACTTCCCGAGGACCGCGATATAAAACCTTATGGAGATGAAGCCCCAATTGACTACAGTTGGAGCCCGCCTCCAGCACTTGCCGACGAAGACGAGGAACCTAAGGTCGCCGCTAAAGCAACAAAGCCTATACCGGCAGCTCGAAAACAGAACACAATCATGCCACTCGATGAGAGCGATGAGAGCGATGAGGGCGACGAGGAAGCTGACGCTCGTGGAGCCCCGGCGCGGAAGAAGACTCGGAAACGACGTCGTACACGCCTTCGTGAAAGTGAAGATGAGGGCGAATCTATTGACAAAAGCGATACTGAAGAGGTATCTGGTGATGAGTCTGAGGATGTGGGAAGCTTAAAAGACTTCCTTGCAAGCGAAGGCCCAACCGTAACTCGCACATCTACGGCAACAGTGGCATCGTCGCCAGTTGTGCAGTTAAAAGAACAGCTCTTCTTCGAGCCTACCCAGTTTACAGCGACACAAGATACGAACGATGATATGCCTGATATAGGAGATTTACTTAGTATCAAGAAGCCCCCTAAGAATCTAGATTTGGCGTTGAGTAGCGACGAAGATATATCTGATAGAGAAGTAACAACTGTTGTTACGAAGAAGATACCTGTAGCAAAAGATATAAAGATGGGTAGCAAAGGGGATATATCTGACTGGGAAGCAACACCTGTTACTGCGAAAAAGATATCTGTGGCAAAATCATCGAAGAGTATGAGGATTGGTAGCGATGGGGATATATCCGATAGTGGAGAGCCAATAAAACCGGTGAAAGCAAAGCCTTTTGCGCGACCATTATCGCTAGATATCAGCAGCGACGAGGACGACGACGACGACAACATTTCCGATGAAGAGCCAATTCCCAGTACTAGGACTAAATCTTCTGGTCGGACATTAGCAGAGGACTCGGACGAGGATGTGCGCCCTATAACAGGGCGCAAGAAGAGAAGGACAGTTGTAGAGGATGACGATAGTGACGAGTGATGATGTTTCTTTTGTAAATTTGCAGCATAGCGTTGGAGTCTTCGGCCAAAAGCTTGCATGGGAAACATGGGATTTTTGATGGGAGTTTGAACGTGGGAGACTTGGATAGGTACAAGGGTCATGATAATTATTAGAAACTTGGGGGTGATGAAGTGCTCACTCACCCTTTAATCTAAAGTTTGCTACAGATTTCGTGCTATGTTACTTCTGTGCTTGCTCTTTCTCTTAAGTTCGGTCAAGAAGGATTGTATGTCGCGTAATTAATATGTGCCTAGTTCAATTAGGGCAAGGACCATACGCTCCCTTTTATCACCAGCCTGCATTCTAGCACCTACGACCTGAGGGTAGCCAAAAAGGACGCGCAAGGCTTATCTAAGTACATCTTCCTATTTGATAAATATCCTCTGTAAAACGGGCGCTAGCTCGATCAGTTTTATTTAACGATTCTTGAACCCTGCCGAATTCGAGTAACTCACTACCTAGCTATCTACTGACTCAACTAACTTACTTGATTTGAGTAAGTCACTTGATAGGTACTACTACCCTATTTTAAGTGCAATTATCAAGTTGCAACCCCTCTAAAAATCCCCAATAATTCCAAAGATATCTTTGAAATTGATGATGCCAGTCTCAATCAAAGCTGACAGCTGACTGACTCACTGCCGATCTCTGCAACACGCATCTGACTTGATATCAAACAAACAATAAGCTTTGCTCACCGAGAAGGACTACTTGATCGACGGGATCCTCGCCTTTTGGTTGGGTTATGCTAAGGTCATGCTAAGGTGCTCGTCTGTATCTTCTGTCGTGATGCCGCAGCCATGCATGTTGTTGCCTGCCCAAGCCCTCTCGAGCCCCCCTCGTCTGCCTAACCTACCTCAGCCTTGCACATCCTTTCTTCAACCATCTACGGAATATAAGTTCTGAACAACAACCCAAAGGAGAATTCGAATTCACAGCACAATTCAGAGCATTTCTTTCGGATTTACTCACCTTCGAACCATTCTCCCAAAACCACCACAACAATAGCTAGCCATGGGTGATTACGGCACGACAGACGAGATGGATCCCACCACTACAAGTCTCCAACAAGTCTTCGCGGGCTTTAAGGATCACTTTAACGGCAACAGAGCATCCACTGAACTCACGATGCTCGAACTGCTCAAAAAGTGCCACCCCGAATCTCACATCACCTGTACGTCCCAGGAAAAATGCGATCTCCTCGGTTACGCTACAGCCGGAAATGCAACAGCAACTTTGGACTTCGACGAAGCGCTCGATGCAACTCGTTCCTACAAAGCGCCTAGAGGATCACGCCATCAAAATAAGAATGGTATTTTGAAGGATCATATCCGATTTGGTCGATGGCGGTATAATTGGGGGAGGTCTGAGTTCCTGGTCTATGAGATTGAGTATTCTGAGTTTTCACGTCCTGTCAAACTCTTCTATATACTCGCTCCTCAAACCGAAGACGGAATTTCCAAGAAGAACGATGTTCGCACCGATGAACTCCTCCTGGCTATAGGTGCATGGAGCACTGAACTTCACGAAGAAATCTTCGTCTTCGATAATGGTTTCTGGACCAAGAACCATGAGCTCTGGCAAAGTGTGCAAGATTCAACATGGAACGAAGTTATTCTCAATCGCGACATGAAAAACAATCTTATCCAGGACGTATCCGCATTCTTCGATAATCAACAACTTTACAAGAAACTAGCTGTGCCGTGGAAAAGAGGATTGATCTTCCACGGGGTTCCAGGCAACGGAAAAACAATCTCGATCAAGGCGCTCATTAATGCTTTATCTGCACGTTCTGAACCTGTTCCTTCACTCTACGTGAAATCGCTCGATGCGTGTCAGGGCGAAAAATATGCTGTCCGTAGTATCTTCGCGCAAGCTCGTCTGATGGCACCATGTCTCCTAATCTTTGAAGATCTGGATAGTTTAGTCGGAGACAAGATACGAAGTTACTTCCTCAATGAAGTAGATGGACTTGAATCCAACGATGGAATCCTCATGATCGGATCCACAAACCATCTCAATGCTTTGGATCCTGCAATCTCCAAACGTCCAAGTCGATTCGATCGGAAATACCACTTCAAGATCCCGAATCAGGAAGAGAGGACTGAGTATTGTCGATTCTGGAGACGGAAGTTGGAGGATAGTGACATGGTTGACTTTAAGGAGGAACTTTGTCCTGTTATTGCGAAGCTTACTGAGGGTTTTAGCTTTGCTTATTTGAAGGAGCTCTTTGTCATCGCACTTTTGACTATTGCTCGTGGTGGAGGCTACGAAGAAGAAAATGAGGAGGTGGTTATTGTTGCGAAGGAAGAAGCGTTGCAGAGTGAGGATACAAGTGATGAGAAGGTGACTCCAGAAGGATCTGGAGACGCTGAACACTGTACAACTTCCACAGACCCTCCGGCGCAAAACAAGAGAGTTGTACCGGAAGTGGAGATTCCCGAGTCTCTAAAGGATAATCTTCTCTTAAAGGTTATTCAATCGCAAACCAAGATGTTATTGGATGAGATGGATAACACCAAGGAGGATGATTTCCCTTCTTCGAAGGTATCCGCGGGTGTGGCTGTGATGCCGAGAATAAGAGGCCATGTACAAGCCGTACCAATTGCGAGACAGTAAACTAAGTACTTGTCATTGTACTCGGGAGCTTTTGTTTTCGGGTTTCGATGATTTTCTTCTCGTCATTTGTAATGATGCTTGTTTAGATGTATCTCTTTTCTATACCTGTTGGTATGAATACACAAATTGACGATACGTACCACTCACTATAATGTTCAACTTTTTCCATGCTTGTGTGATTCAATTACAGAGATCAAGCCACTTACTGAAGTCAAGTCAGTTACTGAAATCCAATTTAGTCACTAAAGTCAAGGTAGTCAATAGGAAATGACCTACCTTATATCAAGTTCAGTTACTGAGGATCAGTAACTGAAAATTGGCGATTTTTCGGCGTTAATGGCTTACACCGAAGATGCAAAAGAATGTCACTGCCAGCATATGATTGGCTAAAACCCCTTTTTCTTAGCGAGTAGATCATTCCGAGGCGATTTTAGGGGACTACTTGTTCCTCGACATTTCCATACCCATATCACAAATATTTTCTAGTTCTTCTTTCCTATTCTATATATTTATCAAAGTTTACTGGACCATCTCAACTGTCCAAACCTCGGAGACAACCCATCTCTCTTCATTCCCAAAAGGAAATCAATCACAATTGATTGAATTGAAACTCAAAGAATCAAAGACTCCCATAATTCACTCAACCACTTAAACAAACTTAGCTTCACAATGTCAACCACTCACGCATCCTCATCCTCAAATATCATAACCAACGAGGTCCCCTCCGAAATAAACAAAAGCGATCAAACCACACCTTCAACCTTAGATCTAGAAAAACAACAACAACAACCAATTACCTCAAACTCGCCAATTCAATCCACAACCGCTAAAACATCAGCATTCAAAAGTCTAGGTCTCCTCGATCGCTTCTTAGCTTTATGGATCTTCTTAGCTATGCTAGTCGGGATACTATTGGGTAATTTCGTTGAGGATACAGGTCCTGCTTTACAGAAGGGGAAGTTTGTTGGAGTTTCGATTCCTATTGGTATGTTATTTCCCTTTTTCTTTTCCCCTCTGTTCTTCTTCTTTTTAAACTTTCTTTCTTTCCTTCTCAGAGATTTCAAGGGGGATTTTTTTTTGGTGTGGATAAATGAATGAATGAATGATTCATGTTGTTAATCTACTTACTTTCTATGCTAATGATGATACTGATATATTATGAATATATATAGCCGTAGGATTACTAGTGATGATGTATCCCATCCTATGCAAAGTCAAATTCGAGAGTCTACATCGCGTTTTCGTCACGAGAGAAATTTGGAAACAGATTGTTTTTAGTGTGGTTGTTAATTGGGTTATTGCTCCTTTGGTTATGGTAAGTACAGTACCTTACCTATCATGAACCCACCTACTACCTCTTTCCTTTCCACGTAATCAAAGATTTATATGATGATGATGAACGGATTCCTGATATTTGAGTTGCTTTTGTGGTTTTAATAGTTGGGGTTATCATGGGCTTTTTTACCTGATAAGCAGGGTTTGAGAGAGGGTCTTATATTGGTTGGTTTGGCTAGGTGTATAGCAATGGTTCGTTTTTTTTCTCTTTCCCCTTCCCCCTTTCTACTTTTCTCCTGTGCCACTTCCTTCCTCCCTTTAACAGATAAGCTTTCAAGCAACTAAAATTGAAACTGAATATGAAAAAATATATAGGTTCTCATATGGACAGGCCTAGCAGGAGGAGACAACGAATACTGCGCCATCCTCGTAGCCCTAAACTCACTCCTCCAAATGATCCTCTACGCCCCGCTCGCTCTCCTCTTCATAAGCATAATAAGCAAAGACGAAACAACAAACAAAATCATCTCCTACGCAACAGTAGCTAAAAGCGTAGCTGTATTCCTAGGAATCCCATTAGCCGCCGCCGCCATCCTAACGAGAATAATCCTCCTAAGACTCACCACCCCCAAAATTCTACAATCAAAAGTTTCTAGTCTGGATATCTCCTCTCTCACTCCTCGGTCTCCTTTTTACAATATTGGTACTCTACTCTTCGCATCACAGGGTCGACGAGTAATTCATCAGATCATTTCTGTCCTCAGAGTATCAGCACCTCTGATAGTATATTTCGGGATTATATTCTTTGTTACGTTAGGAGTTTGTAGGAAGTTTGGGTACGGGTATGGGGTTTCTTGCACGCAGAGTTTTACTGCTGCTAGTAATAATTTTGAGTTGGCTATTGCTGTTGCGGTGAGTGCTTATGGCGTTGATTCTGATCAGGCTTTGGCTGCTACGGTGGGCCCGTTGATTGAGGTTCCGGTTTTGCTGGGTTTGGTTTTCGTGTGTAGGTGGGTTGGAGGGAGGTTGGGGTGGAGAGACTGAGTCTTGAGGGGGAGGGAGGGGAAGATTTGTTGTCGTTAGATGGCTGTGTCTAAGTATTTGAAATTGAAGTTATAGAGTAGTGTAGTGTAGTGTAGTACTTTATTTCAGTATATCTGTTATTGATACATGGGCAATTGATTTTATTTAAGTGATTGACTTGTTAAGTAACTACCTGACTCGCTTTGGCTAACTACGTCTACGATGAAGTAGTAGTTATTTCGGGAGTAACATCTACTCATGCGGGTGATTACGACGAAGGCCTCATCAAATGTAGGAGCATGCTTGAATTTTATGACTCGGCCTTCAAGGTTGATGATATTCTTATGGGAATCTGTAAGCTACGATGGTGTACGCTATCTGTCATTCTGGAACGTAGTAAGTCACGAGAGGGTAAAGATGTTAGTAGGTAAGTTGAAAATCGAGAGATTGAAATGTAGCAGAGTCCAAGAACGCAAGGTAAATATACTAAATTGAATAAAAGCGAAAGAGCTGTCTTTTGCTAACAAGTATCTAGTCTGCCCAGGGAGAGCAAGTCGCTAAATTATGTTGATTTGAGTGATTTTAGCTTGTTGGATCAGGTAGGTAAATACTTAGCTCATGCAACATAGTTGAACAGTGACTTTATACAGTATCAATCAAGCAACTATTCAATGTTCATATCAACTTGTCTAATATTCCCAAATGAAATTTGGAGTTAAAGAAGTAGTGTCTGTTGATAATTGATAGTTTCTGGATTGATTCTTATTCTTTCTTTTCTCCTTACATTTGACTTCATTCTGCATCATCGCTGACAGCGTCAGCGTCCAGTGTAGCTTTCTACTGTGTACGAATATCGGCTCTTTGCATCCAACAAAAAATATCGACACCACTTAATAAAGTAGCTCGCGAGGTTTAATATTTAGGCCTTTTCCCTCTTTGCTTTAAAGACATATTAGCAGCACTTTCTTCTTCGTCGTTCTCATTCTCGCACTCATCCCCATCCCCGTCTCGATTGCGAAATAGGGTTTCCATTGCGATTCCCCTCTTCGCTGTTGTAAGAAATTCTTGTTCCTTGAGCATCTTCATGAGCTCATTGTTTTGTCGAATACCAGGAAAATCCTTCACAGTATACACCTGAAAAGGCTCAGACATTACTGTACTTCTTATAGGTACCGAATCTCCTAGCATCATTTTCTTTGGATCTAGCACGATAAGGCTGAATTCAAGGGTATACTTGCCAACAGTCCTGACCGACAAATCTGGAAACCAGAAGAAGCGGCATTCGGTGCCGTTATCATCAAGTCCCACAAAAGATGAAGAGACGATAGTTCCTATCAGTCGTCTTTGTTGCTTGCGATCACTTGATACAGGCATGACTGTCTCATCTCTGTCTGTTGTAGGATTCCACAATTTGCAGTGTACTACACTATAACTTGTCAACTCGGTAAGTTCTGCAACGGTGGCTTGTGGATCGTCTATAAAAAGCTGTAGAACTGGGGGAGGATCAATTGTTCCATGCTCTCTCTCTCGCTAAATCTACAGGCTTGCGCAGCGAGAGGCGGCTGTCGAAGTCTGATTTTATACTGCGGCCCGGAAGGTACGCTAGTTTGGCTAAACAAAGTCAGTCTACGTATTATATTCATCTGGGATAAATACCTGTTGCCCTGGATTGCACATGTCCCCTCTATTGGCTTGGACTGCTGTGGTTCTGTATCACCTTCCCCCAATTTGACTTATGCAATGTGTGTATCTGGCGTAGTTATATGTGAGCTCAGTACGGTGCTCGGCTGATTATAGCTAGGTTGAGTACTTGGATCAGGTGGCCAGCGACTACTCCCTGTGGGATATTTAAAGAAAGGATCTGCGGTTGAAGACGCACGCAGTCGATTATACCAATCAAGAACATCCTGCAATAGTTTTGACTTCTTACGCCTGAGCAGTTCCGTAAAAATTCCTGCCCGCATTCTATTTCTCTGATAACTTTCGGCCCATGGATCAATGTCGTCCTCGGTAGGGAGGCTCACAGATTGTACGCACAATTGAGACCTGATTTGTTCGAAGGTTTCCTCAAGTGGAACCACGTACGCTTCCCCAAAGGCATCTGTTGCAACAACATGACCATATACTTCGTTAGAAACGCTGTCAACTACCCATGATCCGCTGTCACCATATTCCAATTCTGACATAGAAAATTAGGATTAGACTTTTACGCGAGGTTAAAGAGTAAAGACTTACCCTTGTTATCAGACAACTTCAATGTGTATGTCCGCAAAGCACATTCGCCTGGACGTAGCATCAGATATGCCCAAGATCTAGACAGTATTCCCTGCTTCAAGCCGCTTGTTCCACATGACAGCATGACATTCTCCACCGATCAACTAGAAGCTTTCGTAGAGGAAAGTTGTCTGGGTACTCGTACTCCAGGAAACCATGGGTCAGGAGAAAGGTTAGAGCTATAGATCGATAAGTCATCATCCATGATGCAGAGCGCCCAATCTGAGTTCCGTTTATCGTTGGGGGAGCCCTTTGAGACTGCAGCGACAGCACACATGGAGACTTACTCAATGTGATTATGGCCTTAAAGTTAAACCCCGAGAGCACTCGAGGACAAGTCTTGGATAGACTCTTCAAAGACTCAGTTCATGGAAGCCTCTCTAGCTTTGATGACCAAGAGCGGGCTCTCAACCTCGCCGTACAAGTCATGCTAATGATAAACTGTTTTGCATCCACTTCATCCCCTGGGTGGCTTGAAAGCGCTATTTTACAGACCCCTTGGCAGAACGATATGACACTGAGCCATTATATTATTGAGGTTTTTCAAACGACCGACCAGCCAGACTTGAACGACGACACTCCCGACAGAACGTTTGACCTTAGAAAGGTTCTTACAGCAAAGAAGTTGAAGAAGAGGGTCGGCCTGAGGTTCCAAGAGACTGATTACCTTACAGATCACCTAAAATTGGATCGAAAGCATGGTACAGTCGAGATATATCACCATACGACATTTTTGAAGGAGCACCTGCGACTCACAAAAGAGAGACCCCGAAACATGTCGGTATCTGATAACATCAGATTGTATGTGGCTAATTATCCCTTCCCACGATGTATTCTTGCAATCTAGCAGGAGCTAATCATTAGTACAGTGGCGCTTTACCACGACAGTTGGCATTGGAAGCTCTTGACTCGTTGCAGAAGATTCTCTTTCCACTTTCAGATACAAAATCTAAGGCTCTACTCCGGTCTCTCGTATGGAAAGAATCCTTCGACCCTGATTGTATTCGTTTCGAAGGGGCGGCGTTCCGTACACCGGATGAAAAGGATATTTCATAGCATTACTTCGGTGCTCGTCTTGCGGACTTATACGAGGAGATGGAACATCCGACGCCACGGGGAATGGGAAAATGGTTCGATAGAAAAAGTGAAGCGAGATATGTGATGATGGCGACCTTGGTTGGAGTAGTGATTGCTTTAGTATTGGGAACGGCAGCTCTGGGGCTTTCAGGTTATCAGACTTGGTTGACGTATCAAGCCTGGCAACATCCAGTACAAAGCGCTTGAAGGCGCGGTGACAACCCAAGACCGTAAAAGCTTGACCCATATTGTTCCCTGTATTCTACTTAGAGGTTTTATAATGGCGAATCAGGTTCAGTCTTGTTGATCAAAGGCATCAAAAGGTTTGGCCCAAAGTCCTGCGCCTCTAAGGTGTCCACATTGACACCATACCTGCATTCTTTGAGTTCATCGATATTTGCAAACCTGTAGTTACGTGTTTCTATCGTTTTTCTATCAGCGCCATAAGGCTTGAATATAGGTTTTTGACATACCGCAAGTCTGAAATCGTATACCTTGAGCAAGGAAAGCAATAAATCCTCTATGAGTGACCAAAGCAATGTGTTTTTATGCACTTTTGTAAGCTCTCTCAGCTTCTCTCGTACACTCTCTGCTCGTGCAACAGCACCTTGGATAGTGTGGGTTTCGTAATCCCATTCGGCATGACAGTTACTGAAATCGAATTCTGGAAATCTTACCATCAGATTTTCTTTCGCAACGCCCTTGTTACAAATGGCATCATGTGCTTCACGTAGTTCTGGCCATATTTGCACTTTGACTGACGAATCTGGTCCTGATATTAGAGGGCCAAAAGCCAGAAGAGCTGTCTGAATGGTTCGGGTCATTGGGGAGATGATGATAATTTCTGGAGTGCCCCCAATAGAGATTCGACTGGCTTCTGCCTGCCCCTTGGACGTGAGTGGTGGGTCTGGGAAAGAATAATTTCGATCGATACTGTTACGGTCAGCTACACTTGTCGAAGGTTGTGTGGAATTGAGATTTGAAATACTTGTGAAGTGATTCTCCATGGCGTAGAATAGTGATCACACTTTCGTTAGGAGAAATATCCCTGTCAGACATTGCCTTGACGTATTTAGGAGAAGACCTATTGTTACTGTACGAAATGGAAGTATGGAACTAGCCTCAAAGAATTATCTGGCCGTGATAGGAATCAAGTAGATGACACAAATCATGTAGTTTACTCGACCATAAGGTACCCAGGTACCTAGGTACCTACCTATGAATATTCAATGTGACTGAAGTGGTTCAGATAGAAATGAATTTACGAAGGACGGAAGTACGAAGCTCAAAAGTAAAGCATCACGTGATGAAACAGATCGGAAGAACCGATTAACCCTAGCGCCCCACTATGATTCCGGCGCTAGCGAAATTTGTATAAAGTCTCAGATTCTCTCTTCGAACTCTTCTTTTCTTTTTCGTGCGGCGACGCGACTTCTCCGTGTTGCTCAAACATCCCGAACCTGCGTGAAAGCGTTGGATCGTCTATGGTGCCTACCTGAGTGTCTGTCGCGTCACAGAGAAAACCTAATTGCAAAGACGATCGTACCACTTGGAGCCTCGAACTGTGTTCGCCGCCTGCGATTTGTCTTAACGGGCTCGTGGGATGGCAGGGTTCGAGGTTGGATGGCGGGTCGAACATAATTTACGAGAGAGAAACTAGATTTTAGAGGGTCACTGAACAGAACATTGCGTTCTAACGATATGATATTGGAATGTAGGATTCAAGGAAGACCGTGAAGCAGATCATGTGGGCGAAGTGGGCCACAATCATGAGAAATTTTCAGAAACAGAGAAACGGGGTAAAATGTTTTCGAAGTCTTTAGTTCTGTCTGCTCTTTGCCAGACATCTTAAGCAACGCGTGGAAAATCATGTCTTTGTGCACTGCCGACCATGCATGCCTGCAAAACGCCAGCCATGCCTCGACTTAAGTCATACTTTCATTCATCCTGGGGGATGATCACTCATGGTCGCCAACCTTCTCTAGCTTTCCCAATTCCCTTTTCTCACCGGTCTCGCCAATTAATCTGATTCTGTCTACGCGCACTCTTTCGCCCTCTCCGTCGCCATCCACGATGAATAGCACCAAACTTGTAACGTTCTGGAATTTGACGAAGCGCAGAGGGATAGTTGCTGTGCCAGTTGAGTCCCAATCGTTCTCTGAGAGTGTAATTGTCTGAGTGGCTGGGATATCCTCTGCTTCCTCGAAACCAAGAATGTGGGGGCGGTTGGGGTATATCTGAATAGTCTTCGGCCGCATTGGTATCTCGTCGTCCTCGGACGATGGTGGTAAAGATGTGATCTACAAGGTGCACAAGTTAATATCTATTAGTGGCAATCGATCGAAATGGCTCTTTCTTGACATACCTGAATTGTGTGTACCTTCAACATAGCTTGGAAAGGCAAGAACATCATCAGCTGTTCATCAGTATCACTCTCGACCCAATCCTTTGTCTTGCTGTCTGCCTTTCCCTTCTGTAATCCACTAGGCTTGCCTCCATCGAACAGCACTCTGACTCCTCCAAATTCGCTATCTGCGTTGAGAAGCTCCAGACCTTTGACGTCAACCTGATCGGAGACGTCATTGTACCCCTTTGGCAGATCTCCGACACGCCATCCGCTGCCACCACTTGAAGCTCCAAATCCAGAAGAACTTGATCCACTTTCAGCTTCTTCTGCTAACTTGATCACAACCGCCTGTAGTTTCCGTGGGTCTGCACCTTGGACCTTCTCGATGGGTTGGCCATCTTTAAATATCATGAATGTAGGCATGCTGTGGCGATGTATTAGCTAATGATCCCAAAAGACTCCTTATTTAGCCGCTATTGCTCGCAAGCTGAAGCAGATGTTTTTGACAAGTCTGGGAATTGACATACGCTGTAACATTGTACTTTGCGGCAAGCTCCTTCTGAGAGTCGACATTGACCTTGACGAATGTTATGTGGTTTGGACGAGAGAGGCTAGCAGATAGCTGTTCGTAAATAGGGGCGATCTGTTTGCATGGTCCACACCAGTCCGCATAGACTGCGAAGGCGAAAAGATTGCAGCATTAGCAGGAGTTCGTTCCAACCTCCAGAACCGTTTGTAGTTGCAGCAGTGGCTTGGGTATGTGCATGGTGGGGTTGCGGGGTACACTCACAATCTGTAACGACGATTTTGGACGTTTGTAGAAGGCCACTAAACTGCGCAGACGATGCGATCTGAATAGTCTTGGACATATTGACAACCACTAAGAGTAATGCTGATTGAGGCTGACCTGGAGATGAAGCGTTATTACGAAGGTAAGTTTGCTTGATTTCACATCTTCCCGAGCTCGGACCAAGTCTTGGCGCTCGCCGCCACGACCGCCGATTGTTTACTTGGGGCGTAAAGTCGCGTAAACATTGAAATTTCACTCTTTGAAAGCAACACCGCCAAACGACCATTTTTTCTTATCCATTTACGACCCAAGGACACATTACAATATGCCTCGAGTCGCACAAGCCCCCCGCGGAAGTGGGAGGGTCACCTCTGGCTCCTCAAATGCCGCCTCCCCTTTCAAATCACCAATGAAGTTAGGAAGAGTCTTACCTTAGGAGGACCAAACGCTCACAATGTGTAGAATACCACTGAACGATGATGCGCAAGAGAAAGCTAAACGTCTTCAATCGCGGCATGCTCTCCATGACATCCAAATGAATCAGATCAAGGCAGCGGTGACGCCAATGCGCAAGCTCAACTCCTATGAAGGTGCAGATGGCTCCTCTCCTGGTTCGGGCTCAAAGAATTCTCGACGAACGGGCGACCGAGGGAAGGAAAATGACCTGGATGGCGACTTGATGGTGGGAGGCAGTGCTGTCACCCCGATGAAGCGCGTACCCATATTGGCCAACTTTGAAGAATGGATGAAGATGGCCACAGATAACAAGATCAATGCAGCAAATTCGTGGAACTTTGCCCTTATCGATTACTTTCACGATATGTCACTTCTCAAAGAAGGAGATGGTGTCAATTTCCAGAAAGCGAGTTGTACCTTGGACGGATGTGTTAAAATCTATACCAGCAGAGTCGACAGTGTTGCGACAGAAACGGGAAAGCTGCTGAGTGGCTTGGCAGATAGCAACAGCAGCAAGAAGAAACGGAGCGAAGACGAGGAAGGAGGGGAGAGTGAAGAGGAAGTAGAGGACGAAGATGGAGTTGTGAGGAAGAAGCCCAAGAAGAAGGTATGTGAAAACAAAGATTCTTACATTTATGAAACTAACAGAGCATCAGGCTCAGCGGTCATCGGAAGCAACTTTGGCTCCATCATTCGCATCTTTGCAGTTGAAAAAGATGGAACTTGAGTTTTCCGTAGACCCGTTGTTTAAGAAGGCTTCAGCAGACTTCGACGAAGGTGGTGCGAAAGGTCTGCTCTTGAATCATTTAGCTATCGATTCACAAGGCCGGATCGTATTCGATAGCAGTGATGATGCTGGCGACGCATCAGCAGAGGGGAAAGCTACGACAAGGAAAGGGGATAGCATTGAAGAAGAAGAAGAAATTGATGAGGATTCTATCCTCGACGAAACATCAAAAGAAGCGGAAGACGACGAGGAGGATGTTGAAATTGACGTTGGGGCACTTGGTGCCAAATTCTTCCCAAATCTCGATCTTTTAGAAGAGCAAGACATTTGCCCCTCCCTGAAAAACTTCGATTTGGGCGATCCTTCAGGTTCCATTGATATTCCATTTCTGAAAGCTCCCGAGGATTGGCGGCAAGATAAAGACAAGCCAGAGGATGGGGGATCCGGGCCTGCTGGACTCGGGGACAAAACGGGTATCTTCCTTGATGAGGATAATCCAGCTGGCTTTGACGACGATGAGGATGGTATGCTTGGGAATTTTGACTTCCCAGCAGATATCGGTTTTGGCGAAGGAGGAGAGGCGTGGGCTAGAGATGCTGCTATTGAGCCAAGATTACGTGTTCACGATGCTGGGTACGATAATGATGGCATGGGAGGCGGCGATGGAGAGGAAGGTGAGGGAGCTGGTTCATTCGATCCAGCGACGGGCGAGTATGTTGTGTCGATGGAGGACGGTGGAAAAACTGTCGGTGGCCACGAGGATGTCTTGGCCTATTTCGACGAGGCGTTACAGAAGAATTGGGCAGGCCCTGAGCACTGGCGAATTCGGAAGATCAAGGATATTGACAAGCCAGCTGCGGCAGCGAAGCCGAGAAAGGAGAAGGAGCTCTTCGAGATTGATTTCTCCTCACCACTCGACGTCAGAGTAGTAGCAGAGACTATCTACACTCCAGCCTCTTCGAATTCTGCCATCTCTCTTCCTAAAAAGGATTGGAAGTCAAAAACAAGGAACCTTCTTCCTGATGACAAGCATTTCAACTCGAAGCAATTGCTTCGTCTATTCTTGAAGCCAAGAGCTCGGATGGGTAGCCGAAAGTCTGCCTTCGGGGGAAAAGCAGGTGGCTTTGGGCAGGCACAGAAAGAAGACGATGCGCCAGATGGCGAAATGGACGAGGCGTTCTGGGCACGCAAAGAAGGGCCCGAGGCTGCAGGTGAAGATGAAGCTCCTCCACAAGGTGATTATGATGCGAACTTCTTCCAAGACGATGGTCTAGCCTTCCCAGGGGGAATAGACGACGACGACGATATGGAATTCGCTGATGCTAGAGAACAATTCTCTCCTGGTACCGAGGAGAGGGGTGAGGGTGGAATGGCTGGGATTACTGGTGTACTGAATGGTGGTATGATGGGAACTCAGGGTCCTGAAGGAGAGGGCGCATTTGGAACACAACTAGTTACCCAGAGTCGCCGGCTAAGACCGGAGTACGTGCAGTATGCTCGTGTTGCAAAGAAGGTGGATGTGAGGAGGCTGAAGGAAGAGCTATGGAAAGGAATTGGTTTCGAGGATCCTGAGACTGTAAGTTGCGAACAGCCCCCACAAAAAGTTCAGCTATCTAATTTTCAAAAGGAGTTACCACCACAAACAAAAGGAAGGCTACCGACACCCCAGACTGAAAAGCCAAAGACTGATCCAAACGAAACACTCAGATTTACATCTGTCATGCAAAACTTACAGAGTGTATATCCAAAGCAAGCCATGAACGACATCTCGACAAGTTACTGCTTCATCTGTGTTCTGCATCTGGCAAACGAGAAGGGGTTGAAGATTGCAAATCAAGAAGGCTTGACTGAGCTGTTGATCACTAAAGATCCTACTGCCGAGATCACTGTTGGCGGTTAAGTTTAATGCATTATGATGTAGACGTCCTTCATGTAAAGATATTGCTGCTTTTGTGCCTTTTTTTTTTACCTCGGAGTTTGGACGTAATGAAAGTTGGGTATATGGATGTGGGAATCGGGATGACAGTAATGAAACGAATTGAAACGATCGTATCAAATGGCCTGTTTTTACTGAATAGGTACTCGGAGTGGTTGAGTTATGTAAAAGGTGGGCTACTAAAGTCGAGAGCTAATCTAGCCTACTTAAAAAAGCCTGGCATTCATAAACCGATATCATGAATCAAATCATTCATAAGTTGGTTTAGTGATAGGTACAGAAGAAACCCCCTTCATTTTGGTTTAGATTTTATCAAGTTCTTTGATCTGGTGGCTACGTAAAGTTTGTGTTTCTTACGGATTCGTGTCTTGTGTCTTGGGTCTTGGAGGTATCTACCTAAATCATACTTACTGTAGTTGGGTCAAGGACATATATTAAGAATTTGGAAGTTGGTGAAGAGTATTACGAAGTAGAGGAGGAATAATGTATTTGGAAGTCTTGTTCTATATACAACTCTTTTAATGACCAGACTGTAATTATTTACTTCTTCAAATCTCCAGCATCTACAGCCTCTTCAAAAACATCAACTACACTACCAACCTTCTCCTTCTTCTCCTTCTCTCTTCTTTCACTCTCCCTCTTAATTTCCTCTCTCGCTTCCTCATTCCCTCTCTTCCACATCTCAATCCTCAACAAATGACCGGCATCAAACCCCTCCCTCCACCACTTCTCCCACTTAGGCAACGGTCTCCCCGCCAATTTCCCCGTCCCATCATCCCTCGGTTCCCCAGCCAGCTTTCTAATCTCCTCAAAATACTCCTCGAAATCAGGATACAAAGCTGTAAATGGTACTCCATCACCTTTATAAGCAATCCTATCTTCTTCCCATTTCTTCTGTTCTTCTAGAGAAGGGAGGGTGACGCGACCAGCGAGGAATCGGGCTGCGTATACGGCTTGCCATTCGAAGACTTTGAAGGTGAATCCAGCTGCTACGGCGCCGACGAATGTAAGGGTTGGATCTTGTTGCCAGAAGATGTGTTGGTATAGATTTGGGAGACGGTTGTTCCGGATTGTTGATGCTAGTCCTGGGATGAATGGAAGGGTCCAGGTATAGCCTGTTCCGAAAATTATATGGTCGACGTGGGAGAGGGAAGTGCCATCTGAGAAGTGAACTGTGCGATCTTCGATGCTGACATGGGTGATTGGTGGTCGACGGACAATATTGGGATGTTGGAATGCGTAGTCGAAGAAGTAAGGATGGTATTTACCGCGGACTACGGAGGTTAAGGGTGGTTTGGCCACGGGTGCTAGGGAGAAGGATATATCTGTTCCTGAGATACTGGCTCCTACTACGACGACTCGTTTCCCCACATATTTCTCTGGCCCTCGCCAGGCTTTACTGTGTTCGACGCTACCCGGGTAGGCTCTGGCAAACTCGGAGAGACCTTGCGTAAAAGGGATGAAGGGGACTATGTAATGCCCAGATGCTACGACCACTGCATCAAAAGTCTCGGTCCACCATTTATCTTCTTTCTCGTCTTCTAATGGCTGGCGTAACGTAATTATCCATTTCTTACTCGCTTCATCTTTCTGTACTAGCTCTACGGTTGTATTGTATGATACTAGATCTTGATATCCGTTCCGGTTCAACAGATTTTGTATATACTCCTCTATCACCTTCCAATGTCTAAATGGTGACTTCTCTCCATGTCGCTGAATTGTGAGAGGAGATCTGATCTCAGGAATGGGTTCTTGCGAGAATGACATCGCATATGCATCGATATTCGTTTCTAGCGTGGGATATATGGACGTTTCCTCGAAGCGGTATTGTGTATTATGTGGAACTGTTGCTGGCAGAGACGATGGAGGTGAGACTGCCTCATCTGGGATGCGTGCTGCAATTTTATCAAAGTCTGGGAGTTCTTGTACGTGATCCGCTGGGTCTTCGAGCCTGGATTTGAGTTAGCATTGTGGATTCCAGGTCTGGATGGGTTACTTACCAGCAACCTCCCGCCTTCTCTCTTCTTTCGAAAACTCGAATTATATCGAATGCTTGCTCCTGGGCTAAAGCATCAACCGCGATGGCCCCCGCTGGCCCTGCACCTATGACAGCTACAGATTTGATTGAAGACATCGATAAGTGAAAGTGAGGTATCTCACTCGAGATTAAGGATCATGGAGGTTTGTGTTTGAATAGAATCCTCGTCTTGAAAGGAATATTTGGGTTTAACATGCTGGAAAGCAGAATGTACGAAATCAGAAGATAAGTCGTTGAAAAGAAGCTGATTGCGGGGCTGGTGAGAATGGTGCAATCCAAGCCGCATAAACCCCATCTTTATAGCTCCGGCTGGACGGAATAAGAAAGTAAGAGGAAAGGAAAGGGTAGAATGAGAGCTGGTACTTGTTTGAGAATACACAAGGTAATTCTAGAGACATGAAGATATACTTAGACGAACATATTCAGGTGGATTAGTGGGAGTGCTGTAGTAGATCATAGTGCTGCATCAAGGTGGAATTGTTGCATTGCGGGGGAATTCTTCAAGCGGCCGCTCCACGTGATCTATGGTGCTGAGGTACCTAACCTAACCTAACCACTCGACGTCCAGGATGATGCTGTTTGTCAACTAAGACAAGGTGATTGCTAGTTGCATATTTGGTATAGTTTAGTGATCCTTCCAGTTAGTTGTCTTGTGCCGTAAGACGGGTACTCGGTCGCCCTTTTGTAAGAACTGCTGCTATTGCCGATGGCGCTCTTGGCTTGTATCTGATTTGGGTAACCAATTCACTTGACTTGGTTAACTCACTTATCTGGCTTAGAGCTCGACTGGATGGCTCAAAATCCCTAGGTTGAGTGTGCCACAGTACTTTGCAGCATCCCCACTAATTGTGGCCTGCTAGCGGATCGATTCTAAAGCCGTCTAACACAATACCTTTCATAGATATCGAGGTTAGTATTACTAATACACAAGTTTCATTTTTGAGAGCCCCAATCTTTCCCTTTTATACAGCCAGAACTCCCAATTTTAAGAAGTTTCCATCATATCGTACAAAAGCGTTCTAGGTCTTCGGGAACCTCATCGTAGATCACGAGAACCAGCCTTTAGCGTCTCTCTTCTTCTCAGCCTTAGCAGCATTACGGTCGGCAATCTAGCTAGCAGAGAAGAAAGTTCATTAGTTGATACTTCAGGGCCGTGGGACAGCCCGTAGCTTGCTTAGTACTCACCCATTGCTTCTTGCAGTCGCGGTACGCTCTACGTCGAGGTTAGCAACAAAGTGTTGAAAAGGGATAAAGAAAATCCCAGAGAGTGCTCATGGGAGACAGAATTGACAATGGGGTCCAGATGGATGTCAAATCGTTGTCTGACGGTGTGAAGGTTGTAGAAAGTTCCTGTAAGACTCACTGAAAATAATCTGTGCACATCTCCCTGTCACCCCCATTTCGATGCAAACATTTTAGACTCTTGCTAGCCGCCTCTTGACATGGATCAAAGAATTCCCCAGGTCGTTTACTATCAAAGGTACATTGAGTCAACCTTTAGCGCTTCGCTTCTTCGTGTCCCATGCGGGGACAAGGACATTCATTGTATGTGCAGTACAGTCGTCGTACCTTTCAAACTTCTTACTGGTTTCGGCATCCCAAGGCGTATCTTCGGGTGTAGCTGGAGCAGTAGCAGCATCGCCTGTCGTGGAGGGCATGATATTATTATTAGGTTGGGTATGATGGGGACGTTGGGCTGCTGATGTCGTGCATTCAAAGGGACGCAGTCAGTACTGTCGTTCTCGAGAGTCTCGTCGTTGATTCTTCGGCCAATTGATCCGAGCACAGCACGCAGCTACCGACGGGGTCCTCACAAATAAGGCTTCTTTCTAGAAGGTCTCTCTCTTGTATTTGTTTAACCGTTTTCAGAATAGCGCGGATCTCGTTAGCGGCGGCACCTTATCGGCCAGCAGTTGGCAGTGCTGCAGTTGAATTTTGGGCAAGGATGTTGCCGCTGCCCTTATCGTCAACCAGCTTTCCGGAAAGCAAGTGCCTTTTCAACACAAAGTATGTAGATTTACAGTAAGTACCCACGAAGCACAGCGCACTGCACGAACATACCTACACGGTGAGAGGGTGTAGAATCTGGATTAGATCGAAGAGCCGGTATATCTCCACCAGTTGCCGCGGGTGACGTGGTGCTTGCTTTACCGGAGATGGTTCCAGCTTCTCCTGTCTTGCCTCTGCTAAGTATTTTACAGGAATCCCAGGGGGGAATGGAACAATGAACTCTAAGGTATCAAAAGATAGACTATCACCCGTGAAGGTGATGCACAAATGAGGCTTCTGATACATATACGCTGCTAAATTGGATATTTCAAGCAGGCCATGTCATCTCTGCTTAGTTCGATTACCTTGACTCACTTATCTTCAACTTGGGCAACGGACTTTGATTCAGAAAACCCACTTGCTTTTAGCTTCAATAACTGACTTGATATGAGTAACTCACTTGCTTTCAACTTGGGTACCTAACTGACTTAATCTAAGTAACTCACTTGCTTTCAACTTGTGTACTCCGTATCTACCCTATCTAAATAACTTACTTGATTTGAGCAGCCCACTTATGTTGAGTGACTTACTTGCTTTTGATCTGCGTAACAGATCTGACTTGATTTTGCCTCACTTGAGTTAAAATAATTTACAGCGGACGGGTACTTCGCACACTTTGCTACCTCTCACGGCGGTGAACTCGAAACGGCAACATCACATGACCTACATACAGTACCTATCAACTATTGCGGCGTGCACGTATCAACGGCCATAAATAATCGATATTGACCCCGCCTCTTGGAAGAATAGGAAGTCAGCATTGAACTACCGCAGCGCTTCACAAACACCGCCTCCATTTATTTTCCCTTCTGGGATGGGTGTCCATGTGGAGACAGGGCCCTCCTACCACGAGGCAAATGCACCTGCTCCATCTCTGCTTTCTCTAGTCGAGACCTTTTCGATACTTTAAAGTAATAGAATTCCTTTTTGACCAAGTAACATACACGAACCAGCCGCCATACGCTGTTTCTTCCTTAGGTAGTTGTGACAGAGCTCCTAGGTCAACGATGGGGGGCTTCCATGAGCATTCGTGACCCTAAGGCGGTAAAGGGGCACGTTGACAGTGGTACCGCCATTCACGTCTCACTCAATATAATTCCTTATCAGTTGATATCTCTTGGCTGTTCATAGACAAGGTTGTACTTCTGTACCACTCTGGCGACGGGGCGACGGTGTAGAGTTTCACGAGGTAGCCAACCCGCCTTATCGGCTCTCTCCCGGGGAAGTAAACCCTCTCCCGCTCACTGGCTGGCTATTACGGTAGGCTTCTATCGGCATGCAGTGTATTCGGGAAACACAACACAGTTACCTTCCTCCGTGCGCCACAACACTACAACAATAATTTAGAGGTACTTACTATTCACATGTCTTGTAACTGTAACTGCAACTGCAACCTGAACTGCTGCCGTGTCGACTGGCTGGGCTTGCTCGGCCTTCTGTCAAGTTGGTCGTCTCAAGAAGCTATCTTAGGCGTGTGTTGTTGTGATTAAGCTGCGTCTGCATCTGCTGCATCCGTTAACGGAATGCTAGGGCATGCTTGAACCTGACGCACTAACTACGTAAGCGAGGAACCAAGCTCCCAGTCTGTGGCCAGTCCGTGGCCAGTCCCAGACCTGGCTACACCAAAAGTACCTCGACCTTGTCTACCGTACTTCCACCACTTCTTCCCAATCGGGTCATCAGTTCCAGACTTGATAGCTCGCCTCTGTTCTGACTTGTGCTACCACGACAAGCAGTTCGATGCTTCCCTTGACCTGCTTTCCAATTCATCAGACCTACACTCCTAGCCCTCCACACCTCCTGAAATACCTCCACTTTTGCTCCTACGTGTCTCCACATTTCGTGCCTCTCCAAGGCGGTATGCGAATTCATCGTCGTTTTGAGCTAGGTATGAAAGTGTAGCAATGAATCGCGTCGGGGTTTGACGTCGGGTCCTGGCCTCATCTGATAACCCCCTGTAAATCGCCGCTCTCCAGAGGCCCCGGATTACACAAGGTATCCAGGCAAGCGCAATACCATCAAGTGTCATCACCATACCCATTCGACCTCCTGCTGCCAGTCGACGCCTTGAATCAATTTAGCACTATCCGCATAAAGAAACAGTTTCCATAGACGACCACGGCCGCCGCATTAGCCTGCACACGTATCAGAGTGCTGCAGCGGTCTTTAGATTTGAGTTCTTAGCCTAACGAATCGCTCCAGTCTTATGCGAGGGCCGGCTTCGTGATCGACCAGTACTGCGATAAGGCGGCTGTGATGAACGACGACTGCTTGCAAGACATCGTGAATCTTCTCCACATTGCTCAGCTCTGTCCAAGCCCTCAGAGAAGAAGTTGAGAACGGAAGAATACACTGCCAGGAAAGGTGTGGAAGAGCCCCTCGATTAGGGAAGGACAGGAGCTCTGGCCGATCCGCAGGAAGCACGGGTTGTGCGGGACGCATTGGGTTTCTCTGACCCAACGGCGAGAGTTCCAGCAACAGACTTGAATAGATCGTATCGATATCGTAAAGGAGGAGTTATTTGGATATAAAGTTCCAGACTTGCCACTTGACTCAGATATATATCTTGTATCATCATCGTTCTTGAACAACAACGCCTTAGCATATCATCCAGCTACTTCCAATCTATCAGCTGCTCCACCAAGACTCCAAATGTAAGAGCGATACCCCTATTCCTTATGACCGTCATATCAGTAGACCCTGGGCCAAGGTGGGGACTACTCGCCAGTCAGGCGAGAATGTCTGTTGTCTTTCGGCTCCCTTATCCTGCGTTGTATTATCGACTTTGTATAAAGATCAGGAATTGCTGTTCTTTCCTACAGTCTAACATCTCTCAGATCCATTTCGACAAACAGCCTATTTCACTACATCAATAACCTCGCCATGTCTGACGTACTTGTTGTGCCGGGAAGCCCCGATGTCATTCACACTCCCAAGGCGGCAGCGCCGACGAAATTGGTTCAGGAAGGCCTGAAGCGATCTTTTGCGAAATACCTTGCTGCCGACCATGCCTGGGATTCTGAAGGTATCTCCAACGGCAAGCTCTTTGATCCAGCAAGACATCTCGTCTATAACGAGCCAACAAATGTCCTCACCATGGATGATATTGGATTCACCGCAGCTAAAGGTGTTTCTCCCGTTGCTGTCTCTGAGCCTTTCCGCCTTTTCAGCGAAGAAGAAGAAGCCATCGACATCATGAGAAAAGAGGTCCTTGACCCGGAGGTTATTAAGAACTATCTCTGGAGCTCAGATATCTCAGCAAAACAAGTCCGTGGCTATGCACCCAAGTAAGTGATTTGCCTGATATCATCTCCTCCTTCAGCATCACTTGGTGCTTAGGGGAATATACAAGAGCTCTACTAACAACTCAACAAGACACGGCAAATTCATTTTCGAGGCATGGAAGAACCCTGAGGTGCTCTCTGTTATCTCTAAGATCGCAGGTGTGGACTTAGTGCCGGTAATGGACTACGAAATCGGTCACGTCAACCTGTCCACACCTAAAGAGAAGAAATTCGACGCCAACGGTGTCGAAATTGAGACCAGCGAAGATGATGATGCTATCGTGGGGTGGCACAGAGACAGCTATCCCTTTGTCTGTGTTCTTATGATGAGTGATACCACAAACATGGTCGGCGGCGAGACTGCTCTAAGGACTGGCGATGGATCGATCAAGAAAGTTCGAGGCCCATCAAAGGTAAGAACGATCCAGTCACCACCATAACTCCGGCGGCAAGTCTGACAATAATTTAGGGATGCGCAGTCATTTTGCAGGGCCGATACATTGATCATCAGGCTTTGAGTGCTTATGGCGGCCAGGAGCGTATCACTATGGTCACATCTTTCCGACCACGCTCTCCACGGGTACGCGATGACACTGTTCTCACCACCGTACGCCCTATTTCCAACCTATCCGATTTATACGGTCAAACCATCGAATATCAGCTTGAAAATGCAGAAACCCGCATCCGGAAGATGCTCAAGACTGTCCGCGACACAATGAAGGCGGGTGCTACAGATGTGAATTCCATCAAGGACTTTTTAGAATTCGAGATAAATGCGCTCTCGCATTTGAACCAGGAGATTGTCGCAGAGGAGAAGGTGAAGAAGGGCTCGTTGGCGGATGTCTGCAAAGACGCTGCTGGTCCTAAGAAACGTGCGAGAAAGCAATAGACGGCGGTTTGGCGCGTTGGATTGACATGATGATACGAATTCTTTTTGGCGTTTAATGTATGCTTCTTTGCAACCTTTGTTTCATTCTATTGCCCCTCACTTCTAGCATAGAACCTGTCCTCGTTATTTAGCGTTGCCATTCTTTTCAGATCCACATAGATCTTTGATACGAAATACAAAATTTCGGCACAAGTTGCTTAATCCTCGAGAATGAAGACTTCGTTGAGTCGTAAATGGTGATGACGACTTGATTTGGCGCAGTGGATGAGGGGTTGTTTGACGTGGCAAGACTGCTGCCAATGTAACGATCGATTGGCAGCTTCACAACGCCTCACAGATACGGCGATGATAGCAACGAATGCAGTAACGAAGTGTAAACAGAAAGATGTATGTGATCAGAATCAAGCTCGGATATGATGACAGTACGTTGACATTGATGCAAATCGTACAGTCGCGCGATGCTGTCTGCTTTCACTCAAGACCAAAGCCCAAATCAATCATGCATATCTCGTCGAAGATTGGAGATCAGAGTGAAAGCCAGACTCCATCGTAGTGGATAGAAGTTGACGTTTCGTTGATTCGAGGCAGCGAATGTGTTTGTCTGGAGGTTAGATTGGGGTCGTGCAGGGCGAGAAGCTCAACTTAATGGAACGCCGTAGGGGGTCTTGATAGATATACGGGAGAGGAATGATATTTCATGCACGACAGGAATTCTGCCAGGTCGCGGCCTTTTTCCTACGGCCTTAGGTAATGTACTGCAGTCCACTTAGCACTCGGTCTTAAGTCACTTGGCTTGAGTATCTAGATACCTTAGGTAGCTCACTTGATTTGTATAACAAACTCGATAAACTCGATTTGGGCGAGGTACTTGTTTTACGTCTGTAGCTGAACTTGATTTGAACAATTGACTTTGATTTGGGTAATAAGTCAATCAAATGGTTTGGATAATTCATTTCATCTGGGTAGCTTGATTGTTTCTAACTCCAGTGATTCACTAAGATAGACGATTAATTTTATTTGATTTGTTCAACTTGACCATCTGCCTACCTCACAACTTGTTAGCTTACCTTACTCGCCCCGGAAGCTTGAAGCCGCGTAGCGCACATGATCTGCGCCAACTATCAATTACAGCACCGTACGCGCAACAACGAACCTGAATCCCATAGCGGCTTGCTTAGCGAGGCAACGACCCTAACGCGAAAGCACGTCAATTAACGCTTTCAACCTCACTCTTGAGCAGGACAAATACGGAACAGCCATAGGTATAGACTCGAAAATCGCGAGTCTTGCTCTATCACACTCTTGCGGTGCTTTTGGTGTATTATATCAGCGGGCAGCCCACAGCAACGCGTGCCAGCCCTCATCTCAGCCTCACGGAACACCCCCGAGTCGATGCAACTTTACAACGATACTACGAATAATTGCCATAACTTCTGAGGGCACCATGGCTCCTCCGATCGGACACTCGAAAGAATCAAGAGTAGGAGGAAGAAAAGGATCTGCTCTGGCCGGTAGTAATGGAAGCTCCATGCTGAACAGCCGGGATGTGACGCCGCGGGGCAACACGCCTGGGAAAGCAATCACAGCGAAACCCGATGTGGAGGTGAGTCAAAACAAAGTTTCAAGGTCTTGTAATCATACTAACTACTCCGACCAGCTCTCATCGATCTTCAAGTCTGACATGACAAGCATCAAAGACCTGGTTACATGCTCAATCTGTGACCAGTTGCTCTACGAGCCTTGGACCTTGGGTTGTGGACATACATACTGCTATACTGTGAGTTGTTAACGCATCTGAACAACTCAATACATCTAACAATCATACAGTGTTTGTGCAGCTGGTTTCTCCCTGTTTGTGCAGCTGGTTTCTCCCTAATAAATACAAAAAGTCCTGCCCAGAATGCCGGACCGCTGTCAGCCAGTTGCCAGCTCCAGCCTTTCTCGTGAGTTGTTGCGAAACAAGACCAGGCAGCATGCAGCTAATATCTTACAGGTTAAGCAAATTGTTGAGCTTTTCACAAAGCGGGTAGAGCTAATGCCATCTGACGAATCGGTCGAGCAACACAGGACGAAACGTTTGGAGGAAACTGCTGAGATTGAAAAGGATAAGAATGGACCCTTAGGTCTTTTTAAAGGCACTTTCCCGAAACCAGGCGGAGCTGCAGACCTTCGCTTTGACGATGAAGATGGCGTGCATAGATGTTCTGCTTGTGGACATGAACATGAAGGAGGGCCAACATGCCAAAACTGCGGCGTTGTGTTGCGACACGATGGAGGGTTTCCTCACTTTGCGGATTTTAGCTCTGTTGACGACGATGACGAAGCCGATATGGACGCCCAAGACCTAGCAGAACTCGAAATGCGGCTTGGTGAGGATGTAGGTGATGACCTTCACTATTTCGCCATGCCACCGTTTATGATGGGTGGTCCACGACGCATGCGTGGCTATCCAGTCTTCCAGCACCACCCAGCTCGTCATTTTGATGATGGGACAGAATCTTTAGATGGTAGCAGTGCGGATGGTGATAGTGAGGAGGATGATAGCTCATTGAACAGCTTTGTTGTCAGAGATGAAGATGCTGACCTTCCGGCGGAGCATGATCATTTCGATTCTGATTCGGAAGAGGGTTTCCAAACTGACGAAAACATACCCGCTGGAACTGTCACAAATCCTGTGACTGTTGATTCAGATAACGAGTCTGATGAAGGTGGTGCGATACGTAGACCTGGAAGATCAGGCAGGGCGTCACGAAGAGTCGCAGAGTCGATCGACAGTTCCAGCCCTATCCACTCAACTATCTCAGTTCCCGATAGTTGTAATAGTTCAGAGGCGGGAGATTTTAACGATGAGGCATCATTACTAAGAGAAGCAGGATGGAGTCCTCTGGACCCAAGAGATGAAAGCGATACAGAAGGCACCCCACGCGTTGATTATCATGGGGGTTTTCATTGCGGTCACTACGATCACTCCGAGGACGAGCATGATTCAGAAGACCAAAGTGATACAGAGACCATTGGTCAAGGGGCTTCCGACGACGAAGAAGATGAAGATCGCGAACGCTCCGAAACCCCCCGTTTTCAAAATTCAAGGGCTGCATGGGGCGGCTTTTCACCGAATCCTCTAGTACATCTACAAAATTCGTATGACCTCACTAGTGATGATGAACAAGCGGATGACGACGATTCAGATGCCGGCATGCCTCACACAGACGAAGATGGTGACACGGAAATGAGTGTCTCTCCTTCCATATCTAGAGGATCTCGTAGCGTCAGCATTAGCACTGATGGCTATGGTGGAATGGGCGCTCGAGGTGTCAGTGTCAATTCAGAAACCTACGGCTACGAGATGGGTGAGGATCTTGGCGCAGCTAATCAGATTCACGACGTCGAGGATAACTCATCCGAGAGTTCAATAATTCCTGCCGGGCGCCGTCGACCACGACGATACCATCAGCAAAGACGACAACAGTACAACCCACGGGTCAGCATGATGTTTGCGGAGCATCAGAATACCATGCGGATGGCACAAGCTAGTGATGCATCGGATGTAGCTGAGTTGAGGGTTGAACCAGCCTCGAGATCGCGTAGAATGCCACCTTATCGTGTATCGAATCGGGCACCTCGAACTCCGCGACAGTACTCTGTTGACCGCAGATACCTTTAGAGAATTTTCCCGGCAGCTTATACTACTTTTTACGGCGTCCTAAAGCAAGCATATTTGGTGTTGGGGTCAAGGGAGGTCTTCCGGGGAAAATTATACCATGGCGTTTTGTAAAACATTACTTGGCATTTTACCGAACATGGGAATGGATATGACGTGCTTTCTGCTTTCTCGGTTTCGAGCACTTAGCGGGTAGTAATTAAGTACTTGGCAATGCGTTCCTGAGCGAAGATAACGACTTGGGGAATAGTTACAGCATGTGCCTTCTCGCCAGTAGCGACTTAGACGGCACATTAGCGCTAGCGAGTAGACCTGTGGTTACCTACCTTCATCTGATCTTGATAGAATTTGACTCTTGACATTGATTATACACCCTCCACGGCCTACCCACAGTAAAAATAGTGCCTAGGGAATATCAATCCTGCCATAGAGACTGTTATATGAATCCACCACCAAACTAACCTACCTCACTTAGGTACCAGATACCTAACTAACTAACTGATAACTCAGTATAATATATAATTTTTGGTTTCTTACCAGACAACACTTCGCAGCCAACTAAGGCTTCTTCTGTCCTACATCAATGCATAGTTACTATAAGATAAGTTACTGGATCATCATTGGAGATTGTATTGTTGTTATTTCTGTAGATGATCATCACGTCCTCCATTCCATTGACCCCACACCCTCACCACCCTCCTTGCTCTCTCAGCCTTGTCTCTCCTGGGAGGCTGCGTACTTCCGACCGTCGTAAGCGAGAAGCCTACAAAACCCCTGGACAAGGATCTGCCTGTCTTTCGTCCTCAAGATGCGACTCTGCGACTCTGCGACAGCTAGACGACTGACTTTCGGCATCTAATCACTAAGGCCTTCTTTATCGCTTTTAGACTCCTCGTGCCATTTTTCGGTTGCTCGTGCTGCTAGCAGAACCTCACTGAAGTCAATTGCACAGGCTCTGTTTAGAATTCATCCCCAGATTGTCTCTCCATCACAACGACCCCCGTACGCGAAAGCACACGACCTCGACGACAGACACCCTACCACGCACCAACTCCACGCGACGCGCCTCCTTGAATGTGCGGGCTCGAGACCAACAGCAATATAGTAGACGGAGGCGCGAACGGTGACTGGTATGCAGACGGCTAGGCTCAAGGCTGAATCGCAAGGTCGGAAAGCAAAGGTGATACATACCTCTGATATTCGCATGTTGGACCTAGGGAACACCCCGGACGGCCAGGCATTGTTGGAACACTTCGGACTAACATCGTAGTAGCTTGCCAACTCCTACCATGAGCTGTTGGAGTACGTATTGATGACTGCCTCATTTAGCTAGCTACGGGAAGACTGCTGACTCGATTCGCCATGCAGAGAGTTCTCGTCAAAGGACCTGCGATCCGTGGGGAACTACACTTTAGGGCGATTAATTGGGAAGGGGTCTTTTGGAAAGGTCTATCTAGCTTCGCACAAGCTCATACACGGCTCAAAGGTGAGTGCAGCTTGGGGGGTTCATACGAGGGAAACTGCTGCTAAATCATATTTGCAGGTTGTTCTTAAGTCTGCCAACAAAGATGACTCAAACCTGGCCCGTGAAATCCACCATCACCGACAGTTCCTTCACCCTCACATCGCCCGATTATACGAAGTTATAGTTACAGAGTCGCTAGTATGGCTAGTATTGGAGTATTGCCCAGGTATGCCTCATCTCGGGTCTGCGGAGGCTAGTCTTGGCTAATAAAGGCTCTTCCATCACAGGCGATGAATTGTACAATTACCTTCTCAAGAATGGGTCTCTACCGGTGCAAAAGGTTCAGAGAATATTCACACAATTGGTTGGAGCTGTTTCCTATGTTCACAACGCATCCTGCGTCCATCGAGACTTGAAGTTAGAAAATATCCTTCTTGACAAGAATGAGAATGTCAAACTTTGCGATTTCGGATTCACGAGAGAATATGAAGGGAAGGCAAGTTACTTACAAACATTCTGCGGCACTATATGCTACAGTGCTCCGGAAATGCTCAAAGGGGAGAAATATGCTGGGGAGAAGGTAGACGTCTGGAGTCTGGGAGTTATTCTTTATGCTCTATTATGCGGAGAGTTACCTTTCGACGAGGATGATGATGCGGAGACAAGGACAAAGATCCTCAGCAGCGAACCAAAATGGCCTGAGCATTTGTCTCCAGATGCCAGATCTCTGTTAGGTATCTTACTCTCGAAGCGGCCTTTAATAAGACCGGCATTATCCGAGATCTTGACGCATCCATTCCTGGCTGAGTATGCACCGCAGCAACAAGTCATTCTCAAAATCCAGCAACCAGCACCTTTCGCAACTGAACTCGAGAAGGAGACCCTGGAGCGGATGCGCAGTGCTGGAGTGGATATTGATCAGGTGATTGAGAATGTTCTGGCGCAGCGATGTGATGCTTTGGCAGGTTGGTGGTCACTACTAATAGAAAAGGAACAGCGTAAACAGTTGCGCCGGGAAAGGAAACGCAAAGAGAGGGAAGCCGAAAATAGAAATTCACGGAGGTTGAGCGCCACGAGTAGCCGTCTTGGGACATTAAAAGGTGTTGATGAAGAAGGGTTGTTGAAACTTGGTGATCCACCAAGGAGTAGAGGGAGGGAAAAAAGACGCAGTGCTCATTACCCGGAACTGGTCTTGACAGATCTTCCAGGTCTGCCAGAGCACACGCAACTTTCGCCTGACGTGGCCACGCCTCCTCCTCCCATTGAGAAAGATTCCATACGCTCAGCAAGTTCAACACGGCATCGCCGGCCAGTCCCACCACCAAAAGAAGGCAACTTTCGCAGCGCACGGTCGAGGGGTAGCACCCTACATCTTGTAACGTCCAACCCTGACCTCTTGAGCGTGAATGGCGCTACACGAGGAGTTAATGGCCGACGGAAACATCAGCATCCATTTATCAACCAGCTGGCAAACTGGAAGCACTGGTTGTTAGATTCTGCGAAACGTACGAAGTCTCCGAACAAAAGAGCCACTCGCTCTACTCCCGATCTTCTTACGAAATCGACCAACAGTTCAAGGACGAAAGAGCCAAGTCCCAGGCCAGCAACATCTAAAACACCTACTCAATCCCGGCCTCAACTTCTTCCTGGACCGCAGACCCATCCTCCCATTGCCCGCATTCATACCAATACCAATACTACCACACCCAATAAACGCCACTCGCTCTCTCCCTCGCCCATGACTCCAAGATCCACCTACCGTCGACCAAGTACCGGTCTTCGTGGAAGGAAATCAACATCATCTTCGGTATCTTCTATACGCACTGTTCATCACCATCATCATACCCATTCGAAAGCGTCTTCAACTTCCTCAAACGGTTCTGGATCAATGAGGAGAGAATCTCTGCCAACTCGAAGCCCGCATCACTCTGTAAAAGTTCTCCCAGCAACACCAACTACCAGCGCATTCCCTTCCAACATCCGGGTCGTCCGCCAACCTCCAATCTCATCATTCAATGAAGGCATGTCCTGGGGCAACCCAAGCAACCCCTTCGGCTCTTCCTCATCCAATGGGGCGCTCGTCTTCGCCAAGAGGAAGAAGAACCTCTTTAAGGGGCCTCTCCTCAATACATCTTCTCCGAGATCAGGTGACGGTAACGGAAGCGCCGCTGGTAGCAGACCAGGTAGTCACAGTCGAAGCACTTCAGTAGCTGGTCGGCAGAGTATTGAAATTGTGCAAGAAGAAGACGAAGACGAGATCGAAGAAGTGGAAGCTTTTAGTCCTCTAACGCACCCAAATGAGATTGAGCAAATCTTCCCACCAGGTGAAACACCAACTGAACTACAAGAGTCTGAGGACGGTGAGGCGGAAAAGGCAACGGAAAAGGAAAAGGAGTCTACGGAGTGAATTAATTTCAAGAATGTGTGTGTATAATACTTTTGGGGGGTTGCCTTACTTTTTCATTTGTGCTGTTTAAATAGATGATGATTGGTGGGAATTCTTGGGGTGTTCTTATTTGTTCCTTTAGCGGTATACCTTCGTACTTCTTTGCAGCGCTGTTATGACAATTCATACAGTGATAGGGAGGGAGGCCATATGTTTTCATCCATTGACTGCATGGAACCTGGAGAGCGATTGATGGTTATTGTTTAGATACCAGCTACATATAAAAAGAGAGATTTTACTGGTCATTGTGTGCAATATGAGCTTTTCTTGCTGTGAAGAAAGGGCATGGTTGTTAGTAATAACCCAGCCATGGAGTTACTCGCTCATTCTGGCTTCAAGTTAACAACTAATAACGTGGAAATTGGGTTATGAGAGACCAACTTATTTAGGGCAACTAAGTTACCCAAAATAAGTAAGTTACCAAAACCAACTAACTTACTTAAGCCCATCTCTTACATATACCTAAATGGATGAATAATCTCGTAAAGCCCAATGCATACGGCATCACTCCGAACTTAGTATGTTTTTATAGATTGCCTACTCTATGAACCAGCCCCAGAGAGGCTTTGACTGTCTAGAATGTGCTTACCCTAAATGGATCCGGACCTCCTGGAACTTACCTAGGTACATCGAGGAAGGAGCTCACGTGCTCACCGCTTGTGAGGTTTCTTTCTCGCTTCCATTTTCAACCTCAGCAAAACTTCAACTGCACACATTACGAAGCAGATTTTGGAACAATCAGCCTACCGATACCCATTTCATTTTTCGATGATATTTCTGGTCCCTGAAATTTTGGTTCAGGCCGAAGTTTAACGAACTGTCACTGTTTGCGCAAGTGGTCGGCAACATTGCTGCCCGCCAAGCACAATACCCAAAATGGACGACCATATTCAACGTCCGGCTGATGCCACAATATGGGCCGCAATCGAGTCGAAGAACTTCAAACAAGCTCTCAAAGCTTTGGACAAGAGACTAGCGAAGAAACCGGCAGATACGTACTTAAAGGTATGCTTCTGATCGCAACACTCTGTAGCACGTGATCAGATTCACTGGTACCTATCTGACTGATTTCTACAGGCTCTGAAATTGTACATCCAAGCTCATGCAGCTATGTCCACCGGAAAAGAATTCACCGAAAGTCCAAGTGTTCTTGCAGACTTACTCACAGCCTTGAAAGATCCTGCGAACTTCCTAGAGACTGACGAAGTCATGTTATTGATGCAGGATGTGCTAGATGTTATTGTGTGCAGAGACCAACCAAAGTTCTGGGCAGAAGAAATGGGCTGTTTGCGCTGGGAGACAGTGAAAAGCCGACCGAAGGATCTTGAACTTGGTATCAACAACTTCAGTGTTTGCCTTACTAAAGGTGATCTGAAGCATGCTCAAATGGCACGTATTGTTCTTCTCTGCTTTAAACTGGTGATGGCTTATTTGAATACTCTCAGTCACTGAGCTAGTCTGAATTACTCAAATCTAACGCGAGGAGACACAGATCGCGAATAGTCTTGAGAAGAACTTCCCAAAAGAGCATCGTTTTGTTTTTTGGAATATTACCACTCATTACTTAATTTCTGTGGGTTTACCGATACATTATCAAGATGACTGGATCCTAACAATTTGTAGAAATCTCGACATGCAGCCCCTAAAGATAAACAATTCAGTGATAAAATGGCGAAAGCTATGATCAAGAAGCTTGCTGACGCCAGCAAAGAAGCAAAGGTAAACATATCCGCCCATCTCAAGCTTATAGCACTATTGACAATAATTCCTAGGACACGAGATCTCTTCCACCACGTGCTATCCATACACCTCAAGAATCACTACTACTGCATAGGCTACTTGCAGGATGCGAAGGCTCTACCGTCGAAGAACGGCTTAAGTATTATGGTAATGAGTATCTTGGTCCAGAGTCAAGAATTTCAAAGAATACTTGGAAGCTCTGGATTGACAAGTTGACCTTACTAAGAGAAGCCGGGCGCTGGAATGATCTATACAGGCTTTCTAACACACTGCTTTGCCATGCACGCAAAGATGATTTAGGCCAGATTCTGGAAGCTCGTGGGGGTGATTGGCTTGTATGGCAGACCTTTATGGAATCTGCAAAGCATGTTCACACTGGCGAGAGGTTGGTGTTTCCTTCCGGTTTGTTCACTATGACTGACTAGCCTTCGTCTAGAATATACAAAGAGGTTTTACTAGAAGTGAAAGCTCATCTAGACGCAGACTCTGGAATTGACAAGGTCGGCAGAAGAAATGCTTCTCTGGCGGAAGTCTACAATGCGTTCGACTACCTTGATAGTACTCCAGAGCATTATCACACAATCAAAGAACCGGGGTCTCATTCCAATGGTGAGGAGGAAGGAGACGAGAAAAAGGAGCCGAAAAGCTTTCAAGCACTATACATGGAGCTGATCATGAACAACTGGAAAACAGCGTGGCAAAATAAAACAAGTGCCATGTTTCTTACGCTAAATGGCCATTTTGCATTTCCCAAACAGGACCTTCTTGTTCTCCTGAAGTACTTGGACACCAACTGCGAGATCTACTCGACGTTCGATGACATAAGATCATTTGTCGAACGGCTCACCCTGGATGATCGCAGAGAATTCTTAGTCCGATTGGCTAAGAATGGGAAGTTCGGGATAGCGGTACTCCCCTTTGAAAGCTCAAACCAACAAGGAGACAAATTGTGCAAAGCTGAACATAACGTAAGTCTAATATTAGCCATGTCCCCTTCTAATACTAGGATAGGGCTAGGGAAAAGATTTCATTTCTCGTTCTAAAGGTTCTCGTTCTAAAGGTAAATTACATGACATAAGGAGATATGCTAATAGACTGCAGCTTCTGACTAGCGGCGAAATCACTGCATGCCTCCACAGGTATAAGCTAAGGTACCTGATAACCAGTAGCTTGTCGGAAAGTGACCGCATGAAGGCTCCAAAGCGTGTTAATGGAAGCTCTTCCGACCCAATGGAGTTTACTTGTACATGGTGTGGTAATGCCTGTGGTATCTGGTGCCAGTTTTGTCTCGAAACACAAGCACGCCTCTCTATACTGACATATGGTTCAGCCATCGACGACAATGGCCGTATCACAGCGACACTTCTTCCTACCGACACACACACCCAGCTGATGACTTTTGTATCCTGGCAGCTATGTGTTTGGTCAAGCTGGCAGGAAATATGCCTTGGCGGGAAGAAACTTGCAGTGCGCCCTTGGACGGTGCTAGACGTGCACATCTTCTCAGGGCAGCAATCCTCTTGGAATATGCCTGGTCCCACTCCAAATCCAATTCAAAAATCTCTCTTCTGCTAGTGCGATTATACTCACAGTTGGGCTGTGGTTCGCTGGCGATGAGGGCTTATAGACGGCTCGGTCTCAAGCAAATACAGTTTGTAACATTGGCATATACTTTGTTCGATCGGATTTCGTCATTGCATCCTCATCCCTTTGGTCATCTACAGGATGATGATTCTCAAAGTCGGAGCCCCATGGAACATCTTAAAATACACCAAAAAGTCCACAGAAACTTTACGGTTCAAATAAGTAAAAACGTTGTGAGCTCCATAGTCAGACAAAACAATTATGATGCAGCTGTTGATATAGTGGAGGCGACTCATCATATTAAGTCGTTTCAAGCTGCTGTTATGACCGCCACCGAGAGCAGAAAGATTTCTCGGATCATAGACCAGGAGTCAAGTCTGGATTTGGAGTCCCATGGCTTTGATTTGATATGTAAGTACTCCATCGCTTTGAACGGGGGTTCTTTGTTAATCAATTACAGCGGATCGAGATCAAATGGACATGAATTTTACTGACAGCTTTGATATTGCACCCTTTCCAAACTTTGAATGCAAAAATCGGCCGTTATTTGTTCAGTATACCGGATTTGCGCCAGGTCTAGGAGTGCGTTAACACAGTCCTAACTTTATTTGTTCTTACCATTAACTTGTGTATGCAGATACTCCGGTGCTCCTGGAATTTGTATTCAGAGCGAGTGGCATTTCAACTTGACCCCAAGGCAAGCGCAGAGGCGCGTGATATAAATCGAGACTGGTTCATCAATATATATTGCAGGAACAAGGACGAAATCCGGGGTTCTCTCCAAGAGTTGTTGGCAAGCAAAGCGGTGACTAAAATCGAGAAAATTGCCTATTCGATCTACGCAGAACTAGCTGAGATCCTACTTTTGACTAATCCAAAATACGCAACTGTAAGTCTTTCAATCCCACCTGATCTACTCAAACTAATGCACCAATTCAGGTTATGTCAACAGGAAAAACTCGTTTGGAGACCGATCTTGAGGGTTCGGTTGGAAGATTACAAATCTCTATCCTTAAAATGACCTCTCATATCAAGCAAGTCAAAAAGGGAAATACTGTACCGGGTTTTGCGAGCACGTTACATCCTTTGTATTTGGCACATGAAGTCTCCAGGGTTTTACTAAACTTCGATAAAATTAAGGCAAGCACTGGCTTTCCAGCAAAGTTTGATATAGCGATGTCAGAATCCCGACGTTTGATGAATGAAGTTGTCAAGGCTTCGGAGGCGATCAGAAGAAGTATGGACGAGAGTGGATGGATAGACAAGGTTCTCGACAGCCTACTAGAAGGTGACGTTGATGAAGCAGAAGAGGTTGACGAACCGAGTACCCTAGCCGGGGCGCTGAAAGCAGTGATCAGTGCGGACTTCATGGAGAGCTGGGCTGGTGAGGTTGTAGAGAGCTGGAGAGATTCTGTGGTTGGCTTGGCGTGCCTCAAGAGCTGGTGATGTATAACATCAGCATTAAAATCATTTATTTGACAGCCTACCTTTACAGTAGAAATAGCAATATGACTTAGAAAAACTGATTTTAGGTTACTAATACGATTTGAGTGAGTAGGTGACTTGGATCCTATTTTGAAAGTGAGCTAAAAACAAGACTGGGATGGTTAACTATCGCATAATGAAAGAACAAGCACACAACTAAAGGACGAAAGCAGAGGAGCAAAGATAAGTGAAGTTATATTTGACTGTACCATAACAAGCTTAAGGAAAATCAAGTGAGTGGCCTAAGGACATGAATTATGAGTTATTTAAATTAGGTGATTGGTAATTTATATATCTAAAGATAAGCTATGTAGCAGTACCTGAGTTCTATGGAACAGTTTTCAGTTGCCATAGATCATACTAGGTGTTAATAATTGGGCTCTAATCGATATGGCCGGTGGATAAAAAGTAGTATGGGTGTATTCCAGCAACCATAAATGATGATAGGGATTTTATAGCTACGTATCTCTCCATTGCACCGGGATACTTTTGTTGCACTTGCGCCAAGTAGTACCGATACTAGTGGTCATCCAGTTTCATAGGGCATCATCTATCCATCTATCATTTTGCCCGAGCCAGGAAATATTTTCCCCTTCCCATATATTCCATATGCGATCGCTAAAGCAGATTTCCTAAACCACAAAGAATAAATCCAACCCGTTAAAGTCTATCTGCCTCCGCAGCCCTCTTTTCTGCAAGGCGCACGGCAATTTCTCTTCGTTCTTCTCTCAATGTAACAAATAGCCAGAACCATGTAATCATCTCTACAAAGGCCCACGTGAAGAATACTCTATTCTTTAGGCCTTCACCCCATGCGCTAGGCGTGTATGCGTGATTTCCGGATGTGTAGGCCGGGGAGGAAGAGGAGAATGCGAACGAGTAAAAGCACAAGCCGAAGAAGATCAGGAGCCGGACAGGTGCTATACAATCGTTAGGACTTTTGCTAAGATTTTTCCTAGGCGCGCAAAGCGAGAGAAAACGAACCTTGTGTTCCCCAGTGGTACTGGCCAATTTCTTCGGGCAACGACACGGCCACGAGATCGCTGACTCCGAGGAATAGAAGAACGACAGCTAGGAAGGCTAGCTGTGGGTTCTTTTCTTCGAAAGATCTGGTGTATGGAAGTCCCATGGCCTCGCCGATGATGAAGACGAGGGTTTGGTCTGCGATTGTGATTGGGGATGTGAGAAAGAAGAAGGCGAGGGTGATGTGGAAGAGGGAGAGGGAGGTGATGATCGTGTTGCCAGAGATGAGCCCCATATTCGTGGTTGTGAGGATGATCGTGGTTGGGAGTTGAGGTGGAAAGGTTGCGAAATTGTTTGTTTGATCTTTTAGATCTTTGGGTAGGTCTTAGGTGCTCAGGTCTACATAAAAGGGGTCGCGCGCGTTGTCGTCAGAAAAATCACGTCGGCCGAGACAGCGCAGGGCACGCGGAGAGTTCCCCTGACCTTAGAAGCTTAAAGGTAAGCTTAAATCCTGGCAGCACGCAGGGCAACTCTACACGAAGTCCAAATTCGACCACCAGCGTCAAGCGTCACAGGGAAAATAAGGACCCTGACAGGGTAACCGCCCAAGCCCAAGCCCAAGCCCAGGCCCAAACCCAGACCGTCAGCCAGGATGGACGAGTCAAAGCTCGATACTGAGCGCCATATTAAATACTGGCAGCGATGTCTCAAAACTGTCCTCCCGAATCAATACACGAGCACCGACTCGACGCGCATGACCCTCGCTTTCTTCATCCTCTCAGCCCTTGACCTTCTCTCCGCCGGCGCAGATACGCTTCCTTCGTCCGATCAAGATAGACTTCGCGACTGGATACTTTCATGCCAGCATCCTTCAGGTGGTTTCTGCGGCTCTCCCAATCATCGCTATCCCGATGCATACTATGTTGATGTTGGCCATGGGATACCGCAGATGGACCCTGCAAACCTAGCGGCTACATTTTTTGCACTGCTGAGTTTGGGTTTCGTCACGGGAGGAGAGAGACCTTTTCAGCGCGTGCGGAGGAGCGAATGTTTGAGATGGTTGAGGGGTGTGCAGCGAGAGGATGGTAGTTTTGGGGAGTTGGTGAGGGATGGGAAGGTTGAGGGCGGGAGAGATATGAGATACTGTTACTGTGCTGCGGCTATTAGGTGGATGTTGAGGGATGGGGATGAAGTGGAGGATATTAATGTAGATAAATTGGTGGATCATATACGGTCTGGACAGGTGAGTTTGTGGGAGAATTATTAGCTAAAGTAGTGGTTTGCTGACTTTTGTTGATTGAAGACCTACGATGGTGGTATCTCGGAGAGCTCAGAACATGAAGCCCACGGTACGGTTTCTATACCTGGCAGCTTTTGTGATTACAGCTAACAACTTTGTTAGCTGGGTATACATATTGCGCGACAGGCGCACTATCCTTACTCGATCGGCTACCTAACCTCGACTCAGCAAAATCAAAAAGCATGGCCCAAACCAATGGAACCACTGGAACAACACTGGCTGGCCTGACTAATCTTCCGGGCACAATCCGATGGCTTGTGTCAAGGCAGATAGGTTACAGTGATGAAGATGAATCTGATGACGAAGAGGAAGCACCAGCTCTCGATCACCAAAAGCAACGAGAAGCTCTTGCTGGAATTTTCAAGGATTCGGAACCTCCGTCTGTGGACGGCTTAACGCTCGACGAAACGCAATGTATAGGCTTCAATGGCCGATGTAATAAGCGGGCTGATACATGCTATTCTTTCTGGGTTGCTGCCTCGCTATACGTAAGCACTGAACCTGTCCTTGAATAATGTCTATTCCTGGAAATTATGAGACTGATAATATTTTGTGAAGATCCTAGGTCAACCTCAACTCGTTGATGTGCCATCGGCACGTCGATTCCTGCTCGAGCAGACCCAGCACAGGATAGGTGGATTTGGCAAATGTCCAGGTGACCCACCAGGTCTGTCCTCCTCTTTATATTTTGGACATGAGGAATAGACTAACATTTATAAATAGATATATATCATTCTTACTTGGGCCTTGCCGTCTTGGCCACTATGAATGAACCTGTACTAAAAGAATTTGACCCCGTCTTGTGCGTGAGTGCACAATTGAGGGAAAGGATTCAGAAACTCCGGTAGTAGGATAAGAGTATGAAAATAAATAATAGCCAACGGGGGTCCTTCGGTAGGGGGGCGATTGAACTTCATGGCAAGCATTGTCAAGAAAGTCATTATCTACACTTCGTCTCATTCTTTTGCTGTCGCGCTTGGTGAACAACCTAGGCCGTCGCAACGCTCTCTCGCATGGTCCGAAAGATTGCGCGATTACACACAACCCCCCAAACATGGCATCCATCTTTGTTTTGTGCATTCCCATGCGAACGCCTTGCCTTGTTCTGATATTTTTGTCTTCTTCTTTTTGTTGCAGATCGGCACCATGTGGCGCCTAGGATACCATGCACCTCCAAGATGGGGAGACGACAGGATCTGGTGGATTCTTTGAGGTTTTGTTGCACATCGAGCCGCTAACAGGGGTTCAAGTGTTTGTGCGTTGGAGGCAAGGGAGTGCATTCTCAGAAATGTGCTTGTAGGGGTCCCATGCTAGTTCCATCCCATCTGTAGGTAGTGTGCTGTGCTGTAGTACCACATGATTTAGCTATGTTCTTTTGGATAGTGAAGATGGATATCACAAATATCTGCTTGTTACTTGAATTAAATAATTACGTTTTATTTGTTTGTTTATTTGTTCGTTTGTTTGTTTATCCTTAATTTTTATCCCGTTGTTTGTTTATCCGCTATGGGGGTTTGAGCGAGCTACAGTTGGTGTAACAATCATTCATGTAGGAATGGATTTTTGTCAAGACATATATCAAGTGTATAGTGAACTATCTAAGTCAAGTAATTTATTTATTTGGATTCAAGTTTGGGTGAGTGAGTTGCTCAAATCAAGTGGGTTGGTTACTTTAACTAAATCAAGCGAGTCACTCAAGTCAAGTAGAGTTTTTTTTTTTAATACCCATTTAGATGGAGCCACGTACCAGTTTTGCATTCCATCTATAGAAAGTAAGAATTATTTTTGTAGAATGCGAGCGATGTTATGTAACTGTGTATAAGAGGATAATAATCATAAATAGGCTTAGTAACGTAATTCAATTGACTCACTCAATCGAAAGACTTATTCGGTTCAATTATTTAGCTTAAAGCTTGTGGGAAACGTTTTACTTTATATAGAATTCCCTATATATCATTGATCAAAGGGAAGGCCGACCAATCGAAGACTGCGCATCCTCCTTCACACCAGGTATTCGCCACGCCTTCTTATCATAAGTCGCTGGCCAGATCCCGTTTTTCCCAGGTGCCAAAATACCCTTTGGATCCAAAGAATTCTTGATCTGCTCATTGAGTTTCATTTGCGCATTATCATTGAAACAATAGGTTTCTGCAATTTGGTCCATTAGAGCCAGATGAGTGCGATATTCGCCCCATCCATGCTCTGCGCAGTCTTGTATAAGTGTACGAATGAGCCAGTGTGCTTTATCTCTCTTCTTGACGTTGTAACGGTCAAAAACTATGCAGACGATATGATGCATCTCACGCATGCCTGGGATTTCGTCAAGTCAATACTCAAGAAAGCTCAAGCTGAAGATCATATCAGAGAACGACTTACCAACAACGAAGGTCCCGATGAAGTCGATCCCTGCTTCTGCAAATCGCTTCTTAGTTACGGAATATTGTAACATGCCATTTGCCCCCGAAATTGGCGCAATAGGAGAGAAGAACAAATGCGCTCCGTTAGGCTCCCAATAGGCTCCCAATCGACCCACGACAGTTCATCCAATGAGGGGATACCCTGCAACGTCCCATTTCTTGTCTTCAAAACTGGATGCTCATCTGTTTCTTCAGGGAGGATAAATCTTACTCCTTCGATTGCTGAGAAGGCCTGCTTGATGACTGTCCACAGTACATTACGCACAGGCTCCGGTCCGTACAAGGCGCCGTAGAAATTCCAACGACCTAGTTTCAACTTTGCTGCTATGGCGTCGAGGTCTGCGTCGTTTAGAGGCTGGTCGGATGAGCTGTAGGATTTTTTTTGTTGCCGCTTACTGCTGCGTCGAGGAGGATGTGTCGTAATGTGGGAACATTTTGGAGTACCATTTGCTATATTTATATAGGGTATCATTAACAAGAGTTACTACTACTAGAAACAAAGGTCTCTCTGTGGTTCTCAGTGGTGAGACATACCAAGCGGAGTGGACGGATGATGATCTCGAGAGCTTGATGCAAATCGTCATCTTTGGGTATGGTGATTAAATATGATTGATATCCGCCCGGGTTAGGCATGAGCTACTTCTTGTCAGTTCTCAAACTCAAGCGACATTGTTTGACACTACGAATTGGTTTTTATGAGATCATTTTTATTGGAGCAAATGATCATCTCTCACAAAACCAATTCATACGGTAGAATTACTAACCCAGATTCCCATCTTTGTCACAATGCCCAAACTACTTTGAGTAAAGATTCCATCGTTATAAGGACCGAAGCCGTAATTGAAAAGTTGCCAGGCTCTGTTTCCTGGTTGTTCGTGTGGTGCTCGGTTCAGACCTCCCAGTGCCGGATCTGGTAAAGCTCCCATACCTGTACGAATGAGGTCTCCATTTGGTAATACAACTTCCATACCACAATGCATCATCCAATGATCTATAATAATCAAAACTGTCAGTTTGTATCAACGACAGAAATTGGTAGAAGACTTTCAAATACCTCCATAAGGTGTATAACCGACACCACGTTCAACGGCATTACCAATGATTGACCCGCCACCAAGATCAGGTACATCAATCCAAAGCTGATCTCTGAGGTTATTCTTGATAAGATACTCATAGAGATCAAAGTACGTAACACCCGGTTCCACCAAAGCATAAGCACCCTCAACATTGACTTCGAGAACCTTATTCATATTCTTACCCAGATCAATAGCAACACTTCCAGGGACTCTTGGAGCTGCTCCTCCATATCCTGTACTATATACAAGATTAGTTAAGTCCTTTTCCTAATTTCACAAAAGAAAAAGAAAAAGAAAAAAGGGGGCAGAGAATGGTGTTTTTGAAGAGGTTTTTTTCTCATACTCACTTCCTTCCAATCGAAACCGGCCAAGCAGGAACGTCAAATTCATTACAAAGTCGCATAATATCTTGTACATCAGGTACTGCTCTCGGACTCAAAACAGCTGACGCGATGAAATATTCCTTATCTACTATATTGTGCATATCATGTACCTTGGACGGATCCGTATAGTGCTCACGGTTGAGTTGTGAAGAATCCGAGATTACGATTACATTTTCTGAGCTGCATATGTTGCGTGCACGGTTGATGAAGGCTGAGAATTGGGTTGAGTTGATTCCTGGTGGGAGGGTTAGAGGGTCGTTTGGGGTTTTGTTGCTGGTATTTTTGTGGTTGGGGATTTTGAGAAGGGGTGGTGGTGGTGTGTTTGTTGTTGTTGTTGTTGTTGTTGTTGTTGTTGTTTTTTGTTGTATTGGGGGTCGACATGATTATGGTGAGGATCTGTCTATCTATGTATCGTATCTATGTGTTGAAATTGGGATTTGGGGAGCCACTGGATTTCTAAGAGGTAATTGCACGTTGAGAAATTGAGGAGTAGTAGTTTCCTTAATTGTACTTCCAGAGACGAGGCAGGTAGGGTAGGGTAGGATAAGATAGATAACGAAAACACAATATTCGGGAAGAAGGAGCTTAGTCCTTAAGTATCTTAGGATGATCTAAAAAAACAATTGGGTATAGATAGGTACTGTACTGTATGTACATACATGGTGGTATGACAACGCCAATGACAGCATATCACAAGCTATTTTGTTGTCACGGCATTCATTCCCCCAGTTTTACCCCGGTTGCATGTTGCAGCGAGAAGTGCAATCGGTGTGTTGCGCAACAATCGTTCCACCAAGTACTTCGTATCCGAAAATCCCTAACTACGATGTCGATCGCAGTGGAGATCTCACCAATCAGTTTTTTACTTTTACTCTACTGTAGAGAATTTTTTCTCCGTGGTGTGGTGGTACTGTAATGTATCTATCTGTACATGTTCTTTTCCAGGGGGGTGTTCCGATGGGTTTGGCCAATCGCTAATTTGGCCAATTCGATGATGATCTATGTAACTAGGTAGGTAATTAGATGGTGGTTACGCGAAAGAGTATTGGTTTGTTTTGATTCGTTGATTCGGGGTTAGGATTAATTCAGTGGTTTATTTGGTTGGATAACTAACTCACTTAACTTGACTACATTCCTTAGGGTCATTAGCGAAATAAAGGCTTCAATTGTATAAAAATATTAGTATAATTTCGTCAACCCTTGTTGATTCTTCTTCTTCTTCCCTGTTTGAAATGGTTTTCTGAGCGGCTTCCTCTTATAAGTCTGAGTGTCTCTTCCTTGAGTAGCAGAAAGAACTTCCGATCATTGACGCAGTTGTCTTAGAGTTGCACAATACGAGTAAGTGCTTCGCAGTCTTAATATTATCTTGTGTTACCTCCCAACCAATTATCTCACAAAGATAAAAATAAAGCCAATAAACTATCAGACCGATAATCCAATTATCTAACTAATTTGCAATTCGGGCTTTTCTTCTTCATACAGATCGCTTTCCACGTACAGATCCTCTAGATCACTTAGTTAAGTTAAGCTTGCCTGTATTGTTCAAGCAATTCACTACGCCGCCCCAAAGCCACAAATCTTTCTTGTCGGACATTCTTAATACAGGATCAAGTATCAACAACTCAACATTCAACACTAATTGTAGACATAGCGAAGATAGCTCAAATATTCAACAAGGGATAGAAGGTTACAAACATAAAAAATAGCAAGTAGTCACCTACACACAAGTACGCTTATTATAACTTTGTACCAGAACAAATAGTAGGGGTTAAATACCAACTATCATTAAAATCACAAACCAATAGAACGTAAGAAGTTCCGAGCTGTAAGAGAAGCATTATAATAGCAAAAACTAGGTTAACTTACCTCCCTACCTATTTTCAAAAAGGATTAGCGACCCAAAGTCCATCCATCCATAAGCGAGATATTTTCGGAAAACCTCCACCTTACATCTCACTGCATGACAAGACAAGGGACAATAGGGCCAAAAAAAAAACACCGAGTTCCACTCGCAGTACTGTACTCCGTAAGCTGTTCTGTTGGTATCCACTATTGTTCATTCTTACATCGGTATATTGTATCGGCATTGGATTTGAGGCTTACTAGCGTATGTACTAAGTAAAGTAAGCTTATTCGACTCGGCTTTTCGGTCTGCTTTGTCTTCTTGTGTGCTTTTATAGATGTCGGGATAATTATTTAGATTCTACTTGGTTCATTATGAACTACTAGTATATTGAGTTTTGTGTGTTGTGTTCTTTTATGACGTTTTCACATATAGCTAGCTATACCTGGAAACGAGAGGTCTTTTAGTGGATTTTAAGCATTTCCACACGACCAAAATCACTCGCTTGTTTGAAAATTTAGCGGCTACCTCACTTAGATAATTTGACTCACTTTGTTTGAGCTACTCAATCTAGGCATCTCTAAATAAAATATATCATGCTTCTAGATACTTTGGGAAGGCTTTATTTGTTTCCAGTATACTGTAAACATGAATTTCGAGTAGAATATGGCTAGTCCTATTTAACTATAAGAAAGCGGTCAGGATCTGGATTTAAGTTCTTTTTAGCACACCAGTTCTTGGTTTTCTGGAGCCAATTATTACGAGATGCGATTTAATGTCTCCACTAGGCGGAGAATCTACAGGACGATAATTCCATGGCCGAAAAGTCCGTATACGTTGGTTGACTCGTGCGGTGAAATCTTAGTACCACTTGTTTCTGATCTACTACTCATCTGCGATTTTCACAAAATGAAACCCGAAGACATGATAGTCATTGATTGAATCGTGAAGACTGAATTTGAATCTCAACAAATAAATTTTGTAGTTGAGAACGAGTATGTATATAGCTATTTACAATATTTCACACTAACTAATGTGATAAAACGGACAATGTTATTTACTTTCCAATCATAATATATACAGTGAAACCATTCCCGACCCCTCGCCACTTCAAAACCATAACCACATTTGGGATTCTCAATCTTAGTTCTTGACAACATCTCTAGCATGTCTACGGGCAATAGTAGAACCGGTGTACTCAGAGTCTGAATTAGCAGAGTAGAATGAAGAGACCCAAGAAAGGAGGTTTCCGAGGGTTGTCCCAGAGGGCATCTCAACAACAGCGGAAACAGCTGCGGTGCTGGTGGGAGAAGCAATTGCTGATGCAGAAGCGCTGCTAGAAGCAGCTGTGGTGCTTGCGATGGTTAAGGAAGAAGAAGAGGTGGATGCGATACCGACTTGAGCGCTCAAAGATGCAGATGAAGTCGTTTGTGGAGCGGCTGATGTCGAAACAGCGGATGAAGTAGCAATAGCGACTGCTGAAGAAGTAGTGCTAGCAATTACTGACGTTGCAACAGCGCTAGCAGATCCAGACCCAGTGCCGCAAGTTGCAACTGCTCCTCCCGGTGGCGTGTATGTAGTAGAGATATTGAAGCCATTGTAGAAGTTGGGAATGTAGATTGATGGATCGCTCTCGTTGTAAGCACCTGGTAGTTGAATTTCTGGGGAGCAGGAGTCACCGGCTGTACCCGTAATGGTGAGTTGAGCACATCCAATATAACTTTAAATTGATTAGTTTTCTATGTTTTGCTTTCTTCTTCCAAAATTGGGGAATATGATGGGAACTTACAATTGACCTCCTCCAAGTGTTTGAGAGCCATGGAGGGCAAGCATTTCGGACCGGAGTAGGTAGTCCCCACTAGCAAGGTCTGTAGGCAGATTGAAGGAGTACTTCATATCATTGGCCTCCATGATGGCATTAGCCCACGTGCCATTTTCTTCAATAAACTCGTCAATCTTCACCCAACTTCCAATACCTGTAGCTTGAGAAGCATTGGTAACAGGACCGAAGAGGAAGTGTTGTATTGGTCCTGGGTGAGAAGATGAGTCCCACTGCACAGTAATATTGTCACCAGCGCTTGCTGCAGCGGTGCTGACGAGTGCCGACAGAGTAAGATTGTTGCCATTGACGTTACAAGTTATGTCGTCTGAAGTCACATCGGTGACTGGACTGTTGGACGGTGGCATCCGGATGGCTACTTGGTAGCCGGGAGTGGCATCATTGACCCAGAATTGATGAAAGTTTTGATGAGCGGAAACGGCGCTGACGAGCGATGCTGCAATGATGGATTTGGAAACCATGTTGAAAAATATAAATTGGGTTGTTTGGATCACAGATCACAGCCTGAAAAAGAACGTATTGAGATACGTAAAGAACGTGAAAAAGTTGAACGGAAAAATAGAAACCAAAGACTTGCTTGATCGAGAGGAAAATCTTCTTACAGCAAGAACAACTGCCATGCTTTATATCGTCAGCTTTGAGGTTCATCCGAGCTTTACAGAATAGAGTAGGGTATGGCGTGTCAAGTCTCAAAGAGAGAGAAACAAAATTAACCAAGGCCCTCGATGAATAAAGATGGGACGAAACGAATAAGCGAGCACCAAAAGGGGTTAATGGGCTATATATGCGAGGCATGCCAAGGCCCGTCAAGACTGGCGAAACAAACGATCTCTCCATCGCCATGGCCCGATATTGGTCCCCTTGATTTATCCTGTAAGTGCTCGCACCAATTTTTTCCACAAGTCTGACAGTATATTTTGTTTCTTATTGAGACCTGTTCACAAGTTACTCCGACTGGCTCGCTTGCGACATCTAGAGTGCAGAGTGACTTCTTTTTAGATCTGGTGACTTCACTGAAGATGACGGGCCACCACTAGTAGGCCCTTTACAGAATGATTGACGTTGAGACGTAATTATATAGCCTCCACAAATCGGGTTTCGTGGCTCACCTATAGGGAAATGTCTTCTAGTTTAAAACACACTCCGAAGCGAGTCATTTCTCAGTGGCTTTAATTCCATACCAAACAATCAAGTTTACAACTATGGTACGACATACATGAACATCTGTAGTCACTTTACCGGGTCTAAGGAAGACGTTATTAATCTAATTCCCTATTTCTATGATGTGTTTTTATTTCTGATGAGAGCGAGTTGACCAAGTCGACTATACAGATTCGACGCTATAATTTGGCCAACTCGGTAATTAGCGTCACATAGTGCAGTACATATAACAACATGCTTTCTTTCATCCAGATTTCAGGAAGAGGATTAAGTAGATGAAGTTCTATTAAAGTTTGGGTACTAGGCCTAGTACGAAACTAGTTGTTCATCAGCTTCAGGGCTTTTGTTTTCCAATGATGCGGAACCTGTAATCTGCTTTCTTAGCTTCACAGCTTCTTCTATGGAAGGTTTTACGTCGTCATGCCCCCATAGTTCTAGAGAGCCTGTACTTTGTCCTTGAGACAGCTGCTTTAACCTCGGCCTCTGTTGCAGCATCCTTGTACACTATGAGTGCTTTCGACAGAGAACCCCTAAATTTAAGGTTAAATAGAACTAGAGATAGGTAGTCAGTACTCCAAAGAATGTCTGATGGGCAAAAAGAAACCACATTAGCGGACAGTTGAATGCCAAACAGGAGCTTTTCTATATACACAATCCTCTCAACAACTGCTATCTTCTCTTGAAATGTCGTGGTGTACCATGTATCTGCCAACTCTCTCCTTGTAACCGGCTCCTACGACAATCTATTTAGAGCCAAGTTTATTTGAAGCTGACGAGTTTTAATCGAGGATCTTGGGGTTCGGAAAGCCATGGATACGAAGAAACTCCATCGTGGCAACCTCGCTGGTAATACCGTGTTGTGAGGAATAGTACAAAGATATGGAAGACGCGCGATGATCTTCAACCCGCCACGGAAGATTACTTCAAAGATGTGGTAAGAAAGCCCTTCTGTGATCTTTGTGGCGAGTACAGTATTGGTGCGAAACAGGCCGGCAGAGTTGGCAACAAGGTGATACAGCTTATTTACGTCAACATAGAGTCGCCTCTTCGAAAGGCGCAGATATTTATTGTAACTGAGGGCACGTATACAGGTTAGCGAAAGTAGAACTCAATCAACGCCTCCTGACTGGTGTGATAGACTTACAACTACCTACGAGATGTGTAGTTGAGGAATGAATTGATGGCCTCGTGGCGCCTTTCTATGCTGTATTTCTGTAATTGTCAGACCAAAGAAGTACAAAAGTGACGGAGAGCTTTTCGAATAAGCCCATTGCTCTGCATTATGGATAGCGAGAGTTGAGAGAACTTCGTTATATCCCCTTACCTCTAATGTCCATCATCTGTATCACTTGCTAATACAATGGACTAAAGCCCCGTGGAAGCTGCGATAACAGAAGTATAGTAGCGATGTAGTTGTTCTTTTGGGAAACCTGTCGTGATAGCCTGTATCGGCTGAGTCTTTTGCCGACAAAATCATTCTCTCCAACGTCAACGTCCTGCCGAAGCTTCCATGTCAACGACAACGACAACTCCTGTCCTCGCAATATCTACACATAACATGTGTCGCTTCGCGAGCCTCTGTCTTGATGAGCCTCTGTCTTGACGAGCTAACATCATCCACCAATCCGATGAGCGATGCATTCTTTTCTCATTAGTCCCAGGAACAGTCTGTTCGCACGTCACCACTTGCTTCAAGCACGACGTCTTTCATGGTGACGATCAACTAGGTTCTATTTTTCAGGATATGATGTTAACTTCGACAAAGACAGCATGGCAACTCGGGTCCGCGTCAGCAGTCAAGGTCAAGGCAGATTCTACACACTTTACGAGAGAGCGGCTGGCTGGTTAGCTAGGTCATATTATCGATGCACCAGAGATGACTTCGAGTGCATACATCAATCGACATTACAAAGCTCGGAGTGACTTGATATTCCCGGACCGAGCATGCAAACGGCTTCAGAGATCATCAGTCACTCAGGGGCTCATGCTTCTACTCGACTACCACACACTTGCTACATTAATTACTTCAGGGGCTATTTGTCATCGACAATAATATCAATTGGCTGGCTGCTGGGGTTTTATGATAATAGTACATACGACATGGAAATCCTAGGTGTCCCCAGCAATGTGAGGTATTCACAAACTGGAATTTTGAAGTCTATTCTTATTGTGCGAATAATTGGCCTTGACAACCTCTGTCCAGAAGATTTGATTGCGTATGCCAAAAAGCACATCGCAATTATACAGAGCGATATGAGTGTATCAGGATAACAGATGTCGCGGATGGTACTTGTAATACAGAGACAAACGTGCTCTCGTCGGTGACCGAGGATGGCATCCTAAGCTAGACATCTAATCCATCAATCCAGCTCTGGGTACCTTTCTTTCCTGGGACACTTCTCGGAACTTGGAAGTCGGTGTAGAAGCGATCTGCAGAAGTAAGAAGGCAGCGCTTTCTTGACAACCGACTTTATCAATAGATTCTTAAGTATTCTGTCACACTCAAGCGACTTACTCATTGCACAAGCGCTGAATTCAACCTATATCGTGACTATTACAACATAGATGGCTCGGCGAAACACGTCAGCGCTGGACATCAAGAAGTCTTTGTGATCCTGTTTAGCATAACGGGTGGGGCCTTGAGACTTTCCAGTTTCTTGTTGTCATTTTTAATCTTGAGGAGCAAGATTTTGACATCTTTCTTTACAGTACACGCGTACGTACCGCTGCGTCGAAGTACTTAGTAGATTCTGTGGCTCTTTGCTGTTACTGATCGTCAAGTTGTTGCCTTTTCTTTTCCAGGTGAGTACGTGGAAGGGGAAGCTTTGATCTCAGACCGAACTTCGTTCTGCAGATCGGCCCCGCATTTCATCAGTTCTCGAAGAATACCCCAGTCGGCACTTCAAGATGATCTACCCTCAGCCGGAGCCACGGAAGCTGCCGATAGCTTAGCTTTACCTACCCATACGCTTATAGTTTCGTTGAGGGAGAGCCTAAGGGTCTATTCGTAGTAGCGAGTGCCACTGCCGCAATAGGGCTGAGGCCAAGGGGCTTGAAACGACAATTTACAGTGTATAGCAGATCCCTCAGTGCGGGCTTTGGTATTATAATTGGCGTACGCGGCTTGGTCAGTTCACCGCTGTGTTGGCAGGAAGTCCTCCAACCACCACATACCATCTTCTCCACCAACTTGCTTCTAGATTTCCTGTCATGTGTGCTTCGGTCACGAAAGACTCTGCCTGGCAGCCTGGCAGGGCCTGGAGCTGGTCACTGAGTTCCTTCAAGGCATTGAGTCAGGTCCAGGAGTACAATATTGCGTGATTCTACTATTATGTCGACGGCATTAACGACAGCAGTTTGTAACGATCTACAGAACGATCTCCAGAGGCGCGGCGACTGCTGTGCGACTCTCCGTTCTGAAAGTCCTACTTAAAGCCTCGAGAGTGCTGCTCTCTGGTTCAACACAATCAAGTTCTAACCAACACTCTCTCTTATCATCCAGCCCCGAAATACAACACTCTTTACCTCACTTCCACTACTCTTTACAAAAGTCATTAGCATCCAACTTTGCAAACATGCATTTTTCCACAGTCACTATTCTTGCGGCTCTGAGCATTGGCTCACAAGTCCTCGGCGCTCCCGTCGTTCCTAGTCCTCCAGTCCCAACCCTCCCACCGCCTGGCAACGGCCCTCGTGATGCACCAGCACCACCTCCAGTCCCAACCCTTCCACCGCCTGGCAACGGCCCTCGGGATGCTCCTCCGCCACCTCCAGTCCCAACCCTTCCACCTACCAAGGGTCCTCGGGACGCTCCAGCACCACCTCCAGTCCCAACCCTTCCACCGCCTGGCAACGGTCCTCGGGATGCTCCACCACCACCTCCAGTTCCAACTCTTCCACCTACCAACGGTCCTCGTGATGTCCCAGCACCTCCTCCAGTTCCAACTCTCCCGCCTACTAAGGGCCCTCGGGACGCTCCACCGCCACCTCCAGTTCCAACTCTTCCACCTACCAAGGGCCCTCGTGATGCCCCAGCACCACCACCAGTTCCAACTCTCCCACCTACCAAGGGTCCTCGTGATGCTCCAGCACCACCTGCTGTCCCAACTCCCGGTGCTCCTCTCCCACCACCTGGCAAAGCCGCACGCGCTCTTGTCGTTTAGATACCACTGCTATCAAGTTTGGCATGGCGGATGCCTTTCTAGATATTGCAACTATCTTGTAGGATATCTACAACAGGCCGAGGTTAAACTTCTCCGAAGCATGCGATACAGAAAGCCTTTTTATTTAGCTCGGTTGCTTTAGCTATCTAGGCTACTGTTGTTACCCTTATAGTGTCTTTGGTTAGGTATTATCAAGGGGTTGTGTAGATTTCTCTAGCCTAGATGCTAGGTTACACTCGTTATCAGGGTTTTACAGTAGTAGGGGTGGAGGTGTTTTCGTCTTTTTATTGTATTCTTTAATGTAATTACCACTAAGGTATTTATTACTTAGCCTATAGTATAAATATAAAACTATTTATACTTTATCTTCAACTACTATTTATAGGTATATGAAGTATATTATTAATATACTCTTAGAGTATCAGTAAGGCTTTAAAAAGATAATATTATTTTATAAAAACCCAACTTATATTCTTACTAGTATCACCTTAGTATGCATCTTCATCCTTATTCTCTACCGCATCTACATGATCTTTTTCTGCCCGTCCCCTTTCTCGATTCTGATCTAATGCCGCCAGGTTTTGGATCACCATCATTACCGGGTCCATAGCATTCTGAATATCATCCAATATAGACGGAGGAGCACCAGCATCTATAGCAGCTCTCATGATAGTTACCCCTTTCAGTCCTCGCCAACCACCACGTTGGGTCTGAAGGATGAGAAATTTTGTCAGCACAGCTTTAAGTACCCTGGAAGAGACTGTAACCAATCCGTCGTTGGTCTGTGGCGGTCGATCCTCTATTTCACGGCCACGTTGACGTCGCTCAGACTTTCCGGCTTGATGAAGCTGTCGTCGGCGCAGATCACTCACGTCATACTGCGCCAGGAGATTTTTCATCTTTCTGTCATGTCTCTCTGCTGCAAGATCTAGAAGCTCTTCATAATCTTTTCCAAGCCAGGCTCCACGTTCTAGAAGCATCTCTGCTATATCAAGATCTGAATGACCTACAGCCTGGTAAAGAGGACTGACATACATCCCACCACCTTCAAACATGTTTGCTTTCTCGTGGAGAAGAAGCTTGGTGATTTTCTTGTGGCCACAATGTGTAGCTGCCAATAAGGGTGTTTCATAACGACCTCCCTTTGCGTTTATATCTGCTCCAGAGTCTATGAGTAAGCGTACCATATCCTCATTGCCCATGCTGATTGCAGCTTGTAAGGGATAGCCATATACTCTGCATGGCGCGTTGGAATTGTAGCCATCATCAAGCAAGCGCCCAAGTTCATCCTTATCGCCTCGTGAAATTGCTCCATAGAGATAGTCGCCTGGCAAAGCATACGATATATGCATGATCTTAGCGAGCGTATGTTCTTCTGCAACTAAGTCTTTGTGATCGCCAATTAGCTCCCGCATGGCTCGACCTCGAAGGAAATAATCCGGTGACCATGTATGTCTTAATCCTTCCACACCATTAGACCAAACATAAGTGACAGCCTCTATTTTTATGATTGATCCCTCGCCCTCGCTTGTTTCTACGTCAACTTCGACAGTCCTCCGTTGAAGATGTTCTTCTACAGCGTCTGGGCCATCGTCTTTGTGTTCCGAATCAAACGGTTTACGACGGTGTGTTAGAAGCACGTCACAAAATCTAAGCGCTTCTTCGGTGAGACCCAGAATAACAAACCCAACGACTTTACCTGTTGGGCGAGGTGAAAGTGGTCTATAGCCACGATCCCGTCTGTCATTCTCAATTCTGCTTGTCATGCGAGAATCTTGCAAAACAGCATAGTCGAAACCCTTCGGATGCCACCTATCAAATCCTGTCAAAGAAGCGGGCGTCATGATCTCAGACGCCATCTTGATTGACATATCTGCCTTTTGCCAGTCTGCCGAAGTACAACGCACCCTACGCTGATGTATCTTGGAGTAGATTCCAACCATAGACTGTGCGGCAACTTTTCTAAGGATGCTTGGAAACATCATACGACCATACACAAATAAGTTATGAAGACCGGTCCTGTCACTCAAATCGCGGTACTCCTCTTTGCAAAAACGGTTTGTTCCTGCTAGTATATATGAAGGAGCCATGGTAATCCTAGGTAAAGGAAGGCAATCTTCTTGTCGTATAGGAGGTGGTTTTAAAGGTTCCGCAATCAATTGATCTGCGGGCTCATCCTCATCAAATGGTATGCTGGATGGCTCTGGACGACGACTCGTTGGTAAGATTCCAAATCGCACGGACCTGGTCGTATATGGAGGAGGCGCATCCTTAATATCTTGATGTTCATAAGGATGTTCGGCAACAGCATGGGGTTTATTCGCAGTCTCAAGGTTTTGGTGTTCTTGCCAACGACAAGAGTGACTGCTACTTCTTTCATCTCCTGTTTCGGAAAGAGCGGTAGCATCATTTTTAGATTTTGATTCTCCATAATTTGTTTGGCCAGTTTTTCCTTTGAGATGGCTCAAATATTCCGCAGTTACTGGTCCATTGTAAGACTTTAGTGATATATCTCGGACTGACGTTGAAGTCCTTGGCCGAGACAACTCTTCCTTTACAGGCTCGTGGCTGTTCGGCCTCGGCGACGGAATGAAGGATATATTTGATTTCTCAACGGAACAAATGTTGCACATGAATGAATATGAAGAAGAGGTGTCCGTGATCTCACTAATGATTTGATGGCTCGTAGGTCGTTCTTTTGGATGAATTTTCAGCATCCAGGAAATCCATTTAAGCGGCTTGTCGTCTTCATCTGCAAAAGTATCCCTCAATAGTTTGATCCATGACTGGGTCGCCGCAGTGTTTAGATAGAAGTGTGGCGCCTGAGTCCCGTTATCTGCATAGAACTCTTTCATTTCAGAGAGCTTATGGCCGTTAAGAACTGTTGCCATTTCCAAGAATACGCATCCCAGGGACCAAACATCACTTGCACTGCCTCGAGGCTGTTGACCAAAATTTATCAGCCCATTATAAAATGATTGAGTAAGTGAACGGCGAGACTTACAATTCCATCAGCAACTTCGGGCGCGGAGTACCTTGGTGTATATGCAGAGACAGGTCCTTCAGTTGTGCTATTTTCTTTTCTCCCTCTTCCCAAATTCGAGAAGTTCCAAAATCCGTAAGAAACACAGAGGATCCTTGGACCAATATATTCTGAGGCTTGATATCCTTGTGGCGAACATTATTAGAGTGTAGGTAAGCGAGCGCCGAAGCGAGACATCCAAAAAAGGTTCGTAAATACTGTTTACGGACATTCTGGTTGATTTCAGAAGTCAAGTAATCCCAGAGATTCATATCTGCAACTGGAGTCATGATAATCCCAACGTAAGTAGGGTCCGTATAGGAGCCCACAAGCTTGACAATGTGTCGATGGCTCAATGCCTTGAGCGCAACGAGATCATTCTCGAATGACTCCAGCATCCTTCTATCCTTCATACACGACAAGCCTCTTACGATTCTCTTTCGTGCATACTGCTGTAAGCTAAGAATGCTGTATACATGATCGACAGTCCCAAATTTGCCGACCCCAAGTCCATCTATATAACAAAAGTATTCGTCCGCAAGCCCATTGAAATGGATATGAGTCTTCCCGGTCTCAAGTTTTGCCAGACCTTGTTGGGATAACACAAGCTTCTGTAACTGAATGAACTTAGATCGCGATGGTGCGCCCTTGATTGCTGCTGGGAGATTGCTCTCTGTATACGGGAGGTAGAAATCCGACCGATTTTCTTCCACGAAAGCGTCCATTGCTTCCTCGCACCCAAGCATTCTTAGGATTGCAAATGTTCTGGGTCGAAGACTCCATTCTCCCTTGCCAAACATTCGAAGCAGTTCAGCAATTCAGCAATTCGAACAAATTCATTATCGCGAATGATGGCTTTTAGGACATTGCGGTTGTCAGCTCTTGGTAAAATAGTATCTAGAGTCCGGTCAAGGTCTCTCTTCGATAGGGTTGATCCATTGAAGGCTGACATATTCTCGTTAACAGAAATCACGGCAGATCAGGGACTTGAATTGTGCTTGTGTGCAACCTCGAAGTGGTATTGATGAAAAATCTTGATCTACGATTTGATAACTGGAGCCATGGAGATGACTATGAGTAGACAAGATGTAGGAAATGGAATCAAAAGAGATACAAAGAGGAAAGTTATCTAGCGTCATCTCGCATCTTGTCCCTATCTAAGGTGACTCGGAAGGGTGTCAGCGTAAGGCTAGGTGGCGATTCATAATGAAGATCCAGCTGATCGGTATGCTTGCAAATCATAAGTCTGCCTATGCACATTCAACCCAATTAGGATTAGTATTATTTGTACTCAAATTCGGTGAGCCCTGTAATCTAGGCGCTGTCATATCTTGGAAGATACTTTCTAATATTATCTTCAAAATGAAAGACAGTGCTTTTAGTCTTAAATTCAACTTGCACATAACTCGGCTTAGCCTGTCACTTCGGTCTCTACACCTAGACAATTGCATCTTTCAATGTAAAGTATGGAGCAAAGCAAACAGAGATATTGGGATAAATATCAGGCTGAGTGGTACAGCATGATTTTGGATTGATGTGGGGTCCAAGACGCACTCAGCCTATAGAGAAGAATGAATGGATAAGAATGAGGCTGAGTAGCTGCATTGTTGCACACGAAATGAATGAAAGCCTTGTAATGACATACCTGTGGTGGTTCAAAGCCGGAGCTACCCGGTCTTCACCGAAACTGCGTATTTCAGGGTCTGACTTCTAAGCCTTATTCATAAGCCACATACTTTTCACTACAATCGGGCGACCAGCCTCGCAACAATTTTTTCCAAGTCTACAAATTCTATGGGCGTACGCTTCTTGGTAGTAGCTTTAACAAATACCCTTCTTTATTCTTTTAAAGTAATTGGATCTTGGAGATGGACCCAGTTAGCTTGACATTAGGCGCGGTCTCTTTGTCATTCCAAGTTTTCGCAGGCTGTATCCAAGGCATGTCATCTCTTTCTAGCATGATCCTATTACAAGCTAAAGATATGAAGCCTACCAGCTTATTTCAGAGGCAAAAGGCTGGCGGACGGAGTATCAATATCTTCGGGTCAGGCTCAAAACGGAACAGTGCCGACTTCTGGACTGGGCTCATGTTGCCAATCTCACCGAACGAGAAGAGACACTTTTGATTAGCAGAGCCAGTAGAGGTGTACTTGTCGATATTCTAGATCAACAGCGGCGATTGCTATTGAAATTTGGAAGGCTCGATGATCGGCTTCAACCACTAGCAAATCCATTGTTAAGCGATGACACGGATGACCAGAGGTTCATCAGCCAAGGAGTGCAAGAATCATTTGGGACTCGTTTCCCGCAAGCAGGGACCCTTTTGAGAAGTTCTCTAGAGTTTGTGCGTAAAACTAGCAGGCTTTTTCATCTGGCCTTCGGTGGGTAATGTCCGACAAGGCAAAGGTTGAAGAGCTGATCACAAAACTCTCTGCTCTCAATGACTTTTTGAAAGAGCTATTGAATGAACACCAACTCGAAATGCTCAAGTCCAGAAATTTGAGAACGGATTATCAACTCATGCAGTTGAATCAAAGAGTCGATTACCTCGAAGAAATTGTTGCCTCATGCTCTATGGCCAGTCCTGACATCAGAATTGTTGCGGCTACGAATGAAACGCATTTGTCGGCTGCTTATAGCACAACAGGAAGAGGATTCTCAAATCACAATTTCCAAACGGATTCTTGTCAATTAAAAGACCCGAATCTGGTTCACCTAGCTCAATTTAAGGCTCTCAATTCCTCCGTCGGTTCACAGGTCGGAGAAGACAGCCAAAGCCTTGATCTTCAGTACCCTGAGAAAGATATTAATTCTATTGAATTATCCCCACGGGATATTACCATCATCGGCTCTATAACATCAAATAAACAATGCGACCAGCGAACAGAGGCATGGTATAAGAGGCCAAATGGCTCATTTCAGCTTGTGTGGATTGAATGGAAAGAGTTGGGCAATCAAATCTTAAGTAGTAAAACTGATTTGCAAAACTCCAGTACCCTACGACGTTTTAAAGCCTTGGTGGTTCTGCTGAAGGAGAATAGAATCACTGGTCAATTCAAAGTCAAAGCACCTCATTGCCTGGGTTACTTTATACAGCGAGCTGAAAATAGCCGCGTGGGTCTCGTGTTCGAGTATCCGCCAAATTCCGAGCAGCAACCCAAGTTATTGTCCTTACTGCAGCTTATCCAAGATAGAAGGCATGCAATGCCTTCTTTAACAATACGAATTGCACTGGCGAAGGCTATAGCTGAGTGTTTGGAGAAACTTCATGCTGTCAACTGGTTACACAAAGGTATACGCTGCGACAACATCATATTCTTCCAGGATGAGCAATCAGCTCCCGACTTATCAAAGCCCTTTTTTTTCCGGTTTTGACTATTCTCGCCCCGCGAATCATGAGAACATGACAGAGAAGCCACCAGAAAATCCAGCACATGATCTTTATCGCCATCCTCAAGCCCAAGGACAAGCTCGCGATGATCCAGACAGTGGGCCTTTCAAGAAGCAATATGATATCTACAGCTTGGGAATTGTACTGCTGGAGATAGTATATTGGAAGCCAATCAATGTCATTGTTGGAATTAGAGATTTACAAAACGCAAAGCCGAGCGAGGTCGTCAAAGTGAGGGGAAGACTGCTGGATGAGGGCTTTCTAGATGACCTTCAGAGTCGATTGGGGGATACAATTCCAGCCATTATCGAGTCTTGCTTGGAAGGACCAACTGCATTTGGCATACCCAAAGGTGCAGACGAGACAAATCCCTTCATTGGCGCTAGATTGCAGGCCCAGTTCTATGATATCGTTGTCAAAAGACTTCAAGGTATTAAGATATAGTGGCCTACATTGGCAAGCTTCTTTGAAAAGGGGGAGAGGGTAGTCAAGCGGTCTTTCTTCGAATCACAATTGGCTTTGATAACAGAGAAGAAATAATTATGGAGATTTAAAGCTCCAACTTAGATGTAACACTCGGAATTTCTCACAATGCACGAAAGCATTACTCTGAAATGAAGTAAGAAATTACAGTACATGCGAGCGCATATAAAAACGGCATTTACGCGAGCCACCTACCCTACGTCGTAGCCTACTATGACAGAAGACATATACACGTTCTTGTTTAAACCGTACACTTCTAAAATTAAAAAAAAAATTAAAATCAAGTTTTAGCTATCAGCAAGGCAGGTGTCCCGGTGAACATATCGACCTAGGAACCACCCTTGAATTTAAACAACTCGCTTAGAAATAGGTCAAGGGGCAAAAACAAAAAACATACAACAGTAGGTATTCGCTGGTGGTCACCCACCCAACTACTACTAATCTACCGATCTGAGGCTTATGTATGGCAGAGCGGACGGGATGCCCAGTTCTCCTCAGTCTATGGTCGTATGTGGTCAATAAAGCTTTACTTTGTACTATACTATACTGTACATAAGCATTAAAAGGAATACAATACAGTGGTTTGAGATGAATCCAAGACAACGCATCCAACTCCTACCCCTCGTATCCATCTAACAAGCACTGGAAATTATTACAAAGGTCGCGAGAATAAATGTCACTAGCAATAGCTTTATGTAGATTAATTAGATGCTGAGTTGTGTGGAGTTGACAATATTTTTTGATTTTCAAACGAAGTATTAGATAGAGCCTAAATCAACTGCAGAAAAATCAAGTTAAGACTCCCTTTACCTGTTTTTTGTTTTATTCTTTTGTCAAGGAAAGAAAAATGAGTGTAATTTTGGGTCCACAAACCCCTGCTCCTATCAGTCTCGACATCTTGCTACCCTCTCCGATACATTCGCGTATCATTCACCACCATAATCCTCCAAAGCTCTAGGAGCTAGTTCCAGGAGGGATAGCAGAGACACCTTTGACCCAGCCACCTTGATAGATCCACTCGCGCTGACTCCGGTTCCTTGAGCGCCGTTCTGGAAGTAAACCCTAAGATTCAGACTACCGCCACTACCAGTGCTCATAACAGCAGCTTCAGAGCCTGGAATGGTGGCCTGGTTGAATCCTCCATCGTACCAACCGTTACCATCATATCCTTTTTCAAGAAGCTTGTTGTCGTTGGTAGCGTAGTATACCCGAAGACTGGGACCATTGTTGTTCACATTGAAAGAGACGACAGCTAGAGATGCACGAGGAAATGCACTATTAACATTGAAATTTCCGGTGTACCAGCCATTTGAGTCATCGTAAGCGGCCTCGGCGAGAGAGAGGCCGAGTTTCTGATAGTAGGTCCTTCATTCATTTCCGGTTTTAGCTTCTAGACGTGGAGTACCACAGCAGGGTTTGGTTGATGGTGGTAATAACAATACAACATACCTGATGTGCAACTCTTGGTTCAAGTAAGAGGTAGTAGCAAGCTCCGAGCCTGGGAAAGCAGAACCGAGGTTCGTCATCTTCATCCATCCGCCCAGCGTCGCCTTGAAAGAATAAGTCATGAGTCTTGTGGTAACTTGCAGATAACTGGAACTTACTGTCAATTCCATACTCCTGTATGGTGTCATCCTGTGCCTGTGCATAGACACGGATGCGTGCATTTGGAGTCTGTGCAAGGTATGCAGCAGAAATCTTGGAGTAAGGAGCGACGGCAAACTTCAACTTGTTCAGATCCCCATCATACCAACCTTTGTTGGATGAGTAGCGCCTCTCCTGGAGTTCATTATTTGTGTTGAGATAGTATACACGAATCTGGAGTTGGTTAATACGATTTTTGTCTTTATCATCATGGAAGAGAAGGTAATCTTACCTCGTTCAATGATTGACTGATGGCTGCCAAAGGTGACCCAAGTTTTCCCTGGAAGAGATAACGGGGTGAGTAAAGTTATATAGCTGACAAGGTGTGTTTGCTTTCTTTTTGTCCTGTAGCTTTATCAATAACTTACCTGGCAGTTGATACCACTGTCTGAACCGCCAGACCATTGTCCAAACACATAAATGCTCTCTCGAAGCTTGCCATAAACATCTTGAGTGTAGACACGGAGATTGTTTTCTATGCCGATTGCTGCAATACCAGTGCCTAATAGAAAGTTAGAGTTGTTCATACAGATATAAATATGAGAACATAGTGATGGAGTGACTCGCGGTATTGAATTTGTTCGACAGCACCAAAAGCTAGGCTTGCATTCACAGAGGTAAAAGTGGTCATTATACAATGCCAATATAAAAGAGTGGTGCAGAATGTAAATATCTTGTACATGACGTGAATGGTTTGGAGCAAAAGAAGATAATTTTGAATGTGATGTAATGAAAAGAGTGATTGTCTGATTGATGATGAAAGTTGAAATCTGGTATGAATGAGACTCCTTTATATATTTGACATTTTCTCTGATCTTAATGTACATGATCATAGGTTCATTCCAAAAAGCTTTCACCCGGTTACCTGCATAGGCATTTTGTTTCACAAGATACTGTGCAACAAGGAATGCGTCTCACTCCCGGGACTTGTTAAATTAGCTTCAACTCGCTATAATTTTGAGCATACAATTGCTAGAGGTATTCATTATAAACTGATTCTGGATTCATAATTAAGTTGGAATTGACAATATATGTATATATATGAGCTGTATCTTTGAATTATCTTTGCGGGAAAGCAGATCCTTAGCAAGCCACCACATCGTTGGAATGACGACCAGAATGCAAATCATAGCAAAAGTTAGCGATTTAGAAACCCCCTGCCCACGACACCCCTAGGCCTAGATTATCAATCACAGTGAACGCAGATTATCAGGCCTACATATTGGCTTCCCTCCCAAAAAAAACTCCGCAGGCCTATTATAACCCAACCATGAACTTAGTGATCTTACGAATAGGACACCGTATTCGTGAATATATGCTCCTAGCCGTAAATCATTTGGAATGATCATAGTTTCATGAATTAGATCTATGCTCATAAAATTTGGTATTCAAGGGGATTTGATTGACTACTAGTAGTCTCTACTGTACGTATATAGGTAAATAGAAAACTCAGCTTGCAGAGAAATTTTAATTCTAAATATATGGATGCATTCAATATTTAGTGAGTAACGTCTTTTATAATGTTATTTATATCACAGTTTGATTATTTTGAATGGCTAAAATATCAATAGGAGCAGCAACATATGGTGTGGGCAATGAAGTTGTATTCTGTAAGGAGGCTATTCTGGTAGGAAGTGCCTACTTATGGTAGACGGTCACATGAGTATTCCCAGATATTTAACAGATTATATGGATCAATTGTTGTTTTTTGTTTCGCTTTCTCAGTAGTACAGTAATTACTCAGAGGCGGGGAAGGATTACATATAAGCAAGCACGTTTCACAGGACAACGGGTGTCGAACTGACCATTCATAGTTGAGTTGCCCTCCTAATGAATAAACTTAAATCCATGGATTATGGTCATGACATATAAATTATTCATCGCTGAAATACAAAAAATTAAGCGACTATTGGGTGGAATTTTGAGGTGCTTCACAGATTAATAAAAATTACGGCATGCCGCACCGTCCCGACACCTGCCTCCCTCCGGATTCTCAGCCAGCCAGCCACAAAATCGGTCTCGCCGGGGTGCTTCCTGGGGTTACATCAGAAAATACCATAACCCGGAACAGATTCTCAGCCAGCCACAAATATGTGTTGAAGTTCGAATCCTAATACAAGCGAGGACAAAATCAATCTAAAAAATACACTCACTGTCAAACCTTCCTGCGGGTACGCATCAAGATATACGAGGAATTGTGGGCCGTCTAGATTTCTGTGTCTCTAAATCGCGGCTAGAGTAGAAGTAGGGAGATAGTAGCGGCTAGAGTAGAAGTAGGGAGATAGGGTTGAGTTGTCTTGATTTTCAGATCCTATTTCTCGTATCTCGCACTGGTAAGAGGATATTAGAAATCTAAGATCGTGTCTATCTTTTCGAGATACAGTAACATGCAATAAACATTTGAGGCTGATGTAGCTCGAGATTGCTGAGACGGCCTAGTTCTACTAAGTCTATAATTGTGAATGTATATATATTAGAAACTGTTAAACAGGATTATATAAAAGAGATTCTGATGATTGGAGACTTTCCTATTATTCTAGATATGCAAGAAAGTCAGAAGTTTATATCTTATAGTAATAGTTAAGATACTTGCTTCGAATCGCATTTCAAGCTACAAAGCTCTACAAAGCACGCAGACTCGCACTTCGACATTAAACTCTTTTTAATACAATAAAAACAACGCTAAATTACAGATTAAAGGTAGATAACTAAAAATAAATTACTTGTTGAGTTCGCAGAAAGCAAGGGGAAAATATTGCTGTTTCTAGGTTCCAAAGTCTCTACAAATCAACTAGGAGTGCCAATCAATGTCTTTCTCATAGTGCTATTAAGATGTCGTGCTTTTTCTACTGTAACTACTACTTCACCACAGCAGTCGCGATCTTAGAATCTCCACTCTTGTAGGCACATACAAGATAACTATAGATAGATTTGGTTAGCGTAATTAGAGAGGTTGCAGGGTATATATACTAATAGGAAATAGGGATCGCTAGAGATCAATAGTATGAGGAGCTACGAATTGCAGTAGGAGATAACCGATACCATAGTGCATAAAGTAATGGCTGCTAATATAAAAATATCCACCTGTGTATTCATCGCACTTACCCAGGTCTATGTACCTTTAACCAATAACCAACCACTCTTTTGACTAAGTTATTGTACCATCAAGTATAATACCAAAATTAAGTTCACTAGTCGCTAGTTGCAGCACAGTATACTTAGGCGGTTTTTAATGTCTTATAATAATTTCACCTGCTTTTTAGATTATATAATTATAGCGATTTCAAAGTCTATCTCAAAGTCTGAAATGGATAGAGTAGTAGAAGCCCATTTCTCCGTTGCTTTTACGGTGTACGTCAATTTAAAGTCATAAGCGACGGGACCTAAGTAGCTAAGCGACACTCATAAAGGGGCTTAGCCGAGGAACTTTCGTCAAAGTGGCTTTAGAACTCAAGGGGTAGTTGGAAACTCATTGCTATTGAGGAGATCTGATACTTTGCTATTCACTCTGGCCTTAAAGGCAAAGGCTCCTCCTAGGATTCTATGTATCCGTGCCTTCTTGTAGTGTAGGTTTCATATGTCAACGCTCTCCTCCTGTGTTCTAGAGAATCAGACATGTGTTGAATCGACTAACCTCTAAAGAAAATGTTCTAGTAAGTATTGATTTATTTTAAAGAAGAACTACAATACAGCTAGCTCCAAGCATGTTTCGTATCGCCTCTAGTACGGTATAGTGGACAATCGTCCTCACTGGATATCTTTATTTCATTATTATCATGTTGAAGGAGGTCGAGGAACAAGGAGAACCTGGATTCATTTTTAAGCAACTGCGGATCGAAACACGAGTTTAACTAAAATAATTGTTGAGCGTCGTGATCTTAAAAATAGTGGTTCAGATCAACAACTGTTCTAATCAGGAGAAAGTTGACTATAAAGTTGCCTTCAGATTGTTCTCTAGTAAGACTAGTATCATAACAAGGATGGAATTCAGCCCATGCGCAATTTTCAGTCATCCCGAGTATAAGAGCAGCTGGATCGTAACCACGCTGTTTTGATTGCAACTCCGTGAGCAGCGCAATGCTTCACATGTAGTACCGCAAATCTCCTGGTCAAATTCCACTGGATGCCTGTCCTAAGACTAGGCAGTGGGCCAAGAAGCTCTTTTAACCGTTGCGCGGCTAATTAGATACCCCGCCGTACAATCATCGCCACGTACATAATCACATGTATAACCTGCACCAACCTTGAAATACAGTTCTGATGTGCATGAAAGCTGACACCCTTTGATGGATTACTTAATCACCAGACATCGATATCTAAGCGAGACCGTCTTGGTGATATGTATATAACTTCAGAATGTCGTGGCAGAGCTCCGGCACGATTTTGAGATAAAGGACCAGTTAAAAAAATACATACCTTCAATGTATACTATGAATTCAATTTCTGAGGCTCTTCTCGCTCGAAATGATAGCTGGGGCTTTGCTATCTTGGGAGGAGGTCTGGTGATATTGCTCGCTGCGGGACTGTACTACTCACAAGGCTCGAAGTCGAAATATCCGCTCCCACCTGGTCCTAAAGGGTCTCCAATCATTGGAAATCTTCGACAGGTGCCAGCGGAGAGATCTGATGTGCAATTCGCAAAATGGGCGAAAGAATACAGTGAGTTTTTGTCCGAGATTTGGCTTTGGCAGTGAGGTACATTACTTCTGATGAACCCACAGAGTCTGATGTCATCTACGTCAACCTCCTTGGACAACCCGTCGTCGTTTTAAACAGTGTGAAATCCGCTGTTGATCTCCTTGACAAAAAAGGAGCAATTTACAGTGACAGACCACCTTTTGTCCTATTGGAAGCGTATTGCAGTGTCCGCCCCTCCTCCAAAAATTCTTACTTACTAGTATCTCTAGTCTCGGATTTAAAAACAATCTAGCTCTTACTGGTGACGGCGCTCAATTTCGGAAGCTTAGGAAAGCATACGGTAATTTCCTCTCCGCACGTAGTAGTTTAGCGTACCGAGATTCCCAGTTGAAGCATGCTAGAGAAATGGCGGGCGAAATTGAGAAATGCCCGGAGAAGTGGCACAGTTACCTCTCACGGTGCGGTTCCAATGAAGAAAATTTCAATGGAATAGGCGACTGATGATTTTTTTTTTTTAGATTTGCGACTAGAGTGATCTTCAGTATGGCTTTTGCCATTGACGTGGCAGATGAAGATGACCCTTATTTCAAACTTGCGGATAAGATGGGCTGGATCATATCTAACATGGGGAATAACGGCATTACTATTCTGGATATCGCTCCGTGGCGTAAGTATAATCTCGCTGTGACTTTCCATAAAAGGTACAGACTAACGAGGTCGGCTACTGTAGTCGAGCATGTCCCACGCTGGATTGGGAAGTTCATCCCTTCCGTTAAGTACGTCCACGATTATGCCCCAACCATTGAGGAATTCCACCAGCGTCCTTTCGACGCAGTGATGAAGAGTTTTGTGAGTCATCTGAATAAACCACAGGTTAGAGTGTATCTCATGTGTTACAGAAAGCGGGAAGACTGGAACCATCATTCATAGGACGCTTGATCGAGGAAAGAGAAACGCACGAGGCGGATGAGGATGAGGCTATAAAGAGCTTCACGGATGCCGACCTCAGAGGGACTGGTGGATCGCTGTATTCGGCCGGACAAGACACAACATTCTCGACCGAAACGATATTTGTAATGGCTATGGTATTGGCCCCCAAGGTGCAGACCCAAACGCAGAAAGAGATCGATGCTGTGACTGGAGGAACACGGTTGCCTACTTTTGATGATTGGAAAGCACTACCAATCTTGGAAAGGATAGTCTACGAGACTTTGAGGTCAGTGAGAATAACGACAGCCTGATGGAAATGAGCTGACAGCTTAGCAGATTCCACCCCGCTGTCCCAAATGGTTAGCCTTGTATCCCACAATTTTCTTGAATTTACTTACTAAACTAATCGCGTAGGTGTACCTCACAGAACTTTGAAAGAAGATGTTTATCGTGACATGTACATTCCGAAGAGTAAGCTATATCTGGGTTTGGTATGCCGTAGTGAACGAATGAGCTAAGTAACTTCTAGGGTATACAATTGACAAAAGAATCAGAATCTATTGCTTACTGTTTGTAGTTCGATGGTGATAGCTAATGCCTGGGCAATGCTCCATGATCCCGATGTTTACAAAGATCCTTTCAAATTCAACCCAGACCGTTTTCTGCCGGTTTCAGAAGGTGGTGCTGGCGAGCCAATCCCCATAGCACATTTTGGGTTTGGTCGAAGGTAAGGCGTCTTCTAGTGTTTTTAATTGGAGATGAGATTCCTGACTGGTAGAAAGAGTCTGTCCGGGACAATACCTCGGGTTTGCTAGCGTCTGGATAGTTGTCGCGACAATACTTGCAAAATTTGACATCTCGGCGGCGAAGGATAAGGATGGGAAAGATGTCATGCCTAAATTGGAATTCACCACTGGCATTACCAGGTATGATCTGAAGCTTCTTCGGGGTTCCATCTATGCTTTGATGGCCAAAAATGCCAAAATAGCGACGAAAAAAAGGTTGATACGGCTAACACGTATGCTTAATTCCAGTCATCCAGCATCCTTCTCTTGCATTTTCACGCCAAGGAATGATTTGTGAGGGATAGACAGGTGCAAAGTGGAAATGTTTGGGAGTAGACCATTACAAAATTGAAACCAAAACATCAAAATTATCTGATAGTCTCGAAGTATTAATAAGGTTTAGCGGTTTTGTTCGGAGTGTCGATTTTAGACCTCAGTTTAAGGTTATATAATTTGCAGTTTGCTTTTTTTTTAAGCTTTATATCTCTTCGGCACCTCGAGCGATTTTTAGCGTAAAACAGATATTAGCACAAGGACACAAACTTATGATTTAACTTCTTTCTTACAAATTGAGAATAATACAAGATTTCTATGTCTTTCTTTGCCCGTCTGTTGCTGCTACTTTGTTTAGGGATTCAGTATCCCCTTAATTAAGCGAGCGGGTGATATTTTGAATGTCTGCATTGAAGGGATAAGCCTGTTTATAAACAAACACTCGTACAGGTGACCTTGATCTTATTCGACTACTTACGCCACCGTACTAATGCGGACAAAATTGTTCTTTAAGATAAATGCTTCTTTGCTACTTAGTAGCCAAAGAGACTTTTTGGATACTGTAAAGCGATATAAAGCTTAAATAGAGAATAAATAATTCGTTTTTGTAAAGAACGATAGATGCAAGATCTATGAGCTGTCTTGCTACTGTTAGGTCGAGTTTAGGTATTCTGATTGGTAGGCCAATACTCTGGCGCCCTAAAGTTTATTTTCCCTCAACTCTCTTCATTTTCTCTCTATCATTAACCTATTATCGGATGCTGTAGCTTTCGAGCCTTTTCACCACAAATATTCCTTTTCATTGCAGACATCTTGACAAGTCAACGAGCTGCAATTCTGTTTATATGATAGTTACCGTGTACCAGAATTTCCCATCCTCATCGATACTAATAGAGTGATAGTCTTCAGCAGGAATCAATCCTGGCTCCACCGAAGTTTCCAAACTGTTAAAATTATCACCAAAAAGTTCAAAAGCTCGATCGAGATGTTGATCGAAAAGTTCCACAACTCCCTCTCTTCTGTATTGTCCTTTTTCATTGCCAGTGCGCTTCAGTAGCAGACCTGTCATGGTAGTCTCTAGCGTTTCTCCCTCACGGTTTGCCTGGTAGATGAAGATAAGAGAGTACACCCCGTTACGGTCTTCTTCGAAGTCCCAATAGACAGCTGCATACAGAGTCTTATTATTTATGTTGATCTCCGTTCCACTGATTCGGTCGTTGGGCACGGAAGTACAGCGAACAATAATTTTTGATTCTATGGTTATGACACCGCTCTTTACGCCTCCAAAGGGGTCCTCACTTCCAAGCTCTACTTTTATTTCAACGATCTTGATCTTCGGTATCACAGACCATTTTGGGTCCGAATCAAAGTGAATTGTTGCGTGCTTCCGTGTTGCCCAAGACCAGGAAGGAAATTGCGGGTTTCTCTGAACTCGTGGTTTATTGTATTGTCGATGATCAAACCATCTCTTAGGTACCCGCAAAGCTGCCTTTCAAAGTCCTTTCGCCATAGACCTGCAATGTATACATCTCCTGTCCGCTCATGGAATTTGCGGGCGATTCCAGACAAGGCCACTAATTTATCGCTTTCATATGTTATTTTCCTCTTAGAATAAAGTTGAATAGTTTTTCTGCCAATTCTCCCATGGTTCTTGGTCCGGCAAGACTCTCAAAAAGCGGGCGTCATGGACAAGTATATTTAGAACACCGTCAGGAAAGGCCTGGGAAGCAAGCTTTGCCTGACAATCTCAGAAAAACTGGGAAAGTCCACAGTGTAAAGTGCGCGGGGCTAATATTTGTTCTTGTAGCACCCAGGCCCGCTTCGTTAATGGAGCTCTCCTGATGTCTTTGACAAGGTTGGAGGGCACAATATTATAGGTTTGCTGAACACCATTAACTTCTATCGCAATTTGCAACCCTTGAGCGTAGACTGGATCACGTTCGAACATGCAACCAACGGTTCCATCTCTTGCAGCCGTTGCAGCAATATTTAAGCTTGATAAACCATAATATGATCCCATTCTCACTGACTCTCTACGCCAGTCTTCTGGGTCGTCTTGAACGATGCAGAGGGAGTCTATCCAAATATAGGAGATATCTAAGGCTCGAGAGATCTCGATGGCATCGCAAAATGTTTTTGGCAATATAGCAATAGCAATGTCGTCGAAAAAGAGTCCGAGATTACTCTTTAAAAGTCGCGTAAAAGCTAGAGTGCCCCAGCAGTGACTCAAAGTAGCATAAACTGAACAATCCTGCTGCTCTGCAGAGTTGCACAGACGCAATGTCTCTTTGCGGATTTCAATCAATCTTGTTGGAGCCTTCAGTCTGCTGAGGCCCTGGCGGCAAACATCGTGGTTTTTGCGACAATCCTCCAACCAATGTCGTGGAAGAGCTAAAGAATTGGGATCAGTGGTATGCTGAGGTTGAATTGTTGCCTTGAATCGACTTTCTGCTGGAGGGACTTTGGATGTTTGTGCAGATTGTTGCCAGTCGAAACCTCGACATTCAAGCGGTGTAATAGCCAATGTGGCCGGCGAGCCTCCTCTGAACTCTGAGACTAAATCCAGAAACCAATATCCTAAATCGCTTCCCGTTGGATCTCTGAATAAACGCAAGTCAAGTTTTCCCCCGACCTCCAAGGTCTTTGCTGAATCAGGTACTCTACGTCCACGAAGTTCCAGGCTTCTCTCCTTGTGCTTTGTGAAGCTAACGAGAAGTGCACACAACTTACATCCTTGGGAAGCTGAGGACTTGAGATCAACAAATGTAGTCCAATGTGGGGTTCTCAGTTTTCCTGTATTATTCCAAGCGCCATCATTATCTTTCTCGTCCTTCCATTTACAGATCTCTGTCCACTGTTTGATGTTCAAATTAGTGATTCTTATCTCCAAGGTAGAGATTCCGATGGCGAGGTGCCTATCCCAATACCAAGAACGAGAGATTATATAACATACCGAGTCAAAAAACACCCGACAAAGCCTACACAGATCAGGGTTTACAGACTCACACCAGTCATCCGTATCTTCTCGCATTACTTCACCGGGGCCACTCTCCGCGACTCTCCAAAGCTCATCGGTATCAATCCCAATTATGTCAGGCCACCATGTAAAATCGTCCGCATCGGAGAACCCATTGGAACTATAGTCATCAGAATCGGAGGTTCCCTCAGAGAAATCTTCTTCCGAAGTAGTCTCCCAGTCGTATTCCACATCGGCAAAAGCAAGGGCGCTCTGAACAACCTCATCGGCTCGGGGTCCACCGATCTTGTCGAATTGATCATCCACGCTGTCTCTACCCAGTGACAAATGGCTGTATTCGTCAGACAAAGTAGAGACCTCAAGCTTTGAATTGGCTCTCTCGCCAGATTCATCGCCAGAGCACTTCATCTGATGTGCTCTAGAGAAGACCGCATGGGTAGAGGGCTCTTTGTAACTCGAGACTTGTATACTCCGTACCCAAGGCGGAATGAAATCTGTGGCCTATCACGTGCAGGAAGCAAGGGGCTGTTTGTCGCGTTACTTCTTCATCTCCCTCCTTCAACGACCTGCCAAACTCCGTCTACCTTGAAGTCTACCATTTAAATCTGCTATTCTAAACTTAAAGAATCGTCTATGGCTACAAATTAATCCCCTGTAGCTGTGTTAATGGCAGCAACATCCTTTTCTCGATTCTCTTCTCTTTTGTTGGTAGTTTCGGCGATAGGAGATAAATCATATAATTCTCGAATATATGGGTCGGAAGCTTGAATGAAGAATTGCTTGATTTCTATGGTAGAAAATGAGAGTATATATATACAGAATTGAGTGGAGAATGAAATCATGTGCCAGAGGCAAAAGAACATTGTAGAAACATCCAGAATATATGGGAAGACAGTAGAAAATGAATGAGTGGGTAATGCCGAAAGAGTGTCTGTGCCATGGCTTAATATGGCTATATTTCCGATTCTGAATAGTGGCAACTACGTCATATTTGGCAACATCTTTCCTCTAAGATCCGAGAAATGATTTAGCAAGCAGCAGCATTTTCACGGATCGTATACCTCGAATGGATTCAAGATAGCAATCACATGTGCTCGCGGCCAGGTATGGTCGGAGACATCTATCGATAGCCCTGAAAGTATGGGCTTCTTCGATCTGGATCACCAGTCTGAAGCAGCTCGTCTTGGCCAAGGACCGAATCCCCTTTGGAGATCTAGATCACACAATATACCTCGACTATTCCTCATATGCAGGGAATCATATCTAGTAGCGAGGAAGATATACACGAAGTCATTTGGAACTTAGTACAAATTCCCTTCCACCTGCTTCAACTTTGAACTTGATACATTATACCTAGATTGGGGAGCCATTCTCGACACTGAAAATTCCGTCGTTTTCGATCACTTCCTGGATGATCTTAGCAAAGATGTCAAGAAGGTCCAAAATCTTGCAATCTCCAAATCCAAGGAAAAGCGTGAAGGGCTTACGCGATGGATTCACTATGTGTTGAAATACCTTGGCAATGTGCGGAGTCTTACAATGATTGATCCACGGTACGAAAGCAACCACAGTGCTAATCTTGTCTTTCTCGAGTACTCAGACGTAATCGAAAGCGGAGAATGTTTAACGCCTCCACATTACACTAGACAAGAGCTCCACCCTATAGTTTGGAAGATATTCCCAAACTAAGTGACTTGTTGAAGAAAAAAAAAAACGGTCCCCCTTCATCATCACGTATGTGTGCCCTGCCCTCTCTAGACCTAACTTCATTCTGCAATCGAACCTCGTTCTCAAAGTCTGAGTCTAACACCTATACTAATAGGAAATATTACAAGCCTTAACTAAGCTGTGTAGAAGTTCCACCAAGCTGTAAGAAAACCATGAGCACAGCAGAATAACTGAGTCACATCAGTACATTGTAAAGTTTGTTTTTGTGAGACCAAGAAGGGCTAGAAGACCTACCCACCTACCCAGCTGTAGCAGCAAGTACCTCAAAGGGTTTCGCTACTGTAGTATATGATACCATTCCCAAAAAGACAATAACAAAAGTAGTTATTACGCCTAATTTGGATGAGGAAGATTGAATGGCTTGCAAGATCCACATAGGAGCGATGAGCATAGCAGTCCCCAAGCCAACAATGATGAAGGTGATAAAACGATCAATTCGCTTGTCAGAAATGTAAGACACTAAATCTCGATCATACATAGGTAGCTCGGGCGCTTTCTTCCTTTCTCTCCATAATGAGTGACCGCGAAATCCAGTCCAACGATCAAGTAGCCGCCGAAGAGGAGTTTTCTCTCTTGGTACTACAGAGAAGAGATCGCGCTTGTGTGCAAGATATTTATGTTCGTTCTCAGAGATGGCAAGTGGGTGATTGTAATGCCAGACCTCTAAGCTCTGAATGTCCTGAGAAAACGCATCTGGATGTTTTCTCACTGCTGCTTGTTGAAGGATGAATTCGTCTGGCGTCTTATATTAGTTTCTTTCTTGGATTCGTGACATAGTGCCGGACTTGGAAGCATTTACTATATTTAGTTAATTTATCATGTAGTTTGTCAATAATCTCAATCCGATCTTGTTCATCGTCCCTAAAGCAGCCATTTGAGATATCTTCGGCATCCATCCTACTATACCGTTTGTCCAACTCTTCGAGCTCCGCTTCCAGAACGGACACTTGGTCTTGAAGTGCTAATTCCACACGCGTACTGGCCGTAGCAAATCGTCGAAGGATAAAGAAATCGGTATCAGAAGCAAGGAACGCTGCATATCCCCTGTAGCCCACATATTTCCAGGGTTTCTGATCAATCTCCTGCTGAGTTAAATTTTGGGTCCTCGTTGAGGAGCCTGATGAAGTTAGCACACTCTCTGTGCATTCTCTGTGCATTCTGAATTTATCCCTGGGTGAGCGTGGTGCATGGCAATGGAAAGTGACTCTGTATCTAGATATTTTGGCTTTCAAGTTGAGATTTGTGGGGATTTGTTATCAACTTTTCGATAGGTGACATTTCTTCAGTTCTGCCTTGCATGCCGCCTTGGACACTCCCTGCATGATAGAATGTCTGCACTGCCTCATGCCTCAGCCTCATTAGCTTTTTGATCATTCCAACCTTTGATGATCTTCATAAGGTGTCTTAAATCTTTTTACATACCACGCCAGCGTTATATTCCACAGAACGTCCAGCAATACCATGGACTCGCAAATGTATACAGAGAGAGCACAATCATTTCACACAATATCTACGAAGTCGGTGCCCTCAATCGCCGTCGTACAGATCGCCAAACTACACCCATTCCTCCTCCAATTAAGAAGGGCCGTCAAGCAGAATCCACAAAACATCGCCGACAGCTCAACAATCGAAAGAAAACGGGGTTAGGAAACAGCGATGACAACGATGACTCTGGAGAAGATGACGATCAAGATCCAGGGAATTCCGGCGTTCTTGGAAAAGGAAGTGGGCACTCGAAGCACGTGGATGACTTTGTTAATTTCAACCACTATACCAGGGACCCGATAAAGGATAGTGCCTTCGAAAGGTATGGCGATATCAACGACCACACTACTCCCGGAAAATACGATATGCGAACGTATAACAAAGAGACTATTGCAGCAATCAATGTGTCCCAAGTAACTCCGCAGGCAAGCAAACTGCCTTCGAGCGATCGAAAAGAGCACCCAGTAGACATTCAGCCGCAGACGCCTCTCTGTTTAGACGACGACTCTTCACCCTTCTTAGATGATAAAGGAGAAGCTTCTAAGACGTATGGTATTGAGTCTCTGTCAAAGGATAGCACTTCTGTGTCAAAGGATAGCACTTCCCTGTCAAGAGTACCACGCCACTTCGTTTGCCCAAGCCTTCACAGCTTGCCATATCAATCAAGATATAACAAATAATGATGTTTTAGTTCCGCTCAGACAATACAGCTATTTAGACGATAGTCGTTGTAAACAAAGTGAATATATAGTTCAGGCTCTAGATACAAGCTATCAAGGACGAGCAAGAAATTAATTCCCTTGCCCAATTGCAGATTTCATTCACTACTAGCCTAAACATCAAAATGAGGAAGAGAAATCTAAAGAAGCACCGTAGACAACGAGAAAGATATTAGGCCTTGGATGAGAGACATTAGTAATATGTTAGTTCCGGTTGTTTTTAGCCAAAGTATTGTATAGGTACTCTGTATTACAATTCTACGAGTACTCTTTTACGAAATGATTGTCTTAGAATAGCATCAACCAACCTAGGGTGTCTTCACAGCTGAAAGAGTAGTAGTAGTCGAGGAGAGAAGTATATTGAGGAGAAAGTTATCGATCTTTAGTTCTATAATGTTTGTTTTTCAAGGAGTCTCAATGTTCTGCTTATACTTGAATTATTTCAGTGAAGTCAAATAATGTACTCTAGTTCAAATTTTTAGAATGCTTTGTATTAACAATCTATTTTAACAACTACTATTATCGCCTTCAATCTCGTCTACCATTACAGCTCGTCTCCAACACCACTAGTATTTGCAACACCAAAATGGTTACAGAATAAGTCTTGTCAGTCTAGAAATTATATACTTGCATTATAACTATTAAATCAATAACATCAAGTCCCTTAAAAAAGCTACAAGTATTATCTCTCTTTCTCTCCAGATGTCAATTGAGTAGCTAAGCGACACAAGAACCAAAACAAAAACAAGCGCAAACCAAAAAACATACAACAGTAGGTATTCGCTGGTGGTCACCCACCCAACTACTAATCTACCGATCTGAGGCTTGTGTATGGCAGAGCGGACGGGATGCCCAATTCTCCTCAGTCTATGGTCGTATGTGACAGTAAATGTGTATATTTGACTTCATATATGACCAATCCCACGTGGCCCCACTTCTTGTTATAGAAATGTTTGATTATTTCCAACTTAGGAGAAGAAATCTAATGTTCTTTCTTTTTTTTTTCTTTTACTAGAATTGAAGTGGTAAAGTGGTGGTGCTGGTAGTAGAGGTCTAGAATAGTATACCTTATATCATGGATATCAATAAGAATCTTACTTTTGATCAAGTAAGTAACTTTTATCTAATTAATAATTAGCATCATCGTGTGCTGGTGGTTATGAAATTCAGCGGCGCTTTTGAACAGTAAATACCTTCCTTCAACTTAGATGCCCTAACTAAAAAAATGAGTATATTACATTTCTCAACCTATAAATTACCAATACTGTAAGTACTAGGTATACACATCCATTTCTATAAATTACCCACCCTCCAAAAATATGTTCTATTTAAATCCAATTCAATCAATCCATCCATCCAACACTTCCATCAACCAAGTCCAACCTACAACTCTCCCTTCCCCTTCATCTCAGTAAGTACCCTATCCGCAACTCTAAAAGCCTCCATCCCAGCCGGCATACCACAATAAGCTCTATTCGTCCAGAATAAAACAAATCAGCTCAAGTATCCCAGTTCCAAAACCAAAACAAGGAAAGAAAGCAAGCAAGCAAAGAAAGTAAACAAGAAAAGAAAGGGCAAAATACATACGTAGCTTGTAAAAGCGCTTCCCTAATCTCCAGCTCACTACACCCATTCCTAACAGCACCCCTAACATGCGTCCCAAGTTCAATCCACTTCCCCAGGGCAGTAAGCATAACCAAATTAAGAAGACTTCTCGTCTTATGTTCTAAGCCAGGTCGAGTCCAGATGGTTCCCCATGCCGCTTCCTATTTTGCCAAAAAAGAAAGGTAAGTAAAAAGTCATTCTTCCGTTAACCTTCCACTGACTAGTCTCCTATCAACAACCCAAATAACACCCAACCCTAAACGTCAAACTTCAAGCCTCCCAGAAAGAAAAGAGATGGAAGACTGAGTTTTTGTGTTTATACAAGGAAATTCAAAATGAAGAGAACAAAAGGGCAACTTGGTAATATTACAACAAATGTAGGAAGGGAAAGACATACCGTAGCATACTGTTGCAAAGGTCTCATAAAATCACTACTCCCCTTCTCCAAAGCCTTCTCCACATAATCCTCGCCAACAACCTTCTTCCTCATCTCCAATCCCTTGGCATACAATTCCCGATGCGGAGCCGAATCCATATTATTCTCACTTAGAGATGTGACTCTGTGTTTTTTGTTTCTCTGTTACTTGGCAAATTTAAAGCGTTAGTGTTTTTTCTTCTTCTCTTTTTTGACGTAGGTAGTTTAATAAGGATTGGAAAGAAACGAGAGGATAAGAATGGAGGACGAAATAAAATAAAATCCCATAGCCAAAACAGCATCCACAGATAATCCCTCTTTCGTTCTTTCTCCCTCTCTGCCTTGCTATCACCTCCCTTCTCCCTCAACAAGAAACAAAACATCAAACAAACCAAATAAACCAAACAAGAAAAACAAGAAAAACAAACCAGAAAAATAAATGAATAAATAACTAACCATTAACACCACCAGCACCTGAACCACTCCCAACACCCCCCTCCAACTCATCAAACTCATCAAATCCGCCCAAAACAGGCAAAGCAGAAGTAGGTCTCGAACTCGAAAGCGGCAACTTCCCTCCCCCACCACTACTCGTCCCACCAGTAGTAACCCCCTCATTATTACCCCTCCCCTCACCACCACCAATACCACCAGTACCACCACTCTTCCCGCCGGCCCCCTCACCAACAATCCTCTGTTCAAGCTGCTGCATCGTAATCCGACTACTATTACTATGCCTAGTAGAAGAAGAACGAAGAGGGATCGTAGGATTCGGTGGTGAAGTTGATGAGGACATGTTTTTGTTTTGTTCTGTTTTGTTTTACCAGAGGTAGAAGGGAGGTATACTGTACTGTACAGAAGATTCTTCTAAATCCCAATCCTAATCCTAATCCTAATCCTCTCTGGTGTGTGATTCTGGTGTGCGATGTACGGTAAGTCCTATAGGTATTACCTCGGGAAATGCACCTAAGCCAAACCAAACCAAACGTGACTTTCCCTTCTCTCTCTCCCCCCCTCTCAATCAATCAATCAATCAATCAATCAATACAATACCACCCCCAAAAATAAAAGACTATCGTATTAAACAAAAGAACCACAGACAAATAGATGAGATGAGATGCGAGGAGATAAGATGAGATGAGATGAGATGAGGCCAAATAAAAAGGAAGAAAAGAAGTCAGGAAGGAAGGAAGGAAGGCGCAAAATTCCCCAAGTCAAGTCAAGTCAAGTCAATCAAAAAAAGTAAAGAAAAGACGGAGAACTGTACTGTAACTGTACCGTAGGTAGGTAATGTAAGAGATGGATGATATGTATGTGTCAGTGTGAGTGATAGTCAGGAGTTTAATTGGTTACCAAAACACGCCAAACACACACACGCATATACACACACACACATATACAGTACTCGCATGCAAGTTGCATACAGTAGAAGAGAAAAGTGAGACGTCAGGAGAAAAAAAGAGCCGAGACTTTTCGAGACTCGAGACGCCGCCAGACGAGACAACGACCCCCTGCGGAGTTTACAGGCGTGACAGGTACCTACCTACAGTACTGACTGTACCGTAAGATTATGCCACACAGATGCTGAAGAAAGATTTTGCCTGGCTGGCATGGATGGCACCTACTGCGGGGTAGCCTGTCTAGCCTACATTTACCCCAGGATATTGACAGCCCGAAGGAGAAACTCGGGGGTCTTAGCTCCTCATCTCTTTGGAACTGGTTTGGTTTAAATAGCAAGGACTGTGCATTGGTGAACTGGGCTTTATTTGAACGTCGTCTCCCCCCCTTCTCTTCTCATATTCTTTTTCACTCTTCATACCTCTCTCAAGCGAGGGATAAGCTGGGAATGGTTACGTGAGTATTTGGACATTTTTGAGTCGCTATCTATGATACAAGCAAGGAAATCATGGCAGAAGTGCCAGATGTCAAGGAAGATGACTAGCAGAACCCCCAGCCAGAATCCTCGACGCGACGCAAAAGGCAAGCAGCAAACAAAAGTCCTACCTTCTAACTCTAGCATCTAACATCTAGGCGTCTCTTCGCCCCATCTATCCGGTTCCTCTGTCCTTCTAAGCGTCTACGGGTATCGGGGTCTATATCATTCATCTCCTCTCGAACCGACTCTCCATTTATGCGGTAGTGGGCTTAAGGATCATTGGCGCTTGTTGAGTGGTCTCCTCGAATGGAACACCGAGCTCAAAGAGCTTAACGATAACGGCGCTGAAGTCCTTGAACCAGAGCTGCTCATCCTTGGCGTACTTCTCAACGTATCCTTTGAAGGACTTGTCGGCAACAAGAGCCATATCAGTCGGCAACATCATCAAGGATTTGGTGGTCTTGTCCTCCAACTATTGAGATCGTCAGGCGAACTCCTCAACCGACGGACTGCGTAAAAGACTTACCTGCTTGGGACCGTCCCATTTCTTCCATTGCCACTTCTCGTTTAGAAGGAGCTTGTAGTAATCGTTGGTAACAACAGTCGGGGAGAAGGTCCATGGTCCAGTGAAACCAGAGCGGTCAGTGTGGCAACGACCAAGGGCGTGGGCACCGGACAGAGCAACAATCTCCTGGTCGTTGAAACCCATACGGTTGAAGATAGCGCGCAGGTGCTTCTGCTCCTTGGTGGCATCTGGGAGACGTCCGTCGGGTGTGCAGGCAGAAAAGTCCTTGTCCTTTCGGCCGGGTCTGTATGGGATAGTTGGACCTTGCATCTCCTGGATAGCAGCGACACCTGCGAGAATCCAGAGATCAGAGTAGGTGATCCATGGGAATTTCTCTGTAAACACGAACCACATCAGCATATATTCTGTCTCAACCGGAAGGTGTCCACATACGCTTAATTGGCTCGAGGAAGTCTCTGGCCGCCTTAAGACCAGCGTTTGCGCCGTGGTCCCCCTCAGGAGCGAATCTCATGGTGGCACCGTTGGATCCTCCAGTTCCTGTCTCCTTGTCATAGGTACCGCTTGCGTGCCACGCCAATCTTACTAAAACTGGACCAAAGCTTCCATCATCGTAGTCATCCTGCTCCTGCTCCTCAAGTTTGGAAGCAATCTCGTTGTAGACTTTCTGGTAATCCTCTTGCTTGGGGGTGAAGACACCCTTGGTTCCAGAGGCAGAGCCAGAGAGGAGGGATCCGTTACCAGCGCTGTAGAAGTAGTAGCCAGCACCTCCTGCAAGAGCAAGAACACCAGCACCAATGAAGAGACCAGATGACGACGACTTAGTGGGCTGCGATGAGTAGGATCGTCGAGATTGCTGACGGAAGGATTGGCGTGGGAGGGTGAAAGCGCTGTTTCTTGAGCTGGTCTTGAAGGCGGAAGTGGCAGGTGTTGATTTGACGGCCGCGCGGGCGAAGGTACGTGTAGTTGAAGCCATTGTGGTGAGATCTTTCGAAATGTGAAGCTAGAGGAGATGAAGGAGATGGCACGTAGAGTAAGTAGTAGAGTTTAAAGATGGGAACGGGACGGAACCGAGTGAATATGCCAACGTGACAGCAGGGAGGTAGGTAAAAGAAAGGGAAGCAAACAAGAAAAGGAAGAAGAGAAGAGGAGAGAATCGTGTCGACTTGGGACCTTAATATCTTCACACCAAAGAGCGACTACCTACCTGCCTGCCTGCCTTACCTACTCCTACTGCTACTGCTACTACTACTCGGACCACGGCGCCCACTCTTCGGACTGTATCAGAAATTAGAAGAGCTTAGCACCCCTGCAGAATGCCGATGATAACGAAGCCCGAGGTCCACCTTTTCGAGCAATCTTCAGCTGTCTCAGCCAATGGTAATCACGACATACAAATCATGCAATCTGGACCCCGATCTGGGTGACAAATGCGCGCACGTCGTTTGTCACTCCAGCTCGAAGACTCCGTAGCCATCGAACACTTATTATTCAGAATAGCCCTTCTAGAATGTCGCAAGGATGAGATGATCCTGAAAAAGAGCCTCATCTGGTGCTTCGAAAATAAAGGCTCCCTTATTAACCGCATGGCGTCCGGTAGTTTGTGAGGGACAGACACATGGCTACCATTGGCTGGCCACCGTCCCATTTTGAACGAGCAGAGCCAAGGCTGGCCAGACAGGAAAATAACCAATCCTCTTTGGTCATCCTGTACCAATTAGGCAATTGTTGGCGGCATCATACTTCATACAGAGGTAGGAATTGCATCGCACGCTAATCCTTTTATACTCTTACTATCTATACCTATCGCACTTGCAAAGAGTCGCATAGCTGTGTGGAAATTTTAACTTGATTTTTCTTTAGGGAGACGACGCTCCTACTCCACGGAGGCAAAATATTCCAAAGGCGCCGCCTACGGTACAAAATAGTATCACTATCATACACACGAAGTCAACCCGCCTATAGCCCCATCTAGTTCGAGAGAACCCATGGTAATGCTCAGAAGGGGGTTTTTGTAAAAAAGAAACAGAAATACGCATCTTTCCATAGCGTCTCCCCATCAGTGAAATTGAGCAAGTCCCTGCGCATTCACTGGAAGATCGCCATGCTGCTGGAAGTATGCGCTGTACCGCACCTCACCTTTTCGAAGGGTAGCCTCGTCTATCTCACCAGCACCGTGACCATTCTCGAGTCCCTTGCCAGCAGCCCCCTTCTTAATACCAACTGGCTGCACGGAGACAGGTCTATAACTTAAGTCAGCGAAATAAAGCAAGTATATTCCAAATCCGAAGACTTACCCATTCAATTCTCGATCAATTTGCAAAAATTCCTTCATTGCCTCCTTTGTTCCTCTTTCTTGCAAGTACACTAGATAGTAGCTGCTCAGATCCTTCTTGGTGGTGAGAGACATGCGGCTCTTCTGGATAATATCTTCATAGATTTTCTTGATGCGCGCGTAATGCTCTGCCTCAGTGCTCGCGCTGGTAGGTTGAGCCAACTCAAACTCCAGATACTTGACCCAGAAGTGACGGCTCTCGAGGTACCACTGTTGATTCGACTGGAAAACCTGGCGAGCTTTGTCCACTGACCCCTGGATCTTCCAAAGTAGAATCGCCCATTCAACCACCAATGCAGCTTTGGCATACAAATCGACGGTTGCCGAGTCGATTTGAGCCTTGTAAACCTCGATTGCTGCTTCAAGACCATTTTGCCTCCGCTCAAGGTTTGCCCACGAGACAATGGTTTCGACGTGTCCTGGCATGCGGTCTAGGATGGCTTCATGAATAGCCCTTGAGACGTCAACGCGCTCAGACATCTCCTCGAAATATGCGTATTGCAACCGGATTCCAGGTCGGCTGATAGGTACATAGAGGGTGCTTGCGCGTTGGTAGATATTTCGAACTTCTTCTTGCTTGCCTTCTTGGGCGGACATCCAGCGAGCGTACCGGAACCAGAACTCATCATAGAAGGCACAGGTGACCAGGCATCTCTCATACAAAAATACAGCTCTGGTATAATCACCTTCTGCCTCCTCAAAATCCAGGTATTTGCGCCAGTTGACCAACTGAGACTGATCCAGTTCAGTGACATGGAAGTATGGGCGCTTTATCTCAGATTCGTAAGTCCATCTTTTGGTGGTCTCGGTTTGTGTTCGTGCGAAGATTTCTAAGTGAAAATTGTCAATCTTTGCTCGCAAGTCTCTCTCGATCATCGAATCCGTCTTTGTCTCGCCGTATGCAACACCACTAGATTCCAGCTCAGCTCGGAATTGCATGAGCGTCTCGGGAGGAAGGAGCTCCTGAACTGGTCGCAAGTGTGCGAGCTGACGAAATCTTTCAAAGTATCGGGCATACTGGTGCATGGGAATCTTGACAACACGATCCAGAATCGCGAAGATTCTATCCTGTGCTTCCAAACGATCCTCAAATTCCAGGTACTTATCCCAGAAGGGGTGCGCAAGGAAGTCCAAGCCAACAGATGTTGCACCACGCTCAAATAGTCTATTAGCAGATGTCAGTCTGGTTCCTCTGAAAGGGGACAAGGGAGCGCAAAGGTGGCAGGAAGGTGCAAATACGGGAAGGGAGTGTGCTTGAACTAGTAATCCTCAAAACCCATCTGATCCGAACGTGTATATGTGCAAGTGATACGAGGTAAAAGCGAGTGTGTGACAGCAAAAAAGAGAGATCCTGATCATGCGAGTGAGAAGAGTATCAGATACGGCTTGTGGCATTTCTCACCGTCTGCCAGGAAAGAAATCTCAACGCGCGAGCCTCGTAGTCATATTGATCGCATCCGCTGTAGATGCTGTGTTAAGGGAAGGAAAGCATCCAACTATACTTACTCTCTGATCACATCTGGATCATGGCTCGTCTCAACTTTGAAGGAGCAGTAATCCGTCCACAAGTCCACTGAAGTTGCGATGCTTGCGACACCTCGTTCAAAGACCTAGTCGCATCAGCACGGTAATCCTATCTTTGTGCACCCCCAGGCTTACCATTTCTGCAGCTTCTGTGCCTGCGATTGAAAATTCCAGGTCGGCATACTTCTTCCAGTAACCAAATAGGAGAGGGAACTTGGCAAGGAAGCGGTCGTAGGCATCTCGAGTAGTTGCGATAGCCTGGGGGCTGGAATTCCGATTTAAGCCGCCTTCAAGGGTTTCTGCGGCGCGAACAAGCTTCTCCCAATTCTCGAAGTTGTCTGTATCTTCAAGCTGTAGATAAGGACAGTCAGCTACTGAATTGATGACATATTGCACACGGCTTAAGAGAACGTACGACTTCAGCGTTGAGCTTCTTGATCTCGGCAGACTCTTCGTCTGTTCCTCCGTAGTTGAAGTCGCTCATGATGAAGGTGCGGGACGATAAAGACAGTCGATGATGCGCGTTCACGGTGGAACTGTCGAATTGTTGCGCGGAGACAGTGTAATGATTTTTGCGAGAGCGCTGCGTTGATCAGCGTCGTGCGTGTTGTAGAGGAAGGAAAGATCGAGTGGCTGGGGGATTTGCGCAGGAGCCGCATTCAGCAGCTAATAACGCTAATACTACTTGATTCGGGCTGGACGCTTGGCACTCCCAAAAACCAAATTTGCGGTCTTTAACGAGTTTTCCTCCCTTTTCCTCTTCGAGCCTAGTGTTGCTGGAGATGCACAGAATATGTTTAAAAGGCTGAGCACCAACATGCTTACAACCACCATAGGCTGGTGATGAACTGATACAACGTATCAAAATAATAGGAAGAGAATGAATGCTCTCCGGAGCTTGATTTCAGCATGACCATTTCTGAAGCCCAAACCACTCTACGTCACTTCTTGCAGTCCACATGATGGCCGTGCCTCTTTTTTTACGACCCCCTTCTATCAATGTCCCAGAATGGCAGCACGAGACACATAGTCCATGACCGTTGTTCATATTTCATTTTTCAAAGTTCACTTGAAGCATGAGGGCTGCACCAGGCTGTGTAGGATTGTTTGTAAAAACAGTGCTCGCTGACAGAGCCAGTTATTTGACAAGTGGTCAATCAATCAGCAAGCTTGTGTACAGTACAGAGACCAGAATGATGGGAAATCCTGTGGTTTCTTCATGCTCACGAAAAAGAGGATAGTTGCTGCAGGTTCAGACCCGAACATACTTTGTATGTAGCATTATATAATCTTTGTAAAGGATTATTATTACTGTTTGATGTTCAAGCTGGTGCATATTCATTAGACATTGTGCTTCATGATTGCTTTTATTCCCTCGCACATGCATGATACGGCAAATTTTGCTGCATCCTACGCTCGGGGTATCCCTTGCGCTTACTGTACACCTCGACTTACTGGCTAAGTACCACACCACGACATCAATAGACAACAATAAATAGAATAAGTAAAATGAAACTTATTGAAATCTCTTCTCCTCCTGTCCTTTACTTTAATGAGCCACGCACTTGTTTCAAAGCTCATTGTGGTCTACACAACCCCTGAATTTGTTCCTTTGAGGTAGCTTAAGACTTGTAGAGCTTTGTATCAAACAGAACATAGCAAGTAGATGCAGAAATTCATTGCATCAACTTATCTGATAATATATTAAAAGTGTGTGGTATGTTACATAGCAATAAATAATCCGTAGGAACACTTGCAAGTAAACACAACCAAATTAGCAACAGAGTTTTTACTTTTAAAGGTGGGCAAAGAAAAGAACAGCATTACAGGTATATTGGATTTGGTATACAACTGTATCCTAGGCTAGAAGTTTGTTCATTCGAGGATAAGCCGCAGTCAGAAAGCTTGTATAGTCCAATTCAATAATTATCTTATTTGTATATCAAAAAATGCACAGCCTCTACTTGCAAAGTAAATAGTTTTCCAAAATACAAGCAACATAAGTAGGTCAACCTTCTCTGGGCTCACTTCTCTAAGGTAGGTAATCACGACCCTCATTATTACAGTAAAACCAAATCTAAATCGGATTTATACTCTTCAACTGCTTGAAACCCCTTCTATCAACAAACAAATTATTATTAAATACAAGCAAACTTAAAATAAAATAGATGTAAAAATCTCTCTATCTCAATAATATAACACAAGTAATCATTGTGATAACTTCGTTCGAAAACATCACATGATAGCCGCAAGCAATTCAGAATAACTAAGAAACTGTAAAGTAGAGAACAAACAATTACCAGATTTGTTGTTAATTATTAGTAGCTTATGAGAGAATCATAAAAGACTAAGAGGCAGAGCAAAAAGCTCCTTGGTGCTTTTATGTTTGTCGCTTTCTTCTTACATCAAGCTGCAGGTGCTGTTCAATTATTTACATGTGCATGTGCACAAGCGAAGAAAAAAAAAAGGAATTTAGTGCAGTACTAGAAAACATACTAAGATACGACTTGATCTCTGAACGCTCTTTTTTAAGTTTACTAAAGCTGCAAGGCCACACTGTCATGCAATCACATGGAAACAAAGGGTTAGGGAATTTAAGTAGAGTATGGATTGAATTTCATTGACCCTAGCTACAACTCGAGTAGCAGCAATAAGAGCCAAGCCAGCACGTAAGAGCCAACGTCCGTTAGAGACGCTATTCGCTATGACAACGCAGAACCAGTGATGGCAAAAGAAATCCGGGGATATCTAGATCCGAAAGGAAAGGTGCACACACTGCCGAACACAGGCTATCGCAAATAGAGAGATTGAAGAAGCCCTTTATAAAAAGCCCGCAAGATATCTCCCATGACGATGTCTGCCGTCGAGGCTCTTTGTATGTGAAAAGTTTCTGCATTCATGCTCTACCAGAGACGTGTAATGTCAGAAGTTGCAGATGAAGCAGACTTCGTCTATAACACGCTGATGATAAGAGAAAGACTACATTGCTGGGGTGAAGGAAATAGCAAAGGAGAAAGGAAAACATAATCGTCAAGTTTCGCAGAATGGTGTATTCGCAATGTCGCAAGTTGCAGCCGTTCTGCTTTTCGTGTCAACTCCCATCCCCTACCCATGCTGCATATCACTCCACCAGCCAGCCAGGTATCCCAGCTACTCCAGTAAGTTCAAGAAGCATATGAAGACAAGACGAGGATATTCCGAGAAGTTGTTGAGGAAATCTAAGATTGGGCGGCCGGCGCAGCTTCTGTTGCTGCCTCCTCTGCCTTGGGCTCAGCGGCGGTATCAGCAGCCTTCTCCTCCTCCTTGGCAGCATCAGCTGGAGCAGCCTCGGCCTCTGCACTATCGGATGAAGTCCAGAGGGTCAAGTTATCTCGGAGTAGCTGCATAATGAGGGTGCTGTCACGGTAAGACTCCTCAGACAACGAATCAAGCTCGGCAATTGCGTCGTCAAAAGCCTGCTTGGCAAGATGGCAGGCGCGATCTGGTGAATTCAAGATCTCGTAGTAGAAGACGGAGAAATTGAGCGCCAAGCCAAGGCGGATTGGGTGGGTAGGTGTGAGTTCGGTCTGAGCGACATCGGTGGCATTCTAAATTGAATGATTAACAAGTGCAAGAATTGAGGATTCCGTTCCCACGTACCTTGTAAGCCTCATGGGCAGCAGTAGCGGCAAGCTTGCGCTTCTCACCAGAGGCAAACTCGGCCAAGTATCGGTGGTAATCTCCCTTCCTGCAAACGAAATCCATGTCAGCAAAAGGTATGGCTGAATAGCAGTAGCAGATGATATTGTATCCCTTATCAGACGTACATCTTGTGGTAAAAGACCTTGGACTCGCCCGACTCGGCCTTTGGAATCAAGGACTCGTCCAAGACATCGAGGACATCCTGGCACACCTTCTCAAGCTCGGTCTCGATCTTTTGACGGTAGTCCCGAATGGTGGAAACATGCTTGTCGGTACCCTTGGACTCTTCCTTCTGCTCGATAGATGAAATGATGCGCCAAGAAGCACGTCTGGTACCGACGACATTCTTGTAGGCAACAGATAGAAGGTTACGCTCGTCAACAGTGAGTTCCCCGCCCAGCTAGATTAGGTGGCGCCAGTTAGTGATATGCCCCAGATGTTTGTCCTCAGATCGGATGTCCGCAGCGCGTCGCGTACCTTGGCAACCTCCTTCATGTATGTGACCATCTCATCGTAACGCTCAGCCTGCTCACAGAGCCTCGCGAGGAAGGTCTTGCTGTGTGGGTGTTAGCATGCGCGTCGAACGGGCGCCTGATGATCGGAAGATGTGGAAAGTCGTACCTTTCACGCTGCACAGCAATGTCAAGTTAGCAACCATTCCGTTGTAGATGGGAAAGATTTTGAAGTGATGGTGAAAACGCGCTCAACAAATAGTGGTGCAGGGGAAAGAGGGGAGCGCCAAAGGGGAAATTTCAGCAGTGACGTTGCTAGATGCAAGATAGGAAGATGCGTACCTCCGTAGTCATTTCGAATTATGCGGTGCAACTTGTGTTTTGAAAGAGAGGTAGAGGGGTGATTCGCAGAAGATGAAAGATGAAGTTGGAGTTGAGTTGGTTAGAGAGTGTGGTTTTGTTGCGTTGTTGTAGTAGCTCGTGAGGTCTTCCGGGGGATGGATGGGTTCACAAATTAGGGAGGATTAGGCTAGGTCACTGGACTACCGTACTAAGCGACTTGAAGTTCAATTTTGCGGTCTCCAATCTCCAATTCACTTGCACAGCCTGAGGGTTTATTATTATACTCAACATTCTACGACCTTCTAGATGGCATTTAAAGGGGGCGGGGGAGAAGTGAGAAATGTTTTGCTTCATCCTTCTCCGCTCAAAGGAGAGAGAGAGAGAGGACAAAGACAAAAAGAGGGTTTGAGTAGTGTTTACCTTGATGTACTTTTCCTTTTGTTTCCCAACTACGAAATGCTTACAGAGTGCCTCCAATATACTACTACTACTGGGCTGTACTGAGTCAACAATCACGTGCGTGCATATTGATATCGTCTGTATTATTGTGCCGTACGGAGTGCCCTCCAGGCTCGCCAGGTTCCAATTTGCTTCCACTACTCCCGCCGGTCTCAACAGCGCCAACCTTATTTCCACGGTACCGGACATCGCTTGGTGATCTTTTCTGGGTTCACATCACATTCTGGCTTTTGTCGTGCGCGTAAGGACTTCATCTGCCACAGTAGTTGAGCCTGTTGCGGTTACAGCCTCGAGAGCCTATGATTGATGTTCAGTCAAGGCGAATAATGTGACACAGCAATCAAATATTGCTCATAATTCGGGATGTTATGGTGATGCGAGGGTGTGTAAGGGCCTGAGTGGCTGCAGGTTCACAACAACGAGTGTCTTTCCTTATCTGCCTCGTGATGTGCTGGCCGAGTTGAATCCCGCGTTGCCCAATGAAGCCCAAATGTGAATCTTGGTTGCGAGTTGCCCCGACGTTTTGAGAGCTGGTTGGTTGGCCCAAGCATAAACATGGCCATCTTCCTCTGTTTAATCCCAGGGTCTTCGATTAGCTGGGATTCGGCAACAGGTCGTTGAGCCTTGACGTCGAAGCTTTTTTCTCACAGCAGGACCGATTGGATTGGATTTGGAGGAGGCAAAGAGGGGTAGCCAGGCCAGGGTCACAAATCGAGCCTCGTCACATGTATTTATTTGTACAACACCTGGTGCACTTGCCATGGTAAAAGGTAAAAGCTAAAAGCCAGTTACGAGTCCATACAACCCAATAATAGTAAGAGCTTTTTCTGTCAACAATGTAGTTGTCCTCCCTGTTGTTCAAAGATGGATGCAAGATCAAGCAAATCACAAAGGCGATTAGATCTTTAAAGTCGAGTCATCAAGAACCCAGGCGCCCGCAGCCTGGAACCTCGAGCGTTGTTCAGAATGCGGCAGTTCAGACGTTCGAGGCATTCTAGATTTTTCAGCGCAAAGTCAATCACCCACAGCTATCCACCGAGCTGTCTCTGGCCTGCTCTCAGGTATGACGAGGCCACTCGATCTGATCGTGGAGATTCTGATTGTCAACTGCGAGGGATGTTTCTTTTGGGGACCCCAAAAGATGGGATTTTCCTCAGGGCCCGGAACAGTCGCCGATTAGTCAGTCTATCGAACTCTCTTCACCCGACTCTATTGGATGGCTTGAAGCGGCTGAGGAGGACCTGGTGTACCTGAGAGCCTCAGTAGTGAAGGGAGACCACTCTGCAGCCGTAGTTAGTTAGGTACGTACGAAAGATACCTACCTAGGTATCGGAATATTTTCCTATCTGTCCGAGACAAAAGGACCTTCTAAAAGTATTACTGTTCGTCGAAGTAACAAGTCAGCAGGTAGGTAAGCAGTCTTTAATCTTTAAAAAGTTGTTCTTATTACCTAACATGTTGAAGACTTGAACAGACGTCATGTTTGAGACCCTTCACACCTTCACACCCTCTCTTTGTTTTTTCGCCTCTTTACCTTACAAATGCCAAATGATAGCGGCCGTTATCGATTGTAGCCTGATCCCCCGAGGCAAAGGCCGGCCAGCCTTGTGCCTGATCCAGCCAATCATAGGAAGCTCCAGAGGACACGGTGCGGACGTCTTTCAAAGACTAGCATCATAAGAGTGGAAATATTTCTAGAGCTTTCTCTTTCCTCTCTCCTTCATCAATTTTTATACAAACTTACTCGTTGTATATCTCACCTATACTCTTGGATGCAGAGCTGTTCTACATAATTCTCGAGTCTCAGAGACTTTCTCTCACACCACTCGTTTTCGACAATACACAGATACGGCCTTGAACTGGAATTACTTCATTATGGAGAATGCACATGTCCTCTCAACGGCCGAGGTTCTTAAGAACTTCGACGTGGAAGAAGCAGTTGGCTTGAACGACGCCCAGGTAAAGGCGGCACGATCGAAGTATGGCTCAAATGCGATCGCGGAAGAGCCACCAACTCCCCTGTGGGAGCTTATTCTTGAACAGTATGCGACCCTGGTGCAAATGCGCTTGCCATGCGATTGAATGTGTTACTAATCTAGAAATATAGATTCAAAGACCAACTTGTTTTAATTCTCCTTGGTTCTGCCGCAGTGTCATTTGTTCTTGCTTTACTCGAGGAAGGTGGTGGCTGGAGCGCTTTCGTCGACCCTGCGGTTGTATGTATACCTCTTCCTAATTCCTTTCATGCGCTAACAAATTGCAGATTCTAACAATTCTTATTCTCAATGCTGTGGTCGGTGTGTCGCAAGAAAGCAGCGCAGAAAAAGCTATTGCTGCATTGCAGGAATACTCAGCCAACGAAGCCAAGGTTGTTCGCAACGGTCATGTTACCCGAGTTCGCGCCGAAGAGCTAGTGCCTGGAGATATTATCACAGTTGCTGTTGGAGACAGGATTCCGGCCGATTGCAGATTGCTCGCTGTTCAGAGTAACAGCTTCTCGGTCGACCAAGCCATCCTCACTGGAGAGAGTGAGAGCGTTGGAAAAGATACGGCGGCGGTCAAGGATCTGAAGGCAGTGAAGCAAGACCAGATCAATACCCTTTTTTCTGGAACAACCGTTGTGACGGGTCACGCAACAGCGATTGTTGTTCTTACTGGATCTTCTACAGCTATTGGCGACATCCACGAGAGCATCACTGCCCAAATTTCGGAACCAACTCCCTTGAAGCAGAAACTTAATGATTTCGGAGATACTTTGGCGAAAGTTATTACGGTCATTTGCATTGCGGTTTGGCTGATCAATATTCCTCACTTTGGTGACGCGAGTCATGGAAGCTGGGCCAAGGGCGCCATCTACTACCTCAAAATTGCAGTGTCCCTTGGTGTTGCAGCCATTCCAGAAGGTCTAGCGGTCGTTATTACTACATGTCTTGCTCTTGGTACTCGTAAAATGGCTGCTAAGAACGCTGTTGTTCGAAGTCTGCCGTCAGTTGAAACTCTTGGTAGCTGCAGTGTTATTTGTTCAGACAAGACTGGAACCTTGACCACAAACCAGATGAGCGTTAACAAAATTGTCTACCTCAACGAGGCTGGTAATGATTTGGAAGAACTGGATGTTGAAGGTACAACCTTCGCTCCTCACGGAAGCATCAGCTCCAAAGGAAAAACGGTCACTGATATTGCGGCAAAGTCACAAACCGTCTTTCAGATGGCCGAAGTAGCAGCGCTTTGCAACGATGCTCAACTTGCCTACGACGCAAAATCTGGAACATTTTCAAACGTTGGAGAACCAACTGAGGGTGCCTTACGTGTTTTGGTAGAGAAAATTGGAACTCAGGATCCAGCTTCGAACCAAGCAAGAGCAAGCCTTTCTGCCCAAGATACCCTTCATCTAGCTAGTTCCTGGTATGAAAAAAGAACCGCTCGTCTCGCCACTTATGAATTTTCTAGAGACCGAAAGAGTATGTCCGTCTTAGTCGGCAACGAGCAACAGCAGAGATTACTTGTGAAGGGCGCACCTGAAGCTATCATCGACCGTTGCACAAGTACTCTCGTTGGTGCAAATGGAAAGAAGGTCCCGATGACTAACAATCTGTCTGAGCTTCTATTGAAAGAAGTCGTTGAGTATGGTAACAGAGGTCTTCGTGTAATTGCTCTCGCAAGCGTTGACGACGTTGCATCCGACCCACTTCTAAAGAACGCAAAGACTACGGCGGAATACTCCCAACTTGAGCAGAAACTTACATTACTTGGTCTTGTTGGTATGCTTGATCCACCACGCCCCGAGGTCGCTGGATCTATCCGACAGTGCAAGGAAGCTGGTATCAGAGTTATCGTCATCACTGGTGATAACAAAAACACTGCCGAGTCTATCTGTCGTCAAATTGGTGTCTTTGGAACTATGGAGGATCTTACAGGAAAGAGCTATACTGGCCGTGAATTTGACAATCTCAGTGAGACTGAGCAATTAGCAGCCGCTAAGCGTGCCTCACTCTTCTCACGAGTTGAGCCAAGCCATAAGTCGAAGCTTGTAGACCTTTTACAGTCAGCCGGAGAAGTTGTTGCCATGACCGGTGATGGCGTCAACGATGCGCCTGCTTTGAAGAAGGCTGACATTGGTGTTGCCATGGGATCTGGTACTGATGTTGCGAAATTGGCCTCTGATATGGTTCTCGCTGATGACAACTTCGCCACGATTGAAGTAGCAATCGAGGAAGGACGATCCATCTACAACAATACCCAACAATTCATTCGGTACCTTATCTCCTCCAATATTGGAGAGGTCGTTTCGATTTTCTTAACGGCCGCAGTCGGTATGCCTGAAGCTCTGATTCCAGTCCAGCTTTTGTGGGTCAACCTTGTTACCGATGGTCTCCCTGCTACAGCATTGTCCTTCAACCCTGCAGACCACGATATTATGAAAAGGCAACCACGAAAGCGTGACGAGCCATTGATCGGTGGCTGGTTATTCTTCCGTTATATGGTGATCGGTATATACGTTGGTCTTGCAACTGTCGCTGGATATGCATGGTGGTTCATGTACAATGTTGAAGGGCCTCAGATCAGCTTTCACCAGTTGTCTCATTTCCATCGCTGCTCTACACAGTTTTCGGAGATCGGTTGCGAGATGTTCACAAACGATATGGCCAAGTCAGCTTCGACCGTTTCTTTGTCGATCTTGGTTGTCATCGAGATGTTGAATGCCATGAATGCCTTGTCCTCTAGCGAATCTCTTCTTACACTTCCTCTCTGGGATAACATGATGTTGGTGTACGCCATCGCTTTGTCAATGGCACTCCACTTCGCCCTCTTGTATACGCCCTTCCTACAGACTTTGTTCTCCATTCTTCCGTTGAACTGGAACGAATGGAAGGCAGTCCTGTTGATTAGTGCGCCAGTTATGTAAGTGCCTCATTTATGTTCTTTCCCTTGAATTTCATGCCATTGTACTAACTCATCTACAGCCTAATTGACGAAGTCCTCAAGTTTGTCGAGAGGCAGCTGTACATTCAAAAGACTGCCTTCATAGAGAAGCCGAAGAAGGCGTAATTCCTCATGTCAGTATGATGAAGCTGTACATTAGTAGATATAGCTAGATATAGATGAAGATAAACGTAACTAAGCATACTCATTGATCTCAAGACATAGAAAGTGTTTCTGAATGTATTACTCTACATGATATGGTGATGCTATTGAGCATTTCTTCAGTTCCCCCATAGTCGAGTCAATACCAAAAATGAGTAAGGTAGAGTGATTTCCAAAAGATACTAAAGTCTGTACCGTACAAATTAGTTTATAAGAGATTATTTTAACTTAGTTATTTCACTTAACTTAGGTAACTTAGTTGATTTGGGTAACTTGTTGATCTAGGTAACTAAGTTGATGTGGGTAACTTGGTTTATTTAGGTAACTTCGTTGATTTGATCTTGAAATAAAAGACTGACTTACCATTTGAACTCTTAAGATCATTCAAATCACAGTCACTATGTAAGTCACGGACGTTTATTTGGTTCAATCACTCCACGCACGAATCTGGGGTGCATGATGATTATGATATGCCCACAAGCTTTAGTTAAGACGCAAAACAGGCTACTTGACCGAGCTCCCATTTTGGTCTTCCTGCAGCTTGCTCTGCTAGGCCATAAGCCGGGTAGGCCTTAATATAATTTTAATTAAGCTAACAGAGACTATTATAATGGGGTCTGAAACAGGCTGCGAAACAGGCTTGAAATGGGCTTCGAAATAGGCTCGAAAAACACTGGAAGAATAGTCGGGCACGTTACTATCAATTCGTCGGGTCAACTTCGGCCACGTAACACTGATATGTTTCCCGGTAAGTTCCAGATTCTATAGATGTTACCAGCAGCAAGTTCTTAATGCCAGATCTAATACTACACAAGACGAGTTTACGCCATCCCAGCATCGTCTTGATACCCAGCTCCCACTCAGTGTTCCAACCCTTCAATCTTGTCTGCCCTTCAATAACCTCTTTGTGACCTTGTCCTTCTCGATGATGTAAACGTGTGCTCCCCAACCTGACAACGCATCTCTATCAACAGCATTCAGTAACGCCTGTGAGATGGTCTCGAAAAGATCCTCCGGTCCCTAGATTGTGAACCTTGATTAGCCCCAGTTCTCATCCTGGCACATGTATCTTGGCAGCATATATCATCACAACATACCAAATCTGGCTCCCACAGTCCTTCGCAAGTACCAAAAAGCTGATCACTTGCAGTTCCACTGACAATGAAATCCTTGGCAAAATCAATGCACCCAATACTATCAAACCCACAAATAAATGGCTTTCCCGTCTTCTGATCAATACCAGCTACAACAGGCGAGATGAAGAAAGGACCAAATCGGCGCTCGTACAAGCTACTCGAGACCAGATTGGCCATAGTAGACGGAGAGATGTGTTACGTTCTTCGCGGAGTCGGTACATGTTAACTTTGTAGCGGAAGAGATCTGAGGCCGTTGAGACATCGGTTGCCAGACCTGTCAGTCCTAGGTAGACGTCGCCGTAGGAGAAGATCTTGGGGAAGTTGTTGGAGACTGTTAGGGATTGCAAGCCAAGTCGGAGATCGCAGGCAATGGCTACACAATCTTTTCCCACCATTGCCACGCAGGCACCACCATCTGATATCCTGTTAGCTGTATGGTTCGCGGGGTGTATGAGAATACAAGCTTCGTACTGATGGAGAAGGGGGAGCTCTAATGACGATGTTAGCTGTGTTTGGAGGGTGCTTGGGCTTGGATTTAGCTGACCATTGTGATGTGATTATTTCTTGCTCGTGTGGTAATATGGAAAAAGATTCACACAGCGCTTTTGGGTGGACAGGAGATTCGTAGATATGGTCGTGACTGTGAGGTGGTTTAGATGGTCAAATTGCCCCTTCCTTTGGTTGCGCAGGCACTAGGTAGGGTCCGAAGTGGGAGCAGAGTTGCTCTTGAGTCTCCGGCAATTCTTTGCGAGTTTTATGCTCGCGTTGTATCGTTCTGAAGAGCGGAAATGTTGTGTTCGATTGCGTTCAGTCGTCCGTCGATCCCGTCCAGTCGTCTGTCGATATTGTTCAGTCGTCCGTCGATTCCGTCTATCGTCCGTCGATTCCGTCTAGTCGTCCGTCGATTGTGTCTAGTTGTCCGTTGATTGTATTCAACGTTGCAAGAATCTGTTGTCTAAATTGGACAGGCTCCAAATTGTTTAGGCAGAGGAGCTTAGTATGCAGTGGCAATGTTATCGAAGTCAAGTGCAGGCGCCAGAGCTCATGCATCGTGTTCCAGGCGGTGTCGAATGGCAGAATTTAATATTTTGGGCGTACGATTTATCCATGTTAAGCATCATCATTTCATTCAAGTACATAGCAGAATTGCAGCTCGTTGTCTCTTGGGACAATGCTACGGAATTCGCACATTCGGAAGGCGTGTGTACAAACATATATATGCTGGAGTTGTTGCGCAAAGTTTCATTCTCCTAGCAATGGCACATCAGCAAGAGGTCTACGAGGAACCGAATCGACACCCCCCAGACGTTAGACAACACATTCCGCAGAGTTTAGCTAGAAGACCTTCAAAGCGCTTAAGAGTTGGTATTAGAGTAAGTATTAAAGGAGTTCCAAAGGCTAGAAAATAGGAATCTAATAGCCACCTAGAATCAAGCCGCAGAAGCTCAATTGTACAGCGACTTTGGTCCTCGATCCGATCTCCAACATGCTTTGAGTGGAAGAGATGTCAGCGATATTCGTGCAAAACTACGCACTTGGGAATCTGAAAATGAGCACAAATTCGTTCCATCTCCCGAGTTGGCGGACCATGTTACTCCTGGCCATGTGCGTAATAATTTTACCCGAATGACAGCAGGGGAGTTCGAAGTGGAAGACGACGCAGTCGGATGGAATACAGAAAAGGGCGATTCTTCTCTTGACCAAGATGATAGGCTTGATATTGGGAGCAAACGTGGATTTCTCGTTCCTGGAGATCTCGTAGAACTTTTGTATGTTTTGAAATCTTCTTCTATATAAATCATTGCGAACTGACTGGCATTAATGACAAGGGGCGCGGGTACTCGTGAACGGGAACTGGCTATATTTGTGCGCGAGTTCGAAAACCAGGCGCAATATTATACGATGTCGGGGAAATGGCTGAATCGATCTTCTAAGCAAGTCAAATTCTTTGTACCTCACTTTGTTGAGAGTACAGAACTTAATGAGATACTACCTTACCTCCCACAAACGGATGTCTCTGGGAGTCTTCAAGATAAGATAAGCTTAACCCTCTGGACAAGAGTGCTCCACGAGAGATTGGAAAGCCACTTGTCAACAAAATGGTTAAGTTTTGGAAAGAGTCGGAATCTGTATACCAAGCAGCAGCCCTCAAACTTGACAACGCTCATCAGTTCATCGCTCTGCAGGACGAATACAGATATGCTACTTTAGATGAAATAGCGACCGATCTTATAGGGGACTCTGGAAACCCCCAAAAAGCCCAAGATGGAAGATATTCTCAGCCAGTACTTTACGCTGTGCACCGTTCGCTCACCCGTGATGACATCGGCATTCAATGTCATATGAGGGGCGGCCATCGTGCTGGGAGTCTATATGAAATAAATTCTCTCTCTGAAGTAAGGAATGTTGTCAACGTAACGAACTTTGTTCGTCGCTACCAAGAGGTAAAGGTCACAAGGCGCTCGTCAGTTACAGCTGAGGGATCAAGTATCCTTGAGCATTTTGCTGTCAAGGCCAGGAAACTCATAGACTCTAGTCGAAGAGCTCGACAATTTACACCTTTTGGTAGTATCGGACCGTCGTCGGTACAGGCTCAAGAACCTAATTGTTTCGATGGCCTCGAAGTAGCTCAATTTGATGCCCATGAACAGTGTTTCATCAGGTTTCTGGAGTCCTGGGCAGGATTACGGTCTTTCAACCTTCACTCCTCACTAAACGGCATAGGGTCAGCAATATTACGAGCTATAGACCGATATGATAACGAAGGGTTACTTCTAAATCAGTCAACAGCATGGACTTTCCTACAGGAAATAGGCTCAATTCCGCCGTGGGAAAACCCAGCCGCATATTTACTTAGGATACCAGGAATTGGTAGAAGACTCCAAAGCCAACGCAGAGGCCGTGAAAAATATAGAGAAGATATACTGCGGAAAATTCGCAAGGATTGGGGCAGTATGCCTGTTTATTGCATTGATGATCCTACCGCCCATGAGTTGGATGATGGAGTGTCAGTTGAGAAGACAGATGTTCCAGAAGAATTCTGGGTTCATATTCATACTGCGGACCCTTCTTCAACAATGGATCCAGAAGGCGATATAGCTAGGATGGCACAGAATAGAGCACAAAGCATATATCTACCGGAGATGGTTGTTTCTATGCTCTATGACATGTACGTTCAGTCGAATTTGAGCCTTAAGAGAAATCGTCCAAGCTTGACATTCAGCGCAAGGATGAACAAGGGAGGAGATATCCTCGAAACGAAAGTTACACCTGGTACGGTCAGACAAGTCGTATACCTCAGTCCCAAAGTCCTGGGTGAGATTATTGAAGGGCCAAGTCCTACGTTACCGAAGACGGTTATTGCAATTGGGCAAGATATGCCTACATTCGTTCCAACTAGGAAAATGGCAGAAGTCGACGATTTGCTGGACTTAGATAAGGAGAATTTACGGCTACTCAACATGATCGGAAAGGCTCATGCAGCAAAACGAGCCAAAAGAGGTGGTTTGTCTTTTAGACAAAATGACAACTCAATATCCGTATCCTTCAAAGGCTCTCCGTGGAAACCCCAGCAAGGCAGTGGCAGTTACAGCTATTCCGCTGACCCATCTATCCGACTTGTAGTTGATAAGGATGATGCATCTTCCTGTGGCGGTTCCAAAGTCGAAACTGTGCAGAATTTGATGCTACTTGCAGGCGAAATTGCTGCGCGCTGGAGCTACGAAAGAGGGATTCCCATTCCGTATCGTATAACCCCGCTCAACTCCAGCCTGCTAAATCCCGGCGACTACTTCCGGGATACTGTTTTGCCATCGCTAGATTCGGATGGACATGCACCAGAAGAGGTTGCTAGACAGTATCACCGTCTATGTGGACAGGTTCTGAGCTCTTCTACACCTGGCCCTCATGTGACAATTGGTCTTGACATGTATGCGAGGTGCACAAGTCCCTTGAGGCGTTACGGAGATTTGCTGGTCCATTGGCAAGTAGGAGCAGCCTTGTTAGAAGAGGAAAGGACTGGCCGGTCGCTTGTTGGTAATACCAGGGAGGATTTTCTACCATTTACGAAAGCCCATCTAGATAAGATTTTGCCTCGGATGGCCATTACTGAAAGACTTCTCAGCGTAGGTATGGCTTTCGCAGAGCGCACCTGGTTGTGTAGACTACTTGTCCGTGCTTGGCATTTTCAGGAGGCTACTCTTCCGGCTACCTTCGAATATGTTGTAAAGCATATTACTCGGCTTGGTGTTCTCCATGGGCATCTCCCGTATTTCCTCGAAGATGCGGTCTGCAATAAGCCCGATCTGGATGTCACGGGGGATATCAAGGTTGGCGACATTTTACAGGTGGAACTCGACCATATCGATGCCTACAGAGGAAGCATTGAGGTCAAGGCTCTTCACCGTACAAACCCGCCAACGTAAGCATGGTATCTTTTCTTTGAATGATTTTTTCATCAGAAGATATAGCTTTCTTTAATAAGGCACTCTTCTTATTTGATAAATCCTGTGTAACTGTACCTCCCGGCCCGCATACGAGGATGGGGCTTGTAATATTTTCAGGTGCGATATCGAGAGAGAGAGAGAGAGAGAGCGACGGGACACTGTCTGTGGTAACGAGTCTTGAAGGATCAGCACCGGAAGTGCTTATTATTGTACTTGTACTTGTACACATTAACCAGAGAGTCTGTTACGATGTAAACCATCATGAGTTGTATTATTATGTAGATATCACTTGTATTAATTGACTGACTGTTATGTATCTTATTTAATACAAATCTATCGTGTATAACCTGGAAGTGTGCTCTAGGATTTCTCCTTTCCCCATTAGGTATGAGCTAAAGTGGAGTAGGGTTTATACTTGTCACGTGGGTTTGCGGGCCCCAAAACGCGCTACTGATTCGGAATTGAAAGTCGCGTCAACACGTATCGAAAGCCTTTCGTTCTCCAGCGCGGTGTCACGACTAGACCACTGCAACCTGAGGTGCCTATTCCCTAACATTCTTTCAATTGGGACTTGATGTAAACTCGGATCAAAAATTGAGCTCTGAAATCTCCTCCAGGACGACTTATTCCCAATCTACTTTAGATTGACGACGCGTCGCGATTTCAATTATGGAGGACGAGGAGTTTGCAGAGCATGCCATCTTTCACACCAAGGCGGCTTTAAAACAGCCAAATATTTCAAAGCAACAAGGAGACTTTTGTGTTGCAGGTACTTGCTTTCTGAGCCATTGGCTTGCTCATTGCTGATATTTGAAGTCCTCCCACACAACATTGAACGAGCCAATTGTGAAGCGAAGGTACAAGTCGCATAGCTCATCCAATAATGTTGACCCGCTAACCTCTACAGGACTACTTGTGGTTCAAGGTCAAAGGCAAGCATTCGGTCCTTAAATTGCAGAATGCCTATTTCAAGAGAACAGATACGCAAGCCAAACTATGCCAAGGGAAGAACAACGTACCAGAGGAAACCCAGATGCGACATCTGAATCATTTCAATGACAACCTTGTTACGTTCTGGGCCTGCGCAGATACAACAGCCGAGCTTGATCAGCAGAACGTTTCTGCCTTAAGTGCACGTATGCCGTTGCAGCCTGTTGTGGGATCTCGTTCAGATCATGTAACCAATACTAGAATTAAGCCTGAGCCAGCTGAGACGAAGCCTTTTACCCAAGGTGCACATCCTGCTGCAGACACTGGAGGGCAACACGCTTTAGATATGGGAATCAAGCCCGAGCCGCTCGAGCCAGTTGCTCAGGCATCTATCCAGAGACAGGCACCTCCGTATACACCATACATGAATATAAGTCAAGGTAAGCTCACGAACCACCCTCTCAGCTTTGCTTTGGATAATGCTCATATTCTCAGGGGCCTTTAATGAACCAGTACGACCACCATCAGCATTTATGCTTTATGCCAATGAGCATCGTGAGCAAGAGCAGCGTCTGCATCCAACCCGTTCCAGAGGTATTATTACCTAGTATAAAAAAGTATGAATCAAAACTGACACATTTGTAAGCTAACAATGAGGCTGTTCTTGCCCACAACTGGGTGTCTTTCACAGCCGCACAACGTGATCCCTACGAGACGATGGCTATTCAAGCCTGGACGCGTTATGTGGAAGAGAACAGAGCATACGGAGCTCGCTCATCTGATAAAGCAATGACAACCAACAGCCCTCAACACTCTAATGCTCGCTCGGCCATACAAGGATGGACTCCCCAAGCTGTCAGTGGGAAATATGGCATTGTCAAGCAAGAAGCAATGGATTTGACTCCAACTCTGCCAGAGTTAAAGGCACAAATACCCGGTGCACCAAAACCTCCTCAAAATACTCGACTTCAAAAGATCATCGAGGAAGGTACTACAGCTCAACTTGAAAAGGAAGTTACAAGCACAAATGCTTTTTTGGATGTGCTGAAAGGTCATCTCGCGGGAGGCCAGCAGCTCCAAGATGCAAAGCACTGGATGCAGCAAATCGGTAAGGTCAAAGTAAGATGTTGTTAGGAGCCGCCGCTAAATCCTTCATTAGAAAATCTCCAAAAACAGGTCGTTGAAACTCCGACCATAATAGGAGTTGTCGGGAACACCGGAGCTGGCAAAAGCAGTGTTATAAATGCAATGCTAGAAGAAGAAAGATTGGTAAGTTACGCAGCAGTTCTTGGGGCGCCATCACGTCTACCTAGATCAAGAGAGACTAATTTGTCATAATTAATTTCAGGTCCCAACAAACTGGTAAGTTCTTTGTACTCAACAATTAGCAAAATCTTTTTGACTGGGAGATAGTATGCGTGCATGCACAGCGGTCGTCACAGAAATCTCATGGAATTCGAGCGAAGATGCCAATTCCAAGTATCGAGCCGATGTCGAATTTATTCAAGCATCGGACTGGGAAAAGGACCTTCAAGTTTCGTTGAAAGAACTACTTGATGGTAATGGAAATGTAAAGACCTACTTGGCTATCTGAGTATTTCACGCTGAATTGTCCTAGGTCTCTCGTGATTGTACCAACGCGGAATCCGAAGCAGGTGTTGCTTATGCAAAGATCAAAGCAGGTGAGCTCTAGTGTAAACATTACCACCAAATTTGTGGCTACTAACATGTATTAGTATATCCCCAGAAGACAAAAGAGCAACTTGCCGGTTGTTCTGTCGAAGAGCTAATGAAAGAACCTGGTGTCAGAGAAGTTCTGGGTACCACCAAGAATATTGAAAAAGCTAGACCGGAACCATTTTACCGCGCTCTGCAAAACTATGTTGATAGCAAGGAAAAGGCAACCGGCGATGCAGACAAGAAGAAGAAAGAGAAGCGACAGATGGAGTTTTGGCCGTTGATCAAGGTTGTGAGGATCTATACAAAGGCGGATGCTTTATCTACAGGTGCTGTGATTGTAGATCTACCAGGTGTGCATGACTCGAATGCTGCTCGTGCGGCAGTTGCGGCAGGCTATACGTAAGTCACAAGTTTTCAGAGTAGTTTTGTCCCTTCCACCTTCAGCTGCTTTTCATGAATCTAAGACTAATTTCAAACTTCTGGCTATAGGAAACAATGCACGGGATTGTGGATTTGTGCCCCCATCAACCGTGCAGTTGATGATAAGGCCGCTAAATCCCTCCTTGGAGAGTCTTTTAAAAGACAGCTTAAATATGATGGGACTTACTCTCGAGTGACTTTCATCTGCTCTAAGACCGACGACATTAGTCTAATGGAAGCTAGTGACTCCCTTGGCCTTGAAGAAGAAATGGCTGCTGATTGGGCCAAAATCGACGCAAATGAAAAGGAACAGAAGACATTGAACAATTCGGTGAAAGAGTTGAAGGAAAGCAAGGCCGTTTATGGTGATGTTTTAAACGATGCAGATGACGCAATGGATGTCTGGGATAAATTAAAAGAAGATGTTGAAGATGGTAAAACTGTATTTGAACCTTCTGAGCAGAAGAAGAAGCGAAAGCACTCGTCAAGATCCGAAAAGACGCGCAAAAAGCGCAAAACATCCATTCAAACCGAAGACGATGATGATGACTTCATTGACGACGAGGAGGAGGATAGCGAAAATGCCTCTGGATCTGAGAATGAAGATGAATCTTCTGAGCGCGGCGAGCCACTCACAATTGAAGTCATTGATGCGAAGATCGCTGAGCTAAAAGATACAAAGAAAAATGCACGACGGGAGCGTATGAACGTAGACTCGAAACTCAAAGAAATCAATGTGCGGCTTACAGCTCTCAAGGCAGAGAATAGCGAGATTGAAGCAGGAATGAGTGCCATCTGTATTGAAGGAAGGAATAAATACTCAAAGGGGGCGATACAACAAGATTTTGCAGCGGGGATTAAAGAGCGTAAGTAAATCCAGTTCATTCTTGTCCTTGCATTGACTGTATTGGGTGCTGTAACATTTCTCAACATTTCCGCACCCATGAGACATGCTCCGCTGCTCATATGGCATATCATTTTACCTAAGACTTTCTAAAAGAAGTATTGCTAATACTGACATCCCGTACTAGTTGACCAAGAAAATGCCGAAGAAGAAGAAGACGCAGAAAATTTCAATCCAGATGAAGACATCCGAGACTATGACGAGGTTGCTTATTCTCTGCCGGTCTTTTGTGTCAGCAGCAGAGCTTACCAAAAGCTTCGTGGAAGATTACAGAGAGATCCCAATGTTCCAGGATTCCGCAACGTCGAAGAGACCGAGGTAAGAATCAAATCACAAAGAAGCATTCCGAGTTTCACTTGAATGACCAATGTCGGACTTTTAACTAATCGAATACAGATTCCTCAATTACAGGCACACTGCAAAAAATTGACGGAGGCAGGCCGAGCAGCATCTTGTCGACGTTATCTTAATTCATTATCTCAATTACTCTTATCTCTATGTTTGTGGAGCCAGAATGATGGTAGTGGTATCAACCTATCAGACGAGGAAAAGAGAGCAGAAGGGAGGTTCCTCCAGTCACGGCTTCAGACATTGGAGAAGTCTCTAGATAAGGCTGTTCAAGACTGTTTGGGTGATATGAAAGAAGCCTTGTCGGCCGAAATTTTCGAGCATTTTGATCATGTAATACAACTTGCCATTGATGAAGCACCCAGGTAAGTCAAAAACTTGGAGTAACCTCATGCTCCTAAAAGTCGTGAATCATATTTGAGTTCCTCTTGAGCTATCTAGTAAAGGAAGCTAATCCGAATGCCTGCACAACAGAACGTCTCATAAATGGGGAGCCCCAGTCAACAAAGTCGATCGTTCTCAGGGTGGTTACTTCTGGGCGACCTATAAGGCGATTTGCCGGAGAGATGGCGTTTTTGCCAACGCCCAAGGTACATGAAGCTTAGGAGTTAATATTCGTTTGGTACTAACAGAACCTTAGGTCCGCATGACTTTAACAACCAACTGACTGAGCCAATAATGAAACATTTGGCAAGCCATTGGGAAGTATGCATCACATCCTTTGGGCTGCTTCTAGAGCCATGCTGTTCTGAGGATAATGCTGACTGATAACTCACAGAAAGCATTTGCTAGGAAGCTCCCTCAAGTTCTTCAGGGCTTCACAAGGAAATCCAAGGCCCTGCTTGAATCATTTCATAGGGAGATTGAAGCTCGGAGCCTTAATAAGGGGGCCGGGAACGCTGGCTTAGCAATGCTCCACCAGCAACTCCGAACCTATGAGAACACGTTCGTCCATCTAACAGGCGAAATGGTAGAACTGATCACAAACCTTCAACGTGAGGCCAATCGAGAATTTGTCCCTGTTGTCGCGAGACATCTTGCTTCTGCATACAAGGTTAGTCGTCCTTTTCCCAATAATTCCAGGAACTGCACCATGTCTTGGCACTTTCAAATATCAGAAATAATGCTAACATAGAATTCTTGAACAGTGGTGTTCAGAGGAGACAGGTATGTGATTTACTTACTATTCATTCGATTTCACTGACCAAGTTTCTTAGGCCCTGGCCAATACAACAGAATGAAGGCCCACATGAATAACCATGTGGAATCGAATCGCGAACAAATGTTCAGAGAGAGCTGTGACGAAGTTAAGAGCAGACTAACTGTAATGTGTCGCCAGGTAGAGGAGGCTATTGCGAACAGGACAGAGCAAGTCTTCGAACAGATGCGCAGAGACTATAGTAGTGTTGTCAACGGATCTCAAATGATCATGCCTAAGTCAGAATCGAATGGCAACAAGGAGAAAGAAGAGGAGCGCCAAAGCGCCAAGAACTACAAGAGGCAGCAGCAGAGCAAGATGAAGCCAAGAAGACAAATGAGGAAGAGGAACGCCAAGAAATACAAGATGCAGTAGGAGAACAGGACGAAGCTATCAAAGGCTCCAACAATGACGAACCTAACAATGAGGCAGCTGCGGATGTTGAGGGTGACTCTAGCGCCATGGAAGAAGACGAAGATCCAAGCAAGCAACTAACTCATGAGGCCCGCTTAGGTGAAGAGGATCCATTCGCAGACGGTCTTAGAGGTACAGATGCGAAGGACGCGACGGATACTCAGATGAGCAACAAGGATTCCTCGGCTTGAGATGTATGGAGATAGTTATGTATGATAGGAGACCATGGGATTGATGGCAGGTCGAGTGTATAATGATATGAATTGGGCTACTGGCTGGACATCAATCGTGGGGCTTTGTACTTCTTGTTTGCTGTTTCTGCTGTAAGGATATCTGGGTACTTATTATTTGCCCGGGTATGTGAACATTCACTAAGGTCTCGTGCTGTTGCCTCACTTTGAGATTGGTGATATTAGCCAAAACATAAAATATAGCACATAGCGTTGTAAGCAGTGTTCCTCTGCCCACAGTTCACATCTTTGCTTAAGGCTTACCTAGTTAGCTCTCATTAGAGCCAAATGAAGTTTAAGGGTATAGTAATTAATTGTATTTGAAACTACATGTAAACTTCTCAGCCTTACTAAGAAATTCAAATTAGATAGAGACTATTCTTGAGGATCTTAGGACTCTTGAACACACTAGAGGTTCTAGGGACCTTGAACTTCGTCCTTTCCCTCCACGTTTCAGACATCTTCATAAACGTACAGAAAACATCAACAGAGAACAAACTCTAAAATCAAGAAATTTGAGAAAATACCTAGGATATAGTATGTAAATATTAATCATATCATGAAGTTTTTTTGTTCAGTAGAGATCATGTTCTAGTACGTTACGAAGTATTGTTGAGTGTGATAGGAGATACCTCTGTAGATTCACAGATTGTGAGAGATGGGGAAATGGAGATCTGAATAAAAGGGTTATGGTTGCTATGTGGTTTTAAAACAAGCAGTGCTTTAAAGAATGTATAACCTGCTATATGACAATGAATATATAGGGGTACAGTAACTCAGACTGAGTAACTTACTTGATATGAGCAACTTACTTGGTATGAGCAACTTACTTGGTATGAGCAACTTACTTGATATGAGCAACTTGCTTGGCTCAAATGGACCAATAACTCACTTACTTCAAATCTGAGTAACTGGCGGCATTTGAGCAATTGAGTTGATCTAAGTAACATACCGTTGCGCTTAAACTTGAAATAGTGTAGCTCACCTTACTCCAACATAACTGGACATTTGGGCCTGGCTAAAACTTGTTGTATGGTATCCAGCTTTGTGCAATGCTTTCCTTTTGGGAGGCCTCCCTACAAACCGAATCAAATGCAACTAGTCACTCGAATCCTGCGAGGCAGCAACCATCCTTGACACGAGCGAGAGAGGTAAACCCGTTGGACCTCAGGAGAAGCTCTCTACGTCGTTGATGATAACGCGACAAGTATTGAACTTCGTATTTCCACAATTTTGCAAGCGGGCTCCTTCCGGCCAGTCTCGTTCCAATCTCACCAAGGAAATGACTCCAGAGGCGAAGACAAAGTTGTGTATCCTTGATTCTTCACACATGGCACCCACGACCCATGAGCTACACTTGACCTACTCGATCGTAAATGTAGAGGTCTCGCCCCGAGAAATTGGGACTTTATCATACAAGGCCTTCGACAGGTTCAAGCTTCCCCAGTGTTATGATGTCGATCTTCTCAGTCTCGTACTGGGCTGACTACGGCCGAGGGCTAATTTCAGTTAGCGGCAGGCGTGGGAAATTGCCATGGCCAGCCAAGAGGTTAAGGATAGACCTGCCCTTGAATATTATTAGCCAAGGTGCAAGCCCTATGGCTTCCGGAATTGTCAATCAGACGGTGAAGCGACTTTTACTCGTAGATGCGACTGAGATGGGTCGCAAATGACAGCGCTACTGGAACGAGTTGTCGTTAGGATTCTAGGAACGGTGAAAGGGGCAGAAGGGCTAGCTCTGGCTCTCTTAGGAGATTGTTTGGTAAGACATGGGCGTAGCGAACAGCCAACCGCATTCCTGACTCTTGTCTGGTGCTCTGGAAACTTCTTCGACGGCGGTACCTGACTAGCAAAGCACCCTAGAGAGTTCATTGTTCTTCCTTACCGTGCAAGCCTAAGTGCTGTAAGCATAATAGGTAATACCGTAATAAGGTAATAAGGTGTCGTCGCAAAGTTTGTACCTAGTACTTACAGTATCCCCTGATGTTGATCTCTCCCAGCCACGAGTGCCAACGGCCCCTCCAAAAGACAAACGAAGCTCCGCCATAGGCTCCTGACAACAGCCAGCAGTCAACACGAGAAAAGGAAAAGAATGAGATGAAAGCATGAAGATCGCAGCTGCGCGTGTAGGGGGGGGGGGTGCAGCCTCGTAGGGGGTGGCTACGCTGGGCGACGGTGGCTAAAGTCTGGCGTTCTTTTGATTGGGATGCGCTGTTCCCCGCAACTCAGCGGCCTGTCGCACTGTCACCAGCATCTGCTCATCTCGCTTCAGGGCCTCAAGTCGAACATGCAACCCTAATGGTGCTAATGCAGGCACCACAGGCCACCAGAGGCCCCAAAGAAGGAAGTCTCCGGGGTCTTCTCAGTCCTCTGTCCATCGCATCTGGCGCGTGCATGTAGCACTCAAGGCCAAGAACAGAAGGGAAAAGAGGAATGGCCCCCCTGCTACGAACCGGGGCGTGTGCGCTGTGCGAGGATCGCTCTCTCTCTCTCCCTCTCTCTGTCTCTTTAATATCCTCTCCACGCCCATTCTTCTCTTTCTCTTTCTCCTCCTTCCTCGGCGTCGATGTTCTGATCTTCCCTCTCCAAACCACCGCTTCACTCTTTCAGCGGGCATTCGTTATTGCATTGTCATTCCCCAGGATACAAATCAACAAAGCGCGTCACTTCCGAGTCTACTTTACAAGTTTAGCGACATTCTTACTACTAATTTGCGACTCAATTCAAGATGAAGGCTGGAGTTTTCGCAGTCGCTGTTGCAGCGATTGCAGGTGGCGCTGATGCCAGAAAGCATGCCCGTCATGCCCACGATGCTTTCCACAATGCGCGAGCAGTGAATCTCTCCACTGCTTCCCCCGAGACCTGTGGTTGCACTACTAGCTACTTCAACGTTACCGGAGCAGCTACACGTGAGTTGGAACCGAATCTCTAGGAGTGTCTAGCAAATATCAGATACTAATATCAGTCCAGTCGTATTCCCACCTGCTCCCTCGACAACTGCTCTCCCATCCACTTCAATCCCAGCTGTCACCACCAGTGCCGCCGTGAAGTCCAGCACCTCGCCAGCTCCAGCGCCAATTGTCCCAACACCAAACCCAACCACCATCGAAACCCCAGGTGTCTACACCATCCCAGCTACGACTCTCACTCTGACTGAGTCGACCACGGTCTGTGCCGCTACCTCAACCCCAGTTACATCTGCTGGAACCTACACCATTGGAGGAGTCACTACCGTTGTCTCCACCTCTACCACCGTGGTCTGCCCTTACGCCTCGGTTTCTACCAACTCTGGAGGAGTTGTCACCAGCACCATCTTGACAACCACTTACGTCTGCCCAGCAGCTGGTACTTACACCATTGCTCCTATCACCACCACTGTCAACCAGAGCACCGTTTTGGTTTACCCAACCCCTGCTAGCTACGCACCAGGAACCTACACCGCCCCCGAGCTTACCACCACCATCACTGATACCAGCGTTGTCGTCTACTGCCCATTCACTTCCCCAGGAGCAGCCTCTTCTACATCCGCACCAGCCCCTGCCTCAACCACCGCTTCCGATGTTCAAGCTGTTTCAACCTCTGCAGCTGTATCCGTTCCAGCTGTATCTGTCCCAGCAGTTGCAAGCTCATCTGCCCCAGCTGCTAGCACCACTGTTGAGAGCAACGGAGCTCTGACTAACGGAGCTTCGTCTAGCACCTCGGTTGCTGTTTCCACCCCATCCAGCACCTCTACCTCTTCTGGAATTGGCAATCTCATTGGTGGATTACTCGGACTCGGAAGCGAGACTGATCAGTGGGCCATTACCTACACCCCATACAGCAGCGATGGACAGTGCCTGAGCGAGGCTCAAGTCTACATCGATGTTGCTTTGATTGCTCTCAAGGGCTTCTCCACTCTCCGTGTCTACAGCACTGACTGCTCAACTCTCGAGTACATTGGAGGTGCAGCCAAGGTCTCCGGTATCAAGATCATCCTCGGTGTCTATATCTCTTCCACTGGTATCAGCGGAGCAGCCGATCAAGTCACAGCCATCACTAGCTGGGCTCAATGGGATCTTGTCGAGCTTATCTCCATTGGTAACGAGGCTGTCTACAACGGTTACGTTACCGCCTCTGAACTAGCTTCATTCATCTCTTCCACCAAGGCTTCATTCTCCGCAGCTGGATACACCGGACCTTGCACCACCACTGAGCCTCTCAACATCTGGCAAGAGTCTACTGCTGAGCTCTGCGACGTCGTTGATGTCGTTGGATGCAACATCCATCCTTTCTTCAACGCTGCCACCGCTGCATCTGATGCCGGATCTTTCGTCGCCAGCCAATTGTCCATCGTTGATGATCTCTGCAGCGGTAAGAGTGGAATCACCTTGGAGACTGGATGGCCCACTGCAGGAGAGTGCAACGGTCTCGCATGCCCCGGTAAAGATGAGCAGTCAACTGCTCTCGCATCTATCAAGGCCGAAGGTAAATCATCCCTTCTATTCCATCTATCCTACCTTTAATTAAAATATAATGCTAACATAATGTCTTTTAGTCGGTGGCAAGTCGTGCATTCTTTCTTTCGCCAATGACTTGTGGAAGGCAGCAGGAGAGTTCGGTTGTGAGCAGAGCTGGGGAGCTATCGACTTTTTCTAATCTGTTACCGCCATGTATTAATCATCTTATTATGTCTTGAGTAACAATATCATCTAAGTAGATGAACGACATTAGTTTAGTCGCAGTCAAGCATTGGATCAAGGAGTAAGAGGGGGGCTATGTATCGCATTTTTAACATAGCTTTGGCAATGTATATTGTTGGCGTGTGTGTATTCATGATATGAGCCGTTTGGGGGGCTGTTATGTTATGGGATGAGCCTTAAAGCATTGTAAATTCTAGTGTCTATTCAGATCAATTACGTCTTGCTGATGCCACATATTGTCCGCTGCACTTTCCTCTTTACGACATATAGACTTATGTTTCGGATACAAATTTGAAAGAAGTTGTGTTGTCTATATACGTGTATCACATTAGATGACTCTAAACTGATATTTAATAAACCACCAACATATCAGACTACATGTCAGTTGACGTGAAGGTCAATTTGTACGCTGGCTGAAGTCTCATGCGGCTTGGCTCCACTCTTCCGAGATCACACTTCTACCTGCAGCCATCTCCCAAAAACATAAGAGCTTTGCTCCCCCTTCCCTCTTCTTCTCGAGAAATTCTCGCCTTTCCGCCATACTTTTTGGCTACTCAGCCTCGTCCATACCACCTCAACTTCTTCCTCAAAAGCCACCAGGCTCGACTATTGGTCGCCCTCAAACCTCGCCCTGACGCCCTGACGCCCTGGTTCTTCACGCCCGACGCCCTCAGTATGCAGGCAGACAACAATCAAGAGACGTGGTCCAATGGGATGGAAAATTTACCTGCATTCAGCCAGTTGCCCGGCGAGGGCGCTGATGCTGATGCTGGGTAGGTTTTTTTTTTACTATTGCTGACAACCTCATTGGTTAAAATCAAAAAAACGCCCGGCCACTATTACAGGTTATGACTTCTTCGACAACTCCATAGGTCGCCCTACTTACTATGACACGCCTCGTTTTGTCACAGGTCAATTCGACCTAGGTACACTTGACGCCCCTTTTTTCAGAAATGGCCCAATCCAGTCTCCTGATTTCAGCCTCCCTTCCGTTGCGGCATGCCAATTCACAAGGGACCAAGAAAATCTACAGGCTACTAACGAGACTTTCATTTTCAACGACTCTCCAGGTCAGCCTAGTTACTTCGACACTCCCATTGCCACAAATCAATGGGGACCGGCTGCACCCAACGACGTCCTTTTCAGTAATGATCCAAGCCAGTCAACCTACTCTGGGACCACCTTTCCTGCAACAGGCCAATTCGAATACGAAAGTGGAAATCAAGATCCTTTTGCTACTTCTGGGGATCCTTCTTCTGTTGCAAATTCAGACCCATTACTTTACTCATACAACTGGCCCATGATACCAGTGTCCCAGCCATATGACCAAGTTCTTATTGATGGCGGTTCAACCAACATTACCGATGCCTCCTTCGGCCCAGGTGGTGGTAGTCCAAACACGACTTCAACCCAATCATCACAAGAACCTTCAACTATAGCTGCAACTCAGACCCTGATTCCAATTCCATACCACCATGGCAACACACGACCAAACACAATCCGTCAACGTGTCTCATGTGGCCGACCCAATTGCAACAAAACCTTCTCGCGTCCAGCCGACCGCGATCGTCATGTCCAAAGCGTCCATCGACAGGTCCCAACCACCCACCTGTGTCCTGTTACTGGCTGTGGAAAATCATATAGCCGTGCTGATAAGGTCAAGGAGCACCTTTGGAAGAAACATGCCGCGCTTGGTTATCAAAAGGCTACTTGATTAGAAACTCGAACTTGAGTTCCTTTTTCTTTGGTAATATTTCTAGGGTTTTACTACATATTTTACTATCTTGTTTTTGTCTGTTTCATTTTGTCATTCTTTTAGTTCCAGAGACAAGGACATGTGCTGGGAGAAAATCAGAAGTGGAATGGTCTTGGAAGCTGGGGACTAGTGGTTGAAGGGATAAGGATTTAGATATTGCGTGCGTGGTTTGCTTACTTTGGGTTTCCTTACTCCGATTATTTTCAGTACTACAGAAACGAATCTTACGAACAAATTTCCTGATGCTTGAAATATCCTTTAGTAATAGTGACACTATGTCTTAGTGAGGATGCTCGCTTAATTTCCGACCGTCCATCTTTAATTCCATCTACAGCACCAGCTTATACTTTGTACATTGTTATCAGGAACAGACCAGATTAATTAATGGAACAGTATCTATCTATGTAATACATCAATCAAATAAAATCAGGGGTTACTATAATAATTGGAGTTTTGATCCAGTAAACCAATAAACTACTTCTTTACTTAAGCTCGCTTATATTATATACACCTTAAGTAGTCTTACTCAAGGATAACTTATGTAGATTATCTAAGTTAAGTGGGTTACTTAGATTAAGTAGATTACCTAAGTTAAGTAAACTACTTAAAGTCTACTTATTACCTTTCATTAGATAGTTATTTTAGAATAATATCTTATAAAGTAATTTGTATAGTATTTATATATATATTCAGCTCAAGCGGAAGGAAGCAAGTTAAGTTTAAAGAACTAATAATAGTATACTTCTTTAATATAAGAGTTTTTAGAGGGATATATTATTTTATAAAGCGTGCAGGTCTTGGTTCTTTGCTCGGTTGTTAATCGTAGTAGACTCTTTAGCTAATTGATAGAAGTAAAGTCTTGTTGTGTTAGTGAATAACTAATTTTTGAGTAACTCACTTTTCAAGTATCTAATCAACAGCTCGTATAGTTAAGGTCCATAACATCCGTCATACATATATAAAACTAACATATAAACTATATCCCCTTAATACTCTACTCCTTTTAATCACCTATCCCACAAGTATACCTACCAAACAACATATGCACTAGAAGATAGGTTGAAATCAAACCCCTTTCTTAATCTCTGACCGATTGACCTCCGTAGAAAGATGTCCCAAAGAGAAGATATGAAATAAGATTTTCAAACACCTACATCTACCAACAGGTGTGTAACAGGCGGGAGACCTAAACGTTCGCTCAAAAGAAGCAAATATTGCTATTGAAGGTTTCGAGCGGGGTTATATTATGCTAAAAGTATATTGGTGTGAGTATGTTTAAGTGTATACAGGAAGAAAGTGGCAATAACTGAAATATAACCATCTAATATTTCAATTATGCGTGTGCGATATTGAAATTGCTGTGTAAACTCAAGGGACTACTATTGCTGTGTAATTAATTATCTTTTTAAGAACTTTATAGCCTTGCGAAGACGCACATTATGTTTTATTTTCGAGCTACACCACTTGGTAGGGTTGAAATTGGATGGCCTAGGGCTGCATTCAGCCGAGAAAACTCTCGTAGAGCCTCTTGGGTGACCATCAGTCTAACCGCTCTTGCAGTTCAAGATCACAGAGAACGTTATGGCAGCCAGTTAGATATGTTGAGTTGTGTATATATTGTATAAACGCTTCGTTGTATTCGTATCATATCACTAGATAACGCCTTAGATGAAATGACCAAAGCACGTCTTTCTTATGGTATCTCCGAGCCCTAAAATCACAAAATACCGCATAACGCCATCATCCAACCCGTTAAATTGTCGTACATATATAGGTAACAAATGAAAATACTTCGCCGCTAAAGAGAAGACATTTTATAGCATGACTACTATTGGGCATAAAAATGGCCGTTTTGGGGTGAGTGTCCATATGGTGATACACTTCCCTGAGCCTGACTAATTGGGACTTGGTGATAACCTTGTGCGGTATTCGCAGGTATGGTATCAAACCCAAATCCAGCAGTGCTGATGCCGAGCATATTATGTGGCTGGAAATTTGAGACTGCTGGGGGGCCTGATACATAAGTTTGAGGCATCGAATACTGAGGAGCATGCTGAGTGTTGTAGTTTTGTTCTGGTATCGAAGGGGGGAAATTGACATCAATAGAGCCAAATCCGCGTGTTGGAAGGTCTAACTGGTAGGATTGTTGATTGGTATAGATAGGGTTCTGCTCATACATGACATTTGTTTGTTGCATTTGTGTGTGCATTCCGTATGCTGGAGAATGAGCATTTGTAGAATAGAACTGGGATTGCTGATTTTGTTGAAAGCCTGTAAATTGAGGCTGCATGTGTGTATGAGGGGAGACATCATTCATGCTGAAAGGACTTGCAGATGACTCCATCTTCGGCATAGGAGTCACTGGCGTGAGATTTTGTTCAACAGGACTAATGATGGTGTTTGCATCAACCTTTCTATCTTCTACAAGTCCGAGGATAGGTAGGCTGATATGCTCCATGTGTTTCGCCAAATGGACTGTGAGCTTCTTCCAAGTGTTGAAAGTCTTCCCACAAAACTTGCAAGGTTCGTCTTGAGGCTTGTTTGTTGTCTCGTGATGACAACGTTCCACCATTACCCATGCCGGTTCGGTAGCATGAGCTTTCTTAATGGCCGCCTTCGTCTTTTGTTTTGGCTCAGGTAGCTTATGCTCTCGTACTAGATGTTGCAGAAAATTGTCCTTGCGGTAACATGGATGCTTGCAGTCGTCGACTTGGCATACCCACCATTCCAAGTGACGATGCCGTTCATTCTCATGCCTTACCCAGTCCGCTTTCCTCTTGAATGATTTGGGTTCCTTACACTTATCATATGTGCAAGTAAACGGCTGAACATCTTCGTGAACATGCTTCGTCCAGTCTGAGTCTGATGGTTTCTGAAACTTCTTGGCCTTGAAGCACAGCTGGCATTCGAATTCGGCTGGAAGACTCCGGGCAGGCGGCATGGGAACTCCTTGAGGGAAGCTATCATTTGTGAGAGCGCCCTCTCCAGGATTTGAGTCTTCGTCAGAGAATTCGGTAGTTACACGTAAACCGGTGGTGTTTCGTTCTACATCTCGACGTTTGCCTTTCACATCCAACAGAGTGGCCTTTCCACCTGTGGCTACGCAATGGTGACCAGCTTGGCAATTGCCATTCATGACAGTCTCGGAGTGCTTTACTCTTGCGTTGAGTAAATTCTTGTACCGAATTTCTTGCTGGTGGGCGATTCTGCTCACTAGCCAGCTGTAATGAGGGTTCATCGTAGGGTTCAGTCGCCGTACGTGAGCTTTGAAACCCTCGTAATTGGGTATAATAGGCTCCGAGAATTGATCTAACCCTAATTTCTGATCAATTTCATCTCCATCGCCTTCTTCGTCATCGTCATCCTCGTCGTCGTCTTGATCTAGATTTTCTGGTGGCTTCACATCAGTCTCATCAAAAGACTGATCTACGCTGGTTGACTGAAACGCTGTATTTGGGACTGGAGGGCCACCTTGCCGGCGCAAGAGGTCAGCAATACCTCCCACGCTCTCGCTTGATTGATGCCGAGGCAAGTCGCTTCTACTTCTAGCTCGCCTGATAACCTGTCCAACAAAGCCTAGATTCCCTGGGCTCTTTGGAGTCGGAGATGTCGCACTTATAGAACCGCTACGTGCATGAGCGTGAGCTCCCACAGCCGCAAGGGGACCGGCCATGGCCGCAAAAGCTGTATTTATGCTTGGCGCTGGCTTTCTTCCGAAGCTGTTATTTCTCGGAGGCGGCGCGAGGCTGTCCTGGCTTTCTTTCCGGGTGGTTGGATGTATTTCAGGTTCTTTCGTAGCGGTATTTGATCTTTTGAGCTTGCTTTCGCTTCTTTTACGAACAATGTTCGCAATACGGCCAAAACCAGTGTCAAGAAGATTTGCGGACCGGTTTCTCTCCGATCCCGCGGGATCATTGATGGACATTTTCTTGAGAAAACTGCCGTCAGTGATCGACTCAATGTCCGAGAGACTCGGTTCGCTGCGACGCCTCGTCCCCCACGTCGCGACTCGGGAAATAACCGAGAATCTGTCGGCGCTCTCTTTGTACTCCCTCATAGCATCAGCTGCAGTCGGGGGCTGATAGTTAGTATCTGTCTTAGTGGGCACTGCTGGAGCGTCGTTCCATTGTCGACGAACAATCAACTTCAAATCGGCATCGTTGAGTTCGGACCTGAAACCATTGTTCTTGAAATTGTAATATACATCTCCGTCTCGTGGTCTGTTTTCGCGAATACTAGCGGCATCATCTACTGGTAAGTAAGATGTTACTATCAATATCGGCCGGTTGACGAATGGAGTCCGTATCAGACGCTGCATAATGGCTGAAGTATGAATTTTCTGGTTGTACAGGATAGGCATTTGGAATAGACTTCGATACCCAGTCTTTTACCTCAGTAATCTTCTCATCCAGCTGGCGGTTTTTTTCTTGCTGGTTCAATGAAGGCACTTCAATGTCTGCCATCAATTTGCGACTCTCAGGGTCTATTCCGGCTTGACCGGTCCGCTCACTGGGCCTCCAGAAGCCATCTTCATCCCTTGTTGCACTGCTTTGTGGTCCTCGTCCAGCGGTAGAAAAGTTACCGGCCATCCCATGTGCATGCGTGTCGTCGTGAGCCTCTCCAAATTGTGAAACGGTAACCCGAGGGCTACGTCCAGGTTGCGACATTGTTGGTTCAATTCCTTCAGCGCTTGTATGGCTGCTGCTGCTTTGGTCGGGGGTCAATTGGATTCCCGCAGCGTGTGTGGCTGCGAGAACAGGGAAGTTCTGGTTTCGCGACTTGTAATTTGGGGTTGTCAACACGTGCTCAGGGTTTGTCACTTCTGGCCCAAGGTCGTTGGCTTCGCTCTTCGGAGAAGGGTGTTGTAGGTGTGCTTGTGTGTATGGGACTCAAAGGGTGTTGTATGTAATCGACGACGGCGTCGAAGGCTCGTTGTCCTCCTAGGTAGGATGATGGATCTGATTGGGAATGGATAAGCTGAGGAGGCTGGTATGTGTTCCCAAGTGCCGACGGTAGCGAGGAGGCTGCTGTTGATATTCAGTTTCGTCGAAGTTCACCCCGAAGAATTCGTCCAACAGCTCGGGACCTTCGCTGGGTTGGTAGTTGCTGTATTCGGAGATACTCTCACCGGGAGTGCCGCCAATATTGTATGAAGGACTAGCGGAGTTGCTGATCGTGTGCGAGTAGTCAAAGGGAGACAGTAGTGTAGACTCCAATGGGGTATTAGGCAAATAGTTGTTGTTCAGCACCGGGTCCTGGTTGTCTGGGGAGGTGTACGTTGAGGAAGACATCACGGTGTAACGGACGGTGGAGGCTGTATATTTGGGATAGTCTTATACCTAATAAATGATTGCGATCGCGCGCAAGGCTAGGCCTACTCAGCTGGCACGCTATGAGGTCAAAAGGCAGATGGCAGGGTAGCTTGCATTGTAGCCTTGGGAGAACTTCTAAGGTGAGCGCGCCTGCCTGATCGCGCGACGGGAATTGGTGGTTGGGTCGGGAGAGAAAAGGGTGTCGAAGAACAAGTACAAGAACAGGAGCAAGACGCAGCAACGCAAGATATGAGATGAGAGGAGCGAAAAGGCGCAGAAGAGGTCGGTATTGCGAACGGGAGGATGTGCGGATGCTTTGCGGTAGAAGACCAGACGACGGAGCGAATGTGGTGGTGAGTTGTCAGGAGAGATGGGTTGGAAGGGGTCGCGAGGGGTTTCGAAGGCTTTGCTTGGGGGCTCCGATGCACTCAGCGCTAAAAGTCGATAAGAGGGAAAAGCCTTGTAGCCTTTTCCAACACACCAAACGCCCAAGATGACTGCAAACGGTTGGATGAGAAGTCACTCTCACGGTGAGAGCAAGGAGAAGGTCACAGTAGGCATTTTACCTGGCTGACAATGTAGATATGAATGCCATCATACTTCAATGCTAAATAAGTGGCTGTGTATTTGAGAGAGCCGCACTCTGCAGGCTGGGGGAATAGGCGAGGCAGACCTGCCTGATCACTGCGTTAGGGACGGTAGCGACACCGACGACCTAAGTCACTACTCTTCTTCTTCCCTCCTGTACGAACTATGAACTCCATCCACCGCCTGCACATGCCATCATGTCTGTGAACTCCAGCCAAATCTTGCTACTGTAGCCGGCATTCGATGAGCTGTAAGAGGGAGGACCCAGAAACGTCGACGTTGTAGCTTCATTCTTACTGGACTCCTGTTCAAGCTTCAAGCTTCAAGGGTGGTGTAACGACATTGTCAAACAATCCTTCAGAGGCTCGTCGTCGCTCTGTGGGGAGATCCATAAATCCCATTTTCGCATCTCCCAGGAAATGGAAAGCATAGCCTCGACGGGTGAAATGCACAAAAGTTGTGTACTGCAGCAAGAGGCCTCATCTGATGCATGCCACAGCCGCGTCTGAGCATTTTGATCCAATGGGCTGGTTGAGGGGCTTACTATCCCGAGGCTATGTTGACTGCGCCGGGCGAGTCTTGGCGAGGGTTTCTGCTTCCCTCAGGCTTTCCTCGAGCAAAGTCAATTCAAACATCGCTGATTACTTACATCGCATGTATGAAAATAAATATGTAGTCAAGTCTTGCATTAGAACAGAACCCATCCGGGCTTCGACCTTTATGATCATATTTAGAAACGCGCCCGGCAGCGAGTAATCCCTAATCGCTGTCTCTTAGTGCTGTGAGACATTAAGTACTTACTCGTACGAAGTGTTGTGCACGAGATTCTGACCTCTGAATGGGTGAATAATAGCTAATAAGCCAGAACATCTGTTAGACCCGTTACATCAGTATCACAGTTATAAATCAAATGCAACATTGCACATCATCTCCCACCTTCTAGTGCATAAAGGCAACAACACAATGGCAAAACTCAGCAGGCACCGATGCGATATGAGGTGATCTCCCACCAAGCGGTCGAATTGCCACTTGGATAAAGGCTTAGTGAAATATTACATGACAGGCTTTTGGTCGGGCGAAAATATCTGCTCAGGTTCTGTAAAAGTTCTGTGAGTTACACCGTTGAAGTTTAAGTGTCCGGTAAGTTACTTAAATCAAGTCAGTTACCTAAATCAAGTCAGTTACCTAAATCAAGTCAGCTACCTAAAATCAAGTCAGTTACTCGAATCAAGTCAGTTTTACTCGAATCGAGTCGCTTACTCGAGTCACGTTCTGTATTGTACGGAACACTTCTAGTTTCTAAAGAAAGATTGAGAGAAAGTCAATCATTTATTTAATCTAGCAAGCTTAACCACCCGTATTAGGCGGTTTAGAGAGCCGTTCCGAAGGTTGTGCATGTATGCTATGCAGAGGGTTTCTGTCTCAACGTTATTTGACTTAATCCTGGAGTTGGAAGACGCTTTATAATCCACGACCCACCTTTTACGAAAGAGACCAAGAAGCAAAGTTAGATAGATTTCGGATATTTGAAATACTGAGAAGTATCTCCTGCAAAAACATGGAAGGAAGAGAACAGCGCTGCAAGGAAAGTTGCTGAGGGGACGAGAACACTTCCAAGAAAAAATGATGACGTCCTTCAAAGTAGTAGAGAAGGCATGGCTACATAGCGCTCGTTGAGTTACATGCGACTTTGGATGACTAGCTAGGCGACTGAGGAGGAAGCTCCTATTCTTTGATTCTGAGCGACCAGATTCATTCGTTCCTAGAAATACGACCGGAATTTTGATGCGTCGCTCGAAGATTAGCCGGAAACTGATGGGTTTTGGTGTGCAACTGCCGTCCAAAGAAGTGAATATCTCGTAGTCAAGATATGATTGAAGTATCAACAGTGACCTCATTCGGATTATCCCCAGAATCTCGTTCCCAAGACCCAAACAGAGGAATCATCATGACCTGTACCTTGCAGCTCAAGCAGCTTACCGTGATGTTATTCCGGTCCTAAGCATAACACGCGATAACTGCAAACTGATCGGAAGGAAAAGAAGCCTTGTCCATGACACCATGCTGATATTCCAATTATTTAGAGTTTCCAAACAGGGGGTCGCCTGTCGTCGGCGTCGTGCTCAAACAGTCAACCAGCTTGTAGTTCAGAGTTAACGAGACGCTACCGGTACGTACAGTACGTACTGTATTTCTTCTTCCAAGTAAGCAGGAAGTGCCGGGTCGCAAGGACGTTGCAAGAAGATGCTCTTCCAAATGAGAAGGAGGCAGATATCAAGCATCTTCATACACGCTCTGTATGTGTTCGGGACAAAAAGCCAAAGTTGCAAGCCGATAACAAGAACGGGAATATCCCCGCCTTATCCGAATAATTGGAGCAGGGGTTTCAGATCATCTCAAACTCCTTCTATAAAAAGGCTAGATCGTCAAAGATGTCCCATCGTCCACGGAATTCACTTGGAATCTTGGAGCCTTATGAAGCTTGCCCATTCGGCGGTTCCGTGAACACTTCGCTACGAGGAGAACTACAGGACAAGAACTGGGAAAGGTCGGAATAATTTTCGCGCGACCTGGTCAATCAAGAACCTTCGAAATCCCAAGATCTGGTCATGAATCTGAATGCTTTCCCGTGGGGTAATTTACTCCATAGCCGACCCTGAGATCTTCTCGAATCTCGGTGGGATCCTCAATTGTAACCGGCCGCTCGCTACAGCGGTAGACAATGCTTTTTTGTAACTTGATCTTGTTGAAGATCATGTTGTGGCATTGTAGATTGCCATTGCATCCCCGAATCCACACCCGATGGAACCTCTCAGCTTGCTCGGTTTCTATGACTCTGGAGTTGCGCAATCAAGTAGTAATAGTGATAGTAACAGAAAAGCAAAAAGCATATAATACTAAAGGCCCCTCGCAAGTGACGGACCTATGATCTGAGGTCCATGAATAATAACCCATTCACCTACTTACTGGTCATGCAGCTGTGTAAATGCGACCTTCCTCTGTATCTTTCCTCATTGAGAAGCCCCCAAATTCTACAATTGCTTTTGTCAATAGGTCTGTTTGGCTCTAGAAATTGAAATCTTTTTTTGACATGCTCCTTGCAACCTTGATCGACGGAAGTGCCGAGAAAGAAAAAACGCATTTCGTATGCACAGCAGAGAGTTGAGTTTCCAGTGGCTGGCTATGCCATAGAAAAATGGACTTCAATTTTGCGGCGGCGCTGTGGAGCTCTGGGATTTTAGCACTTTACGAAGCAGGTCTTGTTGTAAAAGTGTAAGCACCTAGGAAATTTTCTGGATTCCCCTTGGTGAGAGCACTCGACGTCGTTAATATCGCTGCTAGATTGTGGATACGGAGCTTGAGGCAAAATTCGCTTCTAATGACTAGATTAAGTCTGGCTCAAGCCATTTCATTGTTCATTCGCTGCCTTGCTAGCAGTACCCAGTACTTTTTCAAAGGCCCCTGCTGAATGACTGTTTCGTAACCCAAATTGGACGAATAGCATTTACCTGATGATAATAATTACTGATCATGCTAGGGTGCTTTTGACCAGACAGGTATATATCACCCATCCTGTAAGACAGACGTTATCGTTGCTGCTCTGCCGGATAGCAAACTGCTTCCAAGTACCCGGGATTTCCTGGAGCTGAGAATATGATATGATGAGAGACACAGCTTGTGATTTACGATTTGCGATTTAATGATCGACATGGGAAAAAAGGCCAAGACTTGAGCTCGCCATGGAGAATTGGAGATCCTCTGCAAAAGGGCCTGTTCTCTCATGTACGTCAATATATTAGCTTCCAGGTTGGTGCAGCGTGCAGCGTGAGAGGCGGAGAGCGAACGGAGGCTAGAGCCCTGGTGCTACAATAGAAGTGGGATATGGCCGAATCCTAATCGCGAATCGCAAGGCCATGGGTATGCTACCGGTACTACTACTCAATACACATCAGGTTGTTGCTCGTCGCTCAGCAGTACAGGGGGCACGCGAGTTCTGGCTGGATTGACTGGACTGACTGGGACTGACCAGACTCTGGAGACTGCAGCGGAGATTCCCTGATGCAAAATGCCAAAATATCAAATAATGTCCGCTCGACATACAATGACAGCGGCTGCGAGGGGATATCGATCCAATCGATGTGATGTGCACTGGTGTGCAGCGTTGAGTCTGCAGCAGCACTAATGAGGGGCTGAAGATTTTGATTTTAATTTTTCTTAGCCAAATTTCACACCTTGCCTTGGAAGTCTGTTAATTTTTTTCTTTCTCCTGTTGGCTTACTCGTTACTCCGTAAGTTCGCGAAAGAGCGATGACTTCCTGGTGTCCGGACGACTGATAAGTTGTGGCGTTGATTAGCACTGCGACCATATGCTACTGCACGCCTGCGCCGGAACGCCTTCGCGCTCGCTCAGTTCCCAAAGTCCAAGGTGACTCGTCAGCTCTCTATCTAGCTCCCAACAGCTTGTGAAAGACCGGCTCCAGTAACCAGCGCTTGGGAATTTGACAGGTGAAGCCTGTTGCGTTGTGCCTGTCACCAGTGTCATCTCATATTTCGGGGGGTCATTGCAGATTGCAGATTGCAGATTGCAGGTTACAGACGCTGGGCGTGCTGTGACTGCCTAATGGTAATAATAATAATGAATAATATCTACGGTAGGTGAGGTACCTTACGGCGTGTGCTGCTGCACCACAGCAAAGCTAGATCTTACTTGCCCATAAACCCGACCTGCCTGGCACACCTGGTTGCTCCCTAAGAATTATATACGAAAAGATCGTCTCGCGAGTTGGGTAGTTCAGACACCCCCTTGACGCCTCATCGACAGACTCGAGAGGTGGTCTTTCGCCGACACGGAGCCAAACCTAAGTCCGTGCTGTAGGATGACCGCGACATCTCGGGGTCATCAGAGATCCCGACTAGAGTACTACTACTTCGAACAGTGCGGAGTGCTGTGCCATATTCGACGTATCTAAGATCCAGCGCTGGGTCACAATGCCACCCCTCTCTACTCAACTGCCACCATCGGCATCACTATCGCCCACGGCCTCGCCAGAATTCCAGAAGGGACGGTCCCTGGTCTCTCTCTGGGTGTGTGTGCGTGCATCGACTCTGCTGGACGAACCCTCCTTGGGGAGAGTCTGCATCATGGTCCATGCAGATCGCCCCCGTAAGCCCGTAGCAAAAGAAAAGATGGCGCCAGAGAGCTGGGATCTTTAAGGCTGGTAGAGGGAGCTTAAGTAAGACTAGGACAGGCATGGCAGTACTCACGCTCAAGATCCAGGGGGTGGACTTGGCCTTGATTGACCTAAATACTACCCAATCTCGTGGCGTCCTAGACGAACCTCCTCCATATGATGATGGTGGGAAATGTCTAACCGTACGTAGCTCGCTATTCGGCTGATTTGTTGATCGTAGAGGCATTCAGGAGATGCTTCATCTCCATCATCTTCTCTTATGGGCCTGCCCGTCCTGTCCTTGCCACTTCCAATCGTCCTTCTTTTTCGACTGAGTCCTACGTTCTTTTCAGGCCCAATTGCACCCTAGGACTGTGCTGTACTTTTCTCACTGGACTGGACTGTTCTGTTCTGTTCTGTACTGTACTGTACTGTACTGTCCTGTCCTGAACTGTTGCCCCCCTCCTGCTCCTCCTTGCCTTAGAGCTAGGCACGTCATACTAAGTTTGTCAGTGGAATTCGACCTTTTTCTACTTGCTATTCCTGGAGCACCCACGCAGGCATCATCAGTGGTCCGAGTTGATCTAGACTGTATCTTGCAGTGGCTTGAAGCAGTTCTCTCTTATTCGTTGGAAAGAGTTTTTGAACTCTCCGGAGTACAACTTATCCCCCAAACACACTTTGAGAGGCCCATATATCCTGCTGCAAGCTCAAGCCACAGAAAAGGTCCTTGATCTCCACAACTGCTGCTTAGGTCTTGCTTCTTCTTGACTCTCAGCTTCAGCGTTGAAAAACAAGACCCGTCCGAAAACCAGCAACCAAAACCTCGCGTGCTCCTTGTACCTGCTTCAATGTTCCAAATATCGCCCGTTTTGCTCCGCTCTTGTTGACGCTTACTCAAGTGCCGCAGCTGGAACAAGTCTACTATATTGGCCTCGAGTCTTCTAGTTTGGGGTACCTCTTCGACGCGACAAAGATTCGATTCACCATCTTCGCAACTCGGATGAAGCGAGGGACTCCAAGAAGTGCACCTTTTGGCGACTTTGCCAGGCATCTCTCTGGAAATTGGGATTTTGATATTGTACGTCTAAGAAGTGGAGATACAAGCGACATTTCACTCTTTTGGGAGAGCCATCTTTGTACACACGTTGGACGTCCTGGCCCAATAAGTCGCATCCAGCTTTGAACCATTGCAATTGATGGCAGCCTCAGTCCACACACCTCATTATCCAGCCACGACCATGTGGAATAATATGGGCGATTCTCCACACACTCTCCCCTCTACGGGACCAGAGTATCCAACAACGATGGCATACCAATACACTACACCTACTGCTGGATTGGATCCATCTTCGGCAATGCTACATCACCATAACATGCAAGATGGTCTGCCCAACTACGCACAAGGATATTCGCCATCTGGTCCGTCCCCGTCACCCACCTCTGCTAAACACCGAACAAATTCAGTAGCATCTGCAACCAAGTCAACCAAGATGAAGCGGTCCATGTCTTCTCCTAACGTTCGAGGTCAGGCGACAGCAGACGCAGCAGCTTTAGCGTTATCCGCGGAGAAGAGGAGGAATAAACTAGGCTATCATAGAACGTCCGTTGCGTGTGGTCAGTCACTAATTTGTCTGTTTGCGCTCTATGATACATTAAACTGACTTCCAGAACGAAGGCCACTGCCGTCGAAGAAAGATACGGTGTATTCCATCTCCAGCAGACACACACAGAACAGATGTATCAATTGCATTAGGCTGAAGAAGGACTGCAACTTCTTTCCTGTCGATCAACAACCACCAGACGCTTCAGCTTCCCGTAGAGGTTCAAAGGCTCAGAGTGGCACTGGTCATGTTTCGGAGACTTCGTCCCCAGCGTCCGTTCACCTACCCGAGCTGCAAAATAGCGTGCCTTACACCAACCTGGCGATGCCAGCTATTCAGGATATTGGTGGAGCCCAGACCAAGAGAGAGGAAGGAAGTGACAGTTCCTCACCAGAGACAAAAGGTTTGGAATTTGGGGAGTTTGAAAGCGGAATGGCAGCTGATAATAGTATAGTTCTCTCACACTCAAGAACATTCGACTATCCACAAACTTCGTCGAATTGGATGGGACAAGAATCTTCATCTGCCACTAGAACGCCAGTGTCAGACATGAACACAAGTTATTGGCGACCACCTCAGGAACCACCAGCATCACCCACCTTCTCAAGCTACGCTTCAAATACAGTACCTCAACCTGCGCCACAACACTGGAATGGCCATCCCCCAGAGCAGAGCCCTCGAGAGGATCCTTGGTCAACACCACAGCGCTCGATTTCCTATGGTAATCTTGAAGGGCTCCACAATCAACCGCAACAGTTCGCACCATATCCACCCCCTCCAAACCATATGCCAGACAACTACACCACAAAGCCACGCATGATGCAGTCGAGCATGTATCCGCCAATTTCAACAGCAGCAAGCACTATGTCAACTTCATCACAGCAGCCTGTAGGACCGCCAAACCAGTCATCTTATCAACCACAGTGGCAGCAACCACTGCAATATGACTACCAGCACGGTGGCCAACAGCATTTCCCGGAGAGCAACCAAGGGCACAATATATATGGATATGGCTTACCAGCACCCGGATCGTATCATCAAGGTCCACCACACCCACACCAGGGACGATAGAAAGAGAGTTGAAAGTGTCAGATTATGTATCAAAATATAGCCAGCTAGTCATAGTATTCCACACCCCACAAGTGACAGGATTGCCTTGCTTTTGTTTTCGGCTCACGAAGTAATCGTGTTAAATATCAAAAATGGAAACACTCGGCAGAGTCAAGAAAAGAAATTGACCAACAGTCACAGCGCCATTGCATTAAGTCATACGGTACTCCAAAAACGAACGGTATCGAATGCAAGTATGGGAGGAAAGCTTTTTAGCGGGTGCGGGACCGCTTCGCATGGCACTTGAGGGATTTCTGTATTGAATGGATGGACGGACGGCTTTGTGAATTTTTTGCTAGGGAAGGATTCAGACGGAAAAGCAAGCCTTTCATACTCTGTAACAGTGAAATTTGCTCACACGTCGTCAGCGGCGCGCTGACGAGAGGACAGCGCTGCTCCTATGCTGAAGATAATATCAAGTTATGATAGAGTGGGATTTGTTGAGGAGATGTAACATAACCTATGGAAGTAATCACCTTGGGTCTACAACGTAGCTAGCTAGCTGTGTATTTGCACAACGCAGGGGATTTGAAATACGAGAAACATGATGATGTGCCACAGACTGCAATATGTGTTACTTTTCTTCCTTAAGCGCCATTTTCCTAATTTTGGTTCCTCTGTGACACCGTCGCTTAACGATAGGAGCCAAAATTCATCCCTAATTCGATATCTCTTGACTTCCTCTTTTTCTTGGCATGCTCTACGAGCCGCTCGCTGCTGTGAGCAGAGAGCTACTACGACCCGTTCAAATTGCTTCTTTACAGCAACCGACACACGGTCCCTTCCCCAGAATATATATCCGTATTGATGACCATCGAAGCTGCAACCGACAGCCAAACAAAGCCAGACATCAACCTCCCGACCAAAGCCTAACACCACCTCAACTCTCCAGCCTCAAAGTCAAGCCCAACAAACTAGCATAAGCACCGACCGTCAAAGCCGTAAGAACAACAACCGCATTCCCACTAGTCCTAAACTTCTTCCTATTCAAACCGTCCTCACCAACCTCACTGAAGAACTGACGATTGCCCTCCCACCTCCTATACATACTAACGAGTAAGATCCCAGCTCCGTATGTAGCGAACAGGGCTCCTATGGAGTAGAATTCCGACGTGAAGATCTTGAGGACTACGAGCGCGAAGGAGAATTGTCCTAGGGCTGTGCGGATGTATGCTCCCTCGAAGGTGCGTTGTGCTGCGCGGATTTCTACGAGTCTGGATGAAGAGGAGTGGTGGGGTTAGTTACATGTGGGTAAGTAGGTAGGTAGGTAGGTAGGTAGCTATAGTAGTAGTTGCAGGTTGCTTTTCTTCTTCTTCTTCTGCTGGTTCTAGGTATGCGGATGGGGATGGGATCAACGTACTCTTGAGCTGTGAGGACAACCGACCGTGCTCGATGCAGACGTAAGTGTAGGTTATTCTCTGGATGAGGCTGTAGAACATTCAGTACCTCAGCCATATCTAAATTACTCTTCTACCAAGTGATAGATGATGAGATAGTTGTCTTGCTGGTTACGGTGTACTCCGTAGAAGTAGAAGCGTATATCCGGTAGGAAGAATTGATTGATTGATAGATTGGAGTAGATGGAAAGAAAGTATCTTACCTTTAGCCATGCGAAAGTGTCTGAGATTGGGGACGGCATGGTTCATTCGCTGACGACTCTACTGAGGTGTGCCCTGTAATTGGAATGTGGGGGTGGATTACCAGACACAACGGGAACGGGAACGGGGAAATTCCAAGCTCTAGTCGCCGACGTGACTGAGCCGTGCAGTAATTTAGATTGGAGCGGGGTGTGTCGCTATTGATAGATAAATCGCGTCCCACCAAAAAACGCGTCGCGTCCTGCGAACCGATTTACTTCCCGCCCAGATCTTCAATAATTCCTCCTCGAACTCCCTCCCAAATCTTCCAACAACTCAATGGACAAAACAACCTCACCACCAACCTCACCACTCCCAAAACGACAAAAGCCCAACCCAGACACAGAAAACAACCCCAGTATCTCCTCAACCATGGCCTCAACTTCCGTCCCGGTAACCACCGTCTCAGCACAACCACCCCTCCTAATCAAAAAGCTCTCTGAGAACGCAAGACTTCCAACGCGAGGAAGCGCTTTCGCAGCTGGTTACGATATCTACGCTTCGAAAGATACGGTGGTCCCAGCTCGAGGAAAGGTATTGGTAGATACAGATATCAGTATGGCCGTACCAGCAGGAACTTGTATGCTATCCTCTATTCTCTCCCCTTTCCCCATCTACCTCAATTGATTGATCAAGTCACTAATGAGAGATACGATGGGGAATAGATGGACGTATAGCTCCGCGATCAGGTCTAGCTTCTAAACATATGATCGATACAGGAGCAGGTGTAATTGACGCCGATTACCGAGGCCAAGTCAAAGTCCTCCTATTCAATCACGCTGAAACGGATTTTGAGGTCAAAGTGGGTGATCGCGTTGCACAGTTGGTGCTGGAGAGAATCTACACACCTGAGGTTTTGGAGGTGCAGGAATTGGAGGAAAGTGTTAGGGGCGAAGGTGGCTTTGGTAGCACTGGATGAAAGGAATAAGAAATAAACGCAACGCATTAGGGTTGTGACATGGATGGATATGAAATGAGTCGATTCACGATTGATTGGAGTTATGAGAGAGGAAAATAGATCAATTGAGATGAGACGAATGATACAGCGGACCGCTGCCTGCTTTCAAATTTTAGAAGCCATTTGGTCTGGTTACTTCAAACGATTGTCCTATGCAGGAGGATTTGTGGACTGCGAGGCTATGCCGAGCTACTCATAAACACTGGGAAACTACTTTACAATAATCGTGGAGCGAAAGGACATCACTAACTTTTCGGCATATCTCCACTCAATTCTAACTGCACCTATTTCTCTCGGGACTGACATGGATGACAGAATTTCTCATCATATTTCTACTCTTTTGTGAAGGGTATCAACCGTCCATCTAGTCGCCCAGACGTCCTTCAAATACATTCCATCTATCTAAACTTTCTCTGCCTTATACTTAACCACAGGATGCATCAAACAATCCAAATTCCTCACCATCCTAACCTCGTATGCCTTCGACTTGACTAACCTCAATTCCTTTGCATCAACCTCCTTCCCCGTCATCTCAATCTTCTTTTCAAATCTCGCCATCGTCTCATCTCCACGCTCTTTCGTCCTCTGCAACACACCTTGCATACTAGCCAACACCTTTTCCGCAGCCGTCGCCAGAGGTAACTCTGGAGCCTCAACTTCATCGCCGCTTACCCAAGCGTCCGTTTCTGATAGGCCCTCAATATTGTGAACCGCCTCGCGTAGACGTACTACCATCAAAGCCGCAAACATGTCGCCAGTACCGCTAAAGAAAGCGTCTAGTTGTGGTACCTTGATTGCGAAAATTCGAGGCGTCCCGGTTGAGGTGACTGTTGACCCAACAACAGACAATGACGGCTCAGCTCCTGGGCCTGAGAATAATGGAATAGACGTAACTATTATATGAGGAAGTCGGTAAACTTCGTGGAGTGTAGTGATCGCTTGCTTCAACGAGTCCATATCTGTAATTTTGACACCCGATAAAGTCCTGCATACAATTAGTATTCCCGTTCCAGCTGCTGGACTCGGATACATACTCGGCCTCGAATTGATTTGGCAAGATAAGATCCGCATCCTTGATCATATTCTTGTATGCAGGCACCACATCCTCAGCCACATACAACTTCCCATTGTCACCCATAACCGGATCTAGAATCCAAAAGAAACTCCCAGGCTTCATCGTCGCCTTGTATTTCAGTTCCCGAGCCATAAGAGCCACAGCTTCGACCACGGCCGCGCCTGGTAAATAGCCTGAGAGCATCATGTTGAAATCATCAAGGTACGAGTCTTTCAGTCCCTGGTACATTTCCGTAACTTCGTCTGCCGGGGTACGTCTTCCTTTCGCCTGTCCATATCCCAAATGGTTGCTGAAATTGACAGTATTCAGGGCAGCGACTTCACATCCAAGTGATTGCATAACAAAAGCTGCCATTGTGTTTCCGACATACCTGTAGAGTTGGATTTAGTCAATTGCAGAGGGTCAGGATTTTGACGGAGCAAAACTCACCCGTAGACAACCTTCAGAGATGTCAGTGACTTTCAAGCACTTGCAGTGATTTTGATATTCCTACATGACTGGCAACAGCAAGCACGCGGGTCTCAGGGACCGGGAGTAATTCTGGTGTAGAAATAGACATTGTCGCGTGTAAGATGGAAGGTGGGGTGGAATAGCGAAAGGCACCTGGTGAAATGTGTAAATTCGACGATGGTTGACCCCTTTACCCTCCACGACGGATCATAAGAACATAAGAACAGAGAAGAGACTGGAGGAAGTGTGTGGGAAGCAGAGCATAGCCTTTGACCGCTGACGGGAATCAATTTTTTGTTGTCACCAACAGAGTCACAAACAAAAATGGCGCTGACGTCTAGCCGGCAAGGATCTTACCCCGCGCTAGGCCTGATATGACACCCACCAGAATCCTTCCTAACAATCCGATATGCGAAGGAGGAGAGTGGTTGGCAAGATGTATTTCTTTACTTATTCAGTCTAAGAAGGGCCAACTTAATATAGTCTTGCCATATTCGGCATCTTCTCCCATTGCGACTTGATCCGTGAACTGTAGCAGTCAACCATATCCATAAGACAACCTGCACGCCGCGCCATATTGACTATGCTGTAAACCCATCATCCCTTCATTCATTACCATTTTTTTCATATCCTTGTCTACTCTTCATCACCAATCTGCAACAAGAAAAGTCAGGTTAGTGATTTTTGCATTGCAAGAGGATGGGAGCGGATCGAATGTTACCTTTGGTGCCAAGTAGAATCTGAGGTAACTGCTCCCAGCCAGGGCGTATTCAACAAGCAGGGGTACCTCGTTGGACAAGCAGAGCTTGACAGACCCTGAGAGACCCGAGGCTTTGCAGAAGTTGACAAGGTACTTAAGAGAGAAGGTCAAGGAGACAGGCTCCGTGAGTTCGATATCCACGTTCTGTTGTGGCTTGTCGACATTTGTATGGCTTCGTAGAGTAACAGCTCCATTTCCGATATCACCAGAGCAAGAAAACTTCACACCCTCTTTCGAAGCTTCAATTGCAACTAGATAGACTCTTAGCATGAATCATGATATGACTACCGTTTGCACATACCTGATTCTGACAATGCCATAAGATCCATGCAGATGCGTTTGAACTCAGACGATGGCATGGTGATCGTAGCTGCATACTCAGTGTCTGGAATACCCAAATGCTCCTGGTCAATGTCCATAAGCTTTAGATCGTATTCGCTCAATCTGTCGTTGTCGCTGGCCTCGAAAACAAGGTTCAACACATCAGGCGCATCGTCGGCCTTAAGAGTAAGGATATCTTCGCCCTGAGCTGCGCGAAGAACCTTTGTGAGAGAGGTAAGATTAACACCGAGCGCGACGTTTCGATCGCATCGGTATGGGGCGAAACTCTCGGCCTTGAGCATCATGGAAACGAGGGCGACGTGGGAATTGTCCATGGCTTGGAGAGCGATTCCGGAGTCATTGCAGTCGAAGTTGCAGTCCTGTACCAGATCCTTGATTGCGTCGACCACCTGGAAACATTAGCATGATACAATAAACCGGAGACAATTCAGTTCTCGGGTACCTTCTTCAGGAGATCGGCCTGTTCAAGACGTGCTTCCAACACTGCAAAGAAAGATTAGCATCTGTAGCGCGACGGTGAAGAAGACTTCGCTTTCCAAGAGATAGATATTCTTGCTTACTGTTGACGAAGAGATTGATTGAACGTTTTAAAGAGTGGGCGTTGGATATTTTGCAGAAGATGGTAGTACAGTTGGTAGTTGGGACGGTTTGCAAGAGATTGTGGCAGAGCTTGGGACGACGCGAGAAACACGACCGCCACGGACGCGTTCGTGAATCCAATTTATGCCCGCCCTAAAATGGATCTCTCATTTTGGGAGGCGGTACGTCTAGGCGGTATTTGTTCTGCCGGCATAAAACCGTGTCCATTCTAGGGTCGTTAAGCGAAGCCCCTTTTCCATCCTTCCTAAGTCATCAGGTCTCCTACAGTGATCGAAACCGAACCCTAAAGATCATAAGTACACATGTCCACCTGTAGAACTTAATGAATTGGTACATATATCAAACCTGTCAATTCTAGAGACGTAAATAAAAGACAAGAAGATGAAAATTATCTCCCCTGAGATAAACTTAGCGAGCCTAAATTGTCTTATGGTTAACATAGTTAATTAACTATATAGATGGAATCATTTTACCTTTGGCTATTACCTTAGATCTTGAAAGTATACTGCTGGGTGGGGACGGCGTCGCCGTGATGTAGGGATAGATGAAGAATCAAAAGCTAAGTTAGTTATTAAAGTTATCTGGCTTGAGTAAGGTACTTAAAGTAAGTTGTCAGGTAATTTAAGTAACACGCTGAAGTTAATGCACTCCTATATAACACCTGTTTTTGACTCCTAAATATAACTGAAGGTATATGGCCCAAATTAAGTAAGATACCATCCAAAGTGGTCTGCAGGATATCATTCTGACTCGAGTAACTCACTCGACCGGAGCAAACCCAGTTGATTTAAGTAACTCACTTCTAAACAATTTGAACAGTAGACTAAGGTAAAGCGACACACCTAAATTTAAATCGACCAAGTTGGTGAAATTAAGCAACGTACTCGAATCAAAGCACGTATCCCAGAATAAACCACCTACCTCGGTTATAATGTCTTAATATATGGTTAACATGTCCGTTCAATATGAGCATAGAGCTCCAACCTCGAAGTTTAAGAGTGAAAACTTATCATTTCTATAATGTATAAACTCGCTATGCTAAACCCTATCCTTACTGTATCCTTCTGAACACCTCAACAGAATTACCACCGATGAAATGATAACGGTACAAAGGTCTATACAACGGTGACGCTTGCTGTAAAAGTCTCGCAATGTCAAAAAAGCCACCCAAAGATGCTCTTGGATTCTCGCCAGAAATACTAATGATCCCAAGTTCTGCGCCTACTCGCTTTATTGGCCAACGCGAGTGAAAACTTGAAATGCGCTGAAGTGTAACCGTAATGGCCGAACGGAGACCTTTATGGTGATGACCGGATCTTATCACTTAATTCGTCTTGGTGGGTTACTGATGATCATTTTGCGAGGGTTATTTATTTCTGGCAAGGATGCAAGCTCGTCATTTTCCTCGTCGGCTTCCTCGTCGTTAATAGCAGATAACTCGCCATGAACACTACTCTCAGGACTAGAGGCGAGTAAGGTGTACTGTTATTTCTGCTTAGTATCCACAAAGATAGTGTAAAACCTCTGTATAGAACAAAACTTACACCTTGCCTTTTGTGGTGCACTTCTTAATACACCAACAGAGCTGCTGCCAATTATAGAATTTATGGCGTTTATTATTTCGTCTTCAGAACTAGAGCCATTATCTGAAGAGCTTGTCGGGGCTTCTGGTTCCTTGTTCCAAAACGATCGTAACCATTTTTTGAGAGGGACACAGCAAAGGATATCCCGCAAAATATCTTCCTCAGAGCCACTATAGTTAGGGGGAGTATCTGACTCGACTTCCGTGAGCCAAGGTGACCGCCAGAAAGAGCGCACCTTGTACTTGTAAACTCTTGGATTCTCGTTTGACTGTGACACTGGGGGTTCGGTCTCTGCAGTACTGGCTGAATCGGCGTTATCGGAGGGATCAGTGGGAGGTCCTGCGATGCCATGTAATGCTTCAAATGTATTAGAATGACTTCGCCCAACCAAGAGGGATAAATGAGAAGAATGGAGGACCTACTTTCTTGAAAAGATTGATAACCTGTTGGACCAGGGCCACTACTTTTACGGGATGTTCCTTGAGAAGATGATGGAGGAGTACTGTTTTCACCCAGTTGCTGATTAGGTGACGCCCGGTCCGTAGTATCAGTGCCAAACATACCTGTTATCTTGACCGAAATCCCCATCGGTGGGACTACTTAATGCGGAAGGAGTTCCAGCTGCTTCTGATTGATTGGCTGAGTTGACCAAGACCGGTTCTCTCTCCTCTGCGGCTCCCTGGAGTACGGTTGTGTCTCGAGCCATGACTTCGATGGTGAGACCTATGCCCAGTATGTCAGCAACTGCATCCTGCATAGACAGATATACAAGACATAGCCATTGGAAGGCAACTCTGCTTCTAATGACAGGCCAAATCAAAAGATAGAGGCTTACTTGACGGTAAGGATAAGAGGTAAACGAACGAATGGATAAACGAATGAAAGAGCTGTTTGTATGAGTACTGTGGAATAAAACGAATGTTGGAATGAAGTAGCACTGAAAGCGAATTGGCAATTGATGTTATGATTATTGATGTCGTGCAATTCTGTGCATAGCAGAAAGAACTACATGTTGGCACCTCACATGGCGCTTGCTCTATGTGAAGAAGGTACCTAGGTAGAAGTCGCTGTTCTCAAGAGTGGCAGCTGCGAGCAAGAGTCGCTCGTTACCTTGATATTACTCTACAACTACCACAATGGAAGTAAAGAGGCCAATTACTCCTGCCACCACTTGGTGTGTGTGGTATGCACAAATTTAGAAGAGATAGATACAATTACTCTATTAGCAGCAGATTTTTCTCCCAAACTCCCTCATTAATAAGTAATAATGGTGATGCATACTTCGTACCGTACGTACTGTACTTTGTTCTGCTCAAATCAAAGCCAAATAGCCGATAGATAGCACATTAGGGATCGCGCAGTACACTACTTCGTAGTACCCCGTACCCTTCCTTCATCTCAATATACCGCCATTTCGAATTAATAATGCAGAGTGCAGATCGCCTTTCGGAAAGAAATTATCGTCATGATACTCCGCCTCTCCGTTACGATCGATAGCACACCCCCTTTTCACGACAATTTGGCTTTTTTTTTGTCCAACTTTTTTTCCCCTTCATTTATTTGAACGGCCCATCTTTGTTCCTTAGGCCGAGTGCGAGTTTTGCGAAACGAGGAGGGCCTTCGTATGATCCCATCACGCATCACCCGCCATTCATCCCGAATCCATGCCTTGCCCATCATCGGTGGAGTATAGTACTTAGTACAGTACCGTAGAATACCGTACGGGACCGTACGTCTCCACCGCCCTCCATGGATGTGTTGTCTCCAGCACGTGGGATTTTGAGGCTGAGATGGGTTGTCTGCCTTGTGATGGGGATCATTACAATGTGAGTGGAGAACAGGCGGAACTCTGTACCGTATCACTCCACGCACATTATTATTCGGAGGACCGACATTGTCCTATACAGCGAGTATTAAAGCCCTTGATGAGCCGCCTGTACCTCCGCTCTCCCCAGAATGGCCCAAAAGAAAGTTAAGGGTCCCGTTCCCGAAGGCCGACGGAGAGGGTCCTTGTGGTGCTTGTGGTGCTTGTGGTCCTTGTGGTCCTTGTTTCCTGTGCTGTACCTAGTCTTTTTCATGCCTCTCCAACCGAAGTCTCTCTAAGTCATACCTTAACCTTGTTTGAAAGGCCCAAAGGGGACACCGCAGTCACAAACAAGACTTCTAGTGTCCGCTTTCGTCGTCGACCTACAGTACCGTGCTACCGTGCTACCGTGGGCCATGCATTCAATCCGCCATCCGGTCCGGCTGCTCGAACCGAGAGAAAGTGTGTATGTGGGTGTGTGTGAATAATAGAAGGGCTCGGCGACTGAACCATGGCCATCTCGCAGGGCTGAAAAAGTTGAACAGGCACTCCTCACCACGCTCACAACCCAGTCAGCGCAACTACTTAGTAGTAGTAGTGATAACATCTTGGAATTGATTAGACATATACTTTTAAACTCTTTGCTTACGCAGTGTTTTCCCCAAAGGGAAGGTGAAACCAAAAGTCCCAAGTCCCAAGTTCCAAGATGCTCTATTCTACTGGTACTTACTTCGCACGTCGATGAGCACCAGCCTGGGCACTGTCAAAAACTCTAAGTTTTCTAACAGATCGTTGACCTGCTGCTGCTTTCTGCTGTACTGTTGGCTCTTAGCGCACGCGGGTTTACCGACGTACTGCTGCTTGCTACTCGATCCTCGAGTACCGTGCTGACCCTACCGCCCCGACTCCCCTACCTTTCCTCGGGACTCAAAACAAGTCGATCCCAAGCCTTATCATTATCGTTATCACTATTACTTACCAGCCCAGCTACTACCAACTGTCCCTACCGTACCGTACCCTATCTGAGGATCACTCCTCGAGCGAGATCACTGATCACTCTTCGAGAGGGGTCCCGGCTCAGTACTAAGTACTTATTGCACATCATAAGTTTATACCCGATAGGCGTAACACACACAGGAAACCGCTGTATCAACGGTCCTGTACCGGACTTCCGTCCAGCAACCGACTCAGCAAAGGACCAGCAAGCAACAGCCAGCACACATGACCAACTGCCCTACCGGTATTCCCATGCGACATCAACGCAATGGCGCCAAGCAAAACCCAAGAGATTTAAAAGTCGGTGTAACTACTGTAACTGACTTTTTGTTTTCTTTCGCTTTCACGATGCAAAAGAAAAGAAGATGGTCACTGCCTAGCCCTCCTCCTGCGATGATTGTCGGTTAAAGAATGACTTTTTTCTTACGTGGTGGCTTATACACTCGCTAATGCCCAGCTTTTACGAGAAAATTTGGGAAGTTACAAAAATAGGAGAGGGCTATGCCAAGTTAAAATCACTGTATGTACAACGCACCTGGACAATGGCCTCCACGCTCTTGGCATCGCATGACATAAGGTACACCACGCAAACATCCTCTTACCCTTTTTTAACACTATGATACTCCGTCGATCATCATGACTTGCTTTAGGTTGCATCGCAAGCAGAACCATGGTCGTGGTTAATCTCTAATTCTCTCTGTTTTTCCTTTGCGCATTGGTGCCGCATAACTCAATAAACTTGAACATGGCAGTTATTAACTTTCTTGGTCTTGGCTGCCTACCTATCTGGGGGCGGCGAAAGAAAAAAGCTGTCAAGTAAGTTGTGGTGACTGCTACTGCGCCTTAGTAAGACAGATAGATACTTTTCTTTATCTCCGCAATCGTACCTACGGTACATCGTCACACCGAACTAAGTGCCGCATCGAAAATATGTGTTTGTCTGTGCAATTTTTGCCTGTCTAGTTCCAACTCCCAACCTCTAAGCTGATGCATGTCACTCCAAGATATTTACAGTTGCAAGTAACTCTATATGTATAAAATTCCGTTCTGATTCTGAAAAAAGTGAAAAAGTTGCGTTGGGTATATTTCGCGAACATGACCCTATTCGTGGCCTCCCAAAAACCCCAGTTCCCAAAATATACTCCTGCAGAAATGCACAGCCCAAAATCCCACCCCAATTCTAAGAAAGTAACACCTAGTTTATGAATTCCGACGCTGTTGCTTACACTTCTCGTGCATCATGTGTCCATTTCGTGCCGTAGTCCTTGTAAATTCCGCTCCACAGTGTGGACACGATGACTTAGTCGCAACACCCGACTTCTCACGCTGATGCCTGAGTAGATTGCTGAAAGTTGAGAATTGTCGCCCATTGCATCCATGCTCCCAGCACTGTGGTTTCGGACGGCTGTGTACTACTACTCTGACTCCCTCTCCTGATTCTGGTGAGCCTATTGGAGGACTCGCATGGCTCTGGCTTTGATACATGCTTGGCGCATCTGAAGCCGATGAAAGTGAATGTGGTCTTGGAGCATACGAGTGAAGACTTGCATCTCCCACATTTGAGTATGTCATAGAATAGGCTGGGATTGTAAAGTCATTGGGACTCCTAAGGATGGACTATTAGCATTTTCATAATTTGACTGGGCAAATCAAGGGAAGACTAACATGCTAAAGACTGGCCCATACATATCAGACTGCACTGGTTCGTTTCCTAATTGCGGCGAATATGATGATAAGAAAGCTGGGCTGCTTCCAAGACTTGGTGATGGTTGTTGTAGAAGAGGAGCAGAAGTCAGGTTTGACTGATATTCAGGAAGCGTTCTTGGCATAAGGTCCGGTGTGGTAGATTGTGATACAATATATGGATTTGAGTTGTTACTTGCAGATCGATCTCTCCGCTGTCGATTTTTTGAATCTCGGCGAGCGTGTTCTCGCTGGCGCTTCAATTCCCGCGCTGCTCTGGGGTAAGACCAGCACGCGGTGGACTGGAAGATAGAGATCGTGCATACATAGGCATGTTCGAATCGTATGGTGTTAACGATCCAGGGCTTTGGCTCATGCTATGGCTCATATTTTGAGGAATGTACTGGTTGCCCATCTCAAGATCTGGAGTACATTAGGATCTTGTACCGTGAATTACTCAGTTTCTGCAAGAACTTACGAGGCCATGTATAAGACTGTCGAACTCCGGCGTCAAAGCGAGGATCATAATTCTGGATACCGAGTGCACTGGCCAGGCTGTTAATGTTTGCGCCTGGAGGATGAATTCTGAGCTGCTTACCTCATGTTGCTGGGACTCTGGTTTGAAGAGTGGGGAGAAATATTTGACTGGGGGGAAATGTTGGTGTCGAGTTGGTGATGTTCTTGGAGATAGTCGCCAGATGCTGAATCAAGTCGCAGGACAGGTGTACCGGTTGAATGTCCTGGTGAAGAAGCGAGGTAGGAAGAGGCGTATGTCCAGTTGCGGTCCAGGTCGTCAGTGATTAATGGGAAGGGTGTATAGGCTTGAGGAAGTGGAGAGGTGACGAAGGATCCTGAGTGCCGAGGAGACTCTTGGTCTAGGTAGGAAGGAGCCGTATTAGTATTCTCCCTTGAGATATGCGCTTGACCTGGCGAGACTGATGATGATGGAGCGGTAATGTTTAAGCCTTGGAACTGAGCGGCCGTTGCAGACAGATGACTGCTAGCTCTTGATCTAGACTGGCGTGAGTCTCCAACACGTTGATCGATATAAAAAGAATCCATAAGGCTGATGACTGAAGGGGTGGAGAGGCTGTGAGAAGTAGTACAGTGGCACATACGGATGATTTTAGACAAGTGATCCGCTTGGTTGATGTCAAGTCTCTTTTTTATTTTTTTGGCCGCCACCAGAAGTAGTTATAAAGTAGATGCGCTGAGTGGTAATTGGTGGTGAAGCAGGGGAGAAGAAAAAGGGAGGCTATTTTGGTTGTGACGATGGATTCTTGAGCATGGAGAAAGATAGCCCTCCGCCTCAAATGCCAGGGACAGCAAGGCTCTCTATAAAGCAGCTACCAGTTGCCCATATGGTGCTGTGGAGATAGAGATCGCTGATGCTTGGCGAACATCTCGAAGGATTCGGGCCCTGGTCGGTTTGGGGCCTGTCGAGTGTCTGTTGGCGCTAGCCGTCTTGACAAGTTGATGACCTGCGACCTGTTACCTGTTACCTGCTACCTGCCCTTTCTCGTTTCTCTCTCTCTCTCACTCTCTCGCTGGGCCAGGACTACCTGCCAGGGAGTCGCCGGTTATCCCAACCTGGACCCAGAAGAGCGGGAGTCGTTTTAGCCCGTTTCTATTGCAAGCCTAAGCACGTCAAAAGTCTTGACTAGTGTGACCGTAAGGCTTTCTGCCCAGGCGCACAGCCAAAACAATTACCATACACGGCCACAGGCGACGCACCGACCATCAGCTTCAGGTAGTAACAAGAAGCGACAGGCCTCTCTCTCTCTCTCTCTCTCTTTCTCCTTCTCGTTACTCGTTAACTCGTACCAACCAGATAGACAGTAAGTAAAGTAATGTAATATCATCCCAAACCCGTGCCTCTCGTAGCAACTACTGCACCACATACACCTCCACCACCACACCACCACACTACCTACGGCTCCCGAACGACCAACTAGCTGATCATTGGGACTTTTTGAGATGAAAGGGATCGTTGCCTGTGTGGGTATGTATGTATGTATGGTGTGTAATGTGTGTCGCTACATCTCTGCTGCCCAAAATAAAATCAAACAAGAACAAGTAAAATAACACCATACATGCTGCAAGTATCGATCAATCAGTCAGTCCCATAATACTACCGTGCACTCGCTGTAAGAATGAATAATGACGACGGAGCCTGCTGCATGCTCGTCTACCGGTACCAAGTCTCCCCATGAGGGAGCAGACTGATGCTGCTGCAAGCACCGTACCTACTGCTCGCAGTCGCCGTCGCTGTAACTCTATTTGCCCGTACCTTGCTGGTGACAACTTGCAAGGAACAGGTGAAGAAAAAACAGACTTTCCTCTGCCCCATCTGACACACACCACATTGGCTGCTGGACCTCCCTCTTCCTGACTAACTGCTCGGGAAAGCCTGGCCCATTTGCAGATCAACCGCTGCTGGAAAGGTACCCGTACTCATCGAGGACCCGGATTCCGACACCAGGTCCTGCCTCCTGTACCGAATACTGCTCTCCCAAGAGTGCGAGAAGACCGACCCACCCAACACGATCAAGCCGGGATGGTCCTGACCTGTTCGCGATTCGCAGTGAGAGTTCTGTCAGTGTCATCTCAAGATACTGTACCCTTTGCCTGTTTCTGTCTTCCTGTAGCAGACGACGGCATGGACGCAGGAAGCAGGGTCAACGGTAATTCCGGGTCTCTATTTCATCTCATCTTGCGGTCTTGCCCGCGCTGTCGAGTGCATATTCAAGTGCAGCCAGGTACGTACAGTAACGTTCCACTCCCCCGTCTCGGTCTTGCGCGAAGAAAACATGAAGCTTCCACCCGCGTTCCATGGTTACTGTACTGCAATTTTGATTTTCTCGGTGATCGCTGTGTCTATTGCCCGGCTTTCCATCTCCACGGCTCAAAAGCGGTTGATGTGAAAGCATGTGTGTGCATGTGTGGGCATTTGTGGACATGTGCCTGTCCTGTTCTGTGCTGGTGTGTGGGGAATCTGAGGTGCTGGTCCTGGGTCCTCGACATATCCAAGGGATTGTAGGGACCAAACCAGCAAGGGGACCAAGGGTGAGCATCATCATTGAATGAGCGAAGGGCGAGGCAGCTTTTTTTTCGACACGCTGTTTCGCGTTGATACTTAGGCTTGGCGAGCCCTGTCGCTTTTCGACATCATCGGCTCCAGGAAGAGGAAGGGAAAGCCAGCAAGCCAACAGGGCAGGGTCACCAGGGCTACGGGAGATCGCGCCAGAAGGATTCGTTCGATTGGATGGCGCGATCGCTTGATGTTTCTAACTTTCACTGTTCTGTTCTGCGCAAGACTTACCTACTTACTTAGTACCTATGACTTATTAGGTACAGTGCAGTGCAGTGCAGTACATACAGTACAGTACAGTAAGAATCATAATCACAATTAGAATAATACCGCTACTTAGTACTACTCCTACTACTACTACTTACTAGTGCACAGTAAGGTAAGGTAATCAATAAAATTAGAAGGATAAGAAGAAGCAGTATTGCCCATAATTATTTGACATTACCCATTGTTTACTCCAGCGGACCAGAGATCAAATAACCACTGTAGGTGTAGCGCGCAGGGAGCCTGCTGGGGATTCTTGTCACACACAGCACACGTCGTCTGCCTACCAATCAGCGCGCCACGGCCATGCCAGGATGGGTTCGTACATCATCGAAAGAGAACTGCCAAAGCTTCAAAACACCTTCCCAATCTTCGGTCGACCCAAACCTCTCATCCATGACTTGCTTGATGCTCTACATGATGCCCTCTCCATGATTCCATCCATCATGAATTCGCAGCTGTATCACGCAAAGTCTATTGACGAGCGCGGAGAGCTGTTCTTAGTCAGAGTCTGTGAGCGCTGTCGTCCGAGAGCCTTGCGCTTTCATGCGCGGGGTGAATGGCATAACCATGGAAGGCCTCCTCGTTGCATAAGAACCATCGAAGCAATTTAGCTTGGTACGGCACTGTCAGTTCCTCTTCGGCCTTGCCGCGATCTCGGAAAATTGAGTCCCATGCTGCAGTGTTTTCGTTTTTCTGTCGAGTCAAGGAGACCCCTATCTCCCACCTGAGCAAGCAAACGCCGTCGGGTATCACCTAGGTCGCCGGATGTGTGCTCTCTGTCTCTCTGTCTCTCTCTTTCTTACTCGCGAAATTATTCATTACTGTATTATTCAACTTGGACCGTGGGCCTGGATATGGATAGAGTCCGATAGACAATTGGAACATCCAACCCAACTCTCTCTCTCTCTCGCGCGCTCCAAAGCTTACCGCTATTAGGTTATTTTTTGTTGGCGCCGCCGCAGACTAGCAGCCCTACCCTCCTTTAATTTTAGGTACAGTATTACACAAGTATGGTACAGTACAGTGTGCTGTGAAATAAAAAGTGTGCTGCTCTCTGCCTCGTGCTACTGCAGCGCGTTACGTACAAGGAGTTTGTGCCGCAATGTTGGCGTCTATTCATAATAGATAGCCATCTCACCACTACTCTAGTCAGTCTGACCTCACTACTACCACCAACTAATAACACCAAAATAAGCCTGCTGCTGTACACCGTACTGTAAGTACTTTTTGCACAAGTTCGGACCAGATGCCGGACGAATGCGATCATCCCATGCAGCACGGCCAATGACCATAATCGCCGTAAAGTAGATTGGCTGTCTGTTGGCACAAGGCTGTGTCTGCCACCGTCTGGCGCCAAACCGTTTGATCGTCCTGCAAGGCTGATGGGGGGATAGCGCGCCGTGCTTTTACCTTTTACCTTTTGCATCCGCATTTGCATTATTTTATTTGCTTACAGGGCAGTTCTACTGCTGCTGTTGTACTACTCTACTACTACTACTGCTGCTGCTACTACGGAAATGCACTGTACGGTCCTGTACCTGGCCTTGGCTGAGCCATGACCAAAAATATCCTGGGCTCCTGATTGATCCATCATCTTCATAGCAGTTGGCATCTTATAGCCCGCTACCAAACTTCGGCGCCTTAGCCTTGCCCAGTTAATCTCTTGGTAGAAGGCGGCTGGAAGTTGGAAGCATCACACTTATTACACTTTCTCTCTGACGATCTCCGTACGGAAGTGCCACGCGAGGAAAGATGTGACCTTCGTACCGAGCACCCCCCCCGTATCAAACAATCCACGAAAACCCCACGATCCATGTGTGAGATCCTACATCGCAGCGACCTGGACTTATGCACTCCAGATCGCAACAAAGTCATTCCAATCACTCTGCCTGCCATCCGCTGTCAGGATTCTTGGCGGGTCACAATCCTGTCAACTGAGGATTGGATTCTTCGAAGGACGACCAAAAGAGGCTATGGAGGATCCTTTTTCTTAACCACTTGAGAAGAGGATTCTTGGCAGTTGAGGATTCTTGGCAGGTGAGTATTCTGGGCATGTGCTAACTTCAGTTCAGTGTTTCCTATGCTACAAACTACACGCCATACTCAGAAACGAGTCAAGGCGGGAAAATATGCTCAGTTTCCCTTTTACTACCTTGTCCCGTATATCACTCATTCTAAGAGGATAGAAATGTCCTGTTGACTCCGCTCGCTGAACCAGACCCTGTCACTTTCGTTATACCTCGATAACGAACCGATGCTGTATCCCATTACGCTTAATAACTCCCGAACATGTAAGCAAAGCTATCATCCAAAGTCTCTCTCGACTCCTATTACCCGGCTCAGAGTTTGCCATGACGAGCTTTAAAGATTGCAACCTTGTCGTCGTAAAACAGTATTTCTCGCAGCCGGAGTCGAAATTTCGATCTCCCGTCCTCCGAACCATCATAAGAATCCGTATCCGAATCATCGTGATCAGAAAGTTCTGACTCCGTTTCATCAGGGTCAATGCCCGGCTGAGCGATTGCGGTACCATCATCGTCTTCATCTTCATCATCCTCCTCGTCGCTACCATCATCTTCATCATCCTCTTCATCATCATCGGTTACGGTACCTCCAGGTCCTCCATTAGCAGCACTGGAATGTGTATCGGCCATCCCGTGAGCGTCCTCATGCAAGCGATTCTCCAATATCTCAAAACACTTGTGAGATACACCCATGTAACATAGTTCAACCTCTGGTCGCAGAACAATCACGTCGACAACCTGCAAAGCAAGTTCACGCGGATCAAAGGCCGGTGTAACATGGTCTGCGATGAAGGGTATATTGAGGGAGCGAATATGGGGTATCTGAGGGAGTCTTTGTAGAAAGTGATGCTGTCAAGGATCAGCGAACGTCAAATACGACTCTCTGCTGTCTCATTTTATCCCAGCCTGAGCATTGGCACAGAAGCTCAGTAGAATAATGTAGGTTGGATTAAAACTTACCCAGTCTTTGTAGTCAATAGCAATGCTTAATTCTCTCAAACTCGTCATACGTCCGCTGGTGATGAAATTCAGTACGTCCCGGTTTGGCATCCATGCTCTCCACCGCGTGTTGTCAGAGGAACTAGTTGGGCCTCGAGGAATTTTGTCAGAACTATCTAACATCAACTTCTTAAGGCTTCCACGGTGTCTCTTCAGAGGGCCACGGTAGATAGCGTCCTGAAAATCATGTCAGTCCAGCTTCAACATACCCATTTGGCTTCGCTTACAATACTGATGCTCGAGGCAGTAGACCGCTTACGGTCTTGAAGGAAGAGAACCTCGAGTGTGTTTGGTGCCAACGTTTCCTTTAAGAAAGAGATGAGAGCAGGGCATGCAGCATCGGTGTGCACTTTTTTAAGACTTAAATGATATTGTAAAGGTACGCTGGATCCCTGTTTCGTGGATGAGTGGCCAATTCCAAGGGGCGATGGTTGAAAATGTCGTCGAAGCATGCTCCATAACCTATCGTATTGAGGGCAATCCAATATGGTGAGATCAGTTAGCACCGACCAGTCAAACGCCTTTTGAAGCACAGCGACTGACAACGGGACCCGTTCTAGTTCCAAGGTGTGTAATCTCAACTTCCCTTCAAGTCTCTCGCGTCCGCCTGTGGAAAGTTCGGAGAAGTGCGAAGACCTCTTACTTTGGGACTTTGATCGTCTCAGTGGAAGACCTGTGGGGACATCAGAGTGTGTATTGTCTAGGTTTCCCACATCTGTGCTGGAAATCTGATGTTCTGAGATCAGTGCTGTCAGAGAATCTATATCAGATTGAGTTTGCTCAACATCCTGCAAGATATCCCATGAGTGTGTCGAAGGTTGCGTAGATTGGTGAACATGCTCTTGGTCATCAAAGGTGACTACGGGTGAAGAGTTCAATCCGTCCAACGACTGTTGGTTGGAAGGAGTGGTGATTTGGCCGGTACTGTTTGAGCCTGTAGAAGCTGGTCCATTTGCCTGGACATCTGTCGGCTGCCCAGTGCCAACAGGAACATTCGTGTCCATTTCCTGTTGAACGCCAGCAGCCAGCCCATCACTCGGCATTGGAATAGACGACGCCATTGATGCTTGGAAGTCTTTCTTCTCTGACTTCGTATGCTTCTTGCGAATATCGAACACTCGCCCCAGGATAACTCCTAGCACACCCCCTAATCTTCTATTGCCAATAGTGCTCGCGCCAGGCCAACTCGCCTTATGGTCAACTTGCTGCAATCCTGGTCCATCCCAGGCTAGTGAAAAATCTCGGTTAACTGCTTTCGTAGAGATGCCCACTCGTAGTTCCCGAAGACGGTCCTTCGATTTGGCAATCAAGATACTCATCTCATCTAAATAATCTACCTCATCTATATCAAGAACCGATAGGCTTCTTAACGGAGGAAGGACACTCAGTGTAGGATATTCGACACGGCTTTGAGCATAGGAGCTGATAGCTGGCTGATTTTGATTTTGCTGCCCGTGACTTAGTGGAACAGATGCAGCTGGAGCCATCCATCCAACCGAAGTCATTGTGCTGCCAGCCAGATTTTGAGCAGTTGTCGTTGGGGCAGTACTGGAGCTCTGACCAGGGGGTAAGTTTGATGGGTCCGAATTATCATGCCACCGCACCCACACTCTCTCCAAGCGGCAATCTTGCGTCGAAGTCCTGCTTTGGAGAGAGGATAGTGCAAGCCAAACATCTCGAAGAACTCCTGTGGGCATATCCCATACAAATGTTTCCAAATTTACCATTCTTGCTACCGCGAGGGCCACAAGCGTCCCCAGCATTTTCCCACTCTCTTTTGTAATAAGGTATTCCTGCACCCAATCAGACGGGCCATTCCCAAGGGAGAATTTGCGTGTAAATTGAGGATATTGGTTTCCAAGGCGCCTCTGGCCACTTCGCAGGTTGGTCTCAAATCCATGATGGCATTGCACAACGTTATTTGTGCCGCAATTTGTACAAGGGACAGACCTCCCCTCTGGCGGACCTATGAAAACATTTCCCATGCATAGAGTAGCTAGCCCATACGTCAAAGCGTCGACGCCTGTCCTTGGGTCACTAGTAGCATGGGCATCTCTGGCCAAACAATATCAAATCTAGAGTAAATATGAGGGATTGCGAGGTTGTGTAAAGCAGAGTGTGTTAAGGCTAGAGCTGTGAGATCATTCGTATGAGTCACCTAGTAAAAGGAATCAGTCAAAGTCGTTGAACATGCGATGTATCTTCAAGTACTCACTTCCTTCACAATCTCCTTGAGTACATCCATTGGGAGATCCAAGAGCTGGAGCGGACCCTTCCTCTCCACAACTGATGCCCATTCTTGCTCTTTATCCTTCAATAGATTAGATATCTTGTTCTTTGCATCGGCCGCGCTCTTTTCGACGATGCCGTCTTTCGCAGAGTCCGAGTTTGCCATTTCATTCCCTGGTCCGATGTTCGACGGCGGTGGGCCATTAGTCGGTTGTGTGGCAGCTGAGGTTTTGGGTATCGCTGCAAGCTGGATTTCATCAGGCTGTGAGGCTGTATCGCTCAGTGCGTCAGGACTGGTGGTCGTCATGGCTCTCGAGGTTTGCGATTCTTAGATCCCTGAAGAGTTGTTCAAGCTCGTAGTATCCTCAACAATCCGCGGGTGGGGAGACATTCATGGTCAATAGAACACCATGGGCCGCGCCTGCTAAGTTCTCTAGAGTGAGTAGATGAACTAATGGAGGAGGGCTGGATGTAAGGACGGTCGAGGCTCGCAATGTTGTGGTTCATCTACTGTGGTTGTGTTTTGATTTTGGTACGTGGATAGCTCTGGTGGCTAGGCTAGTAGGTATGAACGGACCAGGGGCTGTGGTTAGAGTGGAGCCCCCGTCTTCGAGCCGAAGTGTCTGAGCTTTGCTTTGGAGTATGGGGCAGTGAGTGAGGAGTCTCTCCTGAACAGACCACAACATCAACAGCATACGATATCTACGGTATTATGCTTCACTCATGATCGGGACAGATCACAGTATCTCTTCCCCCGGAAAACTTGAAGCTGAGGTTGATGACAATCAGAACTTCTCATCTCACACACAAGTTATCGATGTCTTTGCGAAGCCTTCAAAGGATACGGCGGAGAGACATATTGAAACCTGGAATACCGTACAAATTAAGTCATAAGAGATCATTTTGAAGAAATACCTTTTCAGATAATTTGAGTATCCCTCTTGATCTAAGCAACCAGTTTGATGCAGGTAGCTTACCTGGTCTTGGTAACTCACTTAATCTAGGTAACTAAGTTGATTCAAGTATCTAGGTTGAGTTAGGTGGCTTAGATACTCTAATAAATGATCCCTTATAGACCAATTCCTACGGTAGTCCCAAGTTCTCCCTACAGGTTGCAGTGGACAACTGCGCCGAGAATCTTCCTAGAGATGCAAGGGAGCAAAGTTCGCGAATGTTTTTTGTACTGAAAGCTTGCCTTTATGGCGATGTGGCTAAGTGGTGAAGCGACGGTAATAGCCTCTTCTAAGAAGGCTTTCATCATCAATTTTCTTCTATTGACAATTATTTGCTAGCTCATTACTTATATTGTTAATTTAGCACACATACAACTTGTATTTTTCTACGAGTGTAGTTAATAAAACCTTGTTTTGAAAAACCTCAAATGAGTATGTTCTTACCTGCAAGCGTTAGTGACAAAAATGCTAGGCTAGAGGGCTAGCGTCTCAAACTATATTAAGCATATAGTATTACTTGCTTGGTGAAAAAGCCGGTTTATACAGTTATATGTTCAGATATGAGAGGTGGAGCTTAACCCGCTTGCTTTTGGTACATCACTTTACTTGAGTAAATCACTTATCCTGATGAAAAGCTCTCTTACAACCCAATTCGCATGGTATCTGTGCGAGCAATATTACAAAGATTCAAGATAATTTCGAAATGATAGATAATGATTTATAGAAGAATTGTAACTACTTGCAGAGTATGGGTATATATACACACTCGCAGTAACCCAGTTCTCGGCAAGAAAGGTTGAATAGCACAACATATGGCCTTCCTCTCGATCCGATATTAGACAGAACTTGGCAGATACGTTCATTAAAACTGTAATCCGGTTCACTCATCTCAAGATCTGTATTGAACTCTGCCTGGTAGATTCTTCATACGTGTATTTTCAAATAATCATCTAGTCGATGGCTGTAGCTGTAGCTGTGAGGTTATTGAGGGAGAAACAGGAATAGATGAATTAGGAAATATTAAGAAAGGCATGGACAATGCATTCCTTAGAGCAAACGACGTTATGGTAGGTATGGCTCTGAGATGAGACTTGCTTTTAAAAATTACTTGGAGGACTTGACGTCTATCTAATAAAGTAATGTTCGACCAGCCCACCATACCTACCTTAATTGTATGAATATCATGTAAACATTTTCAGAAATTCAGAAATTCAGAAAAGATTCTCTTCTACATGGTAGTTCAAAAGAACATCAACATAGCGCCTTAAAACAAATCTGACGACGCCAGTCCATCAGCCCACCACATGTCGACACGCTTGTTCCTATCGTAGTGGGTTTAGAAAAGACCCCCCTTTGCACCCACCCCTGCCCACTTCCAGCAGGTTGTCAGGTCAAACCACTATCCCTTACAAAATCACCAAATACAGTCTACAGAACTGCGAAAGAAGAATTCTTTCTAAAAGATGAGATGGCAGCGTAGCAGCATAACCAAAGAATTATTTAATAGGAATGTGAAAAGGTTTAAGGGCTGTTTTCATAATTTAAGAGCATGTGTTCTGCACGCGCCGTTGCCCCTCTATGAAAACAAACCGGGATTATGCACTGTGACGATGACCTCGTTACCTAGTTGATAATACCCTCACAACAATATCTCTGAGCTGTCCTCAACCTACAAAGCAGGCAACAAAAAAGCAGTTCTTCATATCTGTCAAACTTCGAACCAGTCATACATTTTGTCCGAACAAAGCAGAGATCTGTCAACTCTGGTAAGCGCGGCCTCATACTTAATAAGTGTCGCCCTCCTTACTGGTGATACGCAGCTCCCTGCCCACCCTTGGATATCAACGCTGCGCGCTTTGCTACACTGCATTATAAGATCTTGCCTTACACACTACTGCCTTCTCGAAAATGGCAACCTTCATCACCGATCTTTGGGAGTCTGTATTCGTGGCAGGCCCAACGCCTACCCTTATCGTTGCGACAAACGCAGCCTTCGCGGGGCTCCAGCTTATCCTATTCCTCCTGCTCGTCGCAACCTACAGTATTCACTTCGTCATCCTATCATTCTTGAGTGCAGGATTATGGTTCGCAATCAACTGGTTTGTCCGCGAGCTTTCAGCGGCTCAGGCGTTGGAAGATGAGAAGGCGAAGTCACGTTCAGATGAGGCTCGGTCAGGATCGGACAGCGAGACAGAGGCAGAGACAGTCATAGATACTGAAGATATTGGAACTGGAAGTAAGACGGTGGAGGTGCTGGAGAGAAAGGGGGAGTTGAAGGCTCGTGGGGATAGAAGCTCAGGAAGCAAGTCCGAGATGAGTACTGAGGATGAGTGGGAGAAAGTCTCAGAGAACGAGAACGAGAAGGACAAGTGAAGAAATGAATTTCGAGGTTCATGAAGAGAAAAACTAGGTGGCAGAGTGATATTCCGATACCCCCCATTTGCTCAAAGCGTGCGAAGTTGTATATAGGTCCTGCATTATGATATTTAGCCAAAAGCGGGCAGACTTTTGGTTTGGAGTTTCCATGGAGTTCGACTTCTTACTAGCATTTGAAGTAAGAAGGATCATAATATTACTATGTCTCTCCTATTGCATAGCGTTGTTAAAGCCGCACGAAAGTAATAGTGATTTCTGGGCATTTTTATATGTTTGCCTTATTGGTGCCTTAAAACTCGTTAAAATTCCATCCACCTCAAGCTTGACCGCAAGCCAACGTTAGAAGCCTTCTAACCAGCTTCAAATCCACGCGCCCACGGCTTCCCACAACGCGATTCCTCTTCAATACTACTCTTAGCGCCTGGAATCATAAGAACTGTCACCATGAAGCTCGTCAGGTAAGGTCTCCATATCGCGTTTCTACCATTTTAGCATAAGCTGAGCTCTACTTTCCAAGGCTCCCCAGCAAGGCTCCTGACTGACACTTCTTGTTCATGGTAGGTTCTTAATGAAATGCGCGAACGAGACTGTCACAATCGAATTGAAAAATGGTAGCAATGGGAACCCCCGCTCCAGCTTCGAAATACCCCGCTAACCACTGTACCAGGCACAATCATAAACGGCACAATTACATCCGTCTCTCCCCAGATGAACACAGCTCTTCGCACAGTCAAGATGACCCAACGCGGTCGCGACCCAATCTCTCTTGATACTATCAACCTTCGAGGTTCAACAATCAGATATTACATTCTCCCCGACTCGCTACCTCTCGATACGCTGTTGATCGACGATGCGCCAAAACCCAAGAACAAGGCCAGAAAGGAAGCTACTGGTGGTGCCGATAGGGGAGGCAGAGGAGGCAGAGGCCGTGGTGGACCAAGAGGACGGGGAGGTTTCAGAGGCGGACGTGGTCGAGGCGGTGGAAGAGGCTTTTAAGGATTTATGCGATCAACGAAGTGGGAAAACACTTTCACAGATATGAACTTTCGGTATCTGAAATGGTCTTCAGGCGGATATCCTCCTATGCTGCACATGGGTAACTGGCGTTCGTGGATAAAAAACAGGCAATCGACTTTTCACTACCTCGAGTATTGCAAATGTTATTGGAGCTAGCCATCTTTTCATTTGGAGTAGTCTTAAATTGCCGTGCGCCATATCCGTATAATCTGGAGCTTCTCCCAACCTGCTTTTTTCCCACTGGTTCCCACAGTCTCGACCATCCATTCTGGTCCCAAACTTCTTACTCTCTGCTTGACCTCCAGAGGTTTGTTTTGAGCACAAAGCAAAACATAAGCACATCCTCGGTCTTTGCTTAAGATGTCTGGTAAGCCATTGAGCAAGCGATCTGTTGTCTCCCTTCCATCAGCTCCTCCAGCATAAGAAAGTGCGAGTAAATGAGAATCATCCTCAAAAGTTGGCTTTATAGTGATATCCTCTACAGCTGCAGGCAAGGCTGGTAGATCTGGCGTTGGGACATACGGGGGATTGAAAATCAAGACGTCCACCGCCCCAGATCGTAAACAGCTCGTTAAATCTCCCACAACATTTCCTAGATAATAACCATAAGATTTGCCCTCTGTAAGCTGCTCTTTTTCAGCCACGTGAACTGTTTCCTCCGTAGCCTTGCAAGCATATCGATTCACATCAATTCCAACGGTGATGATGTCAGGTCTTCCAAATATGAGTTCAGCATGTGCATCCACGAAAGATAGAACAACGCCAGATCCTGTCCCTATTTCAACAACTAAGGGCGGTGGAGAGGCTGATACTTTTTTTGTCGTTGAAGTAACATTGAAGCGGCCTTCGAGAAAAGTCTTTTCTGATTCTGATGAAAGGGTATCAAGTAATAAATACGAGTCCTCAGCAGGTTCATAAATTCTCTCAAAGTCTACATGAGAAGTCGAAGGAGTGGGAAGCATGACGTTGAAGGATGTTTGGTTACTGATGCGCAGGGCTGTGGTTCGAAGCACAGAGGGCAGAGAAGGCTGTAAGAAAGAAACTTTCGTCAGAGGAAGCAAGATTTGCCGAGGTTCAAGTCAATGATGACGACCTCCCACGGGAGCTTCGCCTGATCAACAACAACTTTTGAAGTTCTCCAGCACGAATATATAACGACCATGAGGATAAGTCCCAGGCTTTTGATGGCGACGCCCACGTCGGTTGGGACGACGAAAGGGTTCAAACCTGCGCCAATGGCTCTACTTCCCCCGATCCCTCTATACCGACGACTGTTCCGCGCACATCGAAAGCACCTGCCCAGGGAGATGCGGTTACTAGGAGATGAATATATAAAGAGCGAGTTTTAGAGCACACAGAGATGTCGAAAATCCAGTACATATTGTATGTATTCTTCCAGGGATAGAAGGAAGGGATGTTAGCTGAAGCTAGAACAGATTGGTTTCTTGACCGAATGGCAGATGTATGCACAGAAATTGGAGGGTGATTCTTGGATTGGGGAGCGTATGGATATGGGCAAAATTGATAAAATGAGTGGTATGTTGAGCATTTTCAGCCCGAACTTCATGCAAGGAGGGAGAATTTCTGGACTGACCTTTTGTTGTAGATCAGCAATTAGGGCAGATGTATGAACTCATGCAGGCTATACGAAAGAAGCAAGAAGAAGATGCCGCTGAGTCCTAGTAATTATGGCTCCCCTCTATGGTTGTAAATATAAAGGCATTGGTGGCGTTTTAGGTGGCTGGATAAGCATGGAATTATTGTATTATGAAGGGGATCATGGAGCATAGCAATCATAGTTTGTCACCCACCTGGGGTACTACTGCTGCTCCTCGAGTCACTGAGAAGCTAGAGGTCTAGAGTTCTTATTTTCTCAAGGGTTGATGGAATAGCGAAACGCGTCACCCACTACAGAATTCCAAGTGGAGGACGATAGTGCGGTACATAATTCTTGGAGAGATCATTTAGATATCAAGTGAGTGCCTCTAATTGGATAGAAATGGTTATGGCTGGTTCTTTATTACCAAACAATTTGCTACAGTACGAATTGGTCTATAAGAGATCATTTTGGTCAGATCAAGTGAGTTACTTTAGATTTAAGCAAGTCACTCAAATCAAGTAAGCTACTCAAATTAGAATTATATCTTGTAAATCAATTCGTACAGTAGTACAATAATCTACTGTGGGGACTGCGAATAGTTAGCTTGAATATCTTAGTCGGATTCATGAAGTTATGACTATCAGCATGTTTGATTCACACCACCTTAAACATTCACAATCCCTAGGAAGAAAGAAACTTAAAAGGAAATATTACAACCAACATCACACAACCACAGTACTCACGACCACAGTACTCAACACAACTTCAATTCGCTGTAAACGAGCTCTCGATACACTTACTCACGAACGAAACCACACCTACCATTACCTTGTTACTCCTTATTCATCCGCCTCCTATTCTCATAACCGCGACCACGTTACTTCAAAATGTGCAGCATCAAACTTCTTAAATGCTCCAAATGCACACTTTATTGCGTGGCCATCGACCGCCGCTGTCCTGAAGGTTGGGGTGGGTTCAATACCTGCTCCAAATTCAGAGGACTCATGTTTGGCGATAATGTTATGAGGACTTCCGGTTGGAATAACCTTCGCGTCTTTCGGATCAGTCCAGACATATGTGCCCACCATGGAACGTCTCCTAACAGATACACGCATGACGAGATCAGAGATGTGCATGGCGTGCAGAGGGGCATTACTATGAATCCTTTCCCTGTCCAAGCGAGAACAGTACGGGTTAGGACAAGATGGGCTCTTTGTGTTGTTCAATAGGTTGAAGAAAACCATTTGCATGAGTTATATTCTACGAGAAATAATTTTCAACTATTCAGCATCCAGAGGGGCAACTGGTGGGTTGTCGTTGACCTGGATCCCGCCTCTCTTCTTCTCTTCCGAATCATGGAATGGCAACTTCCAACCTCCTTCACTTTCTGGTGTGGCCAGCCATAAACGCATCAGGTGTCTTCTAGGTGCCGGTGGTGCATGGTCTTTGTACTCTGTTCGAGCATGGAGGACGTGCTCGTTGCTCAGGAACTGTATGTCTCCAACCTCCAAGATCATATGCAGTCTCAATCGGTGGCACGTTTCTTCCAACACTTTCGCAGCCTCTATCTGCTCTGGAGAGAGCGGGGGAATGATACCGGCGTCCATAAAACGGCCAAGAGACTTGACGTAGTACGGGTCCCATTTAGAGTATACTCTCCCGTTCTCACCACGCTCAAGATAGAAGACTGACGTCTTGATATAGGGCTCCTCCCCAACACTTACTTCTCCTTTACGGTCAAAGTACCAAATTGGCTTGGTCAAAGTTTCTGCTACATCGGGGCGTTCCTTCTGGAGGGTATTCCAAACATGATGACTTGATACAATATCGGATTCACCTCCTTCGAGAGCACGTGCTATGCAGAGCAGCCCAACGATGTCCGCATCATCTGCGTGGAAGAATTGGCTGGGATTGATTAGTTGTTGTGTACAGAAAATACAGTTACCCATAAATGCATGACTTACCGAGCATTGGTTCTGTAAATTCGCACTCTGTCGATTGCAGTGGGATCATCGCCAAGATCCTTGACATGCCCAAGAACATGTCCGCGGCCATTCTGACTGACAAAATACCCTAGATATGTTCCTAGACCCATGTATGCCACAGCCGACTTGTGGTTACCCCATTTCTCAACGGGAAATCCTTTGAACAGAATGAAACCCTTGCCATTGAGTATCTCTGAGCGAATTGAGTTCAAGGTGGCAGATAAGTTTGAAAGGGGAAAGTTGGCCTTCATAAGAATTTAGTCGAATTCTATCGATGGAGTTCTGTTGGTGCCAGCTCACCTGTGACATGCCAGTGAGGGGGATCTTGTTTTCCAAGAACTTGTCGGCCGCGTCACTCAATTCACTTATCTCCTCGGTAGTTAAAGGATGGACCCATCGCTCAGGGTTATTGGCATAATCCTCTGCTTTCCCACACACTCTCGCCAGTAATCTCCTTTGGGAATGCAGAGTATGGCTTGATGTGCTCCAAGAGAGGTGGGTGTTGGCCAGAAGTTTTGATGCCATCCGGGAATATCTTTCTATCGATGACTTTCTGGGCTGGGCTACTTAGCTCGTGAGGAGCCGTTGGCTGGGATTCGAGGATCGAGGGAGCCATTTGATCTGCAGTGAGTGTTGAAGAATGAAGAAAAGTGTACAGAGATACGTTTAGTGTGAAGTACGAAATATATCTAGAGTGTAGTGTGCAGTACAGGATGTGAAGTATGAATGGGAGGAGAAACAAAATCAGAGTGACGTTCTCATGGCCACCTTTTATTCATTCAATGGCTGATGGAGATGGATCATGTCTCGGCCCTGACGTGATTTGACTTTTTTAGCTGGCCCTTTTTTTTGTCCCATGGGCTGAGCAAAGCAGACGATTGTGATGCTCTAGCACTGTTACAGGCTCTTTCATCCTTGAACAGGTACATTTGTAGAGCCTATTTCGCAACATTTACCCAGAATTGCGTGCTGAGTATTGCACAAGTAGAAGTGGGGGAGAGGGGCAACGGCGGGGTTGCGGTGCTATGAGGTAGGGAGGTAGGTGCATCCCTACAAGCGAGTTCCTTATCTTATCTCCCGAGAACCTCACGAAAAAAAATCGATCCAGGGGTCCGGACAATTGACGAGGACCATTCTTGGAGCAGATCTTCACCCACCAGAATTCGTAAGGATCTCAACACCTCATGTCTGTAATACAATAACACCTTCCCTCCCTCTCAATTACGAAGACCTGCCATCACTCTAGAGAGAGAGAGAGAAAAACCATGCCTCCAAAACTGCATCAGAAATTCGGAGATGATGAGGCTGGCTCTCTAGTACCAAAGTTGCTGCCTCAAGGCACGTCGCAAAAGATCTCAAAAGATCTTATTTCTGACCCTCAGAACGGGAAGAAGAGGTTGAGGGATGGCAGCCCGAAGCCCCAGCATTCTCCAGCTCAGGCTGCTCTCTCCAATGGAGCTCTCGCGAATGGGACGAAAAAGGCTCCCAAGGGCTCGCACAATCCGAATACACCTAATACCACATACGCGAGAGAACAGAACTACCAAGGCAAACCGGGAGTCTCACTAAATGGGAGGAACAGTGGAGCCCAGAATACTGGACCGCAGAGGATGATCGGCTCTACCCGTCAGCTAGGATCTACAAAAGACTTAGAAAGGAATGCTGCAAAGTTACTAGAGGTCCGCAAAACTCTTCCAATATGGAACAAGAAAGCCGATATTCGGTGGAGCTTGCGAAATAACGATGTTTTACTACTAGTTGGAGAGACTGGTTCTGGAAAGAGTACACAGGTGCCTCAGTTTTTATATACGGAACCTTGGTGTAAGAAGCAGACGGTGAAGATCCAGAATGAGAATGGCGTACTCGAGGATGTATCAGTTGGGGGGGTAATTGCTGTCACAGAACCCCGTCGAATTGCTGCTACGACCCTCGCCCAACGAGTTGCTAGAGAAACTGGCTCTTTTCTTGGGAGCTCGGGTAATGGAGAGAGGTCAAAAATGCCTGGGAAAGTTGGTTACTCCGTCCGTTTTGATTCCAATCTTCCTATCGGCCACAAGATCAAATTTGTCACTGAAGGCACATTGCTTCAAGAAATGCTTCGAGATCCACACCTCCGACAATACAGTGCGATTGTTGTGGACGAAATCCACGAAAGGAGCGTGGATGTTGATCTCATTTCTGGATTTCTGAGGCAAATTCTCCATGGCGACAAAAAGGGTCGGGGTGGCATTCCATTGAAAGTCGTTATCATGAGTGCCACACTCGACTTGGGAGGATTGGAAGCGTTCTTCTCACTTCCACATACAGTCCCAAACTATCAACCAGGAAAAAATCATTCGACAATCTTTGCGGAACATCTTCTGAAGGATGGGGCTACCCCAAAGCCAGAAGCAGGCGAAGAATCTCGGCGCTCCTCTTTGGATTCTGTAAAATCATATCCTTCCTGGGGTGGATTCAGTTCATCTGATGGAATAGACAACGAGAATAAAACTAGTGGAACTTCTCCTACTGTGGAAACAAATGGTCATCCTCCTAAACAAGTCCGAGCAGCAGAGGAAGTAACAGGAATTCCAAATGAAGATATTAATGAGAGTGGTGTAGCTGTTGAATACGTCCAGGGCAGACAGCACGAGGTAGAGCTACATTACAGACCTACCCCATCATCAGATTACATGGAATCTATGTTAAACACGATACATCAGATACACATAAAAGAACCTTTGAAAGGTTCTGGCGACATCCTCGCTTTTCTGACTGGCCAAGAGGAGATTGAAGCTCTAAAGACTCAGCTTGAAGTTGTCGCTGCTCAACTTCCAAAAACTGTTCCGAAGATGAAGATTCTACCACTTTATGGTTCATTGCCGGCAGAGGCCCAGCAGGAGGCGTTTGAGAAGGTCAAAGAAAGGTTTACAAGAAAAATTGTACTGGCCACCAATATTGCAGAAACCTCGGTGACAGTTTCAGGAGTGCGTTTTGTCATTGACTGTGGGAAAGCAAAGGTTAAACAATATCGGCCTCGGTTGGGGATGGAATCCCTTTTATCAAAACCAATTTCTAGAGTATCTGCAATTCAAAGAAAAGGTCGAGCTGGCCGAGAAGCTCCAGGAAAGTGTTATCGTATTTATACTGAGGAAGACTACATGAAGCTCGATATGGACGAACTGCCAGAAATACTCCGCAGTGATGTGATTGAAGCCGTGTTGAAGATGAAGGCTCGTGGAGTGAACGACGTGCTTTCTTTTCCCTTGATGGATTCTCCTGATGTGTGGTGGCTATGGAAAAGGCATTGGTTCAGCTCCATGTCATGGGTGCACTAGACGATGACGGTACATTGAACGAGACAGGGACAAAGATGGCTGCATATCCACTTCCAGCTACCTATGGTCGAGTCCTCATTGCCGCATCAGAGCCAGAAGCAGATTGCCTATTAGAAGCAATTGATGTTATTTCGTGTCTCACGGCTGATGCTGAGTTGTTTCTGCAGCCACAGTCTGAAGAGGAAAGAGATGCCATAGAGGAACATCGAAAAGAACTGCAGCGTCGGGAAGGAGACATCATGACGCTTCTGACCACCATTCAACGTTATGCCGCCGAGCAAACAGATCGCACTGCATGGTGTAGGAAGCGAATGATCTCCATTCGCGCAATAAAGATGGCAATGACAATTAGAAAACAGCTACGTACGTTATGTTATCAACAGAAGCTTCTGAAAGAGATGCCGCCTCCAGATCCGCAACAATTCGAGCCGATTTCTCCTGAAAGAGCTGAAGTCCTTTTGAAAGCTTTCTTGATATCTTTCGCTACCAAGACTGCGACTCTGGCTCCAGATGGTTCATATCTGACGACTCACGGAAGAAATGTCATTGCAATACATCCTTCTAGTGTTTTGCATGGACAGAAGAAGGAGGCCATCATGTTTCTTGAGCATGTTTGGACAGCAAAGAATTATGCTAAGAGGGTCAGTGCCATTCAAGCGAACTGGATACTCGAAGCATTGGGAATGTAAGGGAAGTAGACGTGCCGCCCAGACCATGAGTGCCTATATGGAATGTGTCTTGTTCGTACACACACCCAAGTCCTGCATTTCGAGACGAGAACATTAGAAGGGAATCATGATGTGGCACAATTTTGCCAATTGTTAAGCGCTTGAAACACCGACAAAAACAAAATAAATGAGAAGGGAAGATGAATGTCGATGTCCTCATGATATCTGAAACGGCACAGGTGAAGCCACTCACTAGTGAAGACGGCTTTAGTTAGATATGGCGAGATAAAGGCCACATGGCAAGCAAAGAAAAATGTGACCAAGATACAGTGCCTTCCTTACCTTGCAGATGCATTTCTTGGATAGCTACCAGACTTATTCCTAAATCATAAAAAAAACTAAGTAAAACAACATAGCCATCATTAGAGCTGGAACTTGCTTCTGTCTTCAAAAGAACATGGAATCATATACATCTGTAGGAACGGAGTAGAGATATAGATGTCTAGTACTTCGTGTCGTGTCTACAGCATGTACCGAAAGTGCCTTGTCCTAGGCACTTGAAATGCTTGGCGTTTGCAGGGGTACCTGCTCAAGTGCTGCCACGGCCCGCGTCTTCCATGCGCAAGGGAAAGCTGTCCTCTAATCGAATTTCTTACTACACACCTTCCCACCACCGATTTCAATTCCAACCCTTCGTTGTAAACATTTCCTAGCTTTTTTCCAGAGTTAGCTTGATTGTGATGAAGTCAATTGAAATTGACACATCCGCCTAACTTTATGCATTTTTGATCACTCTGCCTTTCAACCCATTTGCCGCGAGGCTACGGTCTCTATCATACCCAGAAGATCTGCGAACTCCCACTACATAGGTTACGATGCCTGCGAAATCGAGATTCACTAGGCTAGACGCCTTCACCAAGACGGTCGACGAGGCAAGGGTGCGCACTACTTCAGGAGGAATTGTCACGATAGCTTCATTGCTCATCGTTTTGTTCTTGGCATGGGGAGAATGGGCAGACTACAGGCGGATAGTGGTACATCCCGAGCTGGTTGTAGATAAAGGAAGAGGTAGGCATCACTAGACTTGGTGTGCGCCTTACATTGAAGACTGGGCTAACTGTCCTAATCTTGCAGGAGAGAAGATGGAAATACATCTGAATATCACGTTTCCCAAAATTCCTTGTGAGCTCTTGACATTGGATGTGATGGATGTTTCTGGAGAACAGCAGACCGGTGTTGCACACGGTGTAAGCAAGGTGCGGCTGAACCCTATGGAGCAGGGAGGTGGAGTCATTGATGTTAAGGCTCTAGACCTGTAAGTTTGTTAAGCAATGCGACGCGCGACTGTAACTGACTCCTATAGGCATTCGGTAGATGATCAAGCTTCTCACCTGGCCCCCGATTACTGCGGTGAATGTTACGGTGCAACACCTCCCCCCAATGCGCAGAAACAAGGCTGTTGTAATACTTGCGACGAGGTACGCGAGGCCTATGCCTCTGTCTCTTGGGCTTTTGGCCGAGGCGAGAATGTAGAACAATGCGAGCGTGAACACTACAGCGAAAGACTAGATTCTCAACGACACGAAGGTTGTCGTATCGAAGGAGGTCTTCGCGTAAACAAGGTCGTTGGCAACTTCCATATTGCCCCTGGACGGAGTTTCAGCAATGGCAACATGCACGTACATGACTTGAACAACTACTTTGATACTCCAATCAAGGGTGGTCATGTCTTCAGTCACCATATCCATCACCTTCGATTCGGGCCCCAGCTTCCGGAAGAGGTGACCAAGAAGTTAGGCTCGAAGTCTTTGCCATGGACCAACCATCATCTTAACCCTCTTGATAATACCGAGCAGATCACAGGCGACCCTGCCTATAACTTTATGTATTTTGTCAAGGTAGTCTCTACGTCGTATCTCCCCCTAGGCTGGGAAAATTCAAATACAATCCATCCAGGCGATGAGAACATCGAACTTGGTAAATATGGACATCAGCATGATGGTAGTGTTGAAACCCATCAATACTCGGTTACCAGTCACCGAAGAAGTTTGAATGGGGGTGATGACTCTGGCGAAGGACACAAGGAGAGGCTCCATGCACGAGGCGGCATTCCAGGCGTATTCTTCTCTTATGTAAGTCCCTCGTCTAACTCTAATATCGAAATTGCAGATCGCTAATGAGTGGTAGGATATCTCACCAATGAAGGTCATCAATCGCGAGGAGGAGCGAACAAAGACTTTGGCAGGCTTCTTGACTGGCCTGTGTGCGATTGTGGGAGGTACCTTGACAGTGGCTGCTGCCGTTGACCGTGGTGTATATGAGGGAGCGACAAGGCTTAAGAAACTGCAGTCTAAGAACTTGTAAAACAAATAGAAAAGGGTGGATTGTGCATTTGGAAGGCAAGCATGGTTGCTGGAGTTTTTGGAAATGTCGTTACCGTCGAATGTCAATACTTTGTTGAATTTCCCCGAGGTTGCAAACGACTTGGTAGGAGACATAAGTCGAAGTCGAGCATGTGACATGATTATTCAATAGCGTCCCGTCGAGCAAAATCCCAGAACCGAAGTTGATCTCCGAAACAGAGGCCGGGTCTGAAAGCCGCTTCATTTAACGGTCTTTCGAGGAATACATGGATCTGAATGATGGGCTTTGATTGGCTGGTCCGTCTGAAATCGAGATGAGATGCACGGCATCGCGGAGCAAGGTAGCGTACAGTACAGTAGCATTACTTATTATGATTGTACTGCTTTGATATCAATGCCGGCGAGTCTGAAAACATGTACCGATACAAGAGAGTCAGAAGGAAGCTTGGAAGGAAAGTCACAGACCTTCGTCGTAAAGAGAACAGAACCGAGGAGACGAAATGTAGTCTCGTATCCTCCTCCTCATAGGATCCGGTAGGGCACTAACACCAGCAGCTAGTTCGCAGCTACCTTACCTTACCTAAAAACGATGTGATAGCTCGATGGCGCTAGTCCAGGCACAGAACATTGCCCCCCCTATTCAATTTATAGAAGCGCCCTAATGCAGTAGTTGGCTGCACACAGCGGGCACTATCCCCATGATTTTAATCCCCTGGCGAATAAAATCAGGAGACCGATTATTTGACATTTGACCTGGGAGACAGCTCTGTAAGGGAGAGCCACCGGGGGCTTTGTCGTAAAGTGCTTGGCAGAAAAGAATCCCCTGCAAGCCTCATTTGAGGTAACTCCACCCACTCCCTCCCTCTCTCCGTTTCCTGCTCCATCTTCTGGGAGAAAGAGAGAAAGTGTCAACAAAACAAAACAAAACAAAAGCCCACCACCTCACCGCAGGTGAAAACAACCTTCACTCGTGGGCCAACGAATCCAACTTTTGCGTCGCTGCGCAGCGCAAATCCACACACACGGCCGTCGCCACCGTCAATGTCTATTTCGAATCGCCATCCCCAAATCCTTCGAAAGGTATAACACAGCCGCCGCTGGATTGACGTCCATCGAACTCAGCCTGCGCCGCTCATTCACAACGAATCTACGCCCAATCGACCATACTGGGCACACTATCTTCAATTCTGCCATACATTAATAATACGCTTCCCAATCTCAACACATAGCGCGATTCGACGTCCTGCGCATATTGCATTCTGCATCCCAGACTAGATCGGAGGAACGATAGTGCGACATAGGGGTCCAACGCATTGATTCTACAATTGAGGACTTCAACTACACACTCAAAAGGAATGGCGACCCGCCCGGCTTTCCTCGACCTTCGATCTAAATCGCACGATCCTCAGAGCGGTGCTCTGCCATCACCGAGGCCATTATTATCACCCCGATTACATGTCCCCGGAGACATCCCCCCCGACTTATCACCACTCGACGCTTTCGCAGCACACTCCAGGGCATTGGCAAAGCAGCTCGAGGAGGAGACCACCAAAGATGGAAGTCGATTGAGCCGTTTGCCGTCTCTGACGATTGCGAATAAATTAAACACAAGCAGGCCTGGATATTTTCGTTCTGCTTCCACTGTCGAATCAACTGCTGGCGCAGAAACATCTCCGATTTCTGGCGAGGCATTGGCATTGTTGACTGAGATAGAAGCTCCTGGGTTCCGACCAGTCTCGCATTACCCTCGTATGAGTGGTATTGAGGAAACCCCCCCATTTGAATCACCCGTACCACCACCGTCTCGATCAGAAGCTCGACCAGAAGCTCGACCGGAGCCCCACGATGACGAAGAGAGATACCGGGGACGTAAACCAATCACTCTTACAGATGGCCCTGGATATTTTGGAGCTAGGAGGGAGGAATCACCAGGTGTTTTGCAGCGAGAGAACAGATCCCCCAGGCAGGGGAATTCACCAAGACAATTACACCATACGCCCAGTGCAGACTCATTGCGGCGGCGTGGTCATACTCCTCGAAGACCGCAAGATGGTTCGTTGGCAACAGTTGGTTATGATTCTAGGGCATTGGCACCACCTCGTTCCCCTATGTTTGCACAAAGGACACCAAGTCCCGGCTCAGCATCTATGACAAGTGACTATGATGAACATTCTAGCCTCCATAATTCAAATGGTCAGCAGAATCGAAAATTATCTTCCGGCAGCCAATTTTCTACGACGTCGCCCATCTCTCCAGTTATGTACTCTGAAGCGAGATCTCCTTCAATAAGTTCTGAAATCTCCGTTGGCGGTGGTGTACGTTTGCCTCGGCCTGCTTTCAACTTTTCCAGGCCGCTCAGTAGCCAAAGCTTGCCGCCGGTTGAACTTCCATCACGACAAGCTTCGGAGGATAGCCAGCCATCTTTTGTGCTTGCTGATGACACAGCACATACTCCAGTAAGCATGCATAGTGATGGCTTCCCTGACACGACTAGCGAAAATGGTGGTGCTCCATCCTATGTGTACTCAAGATTTTCCTTGCCGAGAGGAAAGATGCTACAAAGGAACTCACTGATATTCCAACCGGAATTACCAAATGCTCAATTTCAATGGGAACAACCTGTACCTTACAGCAATGTCCAAACCCTCAATGGTGGATCAATTCAAGCTCCACCTTCTCCACCATCCCGGCCTTCGACGTCGTCGCGAGCGGATTCTACATCAAGTGTACCTTCCCAGACACGTCCATCCCTGGACCCTGGACGCCCTTCGTTCGACCCTAGCAGGCCATCTTACGAACGAGGCCGGTCAACTGACGGTCGAGGTCGACCGTCCACTGAACAAAGCCATCCCATGAGTCGGTTTGTTGAATCGAGTAGTAGCTCAATATCGCCCTCTACGAGCTCGGATAGTACAATTAAGGGAGCTATGTCTACACACTCACTTACACCGTCAGCCGAACAGTCAGCAGAGGAGCATGTTGCCAAAGCTATTGAATGTCACGAGGCAGGTGCATTGAAAGAGTCGACGTACCACTTGCGACTAGCTGCACGACAGAATCATCCCACTGGGATGCTACTGTATGCTCTTGCATGTCGGCATGGCTGGGGTATGCGGCCAAATCAGAGGGAGGGGGTTGCATGGCTTAAAAAGGCAGCGGATTGTGCGAGCTTAGAGGTTGCGGATGATGAGGATCTTGTCAAGGACGGGAAGGCTGTCGATGTCTTGGAAAAGAAAACAAGGAAAGCCCAGTTTGCTCTCAGTATATACGAACTAGGAGTGAGCCATATGAATGGTTGGGGTATTGAGCAGGACAAAGTACTTGCATTGCGCGCTGTTTCGAAATAGCTGGCTGTATGTGATTTTCAAGTCGACTGCTTGGTGGTGTATTTGCTAATGGATGTATAGCTTGGGGTGACGCGGATGCTCTGGCTGAAGCCGGATTTTGCTATGCACAAGGCGTTGGATGCAAGAAAGACTTGAAAAGGAGTGCGAAATTCTATCGCCAAGCTGAAGCCAAAGGTATTAGCATGATTGGAAACAGTTGGTAAGTCTTGGGCGTCTACTATTTTCTCTGCCACTCTAACGGTAGTAGGATCTATAAAGCGAAATACAACGATGATGAGGAAGAAGATAAGAGAGCGGTAGGCTCGCCAGAAAAGAAGGGCCGTAGCAAGTCGAGAACAAGATGGGGAAGGATGAAATCCCACAATTGATGATTGATACCCGGCATGATGACGATGTATTTATTGATGAGGCTTTCAGGAGTTAGTCAGGCGTCCTCATGATGGACGGTCTTATGATGTTGCATTTTCACGGAGTGTGTCTGTAGCGTAATTCTGGCTCTAATGTGGGCTGTGTAACTGCAATGACCAAACCAGTACATTGCTGCAATTTTTATAGTCTAGCGGAACCAAGACTACCATATAAACTACTTGTAAAGTATCATTTCGATTCAGCTTATATATTCACTTGGCAAAATCAAGTAACTTAACTAAAACAAGTTACTCAAGTCTCTTTGTTATATCTCGGTACATAACGATATGAATGATGTCTTACAAGCGATTTATCATGGTAGTCGAATCGATGGGATACGTGGTTTAGTTTCTGTTGAATGAAGCTTCCAAGGTCTATTGTGGCGGTCATATCATTTTTGAAACCTCACCGCTCCTTGGACTCGGCTTCCTGCTTTTCTCGGATTCATCTAGTAACCATAGAGAACTCACTCCGAGACCTACTGTCTATAGTGTGATATAATCGTGTATCGTCGGGCACGAATTCTGACCAGTCGGAGATGATGAAAGTGTTGCAGAGAGTCGTGTGTTGCCCTTCCATATATTCTAGACGGGTTTTCTGTCACACGCGCTTGTGACTTGATGGTATCTGGGATTGGGCTTCTGCATTACTCCTTCATTGGTATAAATGGCACTAGGTCCAGCGAGTGAGGAGATGTTTTATCCGAGAATTCGTTTCCATTTGGGAATGGCTACAATTTGAACGAAGGAAGGAAGGAGCCCGATGTCCCAATGATTCCAAGAGTATTCCCTCTAGACCACTTAATTTTGAATGGATAGCAATACGAACGTGTAGCGATCGGTCCAGAAATAGCGCAGGTCATTCTTACTTGCCACGACAAGTTCCGGTATAGCAGCAAAAAAAAAACATGATCTAGCTACTCATGGGTATAGAAAGACGAGAGGGGACCATACGCTCTCATGTATTGTACTTGGTCCACAGCCCCCCACACAACACCTAGCATCAACGACGGAAGTAGACTCCTACTGTAGGACATTGAGCGATTGCCATCCGTCCGATCATTACGATACACGAGAGGCATATGGGTATTCTTGTACGACGACGGTCAAGCTGGATAAATTATTTTGTTTGTGATACTCCGTACTCAGGAAGAGGATGCGAAGGAGGGATTTTTATTAGCTTTTCTTCCCTTGTTCCCTTGTTCCCTTGTTCCTCTTCCTGCAAGCAAAGAAGCACGAAGGTTCGGGCGGTCGGGTCGAATCTGGCATCTCGATGCACTGATGCAGGCTGTGGGTGACTTTTGGTCCGTCCGTGTCTGTATTCTGCAGGTCATAGAACTGGCTCGTGAGTGGTCACGGTATGGCGAAAAGGTGTGAAATTGGCAAAGCTCGATGGTCAGCACTGGATGATCCCAAGTGTCCTGTATGTACCGACTCTTTGCATTAGACCAAACCTTACAATTTCCTGCAAACTTAGGTTCAGCCTTTGGTAGCGCTGGGGTATTGGAATTGCTTGCGCTGCATGCGACATACCTACCTTAGGTAGGTAGGTCCTGACTAGTGAATCACATTTTAAGTCGCAGTACAATACCAATACCTTCTTTGTACTGCCCTTAATTACTGCTGTATGATTACTGTACTGTACTGTACTCTCCTCTCTACGCGACTTCTTTCTTACTACTGCGCCATCAGCAGCGCTGCGAAGGAAGGTGGGGCAGCCACCAGCGTGCACTCCCACTCCGTTCCGTCCACTCACCTCCGTCCTCAGCCCTCTCTCTCCTCCTCTACGGGCTCTACCCCATCTTCCACTCTTCCTCATTGAGAGCTAATTGCACCAACCTCCGACAACACAACCACTAATAACCACCTTGGCCCTCGCACAAGTAGGCCAATCTAGAGCATCCTACCACGCCTAATCACAGTGCATCTGCCGGCGGCTGCCTCGACTTTTACTTCCACTTCTACTTCTACTTTCACCTCTTCCCCAATAGCCGCCCTTCCCCTCCCCCGGCCCTTCTTAAGACGCTCTTCACCACGTCACGCTGCTGTCGCATGGGGAACAACAACTCGCAACGTCCAGCCTCCGACATCCTTTCCCACTTCGCATTGGTTTCAAGGTTCGCAGGAGGAAGAGCACAAGTACTGGTGGCGGCGCAATGAGCAACACTTTAACGCCTCCCCGAGAAGACTCCGGCTTAGACGATGACTTTCCCATTCTCGACAATGGGGTGGGCTCCAATCCAGAAGGACATCAACCTTCTTTACAACTGAATTCCTCTCTGCCCACGCCGGTCAGCCATATGGATATGAGTTTGGACTTTGACGAAGGCCGGAAATCTGGCATGGACGCGAGAAACGAGTCGCATGAAATGTAAGCGGGTATCCCATTACCTTTCAGTCACTGGTTTCGTGTCACTCTCGTTTCTTGAGGGACACTGCATATCTTTGTACTTCTGGTCATTGCTATATACTGTAGCTAACGAGAGACTGCGATAGGACTTACGATGAAGATCAGGACATGTCAGACGGCGGTGTGCCCTTGACCACAAGCTCTGCGCATAATGAACATGATAACGGCAGTGAGTGATAGTAGTGACGAGGAATTAGATACGATTGATTCTGAGATGATGGGCACTCAAAACCTCCAGGGCCTGCTTCACAGCGCCAATCTCCTCCAGTCCACCCTCAACCCGCACGATGCGCCTCCCCATTATTCGCCGCACCTTGAGCCATACTTCCCAGAAGAGTATGCGGAATACGCAGCACCTGAAGAAGCAGAACTACCAAGTGCCTTTGCGCAGCCACCTCCAGCCCTTTCAAGTCTGCCAGAGGCCATGTCGCAGGTATCGCAACAATTACAACATATCCAAGATGGGCAAGCACATGGAGAATTGAATGGGCTTGAAGAGCCACAAGCACATCTCCACCTTGAAAACAGTACAGCGCCCCTTCCCTTACCTTCTCTTTCGTATGTAAGCATGGATGACTCTGAAGAGACTCCCAGTCACATTTCAATGTCAGATGTCTCTGCAGTGGCTGCAGGGTCAATAAACGTACCGCATGTGTCGGGTACAGAAGACTGGACATCTTCTCTGGCTGTGGATGCTATGTATCTCGGTCATGACCATGCGGGCAATTTTCCTTTTTCGTCCTTACAAGCTGCCGGTGGAGATGATGCATCTGAAGCTGACGAAAATGAAGTTGATGAGCAAATCAACCTGAGTCTTCCTGACTTCCTTCACCGTTGGGGCATGACTGTTTCGACAAATGGCAGCAGCAAAAAGCTACCCAGGGGCCCTGATCTAGCAAGCGTACGCGAGCAAAGCATGAAAATGCTCCAAACGATAGACATCTCCAATCTCAATGGTGAGCAATGTGATATTCAAGGTATCAATTGGGACAACCTAGGAGTTTCTAGATCCGAAGCAAGGCAGATGCGTCGACAGACTTACAGGAATTACACAAATTTGAGAATGCACCAACAGGAACATGTGAGTGTTTTGCATATCGTTTGCCTGGTCTACTTAGCTAATAGTTGAAGACTCGGCGTTATGGCACGAGGCTTGATAATCTTGATAACCATTTCAAGTTTCGACGACGGATGGATTTTGAGCATGATGTCCACTTAGCTCATTTCCAGCTACGAAACCTACTGGCCTGTCCTTCACGTGGTAATACGTTTTACGCAGGCCATTCACAGGTCATGCGTGTCAATCAAGCAGGGGATAAATCAATTGCGATGGACTTGACAGATCCGGATGTTCAGCCGCTTCATGCATTCTCTAATGGTATTCAGATCTCGACCTTGACAGCTGCACATGATGTCCTCGTTGCAGGTGGCTTCTGTGGAGAGTATGGTCTATCAAACCTAAGGGCTGAACGGTCCACGAAACATACCGAGGGACTTATAACGGATCACCACAATAGCATCACCAATCATATCCAAGTACATCTTTCCAGAGGTTCGTCTGCACCTCTGGCGGCATTCGCGTCCAACGACAATGGACTTCGGGTCCTTGATGTGACCACCAACAAACTCATTAAAGAACAGAAGTTCGAATACGCCATAAATTGTTCATCCATCTCACCAGACCAACGCCTCCGAGTGCTTGTAGGCGACACTAAGAGTGTCATGATATGTAATGCTGCTGAAACAGGTGAGATCCTACAAGACCTCAAAGAACCCAACGGGCACCTTGACTTTGGTTTTGCTTGTGACTGGGCAGATGATGGATGGACGGTTGCTACTGGAAATCAAGATATGCAGATCAAGATATGGGATGCGCGAAAGTGGACTTCCAACCGAGGGATACCACTGCCTCTTGCTACCATCGCGGCCGAGATGGCTGGAGTGCGAAAGCTCAAGTTTTCGCCCCTTGGATCCGGGAAGAGAGTCCTGGTTGCAGCTGAGCCAGCGGATTTCATTAGTGTCATTGATGCCGAAACGTTCAACGCAAAGCAGACACTGAGCTTCTTTGGCGAGATTGGAGGCGTCGACTTCACGAATAACGGACAAGATTTGATTGTTGCGAACTGTGACAGCATGAGGGGAGGCATCATGGAGTTTGAAAGGTGTGATTTTGCAGCGGAGGCACTTTACGGTCTTTCGGGAAGCTCTCGTAGGACCTCAGGAAGCGAGAAGGATATCGGACTGGACTGGAGGTCTACTGAGGAGGAAATATTGTGGCATCCTCAAGCAAAGAGAACAGCAACACATCGAAAGAGGAAAGCCGTTAATTTGTCTGCCATGGGGGCTTTCTAAACAAAACTGCATCGGCAGGACATCTCTTGCTTATAATCATGGTTGAAAGGATCACGCCTCACATTCTTGCTGAAAATGAGGCAGGAGCTGGGCTACCATTATTGAACATTCTTATTCGGGCCACTAATGCTGGATGGGCCTTTTCTTCTTTTTCTTTTCTTCTCATTTTTTCTTCGATGATACCACGGCAAGGACTAGGAGTAGGGACTGGGATTAGGAGCATGGAACATTATCATGGATGGTTGGAGGAAATACAACCTCTTCGCATAGTTACTACTTTTTCGTCTTTTCTGTTGTTGGAATACTTAAGGGCATCATTCGGCGGCGCTATTCATGGTGGAGGGTGGGCTCGAATTTTCGTGATGGGAAATGACATACGAATATACACGACACACTACGACCCAACAGTGTTTTGATCTGGATATTTAACTGCGATGGTTACTCGCATGCGTTATTTCGTCGTTTGCGTTGGGGTGTATTATGGAGAGGACATAGAACTGTGAGCTTCAAAGCGTTTGAGGTGAGGACGAAAGGTGCTCTTCATAAAGAAGTGAGCTTATTTCTATGGGTGATTCACTATATTAATAGTGATGTTCTCCCTGAGTCAGGATATATAGTAAAATAATTCGGAATTGGAATATATCTCTTCCCACTCATTAGAACGTTTGTTTAATGCTAAATTGCAATTCGGGGCTTAAATTAATAAGTACCTTTTATAGTCATGCGATTTGCACATCATCTTGCGGCGTGGATTATCAATGGAAGCACAAGCTGAAAATATCTGAGATTATTTGGAACAAGCTAGGAGAGAAAAGGATCTTGTGTTTTGCCTTGGTTCTGGTTCTTGTTTACTCGGTTATTGGTTGCACTTATCTTGTCTAGTGCTGTACAAAAGGTATTTTACGTACCTTTCTCAGATACCAGCCAAGTCATTCTGGAGGTTAATCTACCAATTACCTATTATTAGCTACACAGATTTCAAGGCTGTAAGTTAGACTCAAGACATTGGATATGTTTCTAGTTTGGTTTTAACATACTACTTACTAGCTTTCTAGGTAATGTTTAAGCTAGATACACATAGATACATAGATAGATGGATGGATGGATGGATGGATAGGTGGATAAGTAGGACTTATATCTTTACATAACTAGATACTTAAAGTCTAATTATCTACAGCATGGGTATTGTTGGTATAACTACTAGCATTAATTCCCTCTAGCCTAATCGGGAATAGCCTGCTTTAGTACTTGTATTTTAGTCTTCGATTTCTAGGTAGTTTCTACTAATCAACTACAATACAACTACGAATTCGACGATAGGCACTTCCACTGATTAGTGAAAGGTGCTTGTCGAATGGGTTGATGCAGTCAACCGACAGGTCTTTTTCTCCTCTCTTCTTCTTGTGAGAAAAACTAGTGTTTCGGTTTGGTTGAATAGAATGTATTGGTGAGTTAGTTAATTGGTGAAACTAATTGGATTGGCATGGATTGGATTAATATCAGTAGAATAGAATAGTCTTAGACTCATGTCAAGTATCGTATGAAACCTGACGACTGGATATATATGTACATTACGTAGTAGACATTCTAGAATAGAAATAGAAAAGAAGTTGCTCGCATCGCTGAGTAATAATAATAAGGCCACCGCTTGTCAGTAGGAAGGAAGGAAGAAGGAAGAAGTACTTAGGTACCTACCTACCTTAGCTTCTAACTCGCTCGCCTACAGCAAATAAAAAACGGGTTTCCGAAAGATGATGCTGATTCTGATTCTGATTCTGATTCTGATTCTGATTCTGATTCGAAATACAAAATTCGAATCTTTCATGTGACCGCTAGCTAATAAGTGCTGACAGTTGAGCGCACTTTTTGTGCGCCTGACCACTTCACTCTACTTACTACTGCATTGTACTGTACTGTACTATACTATACTATACTTCCTGGAAACCTTGTTTATATTTGGAACGGTTATTTCTTTTCTATTATCGTATGGGGATATTCTCTCTCTCTCTCTCTCTCTCTCTCTTTCCTTGGGATCCTAGACTAGACCTTTTGTTTCGTTTATTAATTAGAAAATACGTAGAAATGTATTATTGATGGTACTGTATGTAAAACCTGGAAATACTTGCCGCTATTTGCTATTGATGTTTTTTCTGCCGGCTACTGGGTATACCGGTACTATAATAGTAGGAAGGAAGGAACGAAGGAAGGAATTATACAAAACAAAAAAAACCAAAAAAAAAAAGAGTTACTTATTGTCAATTGATTAGTCAAGTTTCTCAAGGAATAAAATTAGCTACAGTAGTAGTTCCTCTAGATAAATACCTAGAACGAACAAATGGAAATCGTCGTCCAAGGACTGCTTACTTACTACCTTACAACAGTAAACTAAAATATAAACTTACCCAAAACCAAAGCCAAAACCAGAAAAAAAGCGGTACTGTAAGTTTCAAACTTTGCGAGGAACCCAACCGAAGTAGGGTAGGGAAAGAAAAAAAGAGCAAACAAAACAGCCAAGACTGGAGTTCCTCGGATCTTTCTTCTCGAAACCCCCTCCCAAAAGAAACACCATTACATCCTGATCCTGGCTGGAGGGGGGACACTACTGGTACTCTCATCTAGAACGTGTCTGTGTCTGTCTGTCTGTCTGTCTGTCTGTCTGTCTTTCTGTCTGGCAGGTCTTGGCGGTGTGAAACGTTCAAGGGTTCAATTGTGCACGGTCTTTTTATTTTATTTCATGACGATGGCTTTGCTTCTTGTGGATTTTGATGATTTTGAAGATTTGTCTTGGGTGTTTGGAGTCATCGAAGATGTGAGATGTAAGCAGAGGAGGGGTTGCGGGTGGAAGGGTGGAAATGTAAGCAATGGGGTAGTGTGATCATGGTCGGTGATCATTTTAGTTCCACTTGGCTTACGAGGTCTTAAACTAATCCTATTCAAATCCAGCCGTGAATAATCATCTTTCAAATGATTTAGAAAGTATTCAAAAGTGAAGTTTCCTTTTGGGGGAACTTGGAATTTGGGATCTCGCTTGTGGAAATGTCTGTCATCTAAGTAAAATGGGACTGAGTTAAGCATCATAAGTGAACAGTCATTATGGATGAGAGCTTGATTTCAAAATAAATTCAAAATTTCAATTGCATTGGTGGTATCCGCATGAGGCCGTCGCTCGTCTAAAAAAAACAACTGAAATACAATGCTCCAGCCCTGTCAAGTCCCGTTGATTCCAGCTGGACCTCTAACCGCATCGTTTTATCGTTTTATCCATTACCCAACCATTAGTTTATATCGTACAGTCTCCCGTGTCGGCTAAGTGACCGCCGTTCAGGTTGAGAAGATTTTTTCTATTCATAGCAAGCACCTGTCAGTCATCGTATTTTAACCCAACACTGTGAATGTTATGGCGACGACACCGAGGATAATAGCACTGAGTCCAGCAGTTCCCTTGATGGAAGCTGCATCGCCAGTGAACTGCGCTGGCCCACTCGACGTAGCGGAAGGAGATCCAGTGCTTGTGGCATTCGGCTTTCCACCCACGTTGCCACTCACGAGCGTAAAGTTCGCACAAGTAATGCGCGTAGTATTTCCAAAGTGTACAGCCAAAGAACGGTTACCAAAGAAGGAGCCGATTCCTTCAGTGGTGGAGGCGAAATCGTCGGTGAAAGATGCTGTGAAGGGATCGGAGGTGATATTGCCGTGCTTGCCTGCAAGGTCGCCTACTTGGCAAGTCTGTGGGAGGTCGCTATCGCAGGCAGGGTTTTCGCCGCGGATGAAGCTGTGTATTTTATCAGTGGTGTATTTCTAGTTGCAAGGTGAGGGATTACGTACGGATCAAGATGACCAAGAGTTTGAGTGCAATTTCCATCTGCTGGGACTGGGAAGGCATGAAGATGGTAGACTATACGGGTTAGCTATCGCAAATGATAAGACTGAGGTTTTCAATTTACGGAAGGGTCCACCACTTGTGGGCAAGTTCTCGAAGTTGACTTGGAAGGTAACACCGATGCCATTTGAGCTTGCTGTGGCAGAAACACTTCCCTTGACATTTCCACGTGGGTCGTCTGGATTGAAGAACTCCTTGTCTGGAAGAGTTGCTATGTAGATTGTTCCTGGAGGGTTGTTCTCTACGACGCTTGCATTGCCTAGGGTGCCAGTGACGGGATCGCTGGTGGTTTGAGCTGTTGCTGAAGTGATGAGGGCAGCAACAAAAAGTACTGCAGTGGTGACTGAACGCATCTTGAAGGTTATGAGTTTTGCCTGAGAGTTTGCTTTGGTGTCTGGAGCTTCTGAAAATGGAGGTCAACTGATGTTTTTGTAGGAAGTAGGTACAGTAGGTGTGTCTTGTTGGGCGAGGAGGGAGGAGCGAGAATGTGGATTAGGGTTTTGGTGGTTGTTGTTGTTATTGCTATTTTGAATCACAACACTGCTAGAAGATGGTGGATGTTGGAATTCTTGACCGGCTGGCTCTCAAAGACGAACGTCACAAGGCTTGACTGGACAGCATAGGACAGAGCTTGAGTGATGATGGATGCGGCGGCAGCCTCAAACTTATACAGAAGATGAAAAGACAAAGACCGACGATGCTTGCAGGCACTGTATGACAACACTGAGCCCAACTAGATGGGATGCAGGAGGTCTGCGACATTGCGGCGCGTGTAACTTCCGTGCTGAAAGACGGTAAGGAAGTCTTACCGTTCCCCTTACAGATAGATCCACGACATGCTGCGAGTTGTGCGGGTTCTGCAGATGGATTGGCTCGTAGTTTCTCGAGCATCGGCGACACTGACAAAGAGGATACGAAGACACGGAAGAGATCATGATAGGCGTCGGATACACAAACATCCTTTCACACCAGCAGCAAGGTTGGGCCTGCACGGTTTCGGTAGATGGGAGCCGCAGATGCACAGAGCAGAGGTGCAGCAGCTCCCTTGTCGGTATTAGCTGCACTGGCTGCACTGGCTGCACTGTACCGTACCTACCTTACTCTTACTCCGTACTGTACCTACCTCCTCTATGTACTGTGCATACCGTGTTTATTATCGCGCTCTCTCTTAGCCTGATCGTGTTTGCATGTTTCATGTATCGCCAGAGGGCGCTGACACGGACGCTGGGGAGAGTGTTGACTCCGTTGACCTCGTAAAAGAGATCAAACGGCGGCATGTCTTTGTGTGATGGTTGCTACAGTAAGATTGAGTGCGTGGTGTAAGATTCCTCAGGCGCTCTGGTGCTTCCAAGAAATTAGCTGTTGGAAGAAGAAGTCTATGTGTTGATTCACCTCCACCTCCATTCCTTTGCGGCAATAAGAGGGCGTTGATTTAAGCTGGACGAGCTGGAGATCTCCCGAGCGATCCTGGGGATGAGGTCATTTACTACATCCAGTAAGCGCCAGCTGTAGGTGTTGCTTAAATCCTTAATAGCTCGCGATATAAGCCCGCTGTGAAAAGGATGCAGGAGAAGAAGATAAGATATCGTTCGTTCCAAAACCACAGGCTGGTGGGATTCAATGGTACCCGCGGCACTGGTGCATGGTATGGTACAATGCAGTCCAGTAGTATAGCACACGTAGTATAGCACACAGCACACACACACAGCACCGTACAGCATCGGTGGAGTGGTGAGTGGTGAGTGAGTGGTGAGCCGTGAGAAGGTGGACACACTACTGTGAACACGCTACCTACTAGTAGTATTGCAGCTACCTGTACTGGCTACACGTCCACTCATCCTACTCCGTACCAATCAGGCTAAAGTAGTAGGCTACGAGCACCTCAACTCTCAAAAACAGCGATAAAGAATACAGAATTAGCCACCTACCTCACTTCCTCACTATCTCTACTGCACCTCTCCTACCTGTGGGTGGGGTTTATTTTAGTATAATGGTATTGTACTTGTTCCTTGATAGATAAAAATACCTTTTTCCTTGTTTTACTTCGAGGATGGATTCTAACTCCGATAATGGATCTTTACATATATATAGGTATGTCTGCACCTTACTCTATCTGCATTTTTGTATCGCGCTCCTCTTGAAGGTGTGTGTGACAAACAAAAAAAACAAAAAAAAAAAGAGTTACTTATTGTCAATTGATTAGTCAAGTTTCTCAAGGAATAAAATTAGCACAGTAGTACTCTAGAAATACCTAGAACGAACAAATGGAAATCGTCGTCCAAGGACTGCTTAACAGTAAACTAAAATAAAAACCAAAAACAAAGCCAAAACCAGAAAAAAGCGGTACTGTAAGTTCAAACTTTGCGAGGAACCCAACCGAAGTAGGGTAGGGAAAGAAAAAAAGAGCAAACAAAACAGCCAAGACTGGAGTTCCTCGGATCTTTCTTCTCGAAACCCCCTCCCAAAAGTACATCCTGATCCTGGCTGGAGGGGGGACACTACTGGTACTCTCATCTAGAACGTGTCTGTGTCTGTCTGTCTGTCTGTCTGTCTGTCTGTCTTTCTGTCTGGGGTCTTGGCGGTGTGAAACGTTCAAGGGTTCAATTGTGCACGGTCTTTTTTTATTTCCTGACGATGGCTTTGCTTCTTGTGGATTTTGATGATTTTGAAGATTGTTGGGTGGTGCGAAGATGTGAGAGCAGGAGGGGTTGCGGGTGGGAAGGGTGGAAATGGTAGTGTGATCATGGTCGGTGATCAAGTTCCACTTGGCTTACGAAAAAAAAACAATCCTATTCAAATCCAGCCGTGAATAATCATCTTTCAAATGATTTAGAAAGTATTCAAAAGTGAAGTTTCCTTAAGAACTTGGAATTTGGGATCTCGCTTGTGGAAATGTCTGTCATCTAAGTAAAATGGGACTGAGTTAAGCATCATAAGTGCACAGTCATTGGATGAGAGCTTGATTTCAAAAAAATTCAAAATTTCAAATGCATTGGTGGTATCGCGTCGCCGTCTAAAAAAAAAAAAAAAAATACAAACCAGGTGAGCCCTCTAACCCCGTTTTCCATTACCCAACCATTAGTTTATATCGTACAGTCTCCCGTGTCGGCTAAGTGACGCCGTTCAGGTTGAGAAGATTTTTTCTATTTCATAGCAAACCTGTCAGTCATCGTATTTAACCGAATGTTAGGCGACGACACCGAGGATAATAGCACCCAGCAGACTGCATCACCAAGCGAATCGCGTGAAAGATGGGACGGTTCGAAAAGTTTCGCCAAGGGAGCGTATTTATCGTGCACTGCATTTCTAGGTCAAGGTGAGGGATACGTACGCCAAGATGACCAAGAGATGGTATTTCCACTGCTGTAGGGTACGTACTATCAAAATGACCAATGACAATTTCATCTGTGTTGTTAAATTCCTTGACATTTACAATTGTGGCAGAACAACTTCCCAGGGTCTGGATTGCCTAGGGTGCAGTGACGGGAAATGTGAGGGCAGCAACAAAAAGTACTGCAGTGGTGACTGAACGCATCTGAAGTTATGAGTTTTGCCTGAGAGTTTGCTTTGTTGGTGAAAATGGAGGTCAACTGATGTTTCTACAGTGGAGGAGGATGTGGATTGGGTTTTGGTGGTTGTTGTGTTATTGCTATTTTGAATCACAACACTGCTAGAAGATGGTGGATGTTGGAATTCTTGACCGGCTGGCTCTCAAAGACGAACGTCACAAGGCTTGACTGGACAGCATAGGACAGAGTGAGTGATGATGGATGCGGCGGCAGCCTCAAACTTATACAGAAGAAAAAAGACAAAGACCGACGATGCTTGCAGGCACTGTATGACAACACTGAGCCCAATAGATGGGATGCAGGAGGTCTGCGTGCGGCGTGTAACTTCCCTGAAAGACGGTAAGGAAGTCTTACCCGTTCCCTTACAGATAGATCCACGACATGCTGCGTGTGCGGGTTCTGCAGATGGATTGGCTCGTAGTTTCTCGAGCATCGGCGACATGACAAAGAGGATACGAAGACACGGAAGAGATCATGATAGGCGTCGGATACACAAAATCCTTTACAGCCAACTGCACGGTTTCTAATGCACAGAGTATAGCACTTGAGTTTCGGTATTCACCTCCCCGCGGACGAGGGAGATCTCCCGAGCGGGGGGGATGAGGTATCACTATATGCATCGGTCTGTGGTCAGTGGTGAGTGGTGAGTGGTGAGTGGTGAGCCGTGAGAAGGTGGACACACTACTGTGAACACGCTACCTACTCGGCACTGCGGTGTGTGATGCGGACTGTCGAGACCCTTTCAAATACCAAGCTTTTTTGATCCCCTTCCATACCCAGTAAGATACGCTGTAAACCTGGGGCAATCCCTACCTACTGTACCTTGCGTGTGCTGTAAACCAAGCCAAGGTTGTTGTGCTTGGGCCAACCATCTTCCTCTTTTGTCATTTCTGCTCGTATCGAAAGACCTCAGAAGAGGCACAAGGTTGTTTGACGAACGGTGCTTGTCCAACCGACGGTGCCGACCTGTCTCTGTTCTAGGTAACCAATCGCTGAGCTCCAATCTTTTTCTGATGGAAATCCCTTATCTCCAGAAGTACGAAGTAGTGTATCTCGTTTCAAGTAGCCCCTGAGCTGGTTACAAGTGCTCGACGTAACGACCCAACTACTTAAGATGCAGCAGACCGTGCACGCCGAAACAAACAACCGCCTGAACACCAACGCCTTGTTTCCCCTGTTCAGACAAGCTTTGTGCCAAGCTTTGCGCCAAGCTTTCTGCCAGATCCCGCACCGGTCGACGATCGTCGTCGTCGTCGCCAAAACTTCTCAGAGGGAATAAAGGGCATTATTGCCAAGCACTTTGACATTCTTCTGAAGAATCTTCACCAGATGCATTCATGCAATTATGGGACTAAAACTGGTTGGAATGCAGTACAAGACTTGTGGTGTACACGTCCACGTCATCCTTCTTTAATTCACATTCTTCCTTATCTTTCAGTCGCATCTATTTTGATTCTCTCCGATACTTATTATACAAATCAGAGATATGCCAATCAGGCTAAAGTAGTGAGGCCGTTTCTCCAAGGGCACGAGCGAGGGAACGGATGTTGGTTGTGTCAACTCGGATCCTCCCAAGGCCGATGGCTGTGCTGTCGATCTGACTTAGAGCACCGACATTATTCAATCACATGATTGTGTAGGATGAGGTTACATTGCTTCCGTAACGGTTCAATTATCTTGATGAGTGAGTCTTCAAGTACCATTTTACAAGTCATTATGCTCAGTAGTAATATTTTCATCCCAAGAGCTGTGGGTGCTCTGATTGTCAGGAGAAATTATTACTTTGATGAATCTGTAAGGCCCGCCGTATCCGACTATCACAAAAATACTCACCAAAATACAACATGGGACTTTCGAAACCATATCACGTTCATATATCAAGGTATTCATATGGAGTACAATTTTCTAAATTTCTATGGATATCGCTATGCGAATTCTAACAAGCAAAGCAAAAGACAAGCGATAAAGAATACAGAATTAGCCACCTACCTCACTTCCTCACTATCTCTATTCTTCACTCAACCCACCTTCTCCTCACAACATCCAATCCTTCTTTCCAGTCTTCCCAAAGACCCTATCAAGTTCCTCATTGGCCTTCTTCACAGCATGATTATCTCGTCGTATAACTCGTGCATCCAACATCCAAGCTTTCTTTCCTCTCTTTCCAAACACCTTATTAAGGACTCTATTGGCCTTCTCGATACCTTCATTATGTTGCATGGTTCTTCGTGGTTGCGCTCTCTTTTGTATAGCACCTCGTTGACGTCTTGCTACTTGTTGAAGGTTATCCATGGTGTTTGTTGTGTTGCCTGATGAGTGTGAGTTATTGATTAGAGTGCTGTGGGTGGGTGTTTATTTTAGTATAATGGTATTGTACTTGTTCTTGATATAGATAAAGAATACCTTTTTCCTTGTTTTAACTTCGAGGATGGATTGGATTGAATAAAGGAGCGGATAATGGATCTTTACATATATATAGGTATGTACATGCACTTATAGTTAATGTCTTTTTTCTTCTTCTTTAATTCTTTGTTCACTTGCATTATACAATGCAAAGGAACTACAAAGGCTATTGTTACTAGGATAGAGGTAAGTCGCAAATTATCTAATTTAAGACTACCAATTATCAAGACTTAGTAGAACTCTTATTATCGAAGATGAAAGGTATTCTGTATCCTTTAAGCCCTGCTATGTAACTATGTCTCAGTGCCTAGGTAGAATCACTATAAAGTTTCTAGATAGGTAAGAGAACATTCTAATAAAATTATTCAGACCCTATATAATCTTAGTACCCTACTTGATTTAGATATTGAATTTAAAAAGCCTGGCCTCTTTTCTGTATGAGGCCTGATCAACTCACGAAGCTCACTTACGATTCGCTTAACATAAAATACCAACCCCTATTTAAGCGAGTTTCCCTGTCAGTGAATTAAAAACACCTAATAATCTACAAATTTTCGACATTATCTGACACGATGCGAAGAATTCTAAAAGAGTTTGCGCAAGTGAAAACTGTAGCTAGTTGAGATATTGGAGAGTTTTTTTCTCTTTTTTTCTTTCTCTTTTCCTTTGACTGTTATTGATCGTAATGTTGGTGATGTTAAGCTATATGAAGTAAACAAGTTAAGCGAGACTGCTTATCATTAAACACCCATTGTATACTTGTTACAAACTTCGATCATCTCTAGAGCTTTGCAAGTACAAAACCGCTACCCTTAGGGTAGGCAGTGTATACTCAGACCCACGTCCTTTTACGTATATTTACCCTAGTTCTATTTTGCCCTCGAGTTGACTACAACAACGCCAACCAGTCCCAGGCTCAGGCCCCACGCCAAGCGCATGAAAATGCAGACAGACATCGAGGAGGCTCCTAAACACCGAGGCACCTCACTCGCCAATTTTCAGGGCGCGGCTTTATTAGACATGCTGCCACGCACGGGAATGTTAATGCGACCAACACTGGCTCCAGCCCTCCAAAGACCCACTCCAGGCCTGCTACCGACGAGCCTACTCGGAACTGGCACACAACACACAAGATGACTCGGCTATCGAGCTCTTAGAGAACTCACGTTTCTCGTAGGAGGTGTCAGCGTAGGCCAGGGTGGATAAACTAGTGGTACACTGAAGATGTTCATCATTGGGTTACGCGTGTGGTAGATGCGAGAGTTGGTAGCTATACCGTAGGCAAATAAGAGCAGAAGCACTGAGCCCCTATAGTCGTACTGTACATAAATCACAGCACTAAGTGACTAAAATATCCTAACAAGTTATTATACACACCCTGCGATGTTTTTCTTATATCTCTTACAACTAATCCAGCACTACAACAACAACAAGTCTTCTGATTCTTCCATTGGGCCAATCTTCTCTTTCCTATCGTAACCTACGCCGCGAATAAAGTACACTGGGCATTATTTCCAGTACATTGCCTGAGACCTTCATCTCCTAAACCTAGGTTCTTATATACTTTCTCCAGTTTGGTCGCCTCCTAATGGCAGTGCGTTACTCCTTAGTTGACCTAGCGCATCTCTTGAACAACACCAACAACTCTAGAAATAATACGCGCAAATTCAGCCTGAATGACACTAAGCTTTACAGTCATTCAAAAGGGAAGATCTTTTGAATCTCTACCTATCCCAAGTTGAGATGCTTAGCGCAAATGTTAATCTAATAATGCTTCGAGGTAATATTTCTCAGAGCGGCGTCAAGCTTGGAGCATCAACACTGGTTATTACTGCACAAACCTCGAGCAGGTATAGCTCTTTTGCCACAAACATCTAACCACGGAACCTAAAATTACCCTTACCTATTCATACATCGACATAGAATATCCCTTTCGCAAGTATTAGCGCGTCTATATTTTAAGATCAGCTTAGTTTTCTCTAAGAGCTCCTAAGTTCCCACATCAAGTACTTAACAGCAATAAGAACTTCAGTCAAGCGCCAGGTTGGCCAGGTAGTCAGCGTTCTCATTTTCATCCCGTGGGACCTGCCAAAAGTTCACTTCACATCCCCTGCCCTGCAAATTTCTCACAAGATCGTCTAGCCTGTCGAAGAGATCGCCGTTGACCACAGGTAATCCTTTTGCATTTCTGAATCCATTCTCTACCCATTTCCAGATCCATCGACTTATGCCATTCGTAACATAGGCCGAGTCTGTGACCACTACGAGCCTCGAGAAAACGTGGTGGTCATTCTCCCAAACTTCCCTTGCCTCTTCCAGAGCGCGAATAGCTGCATAAAGTTCAGCTACTTGGTTTGTCTGCTTCATCCCATAGGGTAACGTTTCGGAGATGTTCCACTGGCTATTGCTGCCGAAGTAGATGCCGATCGCGGCTTCTGCTCCGTAATAGCCATTGTTGCGACAGGCGCCATCGCTATGGTGAAAAACTCTAGGTTAGTTTATTTGGTTTACATTCATGGGAATATGTCAAACAAGATTTAGTGGCAGTGAGTGAGTGAGTGAACCCGTGAGCGACAAATCCGTCCCGAGAACTTGAAACTTGCATATTAACGACAAGGGTATGATAATTTCTCCTGATGTGTCGAAAACCATTGTGACGCTGTGTAACATAGCGTCCACGTTTTCTGGCGTTGTAGAGACGGCGATTGATGTCGGCAGCCACACTCATGTTGTCTAGTGCGAGTATCGGCGAAATTGATGGTTGGTCTGGGGTGGTACTGTACTGTACCTACGTTAGCCTAGAAGCCCTGAAAGCACCCAATCATCACTATCACAACATAGCATAGCACATACAAGCAAGTAAAGTAGCTGTAGAAGAGCCACCAGTAGCAGCATATTCCTAGATTTGGGCCACTCTCATGCCGCATATCAATAATTTACCTCGTTATCGATTAGTTCTGTGTCTATGTCCAGCATAGACAGTTCGCAGCAATTAATAAGTAGCCTAGGACAAAGAAGGTACAACCGGCATATTCCCGCGGCTAGGGTGTAAAGAAGCTTTGAACAGCTATTACCACATCAAAGGCTTGCCGATATTCTCAAAGCATGGCATTTTCATCTTCCAGGCGTGCTCCCAAGCCTGTGTCGCAACCTCCTTCCTTGTGGTGATGTTCTGGCGTTAATGGCGTTACTGGCGTGTCGTGAAGAGAGCTAGCTACCCCACCTCAATCTGGGGGGTGTTCACAGCCGAAACTCAGCCGATACCGCGGCGAGCTCACGACTATCCAAGCTTCAATGCTCACCGGTGAACAGCTCCCACTCTTGTCTCAAAAGCCCTTTAAATTTTAGGGATCTTTAGGATCTTGGAATCTTCAATCTTCCATCCTCCATCCTCCATCTTCCAATTCTTCAAGATGCGTCGAGTTCTTACAAGAGGTATTCCTGCCGCCGCGGTGCGCGCCCCTCGCTCAACACCCTCTCTTCACATAGCTTCCGCCACCTCAAGTTCGAGGAACGCTAGCCGTCAATTCAATGCCTCAACTCAACACCTAAAACCTGCTGCAGCTCTTGCCTTCAATGCAGAGAACTATCCTACTTCACACGAAAAGATTGAGTCACCACAAGATACACCCTACTTCATTGACAACAAGTTCATGAAGTCCGAAGCCACCCAATTCATCGACTTACACGACCCTTCAACCAACAACCTCGTCACCCGTGTACCCCAAAGCACAGATGCAGAGCTTAAGGCTGCTGTCGAGAGTGCGCAAAAGGCATTTCCAGCATGGAGGGCTACAAGTGTGATGGCTAGACAACAGATCATGTTCAAGTTCACACAATTGATTCGAGAGAATTGGGACAGGCTTGCTGCTAGTATCACTTTGGAGCAGGGAAAGACCTTTGCTGGTAGGCTACGACATCTATCCTTTCTGTCCTTGACTAATTATTGCAGATGCAAAGGGCGACGTGCTTCGTGGTTTACAAGTGGCCGAGGCAGCTTGCGCTATTCCTCAATCAATGGTTGGAGAAGTCTTGGAGGTTGCGAAGGATATGGAAACAAGAAGCTACAGAGAGCCATTGGGTGTGGTGGCTGCCATCTGTCCCTTCAGTAAGTATACTATTAACGGTATACAAGCGCTATGCTGATAACCCGTAGACTTCCCTGCCATGATTCCTCTTTGGTCGATTCCAATTGCGACAGCAACCGGCAATTGCCTCATCCTCAAGCCATCCGAACGTGATCCTGGTGCAGCAATGATCTTGGCAGAACTAGCCCAGAAGGCTGGTCTTCCTGATGGAGTTCTGAACATTGTTCACGGTGCTGCCAAGACTGTTGACTTCATCATTGATGAGCCTGCAATCAAGGCCATCAGTTTCGTAGGAAGCAACCGTGCCGGAGAATATATCTTTGCCCGTGGGTCAGCCAACGGCAAGCGCGTCCAAGCCAACCTGGGCGCCAAGAACCATGCTGCTGTTCTCCCTGATGCTAATAAACAGCATGCACTCAACTCGATCGTAGGAGCTGCCTTTGGAGCTGCTGGTCAAAGATGCATGGCTTTAAGCACATTAGTTATGGTTGGTGAGACAAAAGAGTGGCTTGAAGAATTAGCCGAGAGTGCAAGAGCACTTAATGTAAATGGAGGGTTTGAGGCAGGTGCAGATCTTGGACCAGTCATCTCGCCACAAAGCAAGGAGAGAATCGAGAAACTTATTGCAAGTGCCGAGGAAGAAGGCGCAACGATCCTTCTCGATGGTCGTGGCTACAAGCCTGCGAAATACCCTAACGGCAACTGGGTTGGGCCTACTATCATCACAAACGTCAAGCCACACATGAAGTGTTACACCGAGGAGATCTTTGGCCCAGTACTTGTGTGTTTGAACGTCGACTCGCTTGATGATGCTGTCGACCTCATCAACGCCAACGAGTACGGCAACGGAGTTGCTATTTTCACTAAGTCAGGTGCAACTGCCACGGCCTTCCAAAAGAGCATTGAGGCAGGACAGGTCGGCATTAACGTTCCAATCCCAGTCCCCCTTCCAATGTTTAGCTTCACTGGAAACAAGAAGAAGAGTATTGCTGGTGGTGGAGCAAGCTACTTTTATGGCAAGCCCGGATTGCAATTCTATACCCAGTTGAAGACTGTGACAAGCTTGTGGAGAAGTGAGGATGCCATTTCCAAAGCTGCGGATGTTTCTATGCCTACTCATAGTTAAGTGGCTAATATTCTGGGATTTTTAATGGCGAAATGTACACGAATGACTGTTCAAAATAGCAAATAGCATGCATCATGAAGGCTGGCATTCATCGGTTCTCATGACCGTTGCTACACAAACCCTAACTTCTAGTCGAACATCAGCCAACTTTGAGAACTCTAGTCAAAGGTTAGTCTTCCATATGGAGGATCGTTGTAGCTAAATAGGTTCTTTGTTCTACAAAGCAAGCTTACAGCAACCATGTATCACAAAGACTGGGTCAAGTGGATTACCTTATTGGAGCAAGTTACATTGATCAGGTAAGTGCTGGGCCTCTTTTGAAATCACGTAGTGGGAGATAGAGTTGACGTCTATATTTCAGAGTAGAGAGTAGAATACTTGTAACTGACCAGCGTATAGCATAGCGAAGAAAAGCCTCCATTCTGGCCAAGACCTCCACCATACTTTTGTTCAACCTGTTAAAGAATTCGAATGTAAGGCCTCTTGCTTTGCCTTAATAGATTTCATGTGTCGTCGTTTTCCTTTCAGATTCCTTCTGACCAAGCCCGCTACCACATTCTTTTTTGTTCATGTCGTTTCCCACGCCGTCTTAACTCCCATCAGCAACCTCTGGGTGGCGTCGAATGGTATGTGCACGTAGATGTTCTTCTCGAGAGTATCCTTCACCATGATTGTCGTGGCAATCCCCAACACTGCAATGCCAGATGGTTGTTTCACCATGTCTTTCTCTGATGTGCCTCCGAAGCGTAGAGGAACGAGTGAACTTTCTCTTGCAAGACTCGAATTGGCACTGGAAGCTGTGTTTCAAACAAGTGTTAGTAGCGTCCGTGAGAGGAGTTTCTTTATCGTTCTTGACATCGGAAAAAAAGAGCTTACAGATGCTTATTGCTATCCATTTTCGTGGAGGAATTGTCTCGCTAAGCGTTTGAAAAAATCTATCACAGCTTTGTTGAATCTTGATGGTCCAAAGTGTGGGTTTGTGTTGAGTTGCTCTTGTATCCCGTGAAGGATTTGGATGAAGAATGAATCAGAAGAGATGAGTTGAAGTATTCGATTATCTCGATGAAAGTTGGAGTAAAGAACGAATTAGGAGAGGTGTTCTCAAACGTTTTTATACCTCTGCTCTTTTGCAGGTCATTCTTGCTCTACAACCAACGTTCTACATGCACCCATGCTTTAGTGCCAAGGGATAGGGAAGTCGAAAGAGTATCCTTGGCCCTCGTTAGTCCTTCAGAGTAAGGCGAGTCTGCGACTACCCGACACTTTGAAAAAGCATGTCAAAGAATACATTCTGGTTTTGGAGAGCGAAGTATCATTGAGCCCCTGAAATCTCCACCGCAGGAGCCAACTAGTGCAAAACGGAGGCAAAGCACAAACAAACAAGCCAAGTATTCGCGAGGTGTTGGCAAGACGAGTCACCGGTGAGTGGTAGTTCCCTTAATTTTGATCAGGGTTAGTTGCTGCGTTCTTTCGCTACAAGCTCGCCATTGCTGTTTTGGTTTTTGGTTTCTGGTTTTGTTTTTGTTTTTCTTCTGCAGCAAGTTGTCACATCACAATTTAAAATCCTGCACGTTATCGGTTGCTAATGACTCGTGTGCTGACAACACATTTGCTAATGATAGCCGTTGATGACAATCCGTACGTGCTATGATATATCTTCATCATTCAACAGAATTCCACCGACCAAGACACCCAATGTAACGTAACTTGACAGCTTAATATATTATTGCCCTAGAATTCGGAAGCAAGCAATAGTACCCCCACATTTTCGTGCTACTTTCTAGAATCTCAACTTGGCTTCTGTGCACGCTGCAGCTGTGTTTGCATCATTGTTGTCACATAACGCATACAGAGTAAGCACCATGTAAACCCCTTTTCTCAAGTTCTTCCGAGTGGCCGTTGTGATAAGTACCTATGTAAGTGCATATGATTATGTTTTTAGGTCTGAAGATAATTTTCTTTTTCACGCCCGGACATGTAGAGGAATTGTTTTCGGCTTCGGATTGTACGCCTAGCTAAAGTTTAATTCAGTCATATATCACACGACAATTACCGTGCTCACTCGACCCCAATATATATGAGGTACACTAACGCATTTTTGTACATATTTTTCTCCTGCCAGGATAGCAAGAGCCTCAACTAATATCATTTCGGATCTATCAATCAGGTTATCGAGATCTAATTGCCTACTGGTATTCTGTAGCTACTTTCGGTCAATAGATCCGATAAGTTTGTGGAAAGTTTGGGGCTGAGAATACAAACACACCTGAAGTCTGAAGTCTGTGAGTCGCTTTCACGTACAATTCAATAGACAAGTACGAGTAGAGTAGAGTTAAAGCCTAACACAGCTTATAACAGAAAACTTCCCCTGTGGTAACTGCTAAATATCATGGTGCTATGGAAACTCCAAGTTCAAAAAAGCAGTAAGATAATTCGTTTAACGACTGTTTTTAACCAAGGAAACACTGACTTGCAACCACAACTTGAAAACTTCTAAACGGCTATCAGGCCAATTCAAACAGCTTCCCCCCTAGAGGACCCTATCAAAACTTCCCTCGAAAATCTTCCAGCCTCTCCTACTATCATTTCCACATCCAGGCTCAGTGGTCATGGTTTATGCTCTACGCGGGACGAGTATGCTTAGCCACCACGTGGCATTTCAGCTTGTCTGCGCGCGAATACCCTTCGCCATGGTTGTTAGAGCAGCCTTGAACTTCGCAATGGTATCGTCTTTTGGCGTGAACAGACTGCACATGACGTTCGAGGTCACTAGTGCGACCGAACGTCATATCACAGCCAGAGTGCATACATGTCGGCCGCGGCTGTGATGGTCCTACTACTTGAGCCACTTGAGTGGACAGTATCCCGATGTTTCCTAGCCTTGTGGACTGATACACAGTTCCAGATCCTGCTGGGTCAACGCTTGACGCAGAGCCCTGAAGTTCTTCACCTTCAGTCCCGCTATTCTGAGGGGCACCGATTGCCTCGTAGCATTTTTCGGGGTAATTGAACTCGGAGCTTCCTCCATAGTTGGTCTGGACCCAATCTTTATCATCGACCAAAAAGTTGCAAGACGAAGGTGTTTCTTGGTAAAGGCTAACAGCCTCGCTGCCTGGAAAATTGCCGGTCCCCTTTGCTGAAAGCCTCTCATCTGCTAAATGCTGTATTTCCGTGTACTCTGATGTTAGTTTGACTTGTGTTTCCCGTGGAACGCGCTCAAAATAGAAATTGTTGTTGGAGCCGGTATAAAGAAGCGGAGAAAGTGGTTGTGGAAAAGCTGCCTCCAAACTTTGGATGGATGGGTAAAGCTGAAAAGCATTTGTATGATTCTGAGATGCCGGCAGAGAAATTGATTGGTTTGGAGCACCGCCAAACTGTTGAAAATCTGCATAAGAAGGTTCAAGTGGCTCATAAGCGAGGCAACGGCGAGGAAAGTCAACGGTGCTAGTAGACGAGCGAGCACCAACAAGAGGCCTGCCAGCGTCAGCAGAAAAAAAAATAGAGTCCGCTTACCAAGTTCCAGTCCAGTGACTGTGGGTGGTATTGGCCAGCTGCATCATTGAGGGCGTGGGAGGTGGCGGAACCTCTAACGGTTCTTTAGTCGAATAGTATGCCGGGGGCGTAGCTAGAGGCATGAAGGAGGCCATGTGGCTCACAGTAAAGCGTTGCTGACGTTTTATGGGTGTGGTGACACCTGTTCTTGTGTACTGCTTGCAAATCAGAAGTCGTCGTTTCAACGGTTGAGAGGGTCAGTTGGGTGGGAGACTCTCCTACTTATATATACATCCCTCTCTATCATTACACAAGATAGTGAATTGCTGCCAGAAACGTTCCACGAGCCTCATTTCAGACCCAATACGAAAATCTCTCAAATCTGAGAATGTGCTGGAGATCTGGGGCGCGAATACTGTTGGGCTTGAGCTCGTGGTCCCTTGTCTGATAGCGTCAACTACAGTTATCCTTTGGGTTTGGTCTTGAGCATGCTAAATTGTGCAACCATCCTTTTCACCAGGCTTTATAAATAGCCGTATCCAAAAGACTAGATATATCTCCTGCTAAAATAACATCGCATCAAAAAAGTTCGATATGGAAGGACAGTCCACTAACGGAAAGCACCAGATCGACAACCAAGAAGGTCAATGCCAACGTGTTGCTGTCTATGCATGTCCTTACGAGCCATGCAAGAAGACCTTTCCTAGAAATCGAGACTTAAAGTACGTTTCCTCCAACTGTACAACGTTAACATCCGCTAAGCTCCAACACACACAGTCGACATACAAAGAACCATATACGCAACTTCGAATGCTCAAAATGCGACTCTAGATTCCCATCCTCTAAGGATCTCAGTCGACACAATAGCAGCCTCCATGATCGAGACACGAAGTATCACTGCCCTTTGGTCAACTGTGAGGAGTCGATAGCGAGAATGGGTGTCAGAGCCAGAGTGCAAACGGGCTTTATGAGAAAGGATAATTGGCGGAGGCATATGCGACATAGCCATCACATGAATCGGCAAGAACTGCGTGATGTGGAAGAGAAGGGCATCCCTACGGTGGTAAGGCTTGATGGCAAGTGGGTGGTACGGGCGAATTCTCATCTCAGTGTGACCTAAACTTGAAAAGCATCATTTATATTCCAAATTGCAAAAATGGCGGACTGTAACGTCAACACACATGGCTGTTCAGAAATGCGAGCGTAAAATTTTCATGCTCCCATTAAAAGTGAAGAATGAAAGTCCTGCGAAACTCCAATCCAAAAAAAGGTGTGGGGAGGGGCAGTTATACTCCCGCTAGCATACTAGTTTCGCGCTAGTCCCCCCTATTACCTCGCAAGCGTCGTCTCGCTACTTCTTGAAAAAACCAGCACTGTCAAGGCAGGCACGAAAATACTATCATAACTAAGCAGGCGCATTCGTAAACATTGTGCGACGCCTCTATTTTCGTCTGATGCTAATTAACGACACCTCCGACCACGCAACACAGTTTTAGCGACACCAAGATTGATTCTCATGTTGACACATCACTGATTTTCATGAAGCCCAAGACAATTTTTGGTTTCAGCAACTCCAATTCTCATCTCACGCTGTTAACACGGAAGAGTATTTTCAAATTCCTGGCTGAATTACCTCTTCTATTAGATAGTCTAGGCTTGTACGACTCTAATGCCTAACTGCAGGGAAAATAATAGGGAGGGTATTTAGAGGACTTGGAGTCGTCTATTAGGCCCTTGAACCTCAAGCCTTCCAAAGATATCTCATGTATATTGAAAGTGCCTATTAAAAGATAGAAGTCATATCCGGATCTAAAATCACAACTGCTTTCTTTGTTAAAAATTAACTCGGCTAGGTTCAAAGCGGAAGAGATTTCTAGGATTGACCTTAGTACATACTCATTTAGACCGCTGTTATAATGAAAAATACTCTAATATTTCTACACACGTAAGTAGTTCTGATTCTGTTATGTGTGAATATGCTACCCGATTCGTCGTTGTGGAGTACTACCTACTGTAGGCACACTAACGGATAATTAACCGACAAGGAAAAGGGGCTCTAGAACTGTGTAGAGAGACCCATTTCAATACGCAAGTGCATGATGTATAGAAAGAAAAAAGAGAATGGTAGATTCAAGGGAGCAAAGATGACATGAGCGCTCTTTAAAGGGATAATCTTGATATGTTACGAGGGCATTTGAGCATACATCTTTATCAATGGCAATTAGGACTGAGATCAGCCTGTAACCAAAATTTCTAGCAAATCAAAATCATCACATCGTCTCACTTTTTCTCTCCAAATTCTATAAAAACAAAATGACGCACCTTTCTTGATACGTCTATGCCTCCTAAATCTACCCCTATCATTTCCGAGATGGATTGCATTTTCTTTCCAATGGCGCATCATTGCATCGCGACCATTGACGAAAATTACTGATTTTGTTTGTGAGATAATAATACTTGTAGAAGAAAGGTTGTGTGCAATCTAGCTGAAGTACTTGTAAAGGCTGAATATGATCAATCTACAGACAGCAATGTACGTAGCTTCTCTAACGAACCATTATCTCATAGTAGTAGCAACATCACGTTTAATGCGCAGGGTGGTGGGTCTTAGAAGTCTTAGGAAGAGGTTGCTGGTGGCAGTGGCACCGATGAGTACATCATAGCAGTACCGGAGAGGGAACGATGTGTATTCTCTTATACACCAACACATTCTCACACCTCTTAAACTACTAGTGCTTAAGCAGCTACTGGTGGCAGAGACTGCAAACTGACTCGTTGAGAGGAAAACCATGTGCTTCAAATTAATATATCCTATTCTTAGAATATGAATGACAAGTACTAAAGTAATGACAACAAACATTGAGAAAAGGAGCATAATAACTAGATGAGTTTCTAGGCTGCTTAAGGAAACTCTGTTTCCTCCTTCAACGATAAAGGAAGAATAGAAGATGCGGTACAGAATAGCTTTCCTAGCTAACTAACTAAACTGGGGAACAATTGAGACTCACTTGTGTAGTTTTTTTTTACATAGCCACTACTTGATAACTGAAACGACTCCAGCACTTGCTCCTGTCTTGGGTCTCCCTTATGCTAGCAGTACCAATGGTGGATGAATGGCTGATCAATCTTGAAAGCCACCAAAAGATATGCGTAACTACACTGGCGCTAAAGACATCTTCTTAATAGTCATAGACAGAATTGAGCCTTGACTCAATTTCTGAAATGCATATAACAGGTACACGAAGAGGCGTGCTAATCAAGAGGAAAGTGAGACGCCATTCACGACTGAAAAACCTAAGCTCCTAAGGTAGGTGGTACCTTAACTTGACCATTCATGATGAAATATTAGCGACCTATTCCGTATCTTAGTCATTGTAAGTTGAAGGAGTGGTGGATCGCAGGTAAAGGTTTCGGATGCATGGTAGCTCAATCAGCAATAAACTGTTCAATTTGAATCCACAAAAGAAACAAACCACTTTGATAAAAGCTCTTACACGTATTTGGGTATGACTTTCAAATTCTTTTCTTCCATGGTCCAAATACGACATTTCGATAGTTGACCATACAGATGCGATCTAGACGATAAAAACCTGGATTTGAATGCTACAGCTCATCTTTTGGTTTTGGTTCATCTTTTCCAACTTGAATATCTTCTTCCCACATCCGCTTCTTGGGATTCCTTTGTATATCTGCTTGCTCCTCCTCCTCCTCCTCCTGTTTGCCACCTTCATCAATGATCCTTCCAACCTCATCAATCATGCTCTCCTCTTGGGAGCTTTGAGGAGGATCACTACTACCACTAACAACGGGTGCATCCTCACCGGACATAGTCGCCCTAGGGACTTCTCTTGTACCACTACCAAAAGATGCTGTTACTCCAGGTGATACGGAACTATCAACAGAGCTCACAGCCGCACCACCAATAAGCCCAGTACCCGTCATCACGCCTATCAAAGATCTAAAAAACAATCTCACAGGAAACCAAATAAACCACCAGGCTGGGCCATATAACCACCGCCTGAAAATTAGCCAGCAAATGGTAGTCACTAGTATCCAGAATGCTGTCTCGAGATACCAAGTATCACTCTTCTGACTCCTTAACAACGTCCCAATCAAATTCTTTGAGGCGGACAGCATCGTATCAAGCGTAGAATAGGTTTCTCCAAGTTGAGCGAGGGCCGCAGTTGATTCCTTCAGTGCTTCATGGGCGAATTGAGACCGGCCTAGCTCAGCCGCCATCATATCGTGGGTCCGTCTTAGAGCTAACGTTACGTCGCTGCTGGCATTGACCTCTTTCTCATCTTTAGTCATTTCCGAGATGTTCTGAGTTCTGCGACGCTGTAGTATTGGCATTGGTGAGGACTTATCATAAGCTTGCGGATTCGTGAGCGATCTTGCGATCAGCTTGCGTTCTTCTATCTGCGCCGCATTGAGGTTTTCCTTTGCTTGTAGAGAGGCTTTGTGGTACGCTCTTCGGCACCTGCCAGGAGATTTAGTACTTTTACGACCTTTGAAACCTCCAAGACAAAGATGACTCGGAGTATGATACGTACGATAGGAGCTCCTGTATAGCTCTCTTAACAGAATCGTCGAGGCCCTTCTTCTGCAGTTCGTTTTGCTGCGCAATTTGCTTCTCAGGGCTCCCAGTAGGCAAAGCTTTAACGTCTTCTTGTAGCAGTTCAAAGTCCTCATTCTGATCCTCTAATGTCTGCCGTATCTCCTCGCAGAGCTCGGCCATGACGTTGTCCTCTTTATCGTCAAGCGGAATGGATCCAGGCTGGAATTTGAGGTTCGCGAGACGGTGTATGAATTCTCTGAGTTGTGCATTTGACTCTTGAAGTGCAGCGAGTCTCTCTGAGAGTGATTCGAATGACATTTTTGCTGTGCCTGGTGACAACTTTGCGGAAGATAGAGATGTGGTTATTTGGCATGTTTGGCAAGTCGTGCTGGTTTGCTGGAGCTCCAAAACTTTATCCGATGATCTGCCGAACATCGAGAATTCTAGTCGCATGGATAACAGCCGGAGGGACAGACAGAATACAATACCAGCTCTTCTCACCGACCTCTCGAATTGCAGACACCTAAGATCTTAAGTGGGCGCATAATGTATCCCGAATTGATCTGCCACTAATTGCTTGCCGTAGGTGGTCTTATCAAAAGCCTCAAAATGATCACCCGATTCATCACCGAAGTCCAGACAGTCTTCAACCCCTTCTCACCACGAGCAAAGACCGCACGTCTCTTCCTCTCCTTCTTCCCAGCGGATGCGCGCCAGAGAATAAAGATTACCAGCAAGATATTACCAAGGCTATCAAAGGATCCTAGCTTTGTTCAAGTCAAATTCAGTAAGAGGCTTCATCTCTCATAGGCGCGAAAGACTGACGTGAGGACGCCTTAGATGACGGAAAGGAGATGAAGCTTGACGCGGAAAAGCTGGGCATAAAGGGTGTAATGGAGGAAGTGGATAGACACTCGAGAGTATTGGCAAGAATAAATGAGTTGAGTGGGAATTAAAGCATTTGGTCGACTACACTGTATATTATTGCATTGGGGGCGTTCGTGGTTATGACAATGTACACCTTTCTCGGATTCCTTTTAGCATGGGAAATTGGGACAAGTATGATCCTTCTGTCATAATCCTAGTTTATTCGAGTGGTACCGATTAAGAAGTAAAAATACCAAAGGTGTAGTGCTTGCTCAGCCAAGATACCAAAGCTCAATGGGCTCACAATTCACAGTAAGCGTAAGGGAAAGATAAGTTCTGGAGCTAAATTCATTGCAGACTTTTACTGAAAGCCAGGCCAGAGGCGTAATGTCTAATCTATACCATATACCATGTCCATAACAATTTAAGCAGCAGCACCACTGTTAAGAATAATATGTTAGTACATATATTTTACAAGAGGGTTACAGGGAGGAGGGGAAGGGGAGAGGGGAGAGCAGTAACGATTCTGGAACTATAGACGTGCTGCATGAGCAGAGCGAAGTCTTTAGAGCCAAAAGAAAAGTATAATTGCTTCTCCATCCTCTGTGAATTTCATTTCTGACCTGACCTGATGAAGAACCACTTGTCAATGCTTGGGTCAATTGGAGCTGGAGCAAGCTTCTCATTTGGTGGGATCGGAGGAAGTTGATCAGGGTTAACACGGCTGGGCGAGTGCTTGACGGTAAGATTGGTGCTTGAAGAATATCAGCTCATTTTTCTTTCCACAATTATATCCAAGACTCACGTAGAAACATCGCCTGGGCTAGTCTTGCCGGTGATGAGCTTCTCCCATGCCTCAGCACACTCACGGACAACATCGGTGGCGTATCTATCCCCTATTAATCATGGAACTCATATTACCATTTTGGTGCCAACTCACTTCTTGTTCTTGCACTCTCCAGTGAAAGCAAATTGGTTTTCTGGCTTTCCGTCTGGGATTTTGTAGATTCTGAACCACTCATTCGTAGCCCTCAAGAGACCTGGGAGGTGGCGCTCAACATCTTCAACATCATTAAGCTTAGGTGCCAATGGGTCGTTGACATCGATGACAATGACCTTCCAGTCAGTCTCCTCCTCATCGAGCAATGCCATAACTCCAAGAACTTTGACTTGCTTCACTTGACCAGGGTATCCAACTGCTTCGCCAATCTCGCAAACATCCAATGGATCATTATCGCCCTTTGCCTTGGTCTCTGGGTGGATAACATTGGGGTCTTCCCATGTCTGTCAAGTGATCAGTTTCCGCATGAGCAAGGGGGTTCTTAGACTTGAATCATCTTACTTGAGGGAAAGCACCGTAGTTCCAGAGGTAGCCCTTGTGTGGGAAACAGTTGCGAACAAAACGGAGCTTGCCTTTCTTAATATCCTGCTTGATGGGGTTGAGAAGTTCCTCCTTGGAGATCTGTATGCGGGGCACACCTGTCAACAAACAATCGTATCAGGGGGAGAGAATGATGGGCAAGGAGAACAAGCTATCAACAAGAAGTTGATAATGAGCCAACAGGCTCTAGAGCAGCTGTGATGCTTTACACTCACCTCAAGCTTGCCATTGGTCCAGCGGGGGATTTCAACAACCATGTTCAAGATGGTTTGCTGCTCGTTGGCGTAGAGGGGGATGTCGTGGAAGGGAGACACAGGAATTCCATCCTTTTCAATATAGATGCGATGTTCCAAGGTATTTGGGGCAGCAATCTTGCGAACGGTGTATTGGGAAGCCATTTTTGCGTGAGTTGTTTGTGTCTTGAGGGTCGGAGGTGGAGGGGTAATTGTGTGCGGAGGAGCTTGAATTTAAGTGGCGGGCTATTTGGTGGGCTCGCTGAGGGGCAGCCGCTGTAGGAAAATTTGGTCTAGCCAGCGTATGAGAGGCTTGCGAGGTACTGAGTGACGACAGTCCACGGTGGGGAATGGGAATGAGAAAGGAAGGAAAGAAAGGTAACGAATTAATAGGGTTGAGCGTGTACGTCGACAACAAGTATGATGATGACTTTGAAGTCTGGCCACGACAAAGCAGGCGGCGCGTCAGCTGCAGCGAGTTCATTAATAAAATGCTGATGCCCTAATAGTAGTGAAGCTACCCTCTGTATTTTCGTCCCGTATCTAATAATAATGGTAGACAATTGCCGCGGATGTCTCCTGAAAACCCGAAGGGAAGCTCACACTCACTGGTCGACACCGTTCGCCCGTACACCGGAAAGGGGAGATGGGATGAGGTAATCATATAGCACGTGATAACCAACAGCCTTGCAGGTAGGCGAATTTATTCATTCCCATATGCTAGTACCTAACCTAGAGTGAGCGCCTAGTCTAACTCGCAAATACCTACCAACGCTTCTACACTCGCTTTTCGTGTCCTCATCCTCTAACTTGACTCCCTCTCCTACCCTCCGTGCCATGTTATGCTGCGAATTGCATCTGCCATCATGACATCGGTGCCAAAGAAGGTTCCTATTCCACGGAATGGAGTCGACTACAGAGGCAAGGTTGTACTTGTACTTGCACCCATGGTACGCTCTGGAGAACTCCCTTCTCGTCTTCTTGCGCTGCAATATGGTGCCGATCTTGTTTGGGGTACGTCCGCGTTAGCAGCAGCAGCGCAAAAGAAACTCATTTATTGACATTGCGCAGGCCCAGAAACTGTCGATAGGTCCATGATTGGTACCACGCGCCGAGTCAACCAATCACTGTCCACGGTCGATTTCACTCGACTACCATCTAATGGCATGAAGGACCCAAGCCAAGATAAGAAGGAGAGTCTCATCTACAGACTTCATCCCGAGCGTGAAGGGAAACAGTTGATATTCCAGATGGGCACATCGGACCCCGAAAGAGCAGTTCAGGCTGCACGATTAGTCGCCGCAGATGTTGCCGGCATCGATGTGAATGCAGGCTGTCCAAAGCCATTCAGCACAAGTGGTGGGATGGGTGCGGCCCTTTTGAAGACTCCCGATAAATTGTGTTCGATTTTAGAGGCGCTAGTTAAGGAGATAACACCTGAATTTGAGATTGGAATTAGTGTCAAGATACGGTTACTAGATACCCCGGAAAAGACAGAGTCACTGGTACGTAAGCTCTGTGCTACTGGCATCACTGGTTTGACTATTCATTGCCGGACGACTCCCATGCGGCCGAGAGAACGAGCCATACGAGAGCAATTGCGAATGATCGCGGATGTCTGTCGGGAGAGTGGTGTTGCTTGTCTCATGAATGGAGATGTGGAAAATAGGGAGCAGGCAGAGCAGTTGATTGCAGAATATGGAGTTGATGGTGCCATGATCGCAACCGCTGCGGAGACGAATTCCAGCGTCTTCAGAAATAAGGTCGACGGTGGTGCTTTACCATGGAAAGAGGTAGTTGAACAATACGTCAAGACTGCTATGGAAGTTGAGAACCGCTTTGCAAATACAAAATATCTTCTCGGTCAAATGATACCCGGGAAACAAGCCGCCTACAAGCAAATGACTGTCTGCAGGAGCTATCAACAAATCTGCCAAGTCCTTGGATTTGAGTATCTATTAGAACAGGCAAAAGTAGCAGACGAGAGACTCGATATTTCATTGGACAACGAAAATCAAAGCCGAAGAGGTAGAAAGAACAAATCGGCCTTGGCGGCAGGTGGCAACCCAGGCAAGATCCGGTCTTTAGATGCAGAGGCAAAGAAGAAACCTTCTGAGAGAGAGGGAGCGAAGTCAAATCTCAAGTAGCGCTAGCTATATGATATGACGGAACAGTCTGCGCAAAATATTTGAGATAGTTTTCCAGGCTGTCCTCAGATGCTCCTGTGCAAGTGAGGTGGAGGCATACTTTGATGAAAATGGGTGGAACACGGAGTTTGGAGGTCAGCATATCTGCATGGCATGGTGTCTACCAATTGGGATCGGACGATCGAGATGGAGTTCAACTAGGGTATAACAAAAATCAAACCACCCTTCACCTCTCTCTTAGCTCATCCACAACAAACCGTCGCTTCCTCCTTCAAATCACTACCACACAGTCAGCAGAGCCCATCCAAAATTCATTAATCTTTTCTGACTCACCCTATAGCTACACTTTCCCAAGAAAACACAAACGCTCCCAACCAAGCTCCGATAATAATGCAGATGATTAGATACCCATTGTAGTACATAGCTAACAGCATGATAAAGTATGCCACAGTAAACTGCACCATGTGTAGTGTGGCACGAACTGCTTGCTGGAGGACATTCGGGTCGGAAGGTTGCTGAACCGCTCTGGAGATTTGTGATCCCAGTCGTTGAGGTTGTCGATTTGCCTTCCACTTGTGGACTACTAGAATTTGAAGTGAAAGAGAATTGTGTGCGTTGGTATTGACGTAGGATGTAGTGGTCGTACTCTTTGCTCAGGCGACGGAAGAATTCAAGAGACATCACCAAGAGGATAACTCCAATGCAAGATCCAGCGAACATTCCCTTTGTCGTTATAATCCAACTTTCTGAGATGAAGCCTGAGGTCTATCGTTAGAGACTGACTTTGAAAATGGTATTCAGCTTAAGATATTCTTCTAGACAACTACTCTGGTTGAGGTTGCCTTGTAGGAGAGGTCCCATTAACCGACTTCACATGTAGACATTTTCAGATAGAACAAAGCGCATACATACAGGCATCGATGGTATACCAATTCCAAAGCATCTAAGTAGGAAGGTCAGAAAACATTGATGGTGGAAAAAGTATTTAGCAAATCGGTGAACGTACAGATACTTTACAAGTCGCACTCATGTCCATATCCATAGCGGCAGTTGTTGTTGCCGCTGCAGCTGATGTGGCAGTTGCAGTCATTGCCATAGTGGTTGACGATCCCATATCCATCTTGATCTTGAGATAGATTCAGACGTTTCCTTCGAGTCTCTTAGGTGAAAACGACAACAACAAAATGAGACTTGGTGTTGATGTAAGAGCAGCATACTGCGTAATTGTACTTATGTACCTGATCCACGACGAGTAGGCTAAGGTTAATTTTTCGCTGCCTGTTATCACTAAGCAGAGTGGTCTCGGCACCATCAATTATAGGAGCATAGCTACAAATTGTAGACACTTTTACAAAAAATATCAGCACATCCTAAGGTTCTTTGCTTTATTTCCCACTTCTCGTGGAGTCGTTTTCTAGTTTTGTCCAATTGTGTTGGAGTGCCATGGTGCCAAGGGAGCACGATTGAGCAAATATTTCGTAAACCCCATCTTCATAGCTTGGCACCATTTTTCTCAAGTTCGAATTTTTAACACGCTTCATTTTCGTCATATATCATGTTCATCTGTGGCTGTCTCATTCATATTGCTACGACTCTGTAAGAAGTGGTGTGGAGAAAGTTTGAGCAGATATAAAGAGTACTATACCTTTCTCCTTACCCTTCCCTCCGCCCCCCCAAAATTAGTATCCAATAAATATCAAGACCAGTCCAACAATTGTACACTTTCAGAAGCACCATTTCAGCACTGTGTTCAACATGTGGTCCGGCCTAGGATGAACGTGTACTAGTGAGTCGTAAACTCTTCTCTCTGCATTCGGCGACTTGAAACCTCGAGTTTACTTACAGCAGACTGTCAACCACCTAGCTTAAAGGGCTGAAATCACTGTAAGCCACCATTGAGAGAAGCACCTAGCAGTATCCTCTGGTGTTACGATTCATTCGTAAAATTGGTTCAACTGGGCACTATGTTCAGTAATTATAAATCCAGCCTTTTTTCCCTCTGTTGTCGGATTGTTTAGGGTACTGGAGCATTTCTTCGAAATGTCTATACTCTTGAGATATCTCTTACTTCCTCTTAGATACCTCCCATTGATATTACTACTGAAGTTCTGGATGGTTCTTATTGATGATATCTCGCGAACCGTCGCTAAAGGATTTTAAACAGCATATAGAATGGGATAACTAGAAATGATGTCAATCTTAGACGACTCTATGTTGGAGTTTAGATTGATGATTACATGAAAGTATAGTAAGCTTTTGATAATTCATTTCCTTAGCATTAAATTGAGATATGAACAGTCATGTGCTCGTTCTCTTAATTCAAATAGGCCGTAACCATTCAACCTTAAGTAACTCAGTTATTTGATTTAAATTGTTTACAGGAACCACTAACTAAATTGACATGATCATTGGTACAAAAAGTTGTAGCCTTTCCAATAGCAGTGGGTGATAGCTAGAATTGTACTTCTCATGTCATTGAAAAAAATCTGATAAATTGATTGCCTCTTTCTGAGGCCTAAGTTCAGGTCTGGGCGGTCGAAGCTAACAACTACGTGGTGCTTTGAAACCTCTAAACACTCTAAAACCCTATAGCCGTACTTTAAGCCCTCTCTTGGCCGTTGCATCAAACCAGTATTAATAGCTAACCTTCAGATCGCCATCTATTCTGTGACATATGTTTATCATCCACTCACCTTGGCTCCAGACTTTGTTAACATATCCTGAACAATCCCCTTATAATCTTGTGCTCTATAAGGCAAGAACGTGTCCCGCAACCAGCCTTTCCTTCTATGTGCTTCTAATCCCATATCTCTCATCAAGAGATCTATAATTTCTTGGATCTCACCACCGGCAACCATCCTCGTCCTTCCTCTGGATAGATACCTTCGAGCACTCCAAGTGTTGAATTTCGCAATCTCATAATCCATTTCTTCCTTAGAAGAGGGCATCTTGCTTTCGTCTAATAGACCTTCCATCCAGCTGACTCCCCACAATGCAGCAACTTCGGAGTACATTGCATACTGTAAGTTGCTGAGCATGCCCAAGAAGATCAGAGAGCGGTCACGCTGAGCTGCGAGATTGTGTGGGATTATATGCCGGTAAAGACGGAATGGAGTCTCCGCCAGTTTTTTTTCAGGTGGTATTCTGGTGCTGTTTCTAATACTGGATATGTAGAAAGAAGATCTTTCTCAGCTCGCTTAGAGAGATCGTCCCAGTATGCAGCCTTTGATGGTTCTTGATGGTCTGAGGGAGCTGGGAGCCCTAGCGCAGCTGCCAAGCTTGGTTCGAAGATTGATGTGCTGTATGCCCACCCTGTCGCGAATACAACAGCGTCACAGGGAATAGTAGTGTCGTCAGATAGAGTGAGATTTGAGCCCGAAACAGAAATGATAGACGCTCTGTGTACCTGGATATCTTTACCTTCGTGAAGCTTCTTTAGAAAATCCTCGTCGCCGTGAAGTGTATTTACAGCCGCGGTCTGCCAGAGGGAACTTAACGTACGTAAGTTTGTATTGCATAGTCGCCTGTCAGTCTATATCTTACTGGTGAATTTCCGGAGCAAGCTTTTTCATGTTATCCGAATTCGTCTTGTATGGCTACCCGGAAATTCGGAGTTAGTATACTTTTCCCAGAAATCCCAGGAGTAACTTAAACATGTTTGAGAACACTAAGTAATCGACCTCAAAAGCGCAATATCGTTTCTAGAAATTGAGTACATACCTCCATTTTGAAGGGTGCAGTCCCCATCTTATCCCACATTTGTTTCCGAAGCCACGATCCAAATCTATTCTTTCCACTATGTAGAAAATTGTACCAGAATCCCGCAGTCGAGAAAACTGATGGTGTTATGAAAGACTTCCAACGTCCCATAAATATTCCAGCCTAAAATTTCTCAACTTAGCGAGGTCCCATGTAACTCAAATTGCAAATGTTCAATAGCTGCAGTGTCTAATCCTCTTTAGGAGTGACTTACATGTCTTCCTCTCTTCCTCACTTGCACCATCTGAGAGATTTAAGTTAGCGGCATAGGTTGATAGTGACAGCAGGATTCAAAGTGCGTACCATACCTGGGCCATTCCCCGTTTCACGAATTATCCAATCCACCTTCTTGCCAGCTCTGCTGCAAAGAAGCACAGCGTCAACTGCCGATTTACAGCCACCGTAGATTGTCACACGAGCAATCTTCTTAGAGGTGAGTTCCGAATGACGTTTTCCTACATCTTTAGAATGTATTACTGGTCCCACGAAGTCAACTGTTGGTATGCTGGGCCAGTTCGGCTTGGATGCAAGGCCAGTTGCGACTATGAGCTTATCACAGACCAAGACTTCTCCTGAAGGTTGGATCTCTACTTTCCAGTCTTTCGTGTCTTGACTTCTGGTAATCTTTGACACTGTAGTACTCAAACGCATCCTCTCGAGCAAGGAGAATTTCTCACTGTACTTGTAAAGATAGTCGTAAACTTTCTGTGCCGGGATGTCTGCCCAATCTTTCAAACCTGTTACGCTTGGCATATCCAAGTCACTATAATCAAATAATCCTACAGGAGAATCTGCAATAAGACCAGGATACACTCTATCAGCGCTCCAAACACCGCCTAGAGTTCTGTCGGCATCTATGATGGTAAGGTGAATAGACGGGTCGACTTGGAGATATCTACCTCATGTTAGGAATGGAGACATAGCAAATTAGATGAGAGGAATGACGTCTTGGCAGCAACCAAGCCAGCCCACCCTATTTGTTCTGAAGTCAGATTTATGGCTTGTGAAGCTATTGACTTATGACCTACCTGCCTGCCCCAACGACAATCACCCGCTTCTCATTATGCAAATTGTTCGTAGTAGAAGTCATTGTACAGGTGTTAGCGTGCAATCTTCATGGGTAATATCAAAAGCACAAAATAGATTGGGACGATGAAGTTAACAGGTTCAGAGGCAGAGAGCTTTCTAAATACGTTGTGTTGGTGGTAAGCTGCTTACTTGGCTTGGGGTGACACCAGCAACATACCAGTAAGCGAATGCGGATGCGCCATTGAGGCTAGGACTTGGCTCTCAGCTCTCAGCTTAAAATTCTATGCTACCGTGTTAATTGCCTTGTGAAAGATCATTTTGAACCTTTACCTAGAAACTGAGATGAGAGAGACGGAATTGAGTAATTTATTTTAGTCTAAGTGCAAAATACGATAACTCGAGCTTAGTAACTCAAATGCCCGATATGAGTAGCCCATTTGATTTGTGTTAACCATCCTTATATGTTTCAAATATAGATGTGAAGGTTCTGTGGTTGTTGTTTAGAAGAGTTAGAAGAGAGGGCAAGCGCTGGAAGTCATTCTGTCACCACTGTGTCTGTCGATGACTAAGCAGAAGCGAAACGCGATGCAGTAAATGGACGTCGCGTGAAGTCGCGTCTCCCACCTCAAGGATCAATCCTCTTTTTGCGTCTTGGGCCTTTGAACGACTCGTCCGACGCAGCATCGCACACCATGGCAAGTTTCTTTGACCTCAAGGCGCGCAAGGAGGCCGCTGCTGCAAATGGGGGCTCATCATCCAAAGCTCCTCCTTCAAAAGAGAATACCAGACTTCAGCCATGGTACGTTTTGATACGCTACTGTCTTCATTTCAAGTCAACTAATGTCCCAAGGGTCGAGAAGTATCGGCCGAAAAACCTCAACGATGTTACAGCTCAGGACCATACTATTACAGTTCTTCAGCGGACACTTCAATCGTCAAATGTACAATCTGCCATCCTTCATACCATAGCAAGCCCCTCACTAACTGTTTCCCCAGCTTCCCCATATGCTCTTTTACGGCCCTCCAGGAACCGGTAAAACTTCTACCGTTCTCGCGCTCGCAAAGGAGCTTTATGGGCCTGAACTCATCAAGACGAGAGTGCTGGAACTGAATGCATCCGATGAGCGTGGTATCAGTATCGTACGTGAAAAAGTCAAAGATTTTGCTCGAATGCAACTTTCGAACCCTTCCCCAGCATACCGAGCGCAATATCCTTGCCCACCATACAAAATCATTATTCTGGACGAAGCAGATTCTATGACACAGGATGCACAAAGCGCGTTGAGACGGACAATGGAGACATATAGCAAGATCACTCGCTTCTGTCTCATCTGCAATTATGTCACAAGAATTATTGATCCACTGGCTTCCAGATGCTCAAAATTTCGGTTCAAGAGTCTGGATCAAGGTAACGCACAAAAGAGAGTGGAAGAGATTGCTGAAAAGGAAGGCGTAAAATTGGAAGACGGTGCTGCAGAGGCATTGATCAAATGTAGCGAGGGTGATCTAAGGAAGGCCATAACTTTCTTGCAAAGCGCAGCAAGACTTGTGGGCGCTGTGGCTTTGAAGAACAACGAAGATGAGGATGCTATGGATGTTGATGAAGCAGAGCCGAAGGTTGTCACAATCAAAAGCGTTGAAGACATTGCTGGTGTAATCCCTGATGCAACGATAGACAAGCTGGTTCGTGCTATGCAACCGAGAGGCAAAGGAGTCGTCTACAATGATGTAGCCAAGGTCGTAACGGACATGGTTGCTGATGGATGGAGTGCTACTCAAGTTGTGTCACAGGTATTTCGTGCTCTTCGTTCCCTAAATATCATTTACTAGACTAATTCTGCGTAGCTGTACCAAGCCATTATATACAACGAAGCTATTTCAGATTCTGCCAAGAACAAGATCGTAATGCTCTTCTCTGAATCCGATAAGCGTCTCGTTGACGGATCTGATGAGCACCTTACGATTCTTGACCTTTCTTTAAGAACTTCGAATATTATGGCTGGGGCTTGATTGCAAGCATAACGAAACAACACAGCCGGCATCAGGTATTGAATTTGCATAGCATGGACCAAGGTGGCGTTCACGGCGTTACAGTGTAGTCGAGAATAAAAAAGGATTCAGGATCAATCAGCAAAACTGAGTGAAGGTTAAGTTTCGGACACAAAATAATTGTACTGACCGGACAACCCGGATCCTCAGATACTTCACATATCAGAGCCAGTACCGGTATCTTACTGAAATGGAGAATCCCATTGTAGGGACATGTCCTTGAGGTCGCACTTAATAAGTAGAAACTGATATGTCGAGAGTATGTTTGATATTGGCACATCAAAAATAATAACAGATGACTAGTCGGTGTAGTTGGCAACCAAATCTACTTCATACAAAGCTCTGCCATACTGCTCGAGGATCCTACCTTGTGGCGGCAGGTTTCTAGGTAGTATAGTGCTAAGGTTATTATTATTCACGTTTCATTTATACACTTGTCTTCTCCTTTCATCCTCAAATTTCGTCCAACAGTAGTTATACCTACGGAGGTACTTCCTATTGGATTTGCATTCGCAGAAAGGCAGGCTATTCCTAGCTACAAGTTCTTCGCGCGGCATGTCGAATTCTTGCTATTTCTTTAGTGAGTGCACTATGCGATCCCAAGATCCTGGAGCCCGCCCAGGGATCATTTTCGCATGCTCAAGTCTTAAGTGGAAGCGAGGGTGGAGCCGAACGATTCTACAGTAAAAGGACTTTTGTATTGGTCGTTCACGCAACAACTCTGACGTTGACAAACTTCACTTGAAGACGAATCCTTGTTTACGTCCTGAATACTCGTTCTTGCTAGCCGCTAAGGTTTGCGGGCGAGAGCGTGCCGTACTTTTGGGTATCTGCTTTGATTATTACACGAATGTTATTATTATTGTGAAGGCAAAAAGAAGGTGGCTCAGAACTCAAGACAATCTTCATCTTACGAGTACGTCGCAACAAACTCCTCCAAACTCAAATTCTTTTGTCGAGCGGTTCGTTCCAGCCATAGGATCATGGGTCTCAAATTTCAAACAGAGGTCTTCTAGTGAGGCCAGAACGCCGGGTGCGTTCGCACTGAGCGAAAGTCGTCCAAATTGTCAAAGTCAAAACTTTAATGTTTGGCACCGAGGTGCAACGTTCAAATAAGCGAGCGTACTGTCTTGTACGTACTGGGTAGGTAGGTAGGTCGATAGCTGCTATTCGCCACAGTTCAGAACCACCCTGGCTTGACCAGAAGCTTGGAACTGCTCAGAGGAAAGCAGTGTCACACTAGCAACACCCATGAGAGGTTTTTTCAACACCATCCCGCGCCAAATCTCTAAGCTGAGGAGGAGATTTGCGTTCGAAATTCAAGGCACACAAGCTGAATAGATACATACAGCTGGTAAGCGAATGCTGGTCTGCCGTGCTAACTAGACAGTATCGCTGATAGAAAGAAAGCCTCGGCAGAATGGGAGTGCAAAGTTGAAATCTTATTGTCGCATTTCCCCCACGCTTCTTCACGTTCCGGCTTCTATGTGTGACCTGTGCAAAAAGTCACCTTAATATAGTAGCTATGGCCATTGAGCTAACTTTAGTGATACTCCTATAATGATACCAAAGAGCACTCGCCCTAAGTTCAATAAGGGAGTGCTGAGGGATCCGGTTCGAAATTGTTCCAAGATAACACAAAGTCTCCTTGACACTAAAGGGTGTGAAAAGTACGTCGTCGTACTCCGAGTTAAAATCCGTCCGGTTTTCCAGGCACGTGCCAAGGTTGAGCATCGCATCTGCTTCAGAGACATGGCCTTTTTCTGGACCTCCGATACAAAACACTCACACGGACCTCACAACGGTCATGATTTCCCCAGTGAGGCGACCTCTCCGCAGTCCGCAGTGGGATAAAATAGGGTACTCCGTACTGTAGCACGTACCATCTCCAGAAAGACCTCGGACGTTCAATTGATCTGTGCACTATGCTGGATTGACGCATTGAGAGTGTAAACACAAGAGAAAAAGGTTTTGGTTTAACGGCCGCTATGCAATGATTGATGTATTGGTCTCAGAAACATTGAGTGGGAAAATTCAACAGTTTCGCAATGGCCGTAGCCACGAGGTATATTATACCATTGCTCATAATAGCGAGCACACAATCCCGAGCAAGTCCGAGAATGGTCAAAGGGAGATACTGGTAACTGCAGAATTGTTGGCCATTTTGACCATCGAACATCCTCGTCACTCGTATGGGCACGAATCGGGGGCCAGCCCTAAACCCTGAGGCTGCCTGCTCTTAACGTATGAGAGATGCTATTGTGGTCCCTCCCTATCCAGATTCTGAAGCGGGAATCTCAAATGCATCTTGTTCAAATGCCGTTTAAAATAATAATTGCTGCATGGCTGCAATGTCGCATTCGTGCTTAAAGTCCGTCCAATTCGGTACTTCCCTGCCGGCCACGGCCTGTCTGGTCCCTCTACCGTACAGAGCGACTACCGGTACCGTTGAACAGTGCCCCGAAACCTTACTGCCTACTTTCTGAGAGCTACTTACTGTACGCACGCTACGTTACCTACGGCACGCTACTACTGTACTACTACCTACTGTCCTCTAGCACGAGTGCTTAGATACTCACGGTACCACCGGCAGAAAGAGACTTGTTTTGAAACAGAAAAAAAAAATCAGAGATACAGGAATACAGAAAGGTTTAGTGTCTTGTACGGAGGTCAAAATCGTACGAAAAGTACCTTACATAGGTAGGATTGGAGGTCTAGGCCGTCGACGCGTCCAGACAACTCTACTGAGACTGGAGACTGAACTTCGTACTCATCTTGTTCAAGAACATGTCAAGCTCTTGGTACTCCGTAATACTAATACTAATAACAAAGACGGGCAGGGTGGGGAATGTCGGTCTCGTAGGTCCCTGTAGTCCAGGGATCATTTCACTCTGGCTTGCCTCCGTTCCTACAGGCGAGCCACGCTACAGGTGACACTTACAAGGCTTATTAGCTACGGACTTGCCTACGAGAGCTACAGGGCCACAGGGCCACAGGGCCAAGTAATACAGCGGTCATAACTAATTCCGGAACCATTTTTGGGTGATTGATCACCTAGCCTGCACCTGTCAGGCTGTTAGCTCCATCAATGATCAGGCTGTCAAAAGAGGAAGATCGCCATATCCACACCTCACTTCCCATTTCCCTTCACTAGTTTGGCGGCCCTGCTGGCCCTGTTGCTTCTGTCAACCTTACTGTACTCGTACGGAGTACAGTACGATCAGAAGACTCCACAAAACCAAATAAGAGTAAGATGACACCCTTACGGCCTGTCAGTGGTTCAGCTGTGGATTTGATAAATTGCTTTGATTATTATTGCTTTGTTGCTTTGTGTTGCTTTATGTTGCTTTGCCTCATAAAACAAGACAGCGAGACCAGGGCCTGTAGGGGAACCAACAATCCAGTACAGGGGAGCAACAAGCTTCGCGCTGAAGAATCGACCTGCACGCCCAATCAAACCCCCAAAGCCCCGCAGCCGGGCTCCTTTTCCGCCCTGCCCTGGAAAAGACCGACCTTGCCGAGATGCCTCTTTGTTCATCTTGTTGCTCTTGCCTTTTGCTTGCCTTGCTCGTGAGCTCGTTTGTGTTACCTGACTTTGGGGTCGCAATGTGAGCCGTGTCTGCTTGGTTTTGTTTTACATGGCGTGTGATCAACCCTTGCGTTTACTTCAAGTCACACTACTATTTACAGTAAGGGCAGACTTGGGGGAGGGGGCTGTCGAGCAGAAAGAGTAACGAAATGGCCATTAATTTTTCAGATCGGGTGTGCGACGGGTAGCTATGCATGACGGCGTACTCGGGGAGCCTCACTTCGACCTCCTTCAGCTTCCGCAACCTCCATCTCACTGCGTCATTGGCAGGCCGGGACTCATCTAGCTTGTGCGGCGGCCTTTCCGCCTGGGAATGATGTGGGCTGAGGACTTTTATGGTGGGGTATGAATTCCTCTTTTTTTATGCAACCTCTACCTATCTAAGAAAGAGGGGCAGCAAGCAAGAAAGAAAATCAAGGGCCGTGCCGTCTGTATAGCAAAGCCAGCTATTATCATTAGACCACTACCGCAGGAGGAGAAAAATCAACATTATGCTATTTCTAGCTGAGTGGTGAGAATTAATTCAACAGTTTTCTGCGCAGCTTGCTATGCATAGCGCCCGCAAGCCTCCAAGGAAAAAGAAGTCTGCCGTTACCCCATATGCCTGAGCTCTCCAATTTATAACTTTTCCTGTAGCTGAATGGACCCCATGATGGTACCTGACACCTAAACTGCCGTGTATCCCCATACCCGAATGCATGCCGACTGGCTTCCAACTCAGAGGTCCAGCTCTCTTGATTTCAGTCCCCGCCAAGGACGATGGTGGAAGCCATGTAATACAGACTACGACCACGAAGCTGGTCAGACCATATCTGCACAAAAGCCTTTGACGCCGCGCCCAATAATCCTACCAGGAAAGTCAAGTGACGTTCCCGTCGAAATAAACTTTTGTGGCCCATGTATTTGCATACTGCTGAGGAATGAAATTTTTAATGCCATCCTGTAGATGCGAGAGAAGTGTGCGGTTGCTTATGCGGTTTTTATGGGCGGCGTAAATTCTCTCGAGGTTTTGGTGAACCCTCACTTCGATAATGGCTAGCATAATGGACAGTGACCAGGTACAACAATATATCGCTCATGTGGTCCCCTAGGACAGCGATTGTCCTTCTTTCCATCTACTGACGTGCCGAAGAAGTGGGCTCCTGGGTCAACACAGGATGTGTATATGTAGTAGTTCTTTGTGTATTCGCACATGTTGTAGGAAGATTATGTGAGTCTGCGAGCTTATGTGTTAGCATGCTGTTAGACGACAGTGGTTGTGGTAAGGGCCACATACGGTGGGAGGTGGTGTGCTAAGCTCTAGAGAAGATCCAATGTTCGAGAGACGTCTTGATAATTTCGAATTGACTTGGTTGGAGTGAAGAGAGGTCAAACAGCATTCCTTATATGCAGCACATATATGTGAGGAGCTTTGTAAAAGACAGGGTACCTTGCCAGGTGGAAAAAGCAAATTCCAAAAGAGAAGCGAAGGTGTAGAAATTATGAGAGCATAGAAAGTTCGTGAACGGCCGTTGGCAATTACTTATGTGAGGCACGCAAAGACCACGAAGCTATGGCCGCTGGGTTGGGCGTCAAAGGAAGGAAGAAAAGGACCAGAAAAATAGCAAGCTCTAAGCAGCGGGCGAGATGATGAAAGTGGAAGAGCGGGAAGTATATTTTGCTGTGACAAGGCCGGTCTGAGGTCAGTTGTGAGCAGAAGTAGGGATCCCTCGGGAAGTCTGATGGGGGAACAAGCTGAGGATCTGGAAGCTCGGAAAGCAAGGTGAGAAGCGCTTGCTTCATATATCAACAGCTTCTGACCCATGAGCATGGCGACTTTGCCCAAGAGCAGTCGCACATACTGTCCAGCTTGGTAGCCCCGACAATTGCACTGACAGTCGTAGCCTTGGGGATTAGGCCATGGACGGCGCAAAGAGTGGAGACGTGAATAAGAAAAGCATGGCGTCGACAGGGCCGTGTGGATGGGTGTGTGGGCACTGGGCAGTGTATGGGCAGGTGAGCGTGGGCAAGTGAGCGAAGGCGTGGACTGTGGGCATGATGTGTCTGTGTCAGCGAAATTATTTTGTGTCGAGTGGTCAATAGTGTGAGGTCCAAGCAGAAGAGCCGTGTAACGAAAGCGGTTGTGGTTTAGCTGCGGTCGCTACGGGTAGTGTGCGAGTTGAACCAAGACCAAGAGGTACCGACCGACTTGTACTGTAGTGCTACAGCGCAGTACTGTAAGTAGTAGTCGTAGTAGTACAACCAGTTGTTGGTGGTAGGGAAGAATTATTAAGGAGCGTCCGATAGGGAAGGATTATAGGTAGATATACATTTGCCTCTTATGATTATTACTATCATTGTTACCTAGGTATTTAAGTACGAGCGAATATTAAATGATGAGCCGGTTCAACAACTGCCTGCCTGCCCGCAAGCAGCCTTGTAAATAGCGGTGCCTCAGCCAATGACAGCCAACGACAGTAGAGTGCTGGCCCGGGCTGCGCTGTCTACGAAAGTATCGTCGTCGGCGACGACATCGGGCGTGTGTGCCATTGCTATTATTGTGATTACCCTGATCTACCTGGTGGTCCTGGACGGAGGTACATCCTACACGAAGAACTAAGGTTTCTTCAGCGCATCATATGGGGCACATCATACCGAATCATCTTTGAATTGTCTCTTCCCATCAGTCGTATTAATATCTTCCATCATACATAGCATGACCCATAACGTGGTAGGTCTGAACCCACGGCCGCTCAGTCTCAATCCACTGTCCAGTGATAAGCGATCATCGGCCTGCCCCAAGGTCCAAGGGATAGGGTAGTTTGGTATGAAAATCTAAAAGGAGCACGACAAGATAATATTGAAATCAATAATCAAATCAGCCAACGGCATGTGGGGGGTTCGGACGTGCAACGTACAGCAAAGCAAATATGTGCTATGTGCAAAAAATGTACTGTACCATCATCTAGTTGCGTGACTGATAAAGCTAAAGTAAAAAAGCAAGAGCGTAGCACAAACAGCTGAGATAGAAAGAAACAAAAAAAAAAGGTACACTGCCCGCTTTACTCGTAATACTCTCGCAACTTTAATCCTCCTTCCGTAGCTGGAACGCCCCCGTCTTGATGGGATTGAGTTGTCCTGATCATACTACCTATTGTCTGTTCATCACAGCTTGCGTGTCAAGTGCGGAAATTTCCCAAACTCCAGATCCTAATCCATACCCGTACTGATTGATGCCTCCCGTACGACAACCGCATTTTTGCAGATTTCCTATTCCCAATGAGGTACCCCCCGCGAATCATCATCATAGCGAGCGGAGCACACATTATTATTATGAAGAAGACTTTGGGCGTCGCTCCAAGCAGAGGTGTGTCCGTGCAGCAATTTTGCTCTTATTCCCAGCCTTGAGCATTGTAAGTAGCGTAGCGCTTGGTGATAGGAGACTAGGACAAGCACCTCATGCAACGTCCATCTTTTCACATCAGTGGCCCAGATAGGTACAGGGGCAGTACCAAACCGTCGGCAATATTATGTGGGCACTTGGACTTTTACGGAGTAGTGACAACCTTGCATCTGGCACCTTGTTGTCCACAAGTAGTCCGAGTTCCTCAACGGCCGCCGTTAGTAGAATGCCCGCAGCTCCGTTCGAAGAAGAAGTCGCCTGGTGCTTGGTGGTCCACGACGATGGATGCCATGCCATGGATGCTGCCATGCTCGCTCTGTCCCCTCGCAACAGGCCACCGGCCAGCGGCCAGCACATTTTGGGGATTTTGCGAAGCGCTCCGATTGCCTGATCTTCATTGGAAACACGCCTTCCAAGAGAAACATGCGCGGGTCGCGTCTACGGCCTGCAATGCAGCCCAGACAGGCGCAAAGGGTTGCAACTGCAACTCTGCAAATGCACATGCACACAATATATTAATGCCCTCGATATCGTGCAGGCAAGCATGATGATGGATCATGGATCTTGATCGACGATGCCTGTTTTTCCCGACGACGGGGGTTGGCCCTCGCACTTCAAACCATGCGCTTCTTCCCAAAAGGAATTATCAGAACTACAGACAAGGAAGAGCTTGACGTTTTGTGTTACCCATCTCCCGTAAGTAGGTATCGTGTGTAGGTAGCGACGAATATCTCCTCGGCTACACATCGCCGCGAGAATAACGACGGCGGGACAGACTCGACCGCTTTGCGCCCTGATGTAATTACAAAATAAAAAGGAGAAAAAGTTACTTGGGTGGCACAAGAGATGGCTGCACATCCTAGTGTTGTACAGAGAGAAGGGAGCGCACTTTCACCTCTTCAGAATTCTAGGCGTTGCTATTCAGACCTCGGGTTGTCGGTTCTGTCGATGGAGCAATCATCGGCCTTGTGGCGCCGTGACATGAGGCTACTTGTCGACTTTTCGGCTTTCCTAGCATGAACTCCGCCGATGGTGAGCGATGCCAGAAGGTGTTTGATAAGCCCGAATAGTCTGGCGATGAATGGTGAGGGCGTTATGCCACGGCAAAACTTGCTCTCTCGCAGTCCTAGTCCCTTGTTTCCAACAGTCTGAACTTCTTCTGGAGCTCTGTCACGGCCAATTTTTGACATCTGCAGTGCCCGATCCTGGAGAGCACAAGAGCTCAGGGTAATGCTCCGTGACCGCCAGGACCAAGATACTACAGTAGCAGCATCCTGAGGGGACAGCACGACATGACCGTTGCAAAGAGTCATAGCGCCAGTGTGGTTTCACATCATATTTCGTACAGTACAGATTCATACTGTGACGGGAACAAGCGGGCTGGACTGATGGTCAAAGCAATTCGTCTGATATACCTGTCGCAACCCCCCCAAACTAATACTGTACTCCGTACCACTTGCAATAATAATACGATTGATTATACGAAATGGTTTGGTGGGGTTTGGTGGATAATCTTGTCTCTTTCTCCGCCAGCCTTGTACCTTGCTCTCTGTCTGCTACTTTGGGCCGCGATGCCAATACCAGTCCACGAGGCCATGATTGAGATCACCGAGTAGCCTAGTGGGCCATTTCTTTCGCAAGGTAGCTGGAGAGCCTTCTGTCCTTGCGGCGTATTTTCTGAACTTCACTCGGAAGTACCTTGCCACGACGCTAGCAGCAAGCTCATCTCCATGGAGGAGTGTTTGCACTATGATGGCTTTCCTCAAGCCTGGATCTCCTTCCTTCAATCTGATTACTTTCCACAATGTCGACATAATGGCTAGAAGTTTTTGAGCGACTACCTTACAATACTTACGAGGACAGAGGGGGTTGATGGCAGGCCCTTCCTAGTCCGTCCCAAACCACGGAACTATGCGATCGGTATCCGACTCATCGTCACCATCTAGCTCACACAGCAAGATGATCAACGACGCGCAGCGGTGGGCATGTTAGGCTTGTACCTCCGTAGGCTTGTCACAATCTCAGCCGAGAGCCCGGTTGGTGTGCCCGGCAGATGTGAGGGTTGGAAGCTGGTCTCCAAGAACTGTTTCTTTTCTTCTGTTCCTTTCTCTCTTTCTTTTCTTTTCTGCTTTCTTTCGGCCTAGTAAAACCCTTCCTAAGACCCAAATACTCCATACGTTCACGGAAGACTCGGCCACGAAGTGTCTAGGCCCGACACACTCACCCTGGACTACGCAAAAGCAAAGAAACCTGGAACGAATGATGGCATCTTCAAACTACTGACGGTAGAACTTTGTGGTCCCGAATCGATCGGGAGAAAAAGCAAAGTGTTGAAGCCGAATAAACCAACGCCGAGACCGTACGCTTATGTGATAGCCAGAAACATGAGACATCAAAAGAAAGAAAAGATGCCACTTCTGGTCACCGATGAGCCTTCATGCCGTCGATCAAGTGAGATTTTGGGACACCAAGATTGAACACATGGGCGCCAGGAAATCATTTTACGCGCTACCCTCAAACCCAATGAACAAACTCAAGGCTGATGACTCTGGTCTAGATTCTGTACTCCTTTCTCTGGAGTGATACAACACAACACCCACCGAGCAGAGGAAGGAATGATAATAGACTTATCGTTGGATTTTGAAAGTTCTCTTAATGCAGTCAATCCTAGTCTTGTGGCGACTGCCTACATAGGTGGAGTGGTAGAGAAAATGACACTGGAACTGAAGTCAGACTGGTGAAATAAGGATGCAGTTTGTACCAAAAAGGCGTCTAGGTAGTACAGGTCTGCCAACGAGATGGTGAGATTGCAAGACTTTTCTGTGCCGAGTTATGCGGCTGTCCCGCATTGTCTTATAATGGACAACGGGGCCGAAAAAAAGAAAAAACATTTTGCTATCGGTGTAGGCAGAAGAAAGCTCTTTTCCTTATACCCTTGCATTCTGTGAACAAGTCACTGAAAGATCATGGATTGTCAGCCTCCTCGCATCGAATTTTCTCATCAGGTCATACCCCCGAGAGATGAATATCTATCATAACAACCCAGATGAGTGTCTGTTACATCAAATATAGCATTTGCTTTTTCCAAGCAGAGGACCGAGCACGAGGAAGATCACAGATGATCACATTTGATATATCGCATGGGCCCCAATATTTTGTTCCCGCTTCACAGCCCTGGAGGCCTGTGGAAAATCCCAGATGGTCAGATTGATACATCTCACATAAAAGCCTTACAAAACGCGGAGCCGGTGTCCCATTGCAGTATCTCATTCGACTAAAAGCTTACATGCATTGATGAGTAGCAAAGAAGGAACAAGTCTGCTCTACTCCATTACATTAACCTATCACAAATATCTGGCAACATCTCGACGGTCCCGGGTGGGATCAGTGCCAAGCGTCACAACTTATTGTACTGTACTTTGAGCACCCATGTTTGCGTATCCTTACAATAAAACAACCGCGGCTGCCAACCCAAACATTCCTGAACCAACACCGACCATGTTCCCTGCGTTCGACGTTGCGGTTGCTGAGGCCGATGCGGATGATGTGCTCGATCCCGCTCTGCTTGTTGCGCTTGCAGCTTCCGAGGAAAGGGACGACGAAACAGACGATGCTGCCGATGATGCCGATGATGCTGCTGAAGATGCTGCCGAGGCACCACTGGATGTTGCTGTCGCTGTTGTGCTGCTGGATACGCAAGATACGGCGTCGGGGACAGTGACACCAGCCGTCTTGCAAATGTTTTGCGCGTAAGCAACGGCACTCGCTTGATCCGCAGCATCACAGGAGCCCGCGAGACAGCATGCAATGCCACTTATAAAGGTCGAGCTCGAGCAGATACATTTGATATCGAGTGATGCGCAGCCTCCGATATTACTTCCTGAGGTGTATTGTGTCACACAGCTTTGCTATATTACTGTTAGTACTCTACAGAGCAAGTTATACTTTCGAGTACGCACAGCACAGGATGGGAGGCCATCTTGGGCAGAGGCAATGCCTGCCAGTACTGTGGCGACGGTAACGAAGAAAGTGGTCTTCATGGCGGGGTATTCAAGGGTGCGACAGATCAGCTCACGAATGACAAGCGAGCAAGTGAAGGGGTCCCTGAAAAGTGCTAATGTAGCAGTAACAACAGTGTATGGCGGTGCAGACGAGAAAGAAGGGAGATGAAAGGAAGAATTGGTGCACGTTAAGTAGGAATCGAGGAGGAAATGAGAAGAGGCGAGAGAGAATGTCTGATGAGGAGATTAGGTAGGATTTGATGAATGATTTTAGAGCTGGGAAGTCCCGACTCGGCTAGTGAGAGACAGCGCCAGGCCAGAAGGTTAAATAAGGTAGGAGGTACCTATCTGAATTCTGGGGGGGCTGCCACAGCGAATCACAGCAGGCCCTCCACCGAAGGTCTGGCTCCACTACGGTACCTTTCGTGCCTAGCCGTGAACTCTGACTCCTGAAGACTGTGAACGCAAACCGGTAATTGGTAAACAAACTTCACTGCTGTTCAGCGTGCACATGTTCCTTGAGCCTGCGTTACAACCAGCACAAAACTACAGAACTACTACTATCTTCATTGATCACCATCGATCACCATTCCACGAATTGGAGCATTCTTGCAGGCCATATGTCCTCTCAAAACCACAAATTCACGAATAGGCCCTTCACCTGTAGAGATCAGTGTATATGTATGTCGTTGTTCCCAGTCTAGTCCGCTTGCGGAGGACGATCGCGGACAACTTCTCAGCCGTATCATCATAAGAAACATCAAATGGCACTTTAGTCTTTCTCTGCCTTGGCACTTGGGCTCAGGAAACTCAAGAGTGAAAGGTTTTCACGGCACTGAGAGCTTATTAGAATTGCAACCTTCGTATGCCATTATTCATTATTACCGCCCAGGCCGAGATCCTTGTTTTCCACTTTTACTATCAGCCCGTCGGCGCCATCTAATGGTCCTATCTCATCGCCCAAAAACTACGGAGTACTGTACTTTCCACGGCCATAGACTGTCCTGTGCTGTACTGTGCCGTACCGTAACACCCTCGTGCTGCCCAGGCTGGGAAAAGCAGCGCCATTTCACACGATATAAATCTCAAGGTGAATCATCGGCCTTTTTTCTCCACCACTACTTTGCTCTGCTTCAGTGTTTCGGTATAGTCGGTAGTTGTTAGTAGACTTTCTCCTCAAATCTCCTGGGACAGGACCCTAGGACAGTGACTGGTGCTGGGTCCGTATGCGGGATAGCTCCCAGCTTAGTTCACGCACCATCAGCCTATCAGACTCAGCTGTGCGCTTCCTACTGAGTACAACAATTGCGCAACATGGCACTTTGGCTCTGTATTTGAATCATCTCCAGCCCTGAGATGTCTAATCAGACGTCTCTCTGAGACCGTCTGCTGCCATCCTTTTTAAGCCCGACTTCTCATCGTCGTCCATCCGCTCTTCTCTGTATATCATCACCTCACGGGCTACCCCGCGTTTTCATCATGGGTCTAGGAGTCCTAGAAGATCGTGTTATGCTCCATGTCCCGGGAACATCACAATACTTCGATGACCCGGAGCGGCCACAAGCTGCGACATCCTCCAATGCTGTTGGCTTGAAGTGCGACACTTCAGGGCCAGTCCCCATTATACTTGTGCCACAGCCAAGCGACGACCCTAATGATCCCCTTGTATGCCACCGCCCATTTTATCATTGGAAAGTCGCAGTACTGATGCTCAGCATAGAATTGGCCCTTGTGGAAGCGCGATCTCATCCTCTTCACGCTCTCTATCATAACCATATTTGCAACTGCACTCGGCCCTATCCTCGCCGCGAACACCTTGACCTTATCCCTTATCTTCGGACTCGACTTCACAAAGATTGCCATTCTCACGGGTTACTATTTGATGGGCGTAGGAGTTGCTGCCGTGTTTTTTGTTCCGTCGGCTCGAATATGGGGAAAGAGACATCAGTTTCTTCTGGGAACTGTTTTATTGATCGGTTCCAGTGCCTGGGGCGGCGCATCCAGAAGTTACACAAGTCTCTTATGGGCCCGGATTTTTCAAGGAGTTGGTACCGTCCCATTTGAAACATTGGTCAATGTTACTGTTGGCGATTTGTACTTTGTCCATGAACGTGGGAAGCGGATGGCTTTGACTAATCTTGCGGTGTTCGGCGGTGCATTTTTCACGCCAATTCTCGTTGGAAAGATCACCCACACCATCGGTTGGCCTTGGTCCTTTTACTTTGTGGCCATCTTTTGCGGTGCCTGCTTGCCATTTATCTTCTTCTTTGTTCCGGAAACCTCGTTTCGGCGCTCAGCTCATCTCAATACAGACCTGGCTTCTTCTGATGATGTTAGATTGCAAGATAAGAGCGAAGAGGCAGCCCATGACAGGAATGTGTCTGGAGAGCACTCTAAACTGGAAAATTCAGGTTAGTGCACCGCTTCTTCCTTTTTATTTGCTTCTTATTTTTATTTTTTCCGCATTAACCATAGAGTTATTCATATTGGACCGAGAAATATCTGCATGATATCATACTGGGGTATCCAATTCGTGACTATTTGTCCTTTTTGGGGAGAGTAGCTTATCCTTAAAGCATTTGATCTAGTAGATCCTTTGAACTTGGATAATTTCTAGTACTTTCAGTAGTTGAAAGTCTCGCTAGGACCTTTTAACTCTCAGCATCCACACACAAAGCCATTGAGGTCCATTTGGTGGCTGATGCTGGATCCTTCTCGCGAATCTCCGACTTATGACACGCTGAATGGATTAGAATCATTAAGCCCCGAGCTTCTTCTGGTGGTGGCAATTCAGATACATTTCTGTGCCGGCTTTAATTTCTGTAACTGAAGTTACTAACGAGTAATGTTACTAGGGCCTTCATCACTTGAGGGACGCTCTGGGGAGTCAGATAACCAACATTTCAATCCCGGCGGTACAAGCTCAAACATCCCCAAGAAAAGCTTTATAGATACTCTTATGCCATTCAATGGCAGATACTCAGATGAGAGTTTCATCGAATTACTTCTACGTCCATTTCCACTCTTTGCCCATCCCGCTATCCTATGGGGTTGTTTGATTCAAGGAACTCTCATAGGGTGGACAGTATTTATTGGTATAATTCTCGGAGCCATTTTCTTGGGCCCTCCGTTATTCTGGAATGAGGTCAAAACTGGCTATGCTTATACAGGTGCTTTCACTGGCGCAATATTAGGGTTCTTACTCGCTGGTGGCCTTGCAGATTGGAGCGCAAAATTCATGACTAGAAAGAACAATGGCGTTTACGAGCCTGAATTCCGCATCCTTCTTGTGATACCTCAACTCGTATTTGGATGTACGGGACTTTATGGATTTGGAATCACAGCAGCACGAGTTATTGATTTTGGCTGGGTGAGTTCGCTTTCTGGAAATATGGAACGCCATTAACCCCTTGTAGTTTTGGCCCATCTTCTTCTTCGCTCTAGAAGTCATGGGAATGGTTATAGGTGCAGTAGCGAGTTCTCTCTACATCGTGGACGCGCACCGAGATATTGCCATCGAAGCATTTACATGCATGATTATTTTCAAGAACTTTTTCAGCTTCGGCCTCACCTGGAGTGCCTATGGATGGCTAGTCAAGAGTGGAACCTACACGACTTTTATAGCCATATCAAGTCTGCAAGTTGCGATCTGTCTTCTCTCTATCCCTATGTGTAAGTGAACTTCAAACGGTTATTCCGAGAGGAGCATACTAATAGCCAACCTAGATATTTTTGGAAAACGGAACAGGAGTTTCTTTCACAGGCATAATATACTAAAATTGACTGGCTTGTATTGAATGATGCTTTTCTCACGTTGAGAATTGTTGTTTTAATGGAGCTGGAACAAAACTTATTTATGAATGGGTGGATCACTTTTGTTCTCTATGCTTTTTCTATACCATGTAAATGTTCAAACACAAACTTTAAAGTTAGTGCTTGAAATAAGTGCATCACTTAGACAAGTCAGTTATTATACCCCTGTGTGATTGTTATCCTCTTAGATATAGTTATGTGGCAATGGCTGCGACCCGCGGAACATAACTTGGTATTCAGATTTTCTACCTCTAACTAAATATACTTCTATCCCCCAGCCTGTCTTTGAAGCAGTAGTAATTTTCTGGCTTCGACGATGGGCTCTTTGGCTAAATATGAAATCAATCTGAGGAGCTGGAAAGTGTTTTGAATGAATACTACCCTAGCATAACTCAGTTTAGAACAAGTGTCTTGCAATTTAGAATCTTCCTACTGTGGCATAATTCACACAATCTACCTAGAGAGTATAAACAAGTTTCTCACCAGAGACCTTGCCCTCTTTCATAGCAGCCATACCATTAAGGATCCCTTCAAAACCCTCCCCATACTTATTGACCGAAGGCTTATGAACTTTAACAAGCCCCTTCTCCAACAAGCCTCTAGACAACTCCCAGAAATCCTTACCAAATGAGAAGTCTTCCGGCTTAGCCGGCCACTCCACGTCTCCGAACTTGAAGAACTCTCCTACGACGGTGTACCCCAGCGTCATTTTCAACTGTACCTTAGCGTTGATTTCTTGCACTTGGGCTTCCTCCACGGGAAGTAAGGTTGAGTAGACGCCGCCGTCGGAGGAGGAGGATATAGCAGCTACACTGATCTTGGGACTTTCTCCTTCGGAGATACAGTCGAACACGTGGGTTATGGTGTTCTTGCTTGCTTCCTTTATGTCTTGAGCGCATGTTGGTGAGGAGTAGTCGAAGACGTGGGTGGCTCCTAGGCTCTTGACGTAGTCGAAGTTGCGGGGTGAACATGTTGTGTAGATTTCACAGCCGGAAAGTTTTGCATATTGGATTGCGAGAGCGCCTGTTCTGTCGTTGGAAACATGCGAGGTTAGTTAGATGTATTGAGAGGAACTTCAATGTGGTTGAGGACTCAATGAGTAAATCATTTTAACTCTCAAAAGAAGAAGAGGCACTTTTACTCTGATGAGGGCTTGGTTTGAAACTTACGCGCGGTACTTCCACCATAGATGAGAAGTGGGATTTTCTCGCTCGATGGCGAAGAAGGTAGTGGGAGTTGAAGGCTTTGGTACAGTCCTTGACCAACTGTAGTGATACCAACCCCCAACGTTGCAGCTTCCTCGAAACTCACGTTGTCGGGGATCTTGATCTGAAGATCTCCTTTTGCGGTAATATACTCGCCGAAGGCGCCGTCCTCGTGATAAACTTCATTACCTCCCTATACTCAGAGATTGGTAATTAGTTTACTTGTTCTGGATAGATAGTATTGGAATCGACTTAAAAATGATCTGAGGACAAGTTGCTGAAATTAAAGCGGGGGCTTGAAAGAGGAGGAAGTAATTGAAATTGACAAAGGAAAATTTGATCTAAGGGATTGGGTACGTACGTGGGCAAAACCGGCTATTCTGTCTCCCTTTTTGAAGTCTTTTGTAACCTTACTGCCAACCTCTTCAACGATACCGCTGTAATCTGCATCTGTGTTAGTGGCCTGAAGTATGTCCTTACTGTGTGCAAAGGCGAAATAATCTCTCGGTTCAGTGTTCGTTAAGAGCAGCATGTCGAGCGAGCTACTGAATTCAAAAGCGTTGCAAGTTCTAGTAACTCTCTCATCCACGGACTCCCGTAGGTTATATTTCTTGAAAGTAATGAATGATATACAATAAATTCAGATGACTCACCACAGCCAATGCGTGCTCCTTCGGAAGTCAACCACTCTACATGCTTCCAATCGGTAGGGTTCAGGGCCACTGCCTTGACCTTGACAAGAATGTAGTCGTCTCGTAGCTTCGGGACAGAACATTCCTGTTTGATAGCTTCGCCAGGCTTGGAAACGACGATTGCGTGGTTTGTGGTCATGGTGAAAGTAAGAAGTTGAAGTTGAAGTGAAGATGAAGTTGAAATTGGAAAAGAAAATGATATGTTGAGTTGGAGAGATAGAGGCGGATGGAGAGTCAGGTACTTTATTTATTTGTGTGAACAGGGCCTGTACTTGGATGGAGTTGCTTATAAATTAAGCTAAACGACGTTTTTTTTCCTAAACTGTATACTGACTGACTGACTGCTTGACATTTCAAACCGTGATTGCTTATAAATAAGCTGAACAATTTTTTTTCACCTTCGTCTCATATTACTTCGAACGGTAGAGACACACTTTCTCGAGTATTGTGCTGTACGTAGACTACCTCGCGGCCGGAAGAATGGATCAATGATGTTTTTCTTCACGGCATCTTCTTACAAGAACTTACCAATCTTCAACCCCACTTTCTCTCCCTCACTGACCTCTGGCCTGTGACCTCATCATATCCACCCTCTCGACCCCATATCGCGCCGTCAGTGGTTTTCCTCGGCATTTCATTTCTGGCATGCTCCCTGCTTGCATCATTGTAAATAAACACGTTGTAAGGTAGGGGTAGGTACTGTACAGTAAAAAGTTAACTGACTTGAGGCTGTCCTGCTGCGGACTGGATGGAGTGTTAAGTAAGCATCAAGTGCTGAGTGTATGGTATGCTACCTAATGACCAGGGAGTCTACCCTCCGCAGTATATAATGAACGTATGTACAGTACGGATACGATACAGTACAAATACGCCAACTCTATTTACTAATAGTGCGGTCATCACTTGACGACTAGACTAGACCGCTGGAGAAGAAGATAAACACCTGTGTCTCGTGGAGACTTTTGCTGTAGTCATGGTTGCCAGTGTTCCCACTTTAGGCACACCTACAGATCACACTGTACAAAACAGCACCAGTGCAGTAGGCGTTTTCCTACTAGGTAAGGTAGAACATGCACGAAGACCTTTGTAGAGGGCACGAAGTACAATACCGTAGAGTAGTACATTATTCAACCAAGACAATACACATACTTGGGGAAGAAAGAAGAACATCGTCGTTCGCGACTTGGATAACGTAGGTAGGTAGGTAGGTAGGTAGGTATGTATGTCAAGTTATGTATGCATGCACGAAGTCGTACTTTTTGTACGGAGTACCTACCCTACTACTAATAATAATGATTTGTTTATTTTGCGATGCTGACGATGCTAACGTATGCATCGATGCCCCTTTTTCTGCTGAGGTAAGGTGAAGATGAGCTGTCACAACCGGGCTGAATGCAAAGAGTCTGATTCGGTGATCTGACTTAATGCAAATGAATGCATTTGTTCGTGGTTGGCCTCGCTCGTGGCGCCCCCTTTCGACCCTTTCGTGTCCACGGAGGTGGTTGAACCAACCGCTTGCGCCGAAGCAAGAATTAAAGCTTTGATGCATCGCTGGTAGGGCCCAATTACCAGCCGCCATTCGACAATGCTGTCGGACGCTTTTGACGACGAAGTTGCGGTGAGGGAGACATGTTTACCTCCAAGTAACCACTCTTAACCACCTTGGTGGATCTCTTACCCTACCAGATTCCTCCGTCAGGCTCCTTGTAGGCCATCATCTCAATACTGCAGCTACCCGCCGCTTCCAGAAGCCGAGTTTTGCAACGCAAGCATACGCAAAGGCCTGCTCGGTCTTGTGTTGTACAGCGTTGGCGCAGTAATAATGTACACCGAATGGAGGGAGGCGAGGCGAGGTTAAGGCAATGCAAGGCATGAAGAAAAAAAAATGGTTATGTCCTGTAGAAGAAAAAATTTCGAACGTCGACTTGCATTGCATTTTGTTTCTACACTACTACCGCAGACAGTATGACCCTCTTCTCTCTCTGACCCGACCTGACTTCAAATGTGAATTCGGTCTGTGTATCCGTATCTGTATCTCTCTAGCAAGGCACGGACTTTGGTTTTGAATCCAGCCCTTATCAGAGCGCGCGTGATACACACGCAAAATATTCCTAGGAGTTCTCGTTCCCCGGTCTTGTCTCAGAGCGAGCGAGCGAGAGGAAGGTGGCAGGGGCTCTGCGGGAAAAAGGTCCTGGTGGTCCCTTACCTGTCCGTCTGTCTACCTCCGAGAGAGAGAGAGAGAAGAGAAGAATCTGTCTGTCCCTTCATACCGACGCCAAACTATCCTTTATCTATTATCCATCTACGACGACGACCTCCGACGACCTACGGACCACAGTACACCTCAATTCCTGAGTTAGAGTCGGTGCTTCCTCCCCTCAAGCACACCTTTCGAACCATCATCCGCCCCCGTCGCCATACCATCTCCCTCCCCCTCTCTCTGTTTTTTTTTGCGCCTCGCTCCTTGCGCCACTTAGCATATCTCTTACCACCACCCCCCCGAGCCCGTAGTCGTCCTGATGAGTCTGGAACCTATCTTCGATCACACGAGCTCGAATATCCACAATGTCAGCAGTCGATGTTTTGCGGTACCCCGAGAACGCGAGCGATTACAGTCGGAGTACGGCCTGGGATGATGAGGATACCCAGATAAGGCTGAAGTTTATTGCGAGGGCCTGGATAGCTTCACGCACTCCAAGCACTCCAAGGAATTTTAAAGGTGCATTGCGGGCAAAATTGGTACGAATTCGGCTATTTCCTCAAACGCTCTCGCTGCGGCTGCAATGACATGGCTATTGTCTGTCGTGCAGCCGCTACTGCACAGCCCGCGAGTACGGCGGTGTGAGAATGCATCCCCGACCCAGAAGTTAACGTGTATCTATAGAATTTATCTCCGCAACTAGCACCTACGTGGCCATGCGTCTGGAAGCAAGAACCTTTGAAGGTTCCCAGTTGCTCACCAAAATGGAAACATTCTATATTGCAACCAGAAGAGGCAGTATCTGAACTATACGACTGCACCAATACGGATGCTCTCGCCCGAAAGCACCCGAGTGACTCGATAGAGATACCGACTGTCCCTCAACACCCAAAGGAACCGACAGATAGCCCGTCTCTATTCTGTGACCCTAACATGGCACCGGCTATTGACTTTGGATCTCAAGACGGGTTTACACAAGCCGCTGGCAAGAAGGGAAAGAAAGCTGCAAAAGCTGCTGCACAAGCCAAATGGGCTGACGATGACGGTGACGGAGCCAAGAAAGATGATGGCGAAGGTGGTGATGGTGGTGACAAGGGTGGGGGTGATACTGGTGCTGGAGACGGTGGTGACAAGAACGATGATGGGAATGGGAATGGGAATGGGGACGACAAAGCTGCCGAAGCTGCCGAGGCGGTCGACGATGAATGGGGTAGCTTTGCACCGGCGAAATCCAAAAAGAAGGGAAAGAAAGGCAAAGCTGCTGAGGAACCTCCTCCACCTACTGAGTCTAAGTTCGACGCTTTTGATGATATCAAACTGGACGATAATGCACCGATTCTAGATCTTTCATTTGACACGGGTACAACTGCCAAAACGACTGCTGGATTCGGCTCTTGGGGTACTAGTTGGGATACAGGCAACACAAAAAGTTCTTGGGACTTTGGCACAACTACAGTACCGGATACCAAGACCAAGGATGAAGACAACCCATGGGGTGCGACTGGTACGAAGGCAAAGAAAAAGAGCCCGGGATTTACATTCGGGGACATCGATGAAGAACCATCGAAGCCGGACGAGCCGCCAGCAGAGAAACCGGATGATGATTTTGGCTTTAGCTTCGGCAACTCCAAAAAGGATAAAAAGAAAAAGAAAGGCGGTGCTATTGCTGAAGTGGTCGAAGAGCCCAAGGAGGACCCACCCCCTGCTGTAGAAGAACCCGCCGAAGATGATTGGGGAGGCGGTTGGGGTACTTCGACAAAGAAGAAAAAGGGCAAGAAGGGTGCCGAGCCTGAGCCACCAAAGATAGAACCAGTAGTGGAAGAGCCCGCACCTGCCGAGGATGACTTTAGTGGTTGGGGTGCTTCTCTTTCAAAAAAAGATAAAAAGAAGAAGGGCAAAAATGTATTCGAAGAGCCTGCAAAGGTTGAGGACCCCCCTGCGCCAGAGCCTGAACCCGAACCAGAGAAGCCGGCCGAAGATGATGGGTGGGGAAGCTTTACGACTGGGAAAAACAAGAAAAAGGGAAAGGGAAAGGGTATTGTTGAAGAGCCTGCTAAGGTTGAAATAATCCCTGAACCAGAACCGGAACCAGAAAAAGTGGAAGATGATTTCGGCTGGGGCGCTCCTGTTTCCAAGAAAGACAAAAAGAAAAAAGGTAAGAATGCAGTCGAAGAACCCCCGAAGGTTGAAGTGATCCCGGAACCGGAACCGGAGCCAGAAAAGCCTGTCGAAGACGATTTTGGTTGGGGTGCTGTGGCTACTTCAAAAAAAGATAAGAAAAAGAAAGGCAAGAATGCAATTGAGGACCCCCCCAAGGTTGAAGAACCACCACCACCACCGCCACCGGAGCCCGAGCCCGAGAAGCCGGTCGAGGAGGATCTTGGTTGGGGAAGCTTTTCTACTGGCAAAAAAGATAAAAAGAAAAAGGGCAAGAATGTCTTTGAAGAGCCTGTCAAGGTTGAGGAGCCACCACCCCCTGAGCCCGAGCCAGAGAAGCCTGCTGAGGATGATCTTGGTTGGGGAAGCTTTTCTACTAGTAAGAAAGACAAAAAGAAAAAGGGTAAGAGCGCAATTGAAGAACCCGCGAAGGTTGAAGACCCTCCAGCGCCCGAACCCGAGCCCGAAAAGCCAGCAGAAGAGGATCTGGGCTGGGGAAGCTTTTCTACTGGTAAGAAGGATAAAAAGAAAAAGGGTAAGAACGTCTTCGAAGAGCCCACCAAGGTTGAAGAACCGCCCGCTCCTGAGCCCGAGCCCGAACCAGAAAAGGCCGCCGACGATGGTTTTGGATGGGGAAGTTTTTCATCTAAAAAAGACAAGAAAAAAGGTGGCAAGAGCAAGGAACCTGTTGTCGAACCTACTCCAATTGCTGAGGCCCTAGAACCCGCCGAGAATGATGACTGGATGGATTGGGGAAGTAAGGACAAAAAGGCCAAGGAACCAACTCCGGAGCTAGAGCCTGTCGACGATGGCTGGGGATCTTTTGGAACTTCTAAAAAAGATAAGAAGAAAGGAAGCAAAAATTCTAAAGCGATCGTCGAAGTCAAGGCCGAGGAACCAGAACCTCGTGCACCAACCCCACCTCCAGCTGTCCCTGAAGTTGGAGATGATGATGGCGGCTTTGGTGGCTTTGGCGGCTGGGGAGCTGCCACTTCAAAGAAAGACAAAAAAAAGAAGACTTCAATGTTTGGTTGGGGAGACTCAGTCCCAGAAACCACCACGCCGGATGTTATTGAGGAACTAAAGATCGAGGAGCCTAAATTATCTTCTAAGGATAAGAAGAAAGGCAAAGGCAAGAATGCTCCTGTCGAAATTGTTGAAGAGACACACCACCATCACCGCCACCGGAACCTGAACCTGAGCCTGAGCCTGAAAAACCAGCGGAAGATGAATGGGGTAGCTGGGGCGCTCCCAGTAAATCTAAGTCCAAAGACAAAAAGGGTAAAAAGGGTGCTATCATTGAAGCTCCACCGCCTGCACCTACACCTCCAGCTATGGACCTTACAGAACCCGAGCCCGATCTATGGGACTTCGGTTCCACTGCCAAAAAGACCAAATCGAAGGAAAAGGACGCTCCCAAACTCACCAAAAAGGAGCAAGAAAAGGCCGATAAATTGGCAAAGAAAGCCAAAGAGAAAGCCGATGCTGAAGCCAAAGAAGCTGAAGCCAAAGCTGCGGAAGAGGCCGCCAAGCAAGCCGAAGAGGATGCAAGGATCGCTGCAGAGCAAGCCGAGCAGGACGCAAAGGACGCGGAAGAGAAAGCCAAAGCGGATGAAGCAGCCGCAGCGGCCAAAGCGTACTCTAAAATGAGCTCCAAACAGAAAAAGGAATTTGACAAGGCCAAATTGAAGCGAGAAGCAGAAGAAAAGGCTGCGGAGGAGGCTGCCAAAAAAGCTGAAGAGGATGCCCAGGCGGACGCAATCCTCGCAGAATTTGAAGCTGAAGAAGCAGCCAAAGCAAAAGAGAAAGAGGAAAAGGAGGCCGCTGAAGCTGCCGCTGCCGCTGCCGTGCCAGCGAAGAAGTCATCAAAGAAAGACTCTAAGTCCAGTAAAAAGGATGACAAGAAATCCAAGTCGAAGGCTCCCACGCCGGACCCTGAACTTGAACCTGAACCGATAATAGAGCCTGAACCCCAGCCAGAGCCAATCGTGGAGGAGAAGAGGGCAGAAGCTTTTAGTTTCTGGGGTGCATCCAAGAAGAGCAAGGGTACTGAGGCAGCGAAAAAGGAGGCGTTCGAGGAAATTGCGGTTGCTGACAAAGCAAATCTTCTGGAACCATCTGGCTCCAAGGACACGACAACCTCATCAAAGTCTGCGTCGTCCATGAAGACTTCACTTTTGACAAAGAAGCCTGTAGCTGGCAAGATCGCTGATCGTTTGAAGGCATTTGAGCCTCCCAAGGAAGCTGTCTCACTTACACCGCCTCCTCCCCCGCCTCCTCCACCCCCGCCTCCCACGCCTCCCACGCCACCAAAAGAGGAGAAGAAGAAATCGAAATCAAGCTCCAAGAAGGACAAAGAGAAGGAGAAGGAGAAAATTGTCGATATCGTTGAAGAGGATCTGCCAACGCCGAAGAAAAGCTCCAGGAAGGACGTCCCGGGTAGTTTCCCAGACGACGAGACTGTTGACTTTGAAGCCATGCCCTCTCCCGAGAAGAAATCCAGCAAGAAAAGCAAGAGCAGTAAAGAGAAATCCGCACCTTCACCGCCCCCTCCACCTCCCCCACCTGAGCCTGTCACTCCTCCGCCCGAGCCAAAATCGTCCAAGAAAGAACGTCCCCGCGTTGTTCGCGATGGATCTTCTTGGGGTGCCTGGGGAGCGACTACCAAAGATGCGAAGAAGTCATCTTCCAAGGACGAGGAGAAAAAGTCGAAGGACCCCGACAAGAAATCTAAATCGTCCAAAAAGTCTTCTGACAAAGAAGAGAAGGGCTCATCTAAGGGCTCTTCATCAGACAAGGCTGACAGTCGACCTCCAAAGTCCAGAGGACTCTCGGGCATGTTCTCAAGCGCGCCACCATTGTCACGATCCAAGTCCACTTCAGAGAAACGGCCAAGTACAAGCAGGACCAGTTCACGGCGACAGTCTATGGCTCTCGATGATTCTGGATTGCTTTCACCCCCTCCAGAAATGTCATCAAAGGCTGCCAAAACGCTCGGTATCACTCCGGGCAAACTCTCTCGCAGCAAGTCTGAACGGAAACCCAAATCACGTGGTATGTATCATTCTTCCTCCTTAGGTTTCTCTATGGAAATCACTGACACGCAGCAATTAGGAATCGAGACTGATGATGATATAATCATGGTTGAGGAGGATACTGGTAGTCCAGAAAAATCGAGCCGTGACCGCAAACGAAGATCAAAGGTAACTATAAATCCAAACGTTATGAGCTCCCCGCCACCAGCTGTGCCAATGCCTCCGAATATGGATTTGCCAACAAGGCCCTTTAAGCAGCAGAGGATGCCATTTGGAAACGATTTCGGTGCTAATGCTAGATATTTCAAACAGGCAAAACAGGATGATGATATTGTCATGGTCGATGCCGGCGGACCTTCAGAAGCTCCTGGACTTAAGAGATCGGATTCTAGCGCCAAGAAAGCGGGCCTAGGTGGAATGTTTGGTGGACTGCTCTCCAAGGCACGTCCGGACAACAAGCGTCGTGCTACCACTCTTACCGACGACGAAGGTATACGAGCGTTGCGACGCGAAGACCGTAAAGTTCGCCGATCTGTGAAAAGCCATTCGAATGCAGATGAGGCGGATATTACTATGACTGGAGGTGCGGCTGAGGAGGACCAGGAAGCGAGAAGAGAGGCTCGACGGGCAAGGAAGGCTGCTGATAAGGCGGCAGAAGAATCGAGAATGGCTAAGGACCAGCAACGGAGAGAACGACGCCGAAAGCAAGAAGAGGAGGCTGAAGCTCAACGACTGGAGGATAAGGAGGCCAGGCGCAAAGCGAGACGCGAACAGAAAGCCCAAGAGGAAGCTGATCGTCTCGCAGCTGAGGCTAAAGAGGCTGAAAGGGCAGAGCGACGGAGGGCCAGAAGAGCAGAAAAGGAAGCTGCTGCTCAAACTGATGGAGAGGCGATGGAAGCACCTCCCCGTTTGAAGAGATCTGATCGCAGGAGATCTCACATGGATGGTCCCACAACAGAGGACGAAGAAGAACGTCGTCGGAGACGTGAAGAGCGACGTGCTATGCGAGCATCAGGAGAAGGTACTCCAAGAACAAGTAGACGCAAGTCTGCACCAGTCGACAGTTACTTTGACGCTCGAAATGGCAGTAAAACCCGTGACCAGGAACCTGAATACCTCCCAGCGGATGGACCCGTATACCCCCAAGAGTCTAGAAGAAGGAAGAGTGATAAAAAGGCCGGGTGGCCGCATTCGGGAACAGATTCATGGGTCAAGGAGAACTCGGACGCACCGCCACCTCCTGAGGACGCCCCCTACGAGGAAGTCGTTGTAGACGATAGTTATGCTGACGAGAATGCAAGAGCAAAACTGAGAAAGACGCGTCGGCGCAGAACCGAGGATCCAAATGGCGAAGATCCGGAAGAGCGTAGACGACGACGTGAATCTCGACGCAGGGAGAGGGAAGCCGTAAAGTCTTCGGAAGGTAGTCAAGGGCGCTCTAGTCGCAGAGACTCTGGATTTGTTGAGACACAAGCGCCAGGTGTGTCCAGGGGAGGCAGTTTCTGGAAGAAGATTGTTGGATAATGAATGGATGAATGAATGAATGGATTGAAATGAAATGGAATGATCATAGGCGATTTGATTCTCATGGACGCGTAAGATACCTTTTGTTGCATTTTAGCGAGGTTTGGGGTTCACAGTTGGAAGCGTGTTGAATATATCAGGCAATTGCGAGCGCATTCAGTGGGAGTTCAATTTGAAGGATATTATTCTTGCCTGCGGGCGACAACTGCAGTAGAAAGGCTTGGTCTTGAAATCATCATAATTACATCTGTATACCGATGGTAGATCGACTAGGCAGTAGACGATTGGGCTGTCGCTTGAATCCTCTTGGGAGTGTACTTTGGCAGGTGCAATGACGAGAGATTGTTAATTATTATATTCTATCCCAACCAAAGAGCCACTATCATTATCATTGTCGATGGTGCAACAAGTTCAAGATACATCGACAGGCTTCATGAGGAAAAGATAATTGGTTGTTCCATACTTCCTGTCCTCCGTGCATTCCAATCTTTATTCTCTCTGGTATATAATAGTTAGGCCCAAAACACTTCGTTCGGGTGTTGTTTATTCCCTTCTCATGTCTTCTGTGCCAGTATACTCTCCTACTATATCCTATCTTTTCACCTGGGTCCAAGTCAACTGGCCATGGCCCTTAGTAATGAGGCCTCATCTATTGGTCCACTTGATGTTGAGTGTGCTATAGGCATAGTGTTGTGGCACAGCATACGTAGGTCTTGGGCGCCGAATGACTTTCAAGTATGGGGGTCGAGTTCATGTTTCGAGGGGTCGATGTGGTCAAATGGAATATGCGTCTGGAAAGGGAAGGAAATGTGAGATTATGCGCGTAGTTGTATTACCGATAGAGTCTTCGTGAGGCTCAAGCCGACATGTCGTTGGCAGATGCAGCGTGGGATAAGGCTCGGCCAAAGTCAGAAGTATGGAGAGTAAGGGATTGCAGCAAGAGGCAAAATGTTCCACGATGTAGAAAGGTTGAAGGTGGACTGGGAAATTTGCCTGGATTGGGAGTAGCGGCATTTGCTGATCCACCCCACCTCTTCTCCAGATTTCAGATGGCGGATGGCAGATTGCCTTTATCTCTCTCTCTCTCTCTCTCTCACCTTACTTGCTTCTACGGGACAACTTGGTAATGCTCGATAATGATCATGCCATGATTTGGTATTCCGAGGCATTCCTAGATATCTCTGGTATCTGCGGTATTTGTGGTATCTATGATATATCTATTTCCTTGGTCTGCCTGCAGCGTGGGGACCTGTAACTCGACGTATTGCGTCTAGAAGTGCAGAGCCCAGGTCGCTGGGTCATGCGTTTCCCGATTTCTTTTACCCTTTCGAGATAGTACGGTATGATAGCAGCAGCTACCTGAGCTACCTTACTCTGCATTTTTGGTGTCGCAATCCATCCTCTAGCACCCCCCCGCTTCGTCTATCTATCTGCACTACCTACCCTATTACCATACCTTACCCTCAAATCAATGCTTGCACAACTACTGTACCTCACGATAAGACATCATCCCCAAGCTTTATATTCATCCCATTTCCCTTCATTCTACACATCCCATCTACATTGCGCCAGTGCCATTTTCCTCTTTCCTTTCCGTTCTTCTCCTCTCCTCTCGTCGCCCTCACCTCCTAGATCGTGTCTCATATCAGCACGTCGTCGTAGGAACCATCCTCACAAGGACGTCCGACGTGAGACGAGCAGCCACCACAGAGTTGTAATAAGTTGTGCGCTACGACAATCACTACCACAAATTATCATTTGCAGAATTTCGCCATGGATCTTTCTACTGTTACTTCTGCCCAATGGCTCCTTGGCCTTGGTGTAGTGTTTCTATTATCATCGGTAGCTTCGCTACTTTTGAACAAACGCCAAAGAGATGCCGTGTTGAACCGTTTACATTTGCGTCAACGTCGGACTTCGGGAGCGTCAACACCTCCTCGATCAATCTCATCAACTAAAGATGTCAAGCAGTCAATGTCTTCGAAGCCCGATTACAGAACTGCATTCCCACCTTCCAGACGCTCAGTTCTCCCTGAACTTGCAAAGACAGCAACAACTTCCAACAAGAGGATTCTTAATGGCCCTGAACCTGCTGCCGATTTTCTACTCAAGGATCCATTGCCAACCAAGCGTTCTTTCGCTCTTGATAATGCTGTGCCAAAATACACACCGACCGGCTTCTCGACGGCAGAGATTCAGGCTATGGGTGATTTTCCAGACTACAGCATCTTAAGTGGTGTTCCACTTCCCAAACCATACAAGAATTTCGATCCAGCCAAAGCTCGCCCCAGACCATACCGGCCATTCAGGTGGGCTTATCATCAGACTATGTGTAAGCTTGTACCACTAAGTGATTCTGATCATTTTAACTGATATGAGATAGCCTTTAACAAGATGGAGACGGACTGGTGGCTAGAAGTAGACAATGACTACGTTGCACGAATTGAGGAACGCAAGGGAATTTACGCTAAGTATGGGAAAATGATCATGGATTGGCTGCCAGGCTCGGAGCTTGTGTGCAAGGAATTAATGGAGATGGCCCTGCAATTTTATTGCGCAAGATACCCGGCCTATTTCTCTTTGTCCGCTGACAAGAAGACATTCCACAATGGCCTTCTCAAAGAAGATACCGATATCAAGAGCCTCCACCCGCTTCATGTACTTCTAAACAATGTTCCAGAAGACTTCGCCATTGTGCTACGCAACGAGGAGGACGGCATGTACTACTTCCGAGCCGGTGTTGTCTGCAGCTCCTTGGGCTGGAATGTTGGCACAAAAATCGGTATGCAGCTTGAGGAGATTCACAAGCCGATTCCCGACTACAAAGAAAAGATGTCGTTCAGCATGGACCGATACTTTAGCAAGATGCCAACTAACACTCCAATCCAACGAGGTAGCTGGGGTCTTGAAGTTGGAACACCTCTCTTTATGCCACCTGGTCACCCTCACGAGAAGCTTCGGGAGATACAGAAGACAGACTTGACAGTCGATGAGTGCTACCTCAGAGTTGATTGGCAAACCTTGAGGAGGCTACCCTTGAGCGCCGGGATCGTGTTCAACTTTACAGCGTTATTTACACCCGTGCCCGAGTTTCGGGACGAGCCTTATATTCCATCTCTAGTACTCAAAATCTTGAGAGAGGGCAAGAAGAGTCTAATGGAATACAAGAATACGTGGCACGTCGAGCACGTCTGCATTCCAGCATTGGAGAAATATGAGAAGGAACAGGAGACGATGGGACTTATTGAGCCAAGCTGGGAGGTGGCGACGTTAGATGCATACCCTTGGTTCGATGGATGGAAAGATAAATGGGAGAAGCAGCAGGGCTATGAGGGGATTTAGAGGCTTTTGGTTCTAGACAGTATGTAGTTGCTTTGTGAGTAGCAGTGGTGGCTCCAATGGCGTTACTGCGTTGCCTTTCGGGATTCTGGGCGATCGCTCTTACAGGATGAGGTACTCTCTGCGAGAAATTATAAATCTGTTACGACCTTGATATTTAATGACTCCTGGCTTGTGGACTGTGGCTTTCTCTTCCGGTCTCCGATGATGTTATGCTAAGCAGTTTGATAGAGAATTGGTACTTATCTAGTGTTTTATTCACATAACATGTTGTGATGTTTTGGAGTATATTATTACGCTATAGTGAGATTGGTATTAGCACGATTAGATTCGCAGTACAGTAGGCGCTAAGCTCCATGGATGATAATGCGGCTGAACCATGAAATGAATGGTAGGCCGCGTTCCGTACAGTAACACGTAACACGGGCTGTTTCTCCTTCGAAATTCGGCGTTTAACGTCAATTATTTTGATTTGTGCGGAAGGGTGAGCCGTTCGTTTACGGCAATTCACCTAAGCCACAAGGCTTCTACCACCTCGTGTACTAACATCGCAGTCAACCAGCACTCCCCCCTTTCCATTGAAACATTAGACGACACGATACGCTACGCGACCTGCTACGACTACGACTACTGTAGGTACTTTATCATATTTCATCCAACAACGTCTACTCAACCACGCCTTAGCATCTCTCTCTCCTCAATTGTTCCCCTCGTCGCATGTTGCTCCGTCACCAAGGCCTCACGGCGATCTGGTGTTCCCATACTGGTCATCTACCCTCCCCTTCGGAGATGGCTCCCGCCCCTCCGCTCGTGACGTGCGATTTGCGAGAATTGATGCTGCTGCGATTTTAGATGAGTGGGCATGTGGCTAAGTTCACAGATGCCATCATCCTCTGATGTCAAGGCTGTAGGTAGAAGTGTTGGTAGGTTGATAGAGAGGGGAAGGGCCCTATATCGACGGGCTCTACAGAGCGAGCGTCTCTGAGGACGTTTGGCCGACTTACTGCGTAGACCCTCTACACTAAGATACCCGATCGCCCCTCCCGAACCCATAAGTGTATTGTCAGTATCGACAAAAAACTCTTTCTCAGCGGATTCGATCGCCCAAAGTCACGGAGCTGTGTCCGACTCCGATGCTGGTCAACTTCGACGAATTCTGGATTTCCTGTCCGTCTGTGTTCTTCTAGTGGACCGGAGTCATGGTCCTTCAAAACAACCACCCGCCGCAGCGAGAGCCCCAAAATACCGTGTCGACATCCATCGCATTCACGAAAAAGGCGCTTCGCAGCCTCCCATCTTGCTGTCCCTGCGATGCCAGCAGCGGGTCGCAGGAGCAACTGTTCGAGTATCAGAGTGCCCAATTTTGCCACCAGACGGCCCAATACCCAGCACCACCACCGTTGACCCTACCGTTGGCTCTCAGCTATTCGATATCTAACCTACCGCTACGACCAGAGACCCAACTGACCTAATGGCATGCAACAATGTCTTCCAGCACTAGACCATAGCCCACATCCTACACTAACCAGGCTGACAGCCCCATTGAGAGAGAACACGCTCGTTACCTATTCCAAGCACGCGACTCTAGGTCCTGTGCTCGGCCAGTTACGAGTCCCTCCATATAATTTTTCGGCACTGTAGTCATTCGTTGCGATATCCACAGACTGGCGAGTACAGCAAGCTCTGAGTTCCTGCACCTCTCTTTCGGGAGAGGGCGTCAAGTTGACCATGAACCCGGATTCGGCCTCCAGCGCAAGCTCTGGGGCTCTTCCAAATAGCCGTCGTGGGGCTATTGCAATCCAAGTTAGTGAGCCCTCGATTTCTTTCGCCGCATCGCGAGATGCTGAGCAATATATCGATGATGTCGCGGATTTCCAAACCCCAGATTCATTCACGATCCGGGACTGACGATTGATGTGTTCAAGGCCTGTGACACTTGCCGATCGAGAAAGCAAAGATGTGACGAGCAACGACCGAAGTGCGGCCTATGCCAGAGGATGAAGCTGGAGTGCAGGTACCGGGAACCACAGCCCACCAAGTAAGTACAGGCCCATCATACCAGAGTTGGTTGCCCCCGATATAGATATCTCGTCAGCGTGTGGCCCTACTCCCGGAGGTTCCTCCTCCTAAAGAGTGTTGTTCAATAATGGGTCGAAATGAATGACTCTCTGGTTGTAACAAACCTCGCTGGCCCAAGAAGTGCCACCAACTGTTGCTTGCCTCGTCTCAACGATAGACATTTGCTCGGACGGCTCACTAACAGTACGATTTCCAGGAAAGATAAGACTCTTGTTGAGATTCTCGACCGTCTAAAGGCCCTTGAAACGAAGGTTGATCGAATCCCTATCCGAGGGCCCGTTCCAAATTTTGGCCCACAGCATGCATCTTCTTCCAGTGGAGGCCCTTCTGTCTCGGTCGATGAGACCGATCCAAGTCCAGGTTCATACCAAACTTCCTCGATACGCCCTTCAACACAACCAAGCCCCAGTGAAGCTAGTGGCAGGAACTTTCCATACCGGCATGCTTCTGCTGCCCATAAAATGCTGACATGGCCGGCGATACAGCAGCTCTTACTGCAATCGGTGCCATCGAATTTACGAGACTTGCAAAGTTTGGAGCAGGAAGGCTCTGCCTTCGTTGTGAGGATGCAGAAAGGAGTGTCTGGTTTACCCATGGAGGTAGCACTGCAAAGCACTCCATTTTTAGGCATGCAGACACAAGCAAGCAGAACTTCAGGAGGATCCAGAGCAGTCTTTCCAGCCTTGACTAGAGAGAGGATGCTCTATTTAGCAACAGCGTACTTTGACTCTTTCAACTTCATTTATCCATTCATGGATAGACAGAACTTTGTCTCAGATACGCTGGCAACAGTCTATACAGAAGGTTTTAATGGTGATGCAGATTCAGTCATCGCCTTGCTTATTTTTGCACTCGGTGAGATGGCAATTGAAGGTACCCAAGGACGGCCAGTCGAGGAATATAATGGGCGCCCAAGTGGCGTAAAGGGTGGCACCGCCTTGAAACCTCCAGGACTCGAGTTTTTTTAACGCGGCACGAGAGCGCATTGGGTTTGTGTTAACGGAGTGTGATCTGGAGAGTGTTCAGATCTTTTCATTGGCGGCGTGCGTTGTCCCATTCCCCCATCCCCCACTACCCCCCTCCCCTCTCCCCTCTTCAAGGTGTTCTCTTTCTGCCTCAACCTTAGGCTTATGATGTCTCACTCTGCAGGCTCTACAACGAATCTTGTTCTCGTCACGTGGTAAGTGGGAACTGAAGCATCTCCTTGATTGCTGTGAATGCGCTTATGCGGGAAATTATATAGGACTTCTGGAGACTCACGGTCTGGAGACTCACGGTCTCCGCCTCCTCAGCATGTCAAGTGCTGATCACGTGGTAAGTCCATCGTCCAAAGAGCCTTCCAAGTCATCGAGGCACGGTAAGGTGTCGGGCTTGGGTTGATTGACTGACTGACTAAGTAACTGACCTGATATAGTAACCCAATTGACTGGAACTCTTCCAAGGGCGATCTCATCAAACGTGCATATTGGCATTGTGTAATCATGGAAACGCAAGTGATCGTGATGTGAACCCAGATCGAGATGCTAACCGACGACAGGGGTCTTCACCTAGAACTCGATCTTCCCCTTACCGGCATCAATGCGCTGGAGGATCGAGTAGGCATGCCGGGCTTCATTACTCCCTTCTGTGAGGCAGATCATCGTGGCAACCAGTCGTCACACTTCGAAGCCCACTATGCATCGCAACTTGCTCTTCGCCGTCTATGTGCCAATCTGCATGACAATATCAATGACTGTAAGTAAAGTCCGCTTTCCTTTCGATACTGCCTCCTCATTCAATGCACCTGACCTCAGTGCTTTGAGATGGACCGCTATCCTCTCCCTCTGCGCTCCCAATATACGCCCGTGACTTGTTGCTCATCGATGTACCCATGCGAGCTATTCTTCGTCATAAACTCTCTCTCCCCTAAGACAAGTCTTGAAACTATAATATGTACTAACAATTGTTAGCCATGTCAAACAACCACACGCCAGAGACTTCCACAAGTGGAGGTCCCACAGCTAATACTCTCCGGCAGCTTGCGGCCCAGCTCACCCAGTGGCGTGGGATGCTGCCGCCGGAGCTTCAGTGGAACGAAGACGACCCTACAGGCTACCCTAATGCCACCCGGCCTGCTCACAGCCACGCATTAGACCCAGCTCTCGGCATTCAAAAACGCCCTTCGGGTCAGCCAATGTTTACAACAGATCTAAACAGCGAGCCAGAGCCCTATCAGTATGTCTATGATATACAAGTGGCACTGTTGCGAACAAGATATTACTATGCAAAGTACATGGTTTTTAGACCTTTTGTCTATAAAGCACTACATTTTCCAGAGCAGATGACCCAAGAGGACGCGGAAGGGGCCGCGGAGTGTCTCAAGGTACGTAATTCTCTCCATATGAAAGCGAATTACTAACAATAGTAAGTCTTGCCTAAACTGGCCTCTAACTTTTTCTCCGCCTTCACGACGAAAAAGGCTCATACCGTATCTCTTCTGTTGGTCACAGAATTTTCTTGGCATTCTGTTGATCCTGTACTTGACTCAACACAACCCGATGTTACGTGATATTCGAAGTCAGCTATGTGGACCACAGTTCGAGCGGGATGTAGAGCAGAGTGTGGATCTGATGCTTGACTGGATCCGAGATCTAAAGAGTAGCGATCCAATTGCTCAGTGGTGTTGGAACATCTTGAAGGGAGTCTACGTAGGTTTGATCTTCCTTAATCGAAGACATGCTTCATAATCCATGTTAAGAGTCAACACTAACATTGGATTTCTAGCATATGGACTCATGACCGATATGCCCTCTCTTTTTTTATGACATAACCTGTGAAATTGCGGAATGCAATCGCTTCCAAGCGAAATAGAATGCGGCTAGGAAAAGGGGAAAGGGTGGACTAGGGACTGAGCATTTAGGATGTGGATTTGTTCACGACTTTACGACGTATGCATGCATGCCGGCCGGTACTCAGCGTTTCATTGGGCTGGTGTATGGGATTATCATCAAAAACTTATGGAGTACTTGGCAGAGACAGGTCACAAAGAATTTCAACAAGCACTAGATAATTCTATTGTGGGAGTTGTTAGGAGGTATACTTGGTCCTTTGCTACCTTAACGTGAAAATTTTACAGTCAGTCAGGCAGTCAGTCAGTCAATCAGTCAGTGAGTGGATGAGTGAGTGAGGGAGTGTCGTGTTGGAACGGCTTTATTAGCCCAATATGTATACTATGAGCGTTATAAAATAGCCCATTCGCTTTCACTTATCGATCAACCCGCCCACAATTATGGTAACCCACACTTCTGTGTGATAGAGAGTGTAGAACACGTCCTCTTCACTCTGGCAATCAAGACCTCATATGATAAAACTAGCTGGAATTAAGATATAGTTCTAGGTTCCACTAATACGCGATGTCACTTATACATTTCGAATGACTCGAACTGAAGAACTATACTACAGAGGTTATATAGAGAAAATCTTAATTCTCAGATACGGCAAATAGCTCTATTAATAGCATGTCTAACCCCATGTTTAGTTATGTTTAACTTGTATAGTGTACTTAATAGAAAGGAGTAAGGAGTAAAAATAGCCTAAAGTTCTTAACTTGTACTATTTTAATATAACTACTTGCTTTTACTACTAGTAGCCTAAAGTTCTCTTCTTTTGTCTTATATTAAATATATTTAATCTATATAACTTAAGAACTCAGCTCTATAGAATAATCAACACTTAGTAGGTACGTATGATCGGTGGTAGCACACGTGATTCAGAGTTCGGGATAACGTCTTTCCAGTATCCAAACAAAGGTGACTCAAATTGAAATTTTCGTCTTCCCTTCTTTCATCCTGGCAACAACACCAACCGCCACTATGGAAGCCGGCTTCGCAGCAAATCCTAGTTCCCCTAAAAAGCGATGTGGTATGGATTTATTCATTCGTGCATACAATGGCGAAGTTTGGCATCTTCCGTACTAATGCTCATTAGGAGTTCTGGGGGCAACCGGTGCAGTGGGAACTCGCTTTGTTCTGCTGCTGGCCCAACATCCTCATCTAGAATTGGTCGCTCTAGGAGCCTCTACTAGATCACATGGAAAAAGGTATTCAGAAGTTGCACGTTGGAAACACTCTGTGCCACTGCCCAAAAAATTTGCGGACATGATCGTACGACGTTGCATCCCATCTGACTTTTCGGATGTGGATTGCGATATCATTTTCTCGGGCCTTGACTCAGACGTCGCCGGAGAGACTGAGACTGCATTTCTCAAAGCAAACTTTGCTGTCTTTTCAAACGCCAAAAACCATCGACTAGCTCCATTAACACCACTCGTGGTCCCCACTGTCAACCTAAACCATACTCAATTGATACCAGCACAACGTCAGCACAATAACCTCAGCAAAGGTTTTCTTGTCTGCAACTCTAATTGTGCTGTTATTGGTCTTGTCGTTCCATTTGCGGCGCTCCAGAAATTCGGGCCCTTCGATCAAGTCAACGTTGTTACGATGCAGGCTGTGTCTGGTGCAGGCTATCCTGGTATTAGTAGTAAGTAATCTTGGAAGTTCTATTCCCTTGACTTTTGCCCTTTTTGTAAAAGCCTGAGATAGGTTCTTTTTAAACGTAATAAGCCTAACAATCTTCAGGTATGGACATTTTCGATAATGTCATCCCTTTTATTCCAGGCGAAGAAGATAAGATTCAAGCTGAAGCTTCCAAGATCCTCGGCTCTATCAATGACAATTTGACCGGGTTCGTCAATCAGCCTATGCGTATCTCTGTTGCATGCAACCGTGTACCAGTTCTTGATGGTCATACCGTCTGCGTATCAGTACGATTTGCCAAACGGCCTCCACCAACCGTTGATCAGATTCGTGCTGCCATGAAAGAATACGTCTCCGAGGCTCAGACTTTAGGATGTTTCTCTGCTCCGCAGCAAGCCATTGTTGTTCTAGATGAATCTGATCGTCCTCAACCCCGCTTAGATCGAGAGACTGAGAGAGGGTATGCTGTTAGTGTTGGCAGGATTCGGGAGGATGCGAGTGGTGTCTTTGATATCCAATTCGTCGTCGCACTGAGCCATAACACTATCCTGGGAGCCGCAGGTTCATCAATTCTTAACGCGGAGGCGGCGATTCTAAAAGGTTATATCTAGACCGATAGCTGAACGCAAGAAAATGATAGAGATGTTGAGCCGATATCATTATATTGATTCGTAATTGCTTGCTGCAAGGGAGTTCCACTCAAGCATTTCGTGATCATACGGTTCACATCTGGTGATACTTTGTATGACTTGTAGTTCGAAATTTCATAGCCTCAGGCACCCAGGCACCAATACAAAAGCTACGAGTAATGCAGCATCGAAAAATGCCCTAGCTGAAATCGTGCAGTTTAGCAAGATCAAGGCAGCTGAAGCATAGTAACTGGTTTACATTCGTGCTATGAAGTAGGGTCAATTAGACTAATGTCCTTTTTTCAATCTCGTGTGATTACGCACCAAATATCTGAGATGGGCCATGAATTGAAAGTACATACCTCACCACGGAAGTCGATGACATCCAAGACTCAGGATGGAACGGGAAAATCAAGAAGATCCAAGGCCCAGGGCGGAAAAGAGAAGCTAAGAAGACTCAAGAGAGGGCTGAATTCAGAAATGAAAGGAAATACAGACAACAGCATCTTATACAATGCACTTGGCTGCAAGAGAGCGTTGCTGGCGCTCTAGTTGTACCGGTTCTCTTTCCCGACGCACTCTGTAAGCACTTTGGACCCCTTATCCATCCGACGACGCCACGAGTCAAGTGTCTCTACTAAAAGAAGGCCCTGATCACGCTCCATGTGCGTCCATTGCAGCAAAGAGACGTCCATTCAAATAAGCTTGGGTAATGTCTCCAAGTATCGCAGACGAAGAAAGTCGTTCGACAAGAAATTCACTTCCTTAAAGAGCCAACCATGCCCACAGAACTGCCGGACCCAACCGGGGCCAAAGAAAGCTCCACGGACGAGGTCGATGTCGTCGGTAAAGAGGGTTCTAAGGACTGAACAGTAATATTCTTAGGGCATGTGGTTTTGTAAGTCGGAATAGTGTATATTCACTTTCAATGTAAGTCCGTACTAGCGTCCGAATTCTAATCTTAAGCTTGGTGGTTTATACATAAAGTGTCCGAAGAAGAAACAAAAACGCCATACGTTTACCGTATCATCTACATCACAAGTCATCTAATATTATAGCTTAGACTTCCGGTAGCTCGCGTTAGGAATTTCTCCATCTAATAGGTAATCCGGATATTGCCTTGTAGTCATTCCACCAGGCGACCGCCCTTAAAGAACAAGAGTTAGCACAATTTCGACCGATTTTTACGAGACTTAAAAGTGGGGTCCTTACAGTCACCTCCATCAACTACTTGAACAGCACCGTTCACAAAATTCCCGGAGTCACTAAAGAGATAGACCGTAGCATCGGCAATTTCCTTTACTGTGCCATATCTCTGTAACGGGACTTTCTTCTGTGCAAGTCCACTTGCTTCTGCATTTCTGCTGCCCAGTCTTTCCATCCCTTCCGTTCCATTTATTGGGCCTGGTGTTATGATGTTGGATGTAATACCTCGGGGCCCGAACTCAATGGCTGCTGTCGCGGATAATGCATCGATTCCGGATTTTGCTGCGGCTGCGTGGGCTTGTAATGCCATGCCCGTGTAATGGAATGTGGCAGAGATGAAGATAATCCTCCCACCAGTGGAAGCGTTTGTTCCTGTATTTGGGTTTTTGGCCGCGGATTCAAGGAGGTATGGAAGTGTCGCTTTTAGAGTGTTATAGGCACCGAGGAGATCGATATCGATTACCGTCTTAAAGGCGTTGGCCGAGAGCCCGCTAATAGGTGATATGAAGTTTCCAGCTGCACCGGCACTATAGTTGTATCAGCACTGGACAATTACTTGGTAGCTCTCCTTGTGTGTGAAACAGAAATTACCCGCGCATCATATTCACAACAGTGAAAAAAAGTGAAAAACTGATGCCCGGTGTAGCCAGGTGTTGGGCAAAGCCTTGGGGATGAACTCCACCACTATGGCTTGTCCAGTGACACTAGGCAATGGTTTTGGCGTTGCAAGAGCTCTTTCCTACAGCAGCAAAAGGAGATTTCCTCACATCACATAATCTATGCCTCCTAACTCCTTTGCACATCTCTCCACACAACTCTGCAGACTCTCGATGCTGCGTACATCTGCACCGCCGATGCCAATAACCTTTGCGCCTGGCCGCGCCGTTGCTATATCTTGGGCCATGGTTTCTGTCTTGGTGGCATTACGACCGATAATACAGGCATTTGCGCCGAGATGGACGAGGGCTCGAACTTGTGCTGAACAAATGGAACCTGCACCTCCAGTACAGAAGACCACCTTGTTCTCTAGAGGATGTATTAGCGTCGCGATCCTCCTGGAATAAGTGAAGAGTGCAGACCGAAGATTCCATCCCGCCACACATTGGAGAGATAGTCGGATCTTGGGATTGGCATGGCTACTTTCGTTCTTCGACCTTCGTGAATTGGATCTAATCAATTAAAAGAAGAAGGGCGGACAGGTGAGGGAGATAGAGAAGGGTGGATTATCATTGATCTTTAAGTAAAGTAGTCGTCGATGACCTTCATGTCAAGAAGTGTGTCACGGCCGTAAATGATACTGATTACTCTACCTCCGTGCTCTACAACAAATGTGGACCTGAGACCTTGGACCTTGGGAATTCTGGGGAGCCGAGGTCTGTAGGGGTCGGGGTTATAGAGGGTATACTTCGTACTCTGAGTGGTCAGAAGCCTTAACCACTGGATTTTACAGGGTTTCCAATCCAGGCAATCTAGAGAGCAGAGCACGTACTGTACTGTACTGTACGGAGGTAGCCTCAGGAGCTAAAGCCCTAAGCAACAGGGGGAATAGTCGAACGCTCAGGCACCGACGACGTCAGGCTCTGGACAACAACCGAACCACATCAGTCTACCGGTACAGTCCTCCTGCATAACTTCAATTGCGACGAGCTGTCTTTAAGTCGCATCTTCTCTTTCCTTCTCCATTCTAGTACTTCCGAAGGGTTACCCTCTCATCTCGTCTCGCTATCCCACTGTTATACAATGGCGACCAGAACAGTCTCGACGCTGAAGTTCGTCGGTTCAATCTCCCTCGGATTGCTGACCGTAAGTTACCCCTCCAGCCATCCCATCTGCCTCCCTCCCTACCTTATCCAACGTGCACCTGCAACCCCTCTGTCGCGGTAATGCATAAGCTGACAGAAGTAAATGTGATAGGGTCTTTCATACACACTCAGTACACTCACCCTACCAACGATCCTCAGCCTCGAATCTGCCTCTAGCGGTTCCCGAGCCTTCACGCGCCTGTCGACCATCTCCTTAACTCACCTCCGCGCTCTCGCCGGCATATCAAGCACTTCGTTCCTACTAGCTTACGTGCTCTCTCCCCGTAACCAGAAGCACCCTTACTTACTATGGACCACTCTCTTTGTGGCGACAAGCGGATTATCCGACTTGATTCTCCCAGCCTCCCTTACTCACACAAAGACCATTCCACCCAAACCAAAGACAAAATCCAGTAGAGGCAAGACCAGCACCAAACATATGGAGGCAAGCTACGAGGTTCTCGGCGACAGCACTAGTGAGGGTACGGCGAGCGGGGGTGAGGAGATGGATGATGAGGTCAACGGGGAGGAGGTAAAAGAGGTCATGGAGGGATTCCTTACAACACAGATGGTCAAGACCATCATCTCGGGCATTGGGTTTGCCATGAGCGTTGTTGGAATTTGGGGCGATGGAGCTGATACCACGGTTATTATTGAGATGTAAAGCTTTTTGAATGAATGGACGGATGGGATAGGACGACATGATTGATGGATGAGGATATGCAGTTTTCAATGGAAAGTTCCATGGGTATCAGGGCGTTGGTTGAGGTACATGCTTCTTCCCTCCCAGTGGGAAAAGTTGGTAGATAGCGAGATCTTATTCTTCACTCTTTAGCCGAGTTACGAGAAGTATTAGATAGTAAAACTCCCATTCTTCACATATTTGTCTTTCTGGAGCGTCAATTTACGTTCTTTTGGTGACTTTTATTCGACCTTAGTAGTTGACGGTTAATAGGTCAATTGTCTGTGCGACTTCCACTTTGAGAATTCTCTCAACTGGTATTAGATCATGGTTTTGGCTATGATGAACAATATAGGTTAGTTGCACTATCTGAACCAGACTACCCAGTATAGATGACACGATGTCACCGACAGAACCAAAATACAATGTTCAGCTTCTCGCTTATAGTATTGACACCACATGATATATACCGTACAAATTGGTTTATAAGATATTATCTTAATTAGGGTAATCAGGTAGGTTGTTCAGATCCAGTAGGTTACTTAAATCTATCTCTTGCATATCTTAAATAGATTCCTTAACTATTCAAAATAATATCTCATACCCCAATTTTGTACTGTATATTGAGGCAAACTTCCAAAACATATATTGCCCGACGTGCTTGCGTTCTTCGCCACAGAAAATAAACCCTACCTACATAAGGTACAGAAGTGAACATTAGATTCTAAATGTCAAGAATAAGACATCTATCTCTCCGCCCATACACTAAGGATCTCTCTCAAAGCCCATTTTCATAGCCTTGTGCTTATTTTTACCCTACGTAATTACTACAACTTATATTCCTGTAGCTATGAGATATTCTTACTCTATGTGATATAATTACTAATTTCTTAGAATTTTTTTTGTTTAATATAAATTGTAAAATGTAATACTACTAGAGTAGTAGTAGTGTTATAATATTAGACTAGACGCTTTTTATAGAGAAGATAAATTAGTACTTAGCCACTTGCTACTAATACATATATATGATAAATCTTAGAAATTGCATTGCATCTTGATATCAAGTAAAGAGAAGACAACTTAAGATAAACCCAGGAGTTAATACTGGCCTATTGTTAGAAATTTTTAGACACCCATCCCCCCGCCGTCCCCTACTTACCCTAATATAAAATTAGACCTTCTTCTAGATAGGTACTCCGATAGAGGAATATTTCAATACATTTATCAGGTTGTTTCTTAATGCTATATGTGGTCATTTACCTATAGAAGAGGAGGAGGATATTCAAAGAAACTAGAACTTGGGTACCTTAGTCATGGTGGAGGGCCTCAAGTATTAAAGACTAGGCTCGACTGCCAATACGACGAGACTTTCTTTAACACTGTTCAAGATGTAGTCTAGTGAATAGAAGAATTATGGAATTAGATGATCTCTGTTGTAAAGGTCCTTTTCACAAAGAATAGAAAAAGTAATAATACTGTCCATGTCTCCAACATGATTTCATTTCATTTCCTGATTAAACGTGATTAAACTAGGTACCGAAAACTATTTACTCGAAAACAACCAATCATTAAACAATCATAAAGGACATGCCCTTTAAAAAAAAAAGAAAAAAAAAAACTCTGCAAGCCTATCCAAGGCGCTTGGTTTGTTTTTTGTTTAATGGAAATTAGACATATCAGTTCAAAGAAGAATGCTCAGCATGGTCTCCATATTGTAAAAGCAAGTAACTTGGGAAATGTCCTCCATTCATTCAATTCATCTGCTTCGTTCGCTTCACTCGCTTAGAATTTACCTGGGATAATAGTCGCGGAGCTGGTGGCTGTTGTTAGTGTAGTTGATGGTTGTACTATATCTACTGATATGGTGATACCGGTTGGAAGGTTGAGAGATGTGGATGAGTCGGTAGGTAGTTCTATGGTTGTAGGGGCGGATGTTGGTAAGTCTGTTATTGGTGGGAGGGTTAAAAGAGACGTGGGTAGGTCCGATGGTATAAATGTTAGGAGGGTCGTTGGAAGAGATGTTGGTAGGATTGATGATATGTCTATGGAGGAAGTATCTGCACTTATGCTGGAGCTTGTAGCGGCAAGAGAGCTAGAAGTAGCACTCGAAATAGTGCTCGAAGCAGAGATAGAAGTTGTGGTAGACGTAGTGGCAGCAGTGGTAGTGAAAACACCACTTGAGCTACTGCTTAAACTCGAACTACTTGTGGTCGAGGTCGACGTCGAAGAGGATGAAGAAGTACTGGTTTCCATGACACCAACGACACAGTCAGAAGCCGGGAACGTAATAAGATTTACCGGTGTACAGACGCTGGTGACATTGACAGGGATGATGAAAATTGCCTCGATGGTGCTGTTGTAATTGCAGAATGATGCCGAACCGTTTGTGAATGCGGAGTTGTTCCAGAAGAGGACGTCATCATAGATTACGAAATAGGTAGATATATTGCCTATGATTGGAGATGCGGCTAAAGGCATTGAAAAGGTACCGGTATTGGTGGTTACTAGCTCTCCTTCAGAAGACAGTTGTCCATTTTCGATGGTGAAAACTGAAGCTGCAGTACAGTTTGTCGTAGGAACACCATCTGGGCCAACGAAGCTCTGGGCAAAACTTTGTCGCTTCGCATGGCGCTTGGCAAGTACAACTGGCTCTACGGCAATGATAAATGGAGTAGGTGGAGGAGTAGGCGTCATGGTGACCCCATTTGTTACAGTTACACTTGCGGTGGAGGTAATTGTGGTTGTTGAGGTGGCTGTGACGGTCGTCTGAAGATATGTCGGAGCGTTGTTGATATTGATTGTAACCTATTTAAGTTTCAGTCTTGACTTTTTTAAATGGAAGGGCTTTTGACTTACTCCGCCGTTGATGTTGATTATGGTCTATGAAAATTAGTATTGATAATTATGATACAAGTTGAGAAGAGGAGGATGTTATGCTTACGTTGGCTGTGATATAACTGTTTATGGAGACTGGATATGAGACGACTTGGATGTATATGTAAACATGGGTTATGGGAGTCGCAATTGGAATCCCACTCCCACTGCCAGTGCCACTACCAGTCCCAGTACCACTTCCAGGCCCAGTACCAGGCCCAGTACCAGGACTTGTGCCAGGACCACTACCACCACCAGTTCCGCCCCGCCCCCACTTCCTCCTCCTACAATTATACAAGCATCACTTCTTCGAGAAATGTCATAGGGTGTTGCTGCCAAAGCACCAGCCGCGTAGGCGAGAGCCATGAGGTTTTTGAGGAACATGTTTTAGGTATCTTGAAGTGTAAATTGAGAGTTTGAAATAGCATGAACTAATTAAACAGGAAATGAAGTTATTTGTAACGAATGAAAATTTGTAATGAGAAAATTTCCGATACAATCCAACAGAAGATATGTATACTTTATATTTCCTAAGCTGGGAGAATGATGACAAACTGAATTCGCTATGAGAATCCGCAGCGTGGTTCTTGAGAGTCTTGGGAGACCCGCACAAGGAGAGGGATATCGCAAACAGGAATGCAAATATGCACGAGTAACTTTTTTGAGGATGGTAGATATCATCTTGTGTAGGTTTACTTGTGGCTCGTACCAAAAATAGCTGATAGACACCGAAACTTCTCGATTGAAGCAAGTCTCTCGCGTAAGAATATCTTTGTTAACAGGAAGAAAGAAGCACTTTGCAAAGATTTTGCCTCTGGGGACAAGACTTTCTGAGATACTACTTCTGGTTTCAGCGACTTACGAGGTTGACTGAGTGAGTGAAAGATCTCGCAAAGCCTGGGAAGTTTAGTAAAGCTCTGAGGTTGAGATACTTCTCCAACATTTGCGGAGACTAGGAAATTTTTCATTCGATTACGAACCAAGTAAAGTTTTGTGTTGGTATGCAAACGGAAAACTGAAGAAATAAAGCTGATGATGCCTCAAAGGCCTATGCAGGGAGCATACTTCTTCAACGGGCTCGGTTCCTTCAGCTCAAACCTTATACTCACCCCATTCTCTACATAACCTTCATCGCGGCGTGGCCATGCAAGATCAGGAGAGGATGACGCTAGCAAGACTGTTCATGAGAGAATCAAACAAGTAAATTATCATATTACTACGGTATTGAATGGGGAATAATGATGTTTTCATATGTCTTCTATTTTGTACGAAAATGCCTGGCCATCCCTCGGTTACAGACTATCATTTTTTTTATCGCACCGGAGGTGCAACTGTGGACCAGAGTACGATCAGAATGAATGCTTTACGTCAGAAGAGCGAGTGGCAGATTTTTGCCTTTGCATCTAGCCAGCTTTGCAGGCAACTGTAAGAGGTTCTGAGCATGCAGCTATAGCTGACCCGTTGTATCTATCCCATAAGCGAGGCCCGTTTGCAGCGGATATGCCGCAAACGGTCACTTGGTCATGAGGCTTGACCAAAGCACTTTCTGCCAATGATCTATAAGTTACTCAGGCTGCTGCTCCTCGATAGTCTCCAGATGCTTGTGGAAGCAAAGCATACTATACTTAGCAAGCACTGCATACTCCTGGATGAGTTCGGAAGCTAGGCGCTGTAATAGACCCATTGCTTCTAACCCTTCTTCCCACCAAATCCTTCTAGATAAAACCGAATCTCCGAATGAAGTAGCCACGCATAGTGGCTGGTGATTTAAGCTTGTACAAAGTAGTCATCTGGAGAGCTTCCTCAAAGATGTTTAAACATACGAGGGAGTAGTTTCATTCCTGACAGAAGCTTCAGGCGGCGTACATTCCCAGCAGGACAAGAGAGATTGCTTGAATTGACAGCATCCAATGCAAATCTGCTGTCTGAAGTTTCTTGCAAATATATAAGCCTTGGTTGTGTCCGTCTTCGGTAATCTCTATCGCCATCAGCCAGCTTCGTCGACATCCAAATCTCGTCGTCATCCCAACCTCTTGAGACTTTTCTCATTTCCACTCGTTTTTCATACAATTTTGTCTGTAATAAGAAACATTATGAGAGCCGCCGCCTTGCTCGTTGCCTTCGCGGCATCGTGCGTTTCAGCTCAATTTGCTGTAAATGCTACTGGCTGTACTACAACCTCCATCGCTCCAGGCACTTCGACAATCACAGCTATCATCACTTCTACATATTGTCCTGTCTGCGATGCAGCTAAGGCTACAGGTGGAGCGTATGTGACGACTTATGAGACTGTTTACGCTTCTGTGTGCCCAACGGGTATCTCCAGCGTTGTAAGTATACTTACTCATCGAATTGAATACTTTGCTAATAAATCAGACCTACCTGGTCAGCCAAACCCTCACTGGTACCACAGCAATTAACACCGCTACCCCCCCACCTGGATTTGTTCAAACCGCCACTGTCTGTACGGCCTGCCCAGGGGGGCCAACCGTCACCGTCACCGTTCCTTGTCCAGTATGCCCCGTTGCTACATCATCAGGATATGTCATTGTCGGCACAAATGAGGGCTATGCTACTCCTACGCCTATCGTGTCCACGTACACCATCCCAGTACCTGCTGGAGGAGCCTCGACGGTTGTCTGCCCGGGTATGTACTCACCCATAGTTGATATTTTGTAGACTCACCCTAACTTTCGATAAGGCTCTCCTTCTTGTCCAACTGGAATCGCTCCCGGTACATACCCTGCTGGACAAACTGTTACTGTCACAACTCCTTGCAGCACTTATGTTTGTCCTGGAAGGTTCGTATCCTGAAGCTTTCTAGCCTTTTCATAGAACAAGTAAAACTGACTGCATTTCAGCCCATACTGCCCTGCAACTGCCACCCCAGGCACGTACAGTCTTCCTCCAGGCGCCACACCAACCTACCCGGCCAATCCAACTGCAACAATTGTCACATACGCTTGTCCTGGCTCTCCTTACTGTCCAAGCAGCGTCACAGCACCGGGGACTTACACAGCGACAGTTCCATATTACCCAGCTTCGACAACGGTCACTTACGCCTGCCCAGGCTCTCCTTACTGTCCAGCGACTCCTACAGAGCCTGGGACATATACGACAACAGTTCCATACTACCCAGCCACATCGACAGTGACATATGCCTGCCCTGGATCCCCGTACTGTCCAACGAGTGCTTCTGTGCCCGGGACTTACACGACGACGATTCCATATTTACCTTCACCAACTCCAGCTTCGTCGACTGTGACATATACCTGCCCTGGGTCTCCTTACTGCCCTCAAAGTGTTACGGAGCCTGGGACATACACAACGACGATTCCATTCTACCCGTTCCCAACACCAGTCCAAGTAGCAGTAACATATTCTTGCCCAGGGTCCCCTTACTGTGCAGCAGGAAGTGTCACAGTACCTGGAACCTACACAACGACTCCAAGCTACCCAGTATCAACACCAGTCACTTACCCGGCCTCAACACCAGTTACATACAGCTGCCCCGGATCTCCTTACTGTGCAGCAGGAGGTATTACTGTACCCGGAACATACACAACATCAGTTCCAAGCTCCCCACTGCCCCCACCAGTCACTTACAGCTGCCCTGGTTCTCCATATTGCCCAGAGAGCGTCACGGTACCTGGAACGTACACGGAGATTCTTCCAATCTACCCCATCTCAACACCTGTCACCTACACTTGTCCAGGCTCCCCATACTGTGCACAAACTATTACCGAAGCCGGAACTTACACGGTCACAGTTCCTTGCAGCGCCTACGCTTGCCCAGGAGAAAACTGCCCATCAACTCAGACTACCGGTGTCTTCACTGTGCCCGCAGTCCCAGTCACCTATGCTTGCCCTGGAAGGTTAGTGGCCCTTATGTCTTGGTGTAGCTCTTAAAGAGACTTTCTTTGGAACGAGAAATGCTAACTGAACTTTCAGCCCCAAGTGCCCAGAGACCGCTGTACCAGGAACTTACACGGTGCCAACAATTTATACGCTGCCAACAGTATCTACGCCTCCGACAGTCCCAGTCCCAACCCCCGCTACCTACGTTTGCCCTGGAAGGTATGTACCTAAAATCATTTTTAAAATATATCAGTTCTCCTTGGGGATCACAACGCTGACTTTGAACTTTTAGCCCACAATGCCCAACGACCGCAGTCCCGGGAACTTACACAGAGCCTGCGGCCCCAACTCCACCTGCGATCACATACACCTGCCCGGGAGCACCACAATGCCCCGCGATTGCGGTCCCAGGTACCTACACACAGCCAGCAGCTCCGGTCCCAACTCCAGTCACGTACACTTGCCCGGGAGCACCACAATGCCCAGCAACCGCAGTCCCGGGAACATACACAGCGCCAGCAGCCCCTTACACAGAGCCTGGGTCAGGAGCTGGATCTGGAGCTGGAGGATCTGTCGGGGCTCCAGCTCCAACGCCGGTCACATATACCTGTCCGGGAGCACCACAGTGTCCAGCGACTGCAACTCCAGGAACTTACACGGCGCCAGCAACCCCAGCAGTACCAGAAGCTTCAGAAGCCCCAGCCCCAAGCCCAGTCACATACAGCTGCCCTGGAGCACCTCAGTGTCCGGCGAGTGCAACTCCAGGAGCATACACTTCCACTCCAGCGGCTTCTATCGTCTGCCCTGGTGGATACGGATGTCCAAGCGCCGCCACTGGAACATACCCGGCGGCTCCTAAACACAACCCCAGTCACAGCTGTTTGCCCTGGTACGTATAGTAACTTATCCTAATATGAACGATACTGACTTGAAAACACAGGATCTCCTTACTGCCCATCAGGAGTCAGCAGCGCCACTCTTACGTACCCAGCTTCTGGCATCTACACTCCAAATACCGAAGCCCCATCCGCTACCGCAACCCCAACCTCTTCCGTTGCGCCATTCATTGGCGCTGCTTCTCAGATCTCGTCTGGCATCTTGACCATGTTCGCTGGTATTGGAAGTGTATTTATGGGTATGCTCATGTTGTAAGCGCTCAATTTAGAAGATGTAATGATCTTGGTAACGATAAACGTGAGGGGTTGATGATAGTCGAGATTGATATTGGGTTGGCTGAATATTTCCTGTGTATGATGGACATTTTAATTATGTTGCGAATATATCTTACTGTAAATATATTGTAGAATTCAAGTCTGTGAACGAGTTCCTCCGTCGCTTCGTAGATGTAAAGTGATCTGTAATCTGTATGCCGCATTGTTATCGTAGAGCTGCTCTACACAACATCTTCTGTTTCTCACTGAGCTAACTCTAAGCCAGTTCGGTGGTCGAAGAGATGTGGGTTCCAACATCATAGACGGAAACTCTAAAAGGTGCTGGATAATCGTCGAGATGGTCGTCTCTTTGGTCGTGAACTAGGTAGATACTATTTCATAACCGAAAGTCACTGAGCTTAACTCGACGTATGAAATAGATTTTCATCTTTACTTTCTCTCTTCCCAGAAATTTCAAGTAGTGAGGGACCGTGAAGGCAACAGAGTGATTGAACGACATCCGATACTGTAACTGACTGACCGCAAAAGTTTGCTGCGTGATGAGATCCATCGGTGGAAGAAGGGTGGGATCTTGAGGGTTTCTTCTTCTTGTTCTTTCGACCTTCCTCTTGCTGATACTTGAGACAAATCTGCAGTGAAAAGAAGCGAGGCATGGTTCCAGAAGTACTTTATCTTATTATGTCTCAAGGCGGCGAGTGGTAGAGAACAGACGCGGCGCGGTGCTCGCAAGCGCGTCCCTCGATCAGACGGACAGATGGAATGGCATGGCATAACAGCATGCATGGCATAGCATGTATTACTTGAGTAGTGTCACGATCAAAGTCGAGATGACAGACAGGACTTGGTTGGATGAAGCAAGATGGGGACTTTGTAGAACCTCATAGGTTGCAGATTTGCATCTTGACACTCGAGACACAGACCTTTTTTTTTTCTTCCCACAGCGGATGTACAGTACAGTTCAGCAGTACACACCAGAGCGTGCTGAGAGTAGCACATAGCACGTAGCAGCAGCAGCAGCAGTCGACCATTTTGTGATTCCGAGGGGACGTGCACTTAGCGCGGCTTTTCCTCCTAGGGCCGTGATGCACTCGCGAGACCTCGATAAGTGTAGATCCTCATCAATAGCCTCAACTGCTACTTGCGCAATCTTATCTCCCTACCCAAGTACTGTACTCCTCCTCAAATCGCCAACCCCGACGATTTTTGCGATCATCCGAAGACCAGCGCACTTGCTGTGGGAAGAGTCAGAACGGGGTCCAAGTCAGGTACGCAGTACTCAGGTTCATTATGCATCATGAACCTAGGGCCTCCCACAAAATCAGCCAGGGGCCCGGGGGCGACCCCCTTGATGCGACTCGAACGAGCCCGATATTCTGAAGCTATACGCCCGCGCTCTTGATATCACTATATTCATTCTCTACCGTTGCTGACTTTTGCCATGTTCCTCAGTCTTGAAAAGCGCAGATCCACACGATAAAAAAGCAGTGCAACAATAGCGACATCGCTGTTCTCAGCGTAATTTGGTCATCCTACAACAACGAGCGCTTAAATCGTTCCAACGAAGCCTCCTCTTCTTCACGATATTAGTCGGCCAGCACCCCGACAACATATTCTGCGGGTTTCAAGAGAGAGCGATATTTTACAAAGATAGAGTCTGCGCGTCTGTTATCGTTTCCAGCATTCGTCGTGGTGCCCCTCTGCCCGCCCACGCCTACGTCGAGCGTCTGACGGCGGGAACGTCAAAAGCATCGCGCATTCAAGCTATCAAGTTACTGGCACCGTTGGCGCACAATCAGCAGGAAAGTATTCTATTCAGAGCGATTAATAGTGCTTCATCACTCGTTGGTGACATCTGCCTCTGTTGATATTCAGCCCTTTCGCATAGCCCCCGGGCACAGCCTCCCAAGGCTAGGCTGACAGCCATCGAACAACCTCATCTGTTCTAAGAACAGAAACAAAGCTTCGAAATGGATCAACAACGAGGAAGGTCGCCCTCGATGGGCCATCAACCTTCTCACATAAATCAGAACCACTCTGCTTCCCCACAACAATTTCAAGAGGGCGTTAAGCCATTTGGATTAGGATTAGGTATCGAAACATCAGGCAGCAACAACAACCAATATTCAAACTCTGGGTTCAACTCTATCCCCGCATATAACGACAACGGATATTTAAATCAACCAAACCAATTTCCCCACGGAGGATCTTATGGCCAAGACTTTAACCAGCAACAATTCAAACAAGAAGATCCCGGATCATTGTCGCCATTCAGCCAGCAGCAGCAGCAGCCCACTAACTTCACGGAGGAACTGTTAGGCGCAAACCCAAACTTCAACAGCGGAGATTTTAATCTATTTTCCCCTCCTAGTGGCCAAGAGCAACTTGATCCCTCGTATTTTATGAGCAATTTCTCCCCAAGATCTGGACATCAGTCGATCAACCCAGCAGAACTAGATATGGCATCGCCACCCATGAACACCGCGACCCCTCCACATCTTCTTCAGCCAGATCATTCCCAATCTCCATCATCTGCTCACCAGTCTCCATCGTTTAATCAAAACCAATTTCAACCGTCACCAGGTCATTCCCGCCATGCTTCATTGGGACCGGAAAGTGCTGCATATCCTCAGGGCCATCAACCCCATGAATGGGGAGGCATGATGCCGCCGCAATTCCAAGGTCATCGCAGGTCACCATCCGAGTATTCGGATGTCTCATCCCATTCTGCAGCACCCTCACCTCATCTTCCCCACCATGATAACTTTGACTCCATTGAGCAGCACCATTCACCAATGCAGAATCCTCAGGATACAAGCATTTATTCGCAAGTCCTTGGCATTGGAGACTTCTCTCTGTCGGACCCTCAGGTTCAGCATGGAGCAAGTCCTGGGAGAGGACTTAGTCCTGCACACAGCCCGGCCATCTCCCCACGACTAGGTCCACAGCAGATGTCAAACTTCAACCAACAGAACACGTTTATGCTGAACACTAATAGCGGCTTCAATCAACCACAGAATCCGTACGGAAGTCAGAACCTGGAACAATTCCCGCCAATGCAGCATGGCAATGGCTCTTTAGACATGGGGCAGGCCCAGCAAATGGCTCCCCCAACGATTGAAGTCGAGTTTGCTCCGGCTTCGAGGCAAAACAGCTTTGAACCACCGAAGCCATCTCTGGACCAGGATGCATTGACACCGCCTGACAGAGGTATATGATCCTAATTATCCTCCATTATATGTAGTCACGTGATAACTAACCATACAACAGGTCGTCGCCGCCGTGCCGTCTCAGATCCGTACAATAGCGCTTCTACCGTTTCTCGACCGCATACACCATCAAGCATGTCACCAAGTGCTGGCTCTGATCTCTCTACTCGGCTGTCCCCTGAACCTCCCCGCTCTCTATCACCGAACGATCGTTCTGGTGTCTCAACGCCTGCTGGGAGACGGCGCCAATCCACATCTTCACTACCTAACCGTGACTATATCCTCGGCCTTGCTGATCCAGATTATCAAGCAACCGCTCCAGACAATAACAGCAAACGTGTCCAGAAGCATCCAGCAACGTTCCAATGCACCCTCTGCCCCAAGCGATTTACACGTGCATACAACCTCCGATCTCATCTGCGTACACATACAGATGAACGACCCTTCGTTTGTACAGTTTGTGGAAAAGCCTTTGCTCGACAACATGATCGGAAGCGTCATGAAGGCTTGCATTCTGGAGAAAAGAAATTTGTGTGTAAGGGCGAACTTAAACAAGGTGGCCAATGGGGATGCGGTCGCCGCTTTGCTCGGGCTGATGCACTTGGCCGGCATTTCCGATCGGAAGCCGGCCGTATTTGTATTAAGCCGCTACTTGACGAAGAAGCCATCGAGAGACAGCGTGTCTGGCATGAACGAATGCAAAATAACATGCAGCAGCAACAAATGCCACAGCCAATGGTTATGGATCCCAACGGCTTCCCTATCGATGCTAGTGGAAATTACACCCTCCCGGCTGCTCTATTGGCGCAGTATCCTGCCCTCGCAACTCTAAGCTGGTCTGAGTTGCCGCAAGGTGACGTTGGGTTAGATGACGATCCTAGTGGAAGAAGCAGTTTTGATGCCAGTGGCTCGGAGTATTTCGAGGAGGATGAAGGAGGTTATGTTTCTAGCGGCCCAGGGCCACAGTCATTTTCGCAGGGCCAGATGAATGAGACATATAATGGCGGTTACTCTAGCGATATGGGGGCTCGGTGATAGAGTTGAGTCTTTCTATCTTATATAAAAGTCAGGCGGAATTTGGGACCGATGCGGCTTGATAAACGACTTTCCTTTGTTAGAATGGCTTCTTTCTGGGCGCAACTAGATACCACTTGTTTTCTTGAGCGGCATATAACACATTGTGCATCAGTTGTGTTATTACTATTATTTTGGTTAGACCGTATTGCTTCTCACATCAATATATATACTTCTGATTTTTTGTGGGAGGCCTGGTGTCACTACTGCCCCATCTTATGGAAGTTTTAAAATGTTCCGTATAATGAGATCTTTTCCACGTGTATACACAGTATACCTTAGTGCCCAAAACCAGTCTCATAGGCACATAAGGTCTTTTACTTAAGTAACCCACTTGGTTTGAGAGGATAACCTATTGGAGGAACCGATTTATCTGAGTAGATAATTCAGTTTTATAAGCTCAATCGATCAATACTGGTGTTTCCTATAAGCTAACATACTAAATAAGTGGACACTTACGAACAGCGATATTGGTGAAGCCATGAGCCTATGCGCAAAAATCCCCCCAAAAAGGTAAAGATACCATAGTGTAGAAATATGGCGTGCAAAAGAGCTGGTGAGTTCGGTTCGCCTAAACCTGGCCGTGGGGCAGGCCCGCCAAGCGAGTACATATTGAAGCTCCCTCCCACTCTGCTGTGTAACGACTCGTTCTGCAGCTCTGCAGTACTTCTCCAAAGCCAATTTGATCTTGGTGTCATCATCATGAAGCTCCTCAAGCTCCCTAATGTCCTCTTCCTGTCCAATTGGGCTTGTGCGCTTGCCTCTCAACAGCCAATCCTCTCCGCAAGCTCCGATTCCCTTGTCAAGCTGCACAAAGACCTTGTCACCCACGAATCCATTACCGGTAATGAAAAGAATTGTATTGATTTCCTAGCCAAGTATCTAGAGGCCCAGAATTTTACAGTCGAGAGGCAAGAGGTTACGTCTGGCCGCGACAATCTTTATGCGTATATTGGCAAGCAGAGGAAAACTAAAGTTGCCGTGTCGTCACATCTCGATACCGTCCCTCCCTTCTGGCCCTACGAGAGATATGGAGACGAAATATGGGGCAGAGGAACCGTCGATGCGAAGGGTAGCGTTGCGGCGCAGATAAAAGCAGTTGAGGAGCTTCGGGCTGCGGGCAAGCTTGAAGAGGGTGATATCTCACTGCTCTTCGTCACAGGGGAAGAAGTAGGAGGCGATGGCATGCGCAAAGCCAACGATCTTGGTTTGTCATGGGATAGTGTCATTTTTGGAGAGTGAGTTCCTCCTATCTGCCCTGATTTATGAGCTTGGACCATATGTCGAAGTTTACGAACCATGTCTTACATTCTTAACTACAACTGAAAGAAGTATTGCTGACTCTGAGAACGCCCAGACCTACCGATCTCAAACTTGGCAGCGGACACAAAGGCACAATGGGCATCGAAATCACTGCTAAAGGCAAGGCCGGTCATAGTGGATATCCTGAGTTGGGAAGAAACGCAATTGCGATGCTTATTCCTGCGCTTTATGCGCTACAGAATCTGGAATTCCCTTGGAGCGAGAAATATGGCAACACTACATTAAATCTTGGACGTATCGAGGGAGGTGTTGCTGGGAATGTTATTGCGGAGGATGCAAGTGCTCTGATTGCCATAAGGGTTGCGGCTGGTAGCCCGGATGTTGTGGAGAGAATCTGTCTAGAAGCTATTGAGAAGACAGGGCAAGAACTCGATGTCACGTTCCGTAAAGGATATGGTCCTGTGTACATTGATTCTGATGTTGAAGGTAAGAGAGCTCGCCTGGGTTTGCGGAACTTTTGTACTAATTGGCTTATAGGTTTTGAGACTATCGTTTTGAACTATGGTACTGACATACCTAATTTGGCTGGTAATCACAAGAGATACCTATATGGACCAGGTAGCATTCTAGTAGCTCATTCGGATCATGAAATGTTGACTGTAGCGGACTTAGAAACAGCTGTCGAAGGATACAAGACACTCATTAAGCATTCCTTGAGCCAGTAATTTTTAGCAGAGAATGGGTCTTATAATTGATTACTAGCACTCCGTATATAATCGAAGCTTAGCTTGAATTTTAAACAGCTACGTGTCATAAGTCTGGAGACATCTAATAGAGCTTTCTCTATTCTATTAATGCTGGACTAATGTGAACCTTTAATTTAGCGACGGCAGAAACATCTTGTCTATAAAATGTAGGTAAGAGTTTTGTTAAAATAAGCCAGATCGGAGCATACTAATCATTTACTTAATCTGAAGTTTCAAGGAATCCACTCATTCAAGCTTGGATTTGAGTAACTCACTTGATTTGAGTAGCTCACTCCAACGGCCAACATGAAATTGTTATTCATCAGATAGTTCATATATGTCTCCACTTCGCCATATCACCTGATCGATTTTATAATCCGCGTAGATATTCTCACCTACATTAATCTAATATCTAACAAGCCAATTAGACCTCAATGCAACTCTGGAGACGGCTCACTCGAGCAAACACTTTTTCCTCTTCGATCCGAGCCATATCCCCGACCATCACCAAAAGAACCATGACAGCTCCATTATGTACCTCTAAAGCAAACTCGCCATACAACTTCATCCTGGACTTCGATGGAACAATAACAACCCACGACACAATATTTACAGTTGCTAACATCGCCCTATCAATACAACATCAAAAATATGGACAAGATCTTTCTCAAAAATGGTCTGACTGCGTTTCAGCATACACGGAGAATTATACACAACACGTGAAAACACAAATACAAATACAAACACAAACTAAAAATCATCAAAATCAAGAAAGAAATGCTAGGGATTCTATTGCTGGAGAAATTTCTTTTCAGAGAAGCTTGAAGGAGGTTGAAGATCGTAGTTTTATACGAGTTGGAGAATCTGGGCTGTTTAAGGGTATTAGTGGGTTAGAGCTGGAGAAGGCAGGTAGTGAGGCCGTGAAGAATAGGGATGTGGTAATTCGAAACGGGTTCAAGGATTTCATTGCGAGAGTACAAGGAGGAAGAGGTGGTGGTGGTGGTGGGAGGTGGGGTGTATTGTCAGTTAATTTTATTCAGGATTTTATTCGGGGGTGTTGTTGGTTGTGCTTTGGGGGGTGATGATGATCAGAAGGAGGAGGAGCAGGAGGACAAGAAAGAGGGAAGGGAGGGAAGGGAAGAAGAAGAGATCTTGGTTGTGGCGAATAATTCTGATGTCAAAACGGGTTTTTTGAGTGGGCCTGAGTTTGGACAGGAGGGAAGGTTGTTGCTGACTACGTCGGCGGATAAGATGGTATTCATGAACCGGATTTTTGGTGGAGAGGGGTGGAGAGGTAGAGGGGTTATTTATATAGGGGATTCCGGTAAGTCTCTTCCAAGTTCTCGGAATAAACTTGCTTTTTTGGGGTTATATGTACCGTACCAAGTGCTCCTGAATCATGTTTAAGTTACTCTAGAGAGTATCTAGAAGAAGTAAATAAACTGACTCGGAGTTTCTAATTTAGGAACGGATCTTGAGTGTCTTTTAGAGGCGGATGTTGGGATTGTTGTTACTGATGGGGAGGGGAGGAGTAAGCTGTTGGATAGGTTAAGAGAATTGGGCACTGAGGTTGAGAATATTGGTATGTATCAAGCGGGACATCGGAAGTGTTTGTATTGGGCTAAAGACTATGGCGAGATTTTGAAGGTTGAGGAGCTTTTTGATGTTAAGCTTGGTAGTTGATGATTATGTAGTAGCGGGTGCAACCACACAAGAAAGGGTACCCAGTGTTAACGTGCTTAATCACGCAAAAGTAGGAGCTGAGATTATTTCTAGTACAGTAGTGCACTCTGGCCGAAAGTAGAGCGGAGTTTGGAGACTCCCCGTATTTCTCAGCAATTTTTTAAAAGTGATCCCGTCTTCTACCCATAAAGTATTGACTTCATTTAGGAGACTCAAAGTAATACAATGAATGATTGACCTTCATGCTCTATGTTGTCTTTGAATCAGGTACCTGCTGAATACTCGTTGCATTCTGGTGACTGTGTATTGTAAGAGCCTGACTGTAGAGAACAAGAACAAGTTGGGCATGATCATCATCAGATAGTAATTACAACTGGCTCTGACGTAGAGTAAAAAAAAACACCTATTTGCTACGGTTGCTCAGTGACCATAGTGCTCTACAAAACCATTATTCGAAAGACCCTATAAGGCATAGAGGCTTGCCTACACTGTTCTCCAAGTTCACCGAGTTGAATTTTTCTGATCCCCTTTTCTGGTAATTGGGAGCTGCAATGTTAGAGCCACTCGTCTCTTCTCTAGAAAATGTAGAGCTTTCGGTAGAATGAAGAATTGTGGCACGTGATCAAGTATACGACGATAACACTCCGAGGTACATAGCAACATCCTTACTTTGAGTACTTCACTTGACTTGGATAACTTACTCGATTTGAACAACTGATTTGAATCCGGTATTAGATCCAAAGTTTCTCGTGGACTATTACCTATACAACAGAACATTGTTCAGCACGTCCGGGGCTCATCAGATGAGAGAACTTAGCCATAACAAAATAGTGATCTTCATTGGCGACAACCGGTTGAGCACTTGGGTGCTTGGATGGTATGGTATGGTACTCTTCTTTGACGCGTGACTACCGGGAATAATGATCGTGGGTAGCTTTGTAAATTAAGAGAGCGGTAGTACCACAATTATAAACTCAAAAACTGTTTATTCCGCTCAACAGCTCGCCTGCTCGCCTAAAGGCTACTTCGTATCTCAGTGTAGTAGAGACTAGTAGAGAATATGTTTACTCCGCAACCTTTATCTCCTTCACCCACTTCGCTGGACCCTATTCGTAGCAGGTACGGGTCGAGTTTAATGTAGAAGTCTTCCATTCCCTTCACGGCTTTCCAGAATCATTCTTCGAATTTCCCGAGCTGGTCATCGCTTCCACTTTCAGACGTTCTGATTCCTCGAAGCTCGCTAAAAGGTCGTCGATCTTCTGTTCCAGGTTCGTTAGGTTGGACTCTAGGGCCTGTGCCGTCTTCTCGCCTCTAAGCAGAGAATTGTCAAATCAGTCTATGATTTTGCTCTGAAAGGCGGAGGAAAATATCCGAGGACTGCACAGGGTATGAGAGATTTGCTAGTCGAAAGGCAGAGCCATTTTAACCCAAACTCAGCAATATGGCCTTGGACAATGTGTTGAAGCCAAAGATAGCAGAGGTAGAATACGTATATGAGAATGCATGCGGAAGTGCGATGCAGAAAAAGATCTGCAAGCCAGTATTTCGCCTCCTGGACTAGGGGGAGGGGGTTGGTATGAGGGGTAATGAACAAGAGGGGGTAGTGGAAACCAAGGGAGTAGAAAAGAAGGGCGAAGGAGGATAGATTTGCATCGTCAAGACCAAATTGTATAGAATTTTGATGCATCCTCGACGCAGGTCGGAAGGTGCTCCGGAAACACTTACTATTGGTGTATCCTGCAAATACTACTGCAGTAGAGTACAGTGAAGTAGTCCGTAGTGTGTGCTTGCGAGCGACCGGGACCATATTTATGTGGGAAATAAAGAATCGGTGGAAAGAGGAGATGACGTCTTTCTTACCGAGCAAGATCTTTGAAGGCCTACACAACACAATACAACACCGGTCAGTCACTGGAGCTAGATGAAACAGCGTTGCTGCAGTATAATGAACAAACAGTGTGCGTACCTGGGCTAGATCAGCTTCAGTGACTTCGGGTACATGGTCCTCAGAGGCGCCCGACGGCTTCTTGGAGGTTGGCTGCTGGCTTGGGTCCATTTCTGTCAGATGGATCTTCTGGCGGCTGTTGTGTAGGCAGACTCAAGCTGGAAGGCCGACAGGACGATGGGTGCAGGAGTCGCAACAATACGGAGTGTCTGTCCAGCCTCTTTTCCTTCCGTATTTCCGCACAAGAAACAGAGTAGAGCAGAGCAGAACCAAACCAAACCAAACCAAACAAGACTCTACAGTAGGGAGTTCCTGGTATGTGGATTTGTTGTGGTGGAGTTGGTTGATCGAGTACGGTAACAGTACAGGAGTTAGTTACATACAGTACAGTGGGGGTGGGATGGGTGGCCTGCAAGGGTGTTCGCACCAGAATTGAAAAAAATAATAAGCGCAGAGGCAGGATTCTCGCCTTGCACTTTTTAAACTTTACTTGGCGCTTGAGCATGATCCTGGACCGGTTTTGTGCAATATGATGAAATGAAGGTGATGGAAAACCAATAGTGCCATACAGCACTTTCCAAAGTAGATGATAATACCCTCCCCCTATAATGCAATATGTTACAGTCCCTACCTTACGATATGGAGCCTGACCCCAGTGCGCCCGTGCCTAAAGTGGTGATGATTGATCGTCGTACACTTGACCATCACCAGTAAAATGTAGGGCTTCTTGACGAGGGTAAAACAAGAAACGAGAAAAGTCAATTCATTGCTGGGAGAGAGAGAGAGAGAGAGAGGGTGTGCCTCTGTGTGAATCGAGTTTCAAGGGCCCATCGAATTTCCAAAGCGCAACATCCCGGCGTCACTACTGCTGCTGCTACTGTACTCAACCGTCCTGCTTCCGCATCACATTCCGAAGAATCATAAATCATAAAATACAGGACGGAGCAGCGCTTCTCGTCCTGTCCTGTCGCTGGAAGAACGGGGACTGACGGATAGAAGCTTCTCTGGAAGGCTGGCAGATCTCGCAGCAGTGGCGCGGGAGCAGATTAATCGCAGATGGCCGTACCGACACGAGACACGAAACGTTGAATCATCGAAACCTTGGACGTACCGGGAGACATGTCATATTCATATTTCGGTATTTATGAATTTGGGGTCGTAGGTAATCCTACCGCTAGTAGTACCGTACTAAACAGGAATAAACGTTGGTTGGGAGCACTACTTGTTACCAATGCTGCGTCCAACCTGGAAGACTCCCTACGTACCTGCTGTAGCTGTACGGTACTCCACGTGTTTACTACTGTATTATTATGATCTATTATGGTCCCTCAAAGAAAGTATATATTCTACAGTAGCTTCTACGAAAGTAGGTACACAGTAGGGTAGGTACTGGGCAGGGGGTCGGAAGCGGAGGGCCCCCCCGGCTCCAAAATGGCTCGCTTATCGTGACTGGGTTGCGTACTTCTGATACTATTGCCCTGAAAGTGCGTGACTGTGAGCACGCTATTCAACGAATGGATACTGAAGCCCTCCCACCCCCTATCATCCGCTACTCTTTCCTAGCGTACAGGAAGGACTGTTCGTATAAAAGACCACCTTGTTTTTGATCTTACAGAGGTACCGGACGGAAGATTATGATTATTAGGTACTGTACTACTTGTTGTAAGGTAACCCGTAAAGTTAAAACTCCACGGCCCAACCCCATTTAGGCGTCCGGAGTGCCTCCACCGCCTCTTAGTTCCTACTGTAGCTTCGATGCCATCGATGATGATGATGATGATGATGATCATGAATGACGATGGTGATGATAGTGATTGTTTCTTCACTCATAATAACCACAAGCTAGGTGTTGTACAGCCATCTACCCTACTACTAAACTACACTGTTCCTGTGCAGTAAGCACTCCTGGACTCCTGGACGGTACCTACCTACAGATAGGTAGATATACTCGGTACCTACTACTACCTACTTAAGGTCCTGTACAGTACTGTATAACATTGTCACGCAATCCAATAATGATTTCATTAACGTTATTAATATTACTATTATTATCGTTATTATTATGCAATCTCCAGTCCTCTCCTCTGGGTACCTATCAGTCCTGACCATGCAATAAAATAACGGGCAACTCTACCGTCCTTACTCGTATGTTGGGCCTGTGTGCTTGTGTTGCCTGTCCTGTGCGCAGGCAGAGACTCTCTCCTCTCCGTCAGTATCCTCGGTGACCCTTTGGCCTTTCCCTTCTCCCATGCCCAACCCTCTGTCCCCCACCAATCACGGCCCTCGGTCTGGCTCAGCACTCTTCAGGCTTTGTCAGGGCCCTCTTTTCCCTCTCTGGCTTTTGCAGGCTGCGCTGGTCTCAGAGTCGCGGAGGTCTCGTTCGCTCGCTACATGCGTGGAGAAAATCAGGTCCCAAGGCCCCAACTCTCCCAGGATCGTCTTCGTTGCTGCCGCATCTGCAACCTTCAACACCCAAGTCTTGCCTCTCCCATGATCCCATCTCGACCGCAGACTCGAATTTCGATCCCCATCCATGTCTTCCGCCTCTCCCTCTGTCTCCCTCTCTTCCAACTACTACTGTTGTCAGCTCCAGCGTCTGCGCCGTATGGTTCCTTAGCGCCCCGGTTCCTATACCACCGACTACCAAGCATCACCATCATCTAGATTCCCATTCTTTGTCCACTTTTCTTTCCTCTTTCCCATCTTGAACACTTTTCCATCCCTTTTCCTTCCGCATATCACGGGCATAAGCAACGAAGACGCCCTTTCACTTCTCCCTATTAATTCTTTCGGCTGCTGCCGACGTATCGCCAGCCATTTTCACCTCGAGTGCTGTCCAACCGCCGCCGCCTCGACAATCCATAATCCATCATCATCCAGATCTCAGCATCGCAAGCGCACGTCACCAGTCCCCCGTTATTCCCATCCACCAACACCACAGCTCCCCTCTCCCCGGTAGTTGATCACTTTTCATATCACCTATCAACGCCTCTGCCGATCAAAAGCAGAAACCACAGTCTACTTTGCGACCTTTACATAACTCCTGGTTCGTTGTACCCTGCCCCCTCGAAGGGTTGTCTCATCCAGTGCTGCTCCTACCCCACCACGCGACGACTTTGTCAACAAAACAATCCCGTCCTTCGTTCCTAATCTACATCTGGCATCACAATCTGCAGTTGTCTTCTTAGTCTGCGTTGATGCTAACAGTACAATTCTAGGATACCTCCATCCATGTACCAGTCCTTCGATTAAATCTCCGCCGCCTAATCTCGACGAAATTTTCTTATAGTACCAACTACATCTCATTGAAAACGTAAAAGATCAAAAAAACAAAAAAAATCCCCCAAACTTTCACACATCAGCATACAAAGCTCATTAGTAGGAAGATCTTTCTGGCTGGCTACTGCGAATTTTGTTAAACTTTGCCATCATACACCGCGTCTCCATTTGCATCACAGTGGCCTATGCGGCCTCAGAACACGAATAACTCCATCTGTGGGTGCAGGTAGACTGTTTGGAATCCCCGCGCCGCGCTGGGAAGAAACCCATGGGTTAATATCGGAAATATTCAGTAAAACACCAAGGTTGATCTTTGAACAACACAGAGCTTCCTAGCACTAGGGGAAGATAGTAAATTGGGCCACCACATACGAAGTCTATGCTTTTATTCAAGTATATAGCAGCAGACTCATTCGAGGTTAGGAACGAAAGAAGCTTTTTAAGAATAGGAAACTTGCAGCCTGCGCCCAGAGCCTCCTTTTGGAGCGAGGGTGCGAGGAATAGAGCTTACACCTACAGAGCTCCGGGCAATTGCCAACGAATCCAAGATACTTAGATTTGCGATTTTTCTCCCATTCTCTGGACGATTGGATCCAGAAGCATCTTGCTGTATGACTGAACTGGGAGAGATCTTTGCGGAGCTGGGCATCTCGCACTACCTCCACGATTTCGTCGAGCAAGGTTTTGATACTTGGGATACGATCCTCGATATCACCGAGTCCGATTTGTGAGTCTGCCATGAGTCATTTCTTCACTACCTTAAGCTAATATATCTGTCAGTGATGCTTTGAACGTGAAGCTCGGCCATCGACGTGTAAGCGACCTACTCAACTTTTGCTGGATTTCATCTGACTTGATACAGAAAATACAACGGAAAATTGCACAATCGAGAGGCCTCTCCTCGGACAGAGCTCTAGCGTCTCCCAGCAGAAATACCCCCACTGATGATCGACCAATTGACGAGACGAAAGGCGGAGGCCACAGGGCGGATGCGAACACGAGTAGCGGAGGTACACAAGGAGCGAAGCGGAAGTACCGGCGGCATCCAAAGGTTCGTGCTGCGACAGGATTTAGCCTTCATATTTTTCAGGTCATGTTCAAATAACCGAAGAGAATGATCACTAATGGTATTCGGCAGCCTGACGAAAATGCGCCTGAGAGACCCCCGTCAGCATATGTAATCTTTTCAAATAGTAGGTCTTGTGAACACCCAAAATCCTTGACTGGTATTAATACTCGTATAGAAATGCGCGAAGACCTGAAAGGCAAACCATTATCCTTCACAGAAATTGCGAAATTGGTAGGGGAGAATTGGCAGAATCTAGCGCCGCATGAAAGAGAGCCATTTGAGCAGCAAGCCTTCACGGCAAAAGAAAAATACAATGCTGAATTAGTGGAGTACAAGAAGACTGAGCAGTACAAAGAATACTCACAATACTTGGTGGACTTCAAAGCCAGACAATCTCATCAGCAGCAAGGTAAGCAAGGTTTGTGTCAACTTTCTTCTAAAGGTCCAGGGTGTCAGTCTGGTGCCCAAGTTTCTAGGGCGTTTTTTATTTGCTCACTCGCTAACCCTTTTTGTGACGTAGCTGATGCCGAGGTCACGAAGAGACCAAAACTTGAGCCTCAAGTTAGTACGGCAAGCACTGGAACCACTAGTAGCGGTGCAAGTATACACGGAAGCGAACCCCCATCAGGCCGAAAACGTGACGATTCTGCTGCGACCAATGGTTCGTGGTCTGCAGGCACTCGTCAGTTATCTCCCACGTCACAGTCGCCCACTTTAACAAATGTGTCGGGCATTCAGGCAGGGGCACAACTTTCGCCTAATCCCACTTCGCCTACAGTCCTTCCTGGCTACAGAGATTCGGTAGTGTATGGAGCTACACTTCAAGCTCGTCCTCCTGCTCGGAGAGAGGCGAAACCGCGCGACGAAACTGTCATTCCTATGCACCAATTGCCCCGGTTGTCGGATCCTAGTGACATGCGTATGAGTTTCGATAGGCACAACATCAACAACAATAGGGGCGACTCACTCAATATGACAGGTGCTTTGCAACATGCACATCGAACAGGACAAGGCCAACCGCCTCCCTTGTTGGCTTCTGAATCGACCTCGGGCACTACAAGGTCTTCTGGGTCGTCGGCTAGCACAAGCTCATACTTACCCCGGACACCTATGGAGCCTTCAGTCGACCGGTCGCTTCCAATACCGAACATGTACTCTCAGAAGCCTTATGAGTTGCCACCACTTCGGCCACCTTCATTATCGCCTCAGAATTCGATTCTCAATCCGCAACAGTCTCCGCATAGTATGTGACACTCTTCCTCGCTTGTGGATAGCTTTCGAGTTTTAAACCTGTACTGACAGATCGTCGTAGATATTCCTTCTTATACTGATTTTCCAAGTACGATGGCTCCAATGCGGGGTCATACAGCGATCAACTCGAGACAGCAGCGCCCACTTCCTTCAGCAAATACCATAGACGATACTGTACTGGACCCTGTAAGCGCGTTGATCAAAGCCGGCGAGATTGTCGATCGAAATAGTCGACCGCGTCCACCGTCTTGAAAATAAAATTACACGAATGTTACCCTTGATGAATAAAGACTTCACGACCGAGTTCCCAACTCTTATTTCATGTGGGCGGTAGGTAGAAGTATCCGTGAGGTCCATTTGTCTTCCAAGGATATTGCAATGGTGGGTTGGAGTATGGAGTTCTGCATCGTGTCATTGTTCATCTTTCTATGATTCCCCACCAGTTCTTCAGCTCCCATAGACTTTTAGGGAGACTGTTGGCATTTTCAGCGCGCAGTCAAACATTTGATGTATAGATATACAAACTCACAAACCTTCGACCGAAGAATTTTGTGATCTTGCACGCATGGAATGGAAGCAGGTGTCCAAATAATTCCGAGCGTCCAAAAAAGCTACGGCGAGTCGATTACGTCCAATTCTCAGTATTATCCCCATCTACAGTCTCGATGAGCAACACCAAGCTCTTTCCAATCTGCACTAGGCGCGGCATGTCGAGGAAGGTGGTTTGGTCTGAAGACCGGCTCCCCGAAGTGGCATTCCCATTTGTCCTTTTTATATGAGAGTGAATCTCAGGTGGGGTCCCCTGGCTATGTCATGTATCATAATTGCTCGATGTAAATTTATCTAGACTGAGCAAATGATCTACAGACTGTGGGTGGTGTTTGGTGCTTTAGGTAAAAGACAAGTCAGTCCTCGCCTGCTGTCATCGGAACGATCTCTGAATCGGATCGGCGAGACGTCGTCCTGTGTACTTACCTGACGTAGAAACTGGGGTATTTCGAAGAGTCAAGTGTGATGCGCCTTGTGATGCTGAATCAGACCACTACCGACTACTCTCGCAAAAGGAAAAGAACGAGACTTGCGTCTGCCAAACTTTATGGCCTAATACGAACTAATTCTATGGCCATTTTTTCTTCTTCTGTGCAGCACATATGGGGCGTTAAAGTAGGTAATTATCATCTGTGTCACTTTCAGCCTCTCTCATATATTCGAACTTGTATTTTTCTTCTATAGAGTACATAGGTATTTTATATACATGTATACATCATACAGAAGTATTCGTGAGGGGTACCCGGGGCAACAGGGTCAAGAGGAGGAGGGGTTGAAGGCGGTGGCAGAAAATTTTATCTTATCCCACTTCGCCCATTTGCTTTTTCCTTTTCTTTTTGGTCCGTCATGTAAACACCTTTTTGTCTTGTCTCTTCATACATGGAGGCTGAAGTCTAAGTACCTAGTCTTCTTTCTCTTCCTCCTCCTCCTCCTCCACCTCCTCCTCTTCATCTCTCTGGGCTAGACGACCTCTACATCAAGATTCCAAGACCTCCTTAAGCAGTGCCCAGCAGTCAGATTACCCCCTCCTCGGACACAGTAAGATGGCTGGACTCCAAGCCATAAAGTATACGAGGGGCAAACTAGAAGTGTTGGACCAACTGAGGCTACCCCACGAGACACATTATGATCAAGTTGCTACCTGCGAGGAGGCTTTTGACTGCATCAAGTCGATGAGAGTCCGAGGTATATATCAGTGGCAGAACGTCAGCAACGACCTCCAACTAAAACTTGAGCAGGTGCACCAGCAATTGCCATAGTAGCGGCCCTTTCATTGGCTGTAGAGCTAGCAACCAAGAAAGACGGTATGCTACAACCTTCCGTGTAGATTAGCTGCGTTGCTGAGATTACATGCAGGCTGCAACAAGGACGACGATCTACTCAATTACATAAATGGAAAACTTGACTACCTTATGCTGAGCAGACCAACAGCCGTTGATCTTTCAAATGCAATTAAGCTTCTCAAGCAGAAAAGTCTCCAAGCATCGATCGCCAAGGATCCTATCGAGCTCCCATATAAGACTGTCCGAGATGTATACATTGAGACGGCAGAGAAAATACTGGAGGATGATCTCACCACGAATAAAAAGATTGGAAGATATGGAGCGGAGTATTTGAGACGGCAGCAAATGCCTGTGCCGGAAATTCTAGACGAATCTGATGAGTTAAGATATTACACCACAAGCCCACCCGGCACCCAAGGCGCTGCCGACCTTACATATAGAAAACTAAGCGTTTTTTTAACGCATTGCAATACTGGGTATACCGCTTCTTTCCTTTCGCCTTTCTCTTCACGACTAAGTCATCCTGCTAAAACTAGGAGTGTAGATCCCTCGCAACCTCTGGGCATGGCACAGCTCTAGGTATAATTCGAAGCCTTCACAGCATGAACTATCTTGACCACGCCTACTGTACGGAGACTAGACCATACAACCAAGGATCCCGCCTGACTGCATATGAACTTGTCTACGAGAACATTCCATCTACCTTGATAACCGACTCCATGGCCAGTGCTCTCTTTGCTCTAAAGAAAGCAGAGCGAAATATATCTGCCGTGATCGTGGGCGCCGATAGAGTTGCAAGGAATGGAGATACAGCAAATAAGATTGGAACCTATCAACTTGCGGTTCTAGCCAAATTCCACGGGATCAAATTCGTGGTCGCGGCTCCTACTACCAGCATTGATCTTCTGACGGAAACTGGAAAGGACATCAAGATCGAAGATCGCGCGAAGACTGAGTTAACTCAAATCAGCGGGGCGGTTGTTGGCAAGGATGGAACTGTGGACGTGACTAAGACGGCGAGAGTAGCAATAGCGTCTCAAGATATAGATGTTTGGAATCCAGCCTTCGATGTTACGCCTCATGAGCTCATCGATGCGATTATCACAGAGCAGGGGGAGGTGGTGCGTAGTGCAAATGGAACTTTCGCTCAGGGATTCAAGAGTATAATGCCGACTAGATGGAGGGTTGAGGTGGATCGAAGTAGCGAGCCTGGTAACTCTAACCAAACCTCTACAACGAGTGACGGCGACGGTACAGTCTTCCCACCGATGGATGATGTTTGAGGCTGCTCGCGTAGTGGGAATTTTAGTAAACATATCCACCAGAAAGTTCTTCGGAATTGAACAAGGTAAAATAATACGACGAGATGATGCTACGTACATTGCGGTCGATGTGGCATAATAGAGGCCCCAACAAAGATGAAAAGAAACCTTAACATGAATAGGAAGCTTTCAGTGTCATTGTAACAAGAAGGCTTTAAGATCAGTAGGCTTGGCCATATCGGTTGGCTTTTCACTGAAGTGTGGAGCTTACTCGAACTACTTCGAAGTATTGTGGCGAGCTGGTGTGCTCCCGTCAGTGATTATCAGTGCCAATAAACGAACCTTCGACTTCTACCGCCACTTAGCGTATATATAATATACTTCAGATGCTAGATTCCGAGAATCAAGATACATACAACCATGACCTCGTAAAATGAGTTTGTTTCTTGAGCCTTCTGCAAGTCGTAGTCGCTTGTTATTTCATACACAACCATCTGCTCTACGTTTATCTTGTATGAAAAAACTAAAGAGGATGGATTGAAAACATAATTTTTTTTTTTCAAAAAAAAAAAAGGGAAATTGGAGGGAAAGAACGCTCCACTCTCTCTCTCGAGTGAACATCCCAGCAAGCAAAACATTGAATACCGGCAGCTCACGAACATGTCTCTGCAAGAGTTTAGGGGTACTTCAGTACTCGGGAAAGCTATCTACATGTGGAAATAGTGGTTCCTGACATATAGTACGGTGGTAGACTGTGATTTCTTAACTCTTAAGTATTTTGCGATTATTGTTGACTTTTGCTGAAGTATTCTGATTTGAATTGCTATATCTGTTGTCTTGTTTTAGGTGATGAAGAAATAGGAGTTGATCATGTTACAAAGTAGACGCTGTATACATGTTTAATAGACTATGAAGGATTAAGTTGTTAGAGCGAGTAATGGCCACAGCTTTTAACACACACTCACACACACACTCACTCACATACAGTTAGATCTTCATCTTAAAGTATTTTCATTATGTTATTCTATTCTAGTATCCCATTTCTACCATTACACATGAGCTCCCCAAACGAGAGGTTTCTCCGGTACTCCGGATGTTAATGCTTATCCATATCCAATGCACCTGCGCTATGCCTGACCCAACGCTATGCAAAAACTCAACAAAATACAAATTCAAACAGGTCGACTTAGTCAAGACCTTGACCGCTCAGAATACTCTTCAAAATACCAGCACCAAGGCCCTCTACAGCTTGTTCTATCTCTTTCTCACCAACACAGCTACCAACTTGCTTCTCATCGCCAATACCAACGCCGCCACCAAACTTTCTTGCTCTTTTGCTAGGCGTGCTTAGTCCAACAAAGGAACCATTCTTTCCGTCTACAGCACTGACCAGAGAGAGCGTTTCAAGACTACCGATGACGTCTCGGAACTCTGTACTTGTGAGAGGGTGCAGTATTGAGTCTCGCTTACAGAGCATGCTGTACGTGGCGTAAAGAGCCTTGATTGTCGGAGCTGCATTGGTCAACTTCGAGGGTGTGGCCAGAACATTAGTGGCCGCAGTTCTCTTCCGCTTTTCAAGAGCCATTAAAGCACATAGAGCTGCTTTCTGTTGCAGATTGAGGGTCTTGAGCCGCTGATTGGCACCATTTCCAAAAGTAGCCGCTGTGATTTTGTTGACGTGTGAGATGCTTGCTCGCGGTGCTGTCTCCACTGTTAGAGCAGCAAGTGACTGAGCAAGCGTTCTTGACTTTTGTATAGATGGACCACCTGGTGAAGCGAGGTTAATATTCTCCTCAAGTGCCCTCTTAGAAGGACTAGCTTGAAGCATCTCCTCCTTCAATGCCAGTTCGTGCTTTTGTTTGGTTTCAGATTCGATCACATCTATTGCTCTTCGACAGATATCGAATGCTTTTCGTAAGTCTCCTGTTTGGCTGGCTACTTTTCTGGAGCATAGGTCAATTGCCGCCGGATGGAGAAATGGAATGTAATCTGGTGTTGGGCTCTCTGCGGATACGAGCGACTTTAACCGAGTAGTGATCACAGTCTTGATCTGAGCTGCAGTGTAGGGAAGAAATGGGAGAAGTTGAGGCTTCAAATTTCGAGCCTTGAGTCGAGGAAGAAATCTGTCGGTTAAGTCTAACGCGTTCGCAATCCCAACCAGGATGAGATGTGAAGATTTTTGCAAAGACCATTCAAACAGCTTGTATAGACTCTCCAAGTCCAGTGTGAGAATATGATCAATCTCATCTAGAGTGATGACGTAGATATCCTTGGTCCTCTTCCTCGGCACAAACATGCCCTGTAGTGTCTGTACTTCTTCTCCTTCTAGGATTTCGATATCACCGCACAGAGTCTCCAGTAGGTTGGCGTAGAGATCCTTGGATGTTTTCATACTCATGCAGTTGACATAAGCCTTTCTTAAAGTAGGCGATTCTTCAAAATCGTTCGTGACCTCATTGACCATGGCGCTTTTCCCTGTCCCCGGTGGACCACTCACATAAAGACAACCTCCTCCAATGCTAGATATGCGCTCTTGGATAAAGGCTGCCAATTCCTCTCGCTCAGTTTCTCTACCAACAAGTCGCCCGGACTCAGTGCTACGTGTAAATAGTAACCGAGCTTTACTGTACACAGTTGCAAGAGAGCCGCCAGGAGTTGTGGGTGTACGAGGAGTTCGTGGAGTCAAAGCTTTACCAGTTACAGTAACACGGTGCCTTGGGGTGATTGGGTGTCTTCTTCGAGAGCGCGTCTCTGTGACGAGGAGTTTGTGGTGTCGGAACCTGGACCTCCACAGCCTTCACATTCCCATTGCTCGGTTTGGCAGTATTAAAGTGAGCCTTGATTTTGGCTGGAGACAAAGGAATGCGTCTAGTAGGACCGTGCTTCGCTGGGGTTGATCTGGTCTGGCGTGGCTCGCAGAGCTCGTCGATGTCCATTGAGTCATCATCTTGAATATTGTCGGACGCATGGCTTTGAATAAAAGGATTCTCATTCTCATCATTGAATATCTCGCTCTGGGGTTGCTGTTTGACGCGTTTTGAGGAACCTAAACTAGGTGAGTATACGACTTTCTTCCATCTGTTGATTCGTCCTTACCTGCGCCCGTAGAGTTTCTTGTTCGCTTACCCAATACAGCAGATGCCATCGTGGAGATTGTTCTTGCCGCGTCTTGGGAGGAGAAAAGGCACTGGAGTTGAGGATTTAGAGGAAGGAAGAAGTGGTGTATGGAGATGGCCGAGGGAGATGAAGAAATCGCGACCTCCACCATTTACGCGACCGATGGACGCGAGAAAACACGCTAGTAAAACCACTTTACAAAAAGGTGGCTGGAAAGGGGTACCGACACGTGATTCAACTCGTCAACACGCCCGGCGGTCATCTTTCCCCCTTCCAAATTTTAATGATAGATTTTCCTTTTTACAATGTCATTTCTTCTTTCACTTGCTTACTTGCTAAACTTGGCTTCAAACTGGATACAGCGTAGGGGCAGTTGGCATAATCGAGCAACCCATATTTCATATGTTCTAGCCCAAACCAAAACCCAACCCAAAGCCCTCGAGCACTCTTCGAAAGAACACTACTACCCCCTGCAAGTGCATCTGCACCAAGTGTGCCAAAGTACGAAAGTACTCGCAGAGCTCCACCAAGTACTGGTGGTGCTAAAAGTATTCCGGCATTGAAAGACAGATATTCGCATTGATGTTATTGATTCAAGGGCTCAATAAAAAGAGGTGCGGTGCCAGAATCACAATTGTCCCCGGCGGCAAGAAGCGCAGTCGTCGCAAATGTCACGAAGATGCCCTAGTAAAGAGATATACAGGTTACGCGCCCACTGCTTTCCAGCGCGATGAGTGGCCGAGGCTGGCCCAACTGTCAGCGCTTCCGCAAGACCCAATCACCTTGTATTCAGCCGCCCAGATTGCATCGACGTCTTCGTTATTTGCATCCTTGGAAGTGCGCGGGTACCGGTATGCGACTCATCATCCTGATCCAGTATTTGGCTTAAAATATTCCTTCATCTGTTTCGTTTCCCGCATCTTAGTCTTTCGAAGAACCTCTCAGGTTTACGCATCTCCGTTTGTTGTTGGTCTCCATCGCGGCCGGTCGCTGATTTCCGACCTCCAAATCTGATAGCGACCCCGCCTTGTGCAGCGATCTTCTGTGCCTCATGATAGCTTACCCGTTCCTCCTGAGCAGCATCCTATAAATAAAACTTTGTGCGTCACTTAGCGAAACATCGACAGGAGCAGGTACCTTGTGCCTGGCCATGGCTGCTCGCAACGGGAGACCAGATGAGGAACTTTTCCTAAACCGCCCCTCCTCGAACGGCGAAGAAGATAGTCCTACTGTCGAGCCTTTGAGAATCAGCAAACCCCTCAGCCCAAAACCTCGAGCAGACTCAGCAGCTTCTAGCAGATTCAACTATCCGCCCCCAACTGGCAAGCAATCATTTCCACTACCGCCTGGAGCATCTAGCTCTGCCAGTCCTCTACCGTACCCAGACGACGACGAAGACATCTACGATAAGCCGCGACCTGTCGAACATCGACCATACCGTGCTCCCTATCCAGACGATCGAAGACCTACACCAGATAGAGGAAGTTCAGCGGGCTCGAGTGACCAGGGAAGGCCATCTGCTGCCGGGAGGAAAGCTTCGTATGATACCACACCCAGGTTGGGGTCGAGTCCTGTAGAAAAAGAAGGGTTCGCGGCTGGCAGAGAGACGTGGTGCAGCTCCAAAGCCTCTCCCCGAGTCTCCTGGTCCAGATATTCCGGACAAAGAGGGTTTATTTGCAGTGGCACCCAGGAGAGATCAGAATTCTTCGACTGGCCCAGAACGACCTGCAAAGACACCCACATACCCTGAAATTGCTCAGCAGCAATACTATCCACCACCAGCTCCGGAGTCATCTAGTAGCAATGGAAATCTAGCATCGCCAACTCCTAACGCTATGAACAGATTTGCCTCGACAGCTTCGACGTCGACTACAAGGGCTACCCGGGGTTCCCCTCCACCGCCCGAAACCCCAATTCTGGGCCCCGGTGAGCATGTAGGAGGTGGTATTGAGGCTCGTTATGCTGCCGCAGGGATTTCTGGTACAGCTACTTTGAGCAGTCTTCAAGCCCAAAATGCTGCGGCAGCCCAACGAGCGGGCCAATATGGTCCGCCTCCTGTTCCCCAACTGCCACAATCTCCTGGCCCTGCTCCAAGACCATGGACGCCTACAGAATCTCCAGATAACCAACCACATGGTCCTCCTACAGTCTACCAGGGTTTAAATCAGGTTTCTGCTTCAACTTCACCACCAAGAGAACATGGGAGGCAAGGTTCTGGCGGCTCAGGATCTCAAAACCATTCCCTAGAAGAAGACTTCCAGCGCATGCAAATGTCCGCCGACCCACCCCCAGCATACTCGAGTGTGAGTGTTGCAGGCGCAAATGGTGCTAGTAGTGCATATCCAAACGAAAAGCGGACTGCAGTTCCAGCTCCCATTAATACTGCTTCTAAGCCAAATATTGCTGCTCCTCTTGCATCGCCTGCCACCCATCCTGATCATCCTGCATTTGCCAATGATCCTAGGATTCAACCATTTAACCCTCAGCAGAATGCTCAAACTGCGCCTGTGCAGCAATTTGCAAATGCCTCTCCCTTCCAAGGTGCTGGTCCTGCCTCACCACCACCACTTCCAGAAGGTTGGATAGCACATTTGGACCAGAATTCAGGCCAATATTATTATATACACCTTGCTACACAAGCTACTCAGTGGGAATTCCCCAATGGACCTTTGCCACTGAACCATGATACTGCACCTCTATCCCCAACGGTTTCAACATATGGAAATCCTTTGGCGTCCCCAGGTCTAAGTATGTTTGGCGGCAAGACTCCGCTTGCTTCTCCGGGGTTTCCTCCACATACTCCTGGTTACGCCGAGAGTATTATGAGTATGACCTCTCAGACTCCCACTGCTGCAGGTTTCTCCGGGCCGCCTCCAAGTGCTGGGGTCGATATGTATAAGGTCGCACCAACAAACGGCGTCTACTTCGGTCCTTATTTGAGATACGTAAATATGGATTTTGAGAGGGGCCTTTGGCTAGGAACTATATCATGCTCGTTACAGATGCTCCACAACCACCGACAATTCATATTCATCAGAGTGTTGATTTGTCCCCAAACCCACGACAGCTTAAACCAAATCCGATTTCGACTCACCAGAGATGGACCTTCTATCGTTATGATGTTGATCTTCAAATGGGTGAGGGAGCAAGTGATAAATGGACATATGCTATAACCTCACACTTAGGATGTACTCGTTACGAGTTTCTGGTTGCAGGCCGCTTCGAGACTAATTGGCGATTCATAGCGCATTCTGGCAATGATTTTGCCATGAACACAACGGCGAATGAGCGGTCTAAACTTGGGGGTGTGGGGTTTTCTATGGAAGGATATTCTCCAGAAAAACGTTGAATGTGGCGGCTTCCACGTGCAACTCGGTCTAGGAGACCAAATATATGGCGACAGATTATGGAAAGAAATTCCACTTCTCAAGCAATGGCTTGCTATGAGCGGGAAGGAAAATCGGAGGACCGCCGCCTGGACAGCGAGACACGAAGAAGATGTTTCTCATGCATATTTTCATTATTACACGAGCCATTTTGATCAACCATATTTGAGAGAGGCTTTTGCTCAAATTCCTCATATCCTTCAAATAGATGACCATGATATGTAAGTCACCCCAGCCGAAGTTTTTAAGTGATGCTGATATCACTTAGCTTCGATGGCTTTGGCTCCTACCCAGAGTACATGCAAACATCAAACATGTTCAAGAACATTGGGCGCATTGGCATCGAAATGTATCTTCTCTTCCAGCACCATACAACGCTAGAGATTCTTCGAAATGTCAGCACTGATACAGATCTATTTACAATCACCGGCCAAGGCTGGCATTTCGTTAAGTATTTGGGGCCAGCAGTTGTGGTTGTTGGACCAGATTGCCGTTCGGAGCGTAACCAGCGGCAGGTGCTTGCAGGTCCGACATATCAGGGCATTTTCCCCAAGGTAGCCACATTGCCACCTAGTGTTCAGCACTGCATCTGGATGATCTCCGTTCCGATAGTATATATACCCTCGTCTAGAGGCAGTCGAAAGCTTCGCTCATACAATGGCGACGGGTAAGAAGGCAGTCACTGGTACTTACAACTTACTTGGCAAAGTGACCAGCTCTGTAGCTGGCGTTGTTGGCGGTAAAGAGGTTGTTGCCTCTGGCTTTTCACAGGTCAAGAAGGCCGTCGGTAAATCTGGCTTAATGGGCGGAGTTCTCAACACGTTCGGCGATATTGATATTGCTGATGAACTTCGAGATATGTGGACTCATGATTCTAAGGACCTTGAGCGAACATACCTGATTCGAACGTTGCAAGGAATCGCACACACCAGAAGGGTATCCGCATGACATTTTTGTCTGGAGGTAAGACAGCTCACTAAACTAAGCCTTATGTAGAGTTAAACCACTAACCATCTACTAGATGTTAGCTGTTGTGGTGCAGGTCTAGTTCATGACCCGGCGCATCCCAGCGACCATAAGACAATGTACCAAGTCATCTCCTCCGCTGTAGTTGCCGCGCCTCCTCCATCGTATGTGTTGAAGATGCTTCACAATAACAAACCGCTCTATATTCCACAGAATGGACAGAAGACCACAAATCAACCTTCTGACACCAAAGAAGACATGATGGAGATATTCCAAACAGATACTAATGGTGGACCAAGAGAGTTGAAAAAACTGATGGGGAGAAGAAACTATGTTGCTTTTGTGGCCTATGATCCAGAAGCTCTACCTCTTGGGGGTACTTCCCAGCATGGAAGCGTGCATAGCGGGCAGCAAGGCTTGGCAAAACTTAGTCTAGCAGTGGACTTTGTGGTGCAGGGAGACAGCGGCTTCACACCGCCCACGAAGTATGGACCCGTCATCATACCAAGCCTTGAGTTTGGAAGATAATGTATCATGGCAAATATATTTACGAAAGGTCTGAGCATTTTGAAGAGCGGAGTTTTCTCTTGGGAGCGATGGCGATTTGAGCTTTTGGATATGTTCGTTCTATTCCCATAAATAAAGTCCCCCTTGCTAAAACGCAATCATGGCAACGCTATTGCAATGCTGCTCTCTTGTGATCTTATACTCCGATTCTCATAACATACTCCCAGGTTTCAGTCAAATATTAAACAGCTTCTTCAATTGTGCAGCGGTATCATCAGGGTCTAAGACCGAATGACCAATTGTTCTCTTGTCTTCATAAATCTCATAATCATTTCCGCCCTTGTACGTCTTGTCACCGAAAAAGTGAATGGTTGTGTACTTGACTCCACCAGGCTGCTTGGCTTCGTTCTCTAGGTGTTGCAGGCAGTACGTCTTGTCCCAACCGACAGGGAAGACGTCGAAGGAGATCTGTCCTCCTATCGAATATCTGCAGAGTCCCCAATTAGCCCTCAATCGCGTACGCTTGCCCAAAATCTTCCTCTCAAAGTAGGTGTGGTGTGTAGGACTCACGTCAAGCCCAAATCGGCAAACTTCTCCTTCAAAACACCAACAAAGTTCTCACGGATTTTATGTTCCAGATCATATTTCTCATACTCATTCCTCTCGGTGACGCTAGCATTCCTTCCAATGGGACTAACATTAATCATACCGTTGCGAAACTCGACAAAGGTGCCTCTCTTGACGGGAATATCCAAATCAGCAATATAGTGCAAGATGAACTTGACAAGCTCCTTGTACTTGGGTTCCCCGATCCACTTGATAAAGGAGTTCGAGGCAAGCGGTACGCCAGATTTGTAGGCCGTGAGCCCGTTCTCTGCAAAGCAGAAGTCGAAGAGGTCGGTGACCGGGACACATCGGCGGTGCCTAGCTGTTCTTGTTGCTTTGCCAGGTCGCTGCCGCCTACGAATCCGATGGCGCAGGATTGGCGGAGCGTTTGTAGGAGATGTAGCATCTCGGGCGTTACCGTCTGGTTTTATTGTATGCATGGTTAGTAAGGGAGGGTCTTGAAGTTGGGTTTTTGGAGGGGTAGGCGGGGTTGAACGAACTCGGCGCGCCATCGTCAGGGTTTTGTCTACATCGAAGAGACAGATTGTGTTTGCGATGGGTCGCTGGTCGAGGGGTGGGTAGAGAGAGGCCATCTTGTCGGATTTGAAGGTGAAATGGGAGTGGTTTTGTGCTGGTGAGGGATGTTCGTCGTGGTTCAATCGAAGTGGGTGGTCTCGACTATTTTATGTTGCTATGGTGGGGAAGCTCGCAGCCACGAATCCACGGGGTCCGTTGATCAGCCATTGGTGCTCGCTTGCCCATTATCCTAATTTGAAGTGCAGACGGCATATTGTACAGGAAATATCTGTCCTTATTTTTCTACGTGAGGCATTACTGAAATGATAATGCTACCTTTTCTTGATTCTCTAATCAATTGTGCTGGCTCCTTATTCTGTTTTTGAGCTCAAACATCAATATGTGTGAGTTATGACCGAAGCAAGAGTAGATATCTGTTCTCATTTTTTTTCTATCTAGGGAATTGAGTGAGGAGAGTACCTTGCAGGTTTAGACGCATTTTCTAATTTGTCTAATTGACAGCATAAGTGGAGAGTTGACCAAATTCTGCAAGTCTAATAACTTCCCGCCTCTAACTGTAACCTCGACCAACTCCCCTTATTCCTTCTCATCAATGACAACAACTCCCCATTCATGATCGATATTTCCGTACATTATATCGTATAAACGTTTTTTAAAGTAAGCAGCATAGTGGCCGCTCTTGCCATCTCCCATTGGAATCTCTAGGTCATTGGCCTTGAAGTTGATTGCTGAGACAGGGGTAACGAAGTACTGTTCTTGAAGTTAGCCTTATTTCACGTGTAAAGTTTATCGATGAATTAGGCTGTTAGAGCAAGCTGATCACTCGTAGCAGGATTAGATGTCCATGCGGTGGGCAATGTGTACTTACAGCAGTACCACAAACGAAAGCCTCAATCATGCGGCCTTCCTTCACAGCCTCCTCCTCAATCTCCAGCACTTCAACAAATTAGCACTATGTTTTCATCAAAGAGTAGGGGTAAGATTTGGAAAACATGATCTCCAGAGCTGTGAGACACTGTTTCAAAGGTATGAGAGAAGAGATAAATGTTGCTTACTCGTAAATGTTCGCTCAACAACCTTTAGAGGCTTCAGCTCTGAGCTCGAGCCTTTCGAGCCTTCTATCAAGCTCGTTCTTGCAAGCTCAAGAACACTTCGTCTTGTAACTCCATCAAGGATAATCTTCTCCTCCAGCGGTGCCGTCACAAGCTCAAGCTTCCCTTCCTTGTTCGTCCAGACAACCATAAAATTGCTAGCCCCCGCCTCTGTGACTTGATAATCTTTGCCAAAGAGCCATAAAATCTGGTCGTAACCTCTCTTCCTACCTTCCATATGACTCAAGAAAGCAGGTCCATAGTTGGCTGAGACCTTCGTATAGCCGAATCCTCCAGGCCAAGCTCGGATATCATCTTTGGAAGCAAGGAGCTTTAGTCCAGGAGCTTTGGGAGGTGTGCCAGGTTTTGTTCCTGTGGAGAGTTCTGGCCAGGGAACGGTAATGACAAAGAGCATGACTTCCGAAGGGGTGGTGACGCCCAATTCCTCGCCGTTGCCGATTACCGTTGGCCTAACATACAGAAAGTTTCCGGGCTGGGATTTTGGAAGCCAACCTAAACAGGATCAGTAAGGAAGGTCTTAGAAGGTGCTTCATAAACGCACGAGGTCCATCCAATCCCAGGTATGCCTTGAGTAGTTTCTTTCTCCAGCTCAGCAGGTTCAAAATATGGCAAGGCCAGTCTCTGGCTAGACGTCAAAAGTCTTCTACAGTTCCGATCAGGTCTGAAAATTCGAAGCTTGCCATCAAAACCTCGATAAACCTTCATACCTAATTTCAACCATTAGTACGGTACGTCTCTTGACCGGAAACTCTAGGGGAGAGACTCATACCCTCGAAACACGATGTAGCATAATGCAGACATGAAGCCGTAGGCATCAGAGTCAAAGGACCATACGGCTTGATCTCAGGAGCATGCCATCCTTGATCCGCAGTCCAAGTGACTGTGATCATGTGATCCGTACAGTCCTTTGAAGCCCAAACTTCAGCAGAATTGAGTTCGGGAACCTTGCGAAGGGAGGTTGTCTTGGTGATGCGCAGCTTTGATGCGTCGAGACCTCGCAGAGGTGACGTGGATTCGGTCTTCGTGGAGGTCGAATGGTCAAGGCCATCTTGGATCAGAGATGACATGGATGGAACCGAGTCCGCGGCCATGGTTTCAAAGATGATGGTTGTTGGGGAAGTTTTACTCGGTATGAGCAGAATAGGGAAGGGCTACTGGATATGTCAGTTTGGGCATCGACCAATTGCTTTTGGCGGACACACTACACCACTATGGCGGGGTGGAGGGGTAGGACAAGATTAGGAATTAATCTTCAAACCGGGTCAATGTCTCTGCTAGGACCGTCCGGGTGCTGTAGGTAGGGGAATTCTGTGCGAGGCTTCGATCTGACCGTCGAGCCTGTATTCAGAGAAGTCACAATTTTATCATTGAAGAGTGGGAAAGCTTTTGGTGTTTCTGTCTGACTGTGCCTGACTCAAATATCCTTGGCTCACCGGCTTGGTACATACATACCACCTTGCTACATCGGAGAAACGCTACCTACCTAGGTAATCAATCACATGATGCTACAACAGAGGATCCCTTCACAACAACATAGGATACAGTAACAATCTATCAGGGGAACCTTACTGTCCGACTTGATTATCATGCCGAACCTGACAACGGCACGTGACTGTATAGACTCAACTCCCGTTCTATCCCGTCACCTTACTTATTGGAGTCTAATCACTTACCTGATCTAGTTACCAAGAATTAAATCAGATGCCGAAACTAACTGAGTTACTCTAGCCACCTTGGTTACTCAAATAAGCCAGTCACATAAATCAAGCAAGTAATACCTGTAATCCACAGAAAACTATCCAGTTTCTACCGACTCAGCAGAGTCGAATCTTTTGACATGTATATCCTATCTCTAAATCAACTAAGTACAAATACTGTACTGTACATCGAAGTAAGTAGAATCTACAGGTTAACCGAGCGAAGGTTCTATAATAGTACAAGAAGCAGAGTTAAAACGGTCCTGCCTGGTTCTTCCGTTCTTCCTTCATCTATCTATCAAGAGCTTGAGATTGACACTATACACAAACATAGTTTTTAGTTACAATTCTCCACAAACAGAGTACCTTTGAAAGATATAGAAAACTTACCATCTGATAGTAAATACCTTTCTTCCTCAAAGAGAGCACTATGGTCACCTTTTTCTCCAACACCCTGCCTTCTCCAATGACGAAAATCACATCCGCGTTCTGGACAGTAGCAAGTCTATGTGCAACGACGACCATCGTTCTACCTTTTCCAGCCTTCTCGAAGGACTTTTGGACTAACCTCTCACTCTCAGAGTCGAGACTTGATGTAGCCTATAAATTAGGAACTCGCAGTCAGTTTATTTGGTCTAAAGTTTTTAGGAATAACCCAAAAACATGGTTGATAAGCAGCAAGAAGTGGGCTTCAATGGAGCACTCTTGTTCTCAGAGCTTACCTCGTCTAGAAGCAAAATAGAAGGGTCTCGGATTAGAGCCCGAGCGATTGCTATGCGCTGTTTTTGGCCACCACTCAGCGCAACACCCCGGGAGCCAACATCAGTATCATAACCCTCTGGAAGAGACATAATAAAGTCATGCATCTCAGCATTCCGACACGCCTGATACAGATCTTCCTCGGATTTGCTTCCGTCTTCAACTCCGAGCAAAATATTGTCTCTAATTGTGCCTTGAAAGAGAGTCGGCTCTTGAGCAACCAAGGATAGAGAATTTCGATGTTCGTGCATTTCTATGTCCGCCACATTGGTGTCATTGAAGAGGATCTTCCCTTTCTGAACGCCGTAAAATCTTTCCAGAAGTCCGATGATACTAGTTTTGCCACAACCAGAAGGCCCAACGAGAGCAGCAAATTGACCCTTCTCGATTGTGAGATTCAATCCTGTAAAAATTGGAATATCCCGAGTAGGGTATTTGAACCAAAGATCTCTGAGCTCTATACGAATACCGCCATCCGTGTTATTCAGCTTGACAGGAACCTGGGGTGTAGTCGAAGTATCCCTTATTCGCAGGCTCAAAATACGATTTGCGGCTGCTGTTGCCTGTGCCATGTTCGGACCAAAACTTAGCCACTGACCTGCACCTTCACTTCCCTGGACGACGGCTATGTAAATGACGAAGAAGCTGAGGGGGTGTGTATTCGCCCCTGGCGAGAAGTCTTCCTCCATACCAGAATGTTAAAGCCATGCAAAGTAGAGAGACACTATCGCTCGCTGCGAATACAAGGGTGGAGAATCTAGCTTTTCGAAATGCTTTTGTTACATGTTCTTTTAACAGGACGTCATAGCGACTAATGATCATGTCCTCTAAGGTAAGCGATGTTACCGTTCGAAAGGCCTATACGGAGTTAGTTTACTTATTCTGGGAATCTTAGGAGCATCGTGCGAATTGGTATAGAAGAGATCGTTGCCCAAGTTAAATGAGTTACCCAAGCTCATCTGCTATGTCTGTATAGATAGCCATCTAAAAATGATCTCTTATAAACCAATCCGCACAGTAACTCAAAACATGAGAAGAAGAACTAAGTAATTGACTCGAAAAGGGAAATTCTAATATGAGGGATTGAGTACGTACGCCCATGGCTTCCGACGCGAATTTTGAGCTTTCGGCAAAGACTTCCTGGTTCATTTTTTCGAACTGAAGTTCGTATCTCAGTCTGGTGAATCCAGCCAGAAGAATAACCTGGGCGGATTAGCATCAGTCCTTTCGGATGAATTTTAAGGGGAAGCTTCGAGAGATCATAGAACAACCTCCAATGAAATCTTTTCGACTTACCGGCATGGTGACGAAAACGGTAAGGAGACTCAATTTCCAACCGAAGTAGAAAGCCAAGATAATACAGCCCAACATATTAAACAGAGAAATCACAACGATGCCCATATTGATCCCTAGAAGTTGTTGGAGTTGAACGGGGTCGTTTGAAACCCGACCAGTTAGTGTTCCAGAAGAGTTCTCTTCCGCATCATAGAATGGTATCTGCTTAGCAAGGATGGATTCGAAGAGTTGTTGACGATATGTGCAGGCGATGTGCTGATGTTCGTTAGCATTTGTTTGTTTCATCGAATTATATACGTAAATGAAAACTCACAATTGAGATTGTGTTTGAGCTCCATCCAAGAATAAAATAACAGAACCCAACACACAGGGCTAAGATGAAAAACATTAAACTCCAATGTGATGTTAAGTTTTTCAGCTGCTGTCCGGTATAAGCAAAGACTGAAATGAGGTTTGCGAATAGATAGGCTTGCAACGGAAATCCAGCTATATTCCAATGTTAGATTGAAATTTGAACGATAGGAATTGGTTGTGCCATGAGTAGTGGCTTAGATCCTTACCTCCAGCACCCATACATCCAGCTACCATCATAAAGTACCAAGGAAAATGAGGTTTCTGCTCGTAAAGAAGGAGGCCGAAACTTCTCACAAGACCCCTAGGTTTATAGACATCTTGCTTGTTTGTCGAGGCTACTTCGTCTGCAGCGCTCATTTGGCGAATAAGTTCTTTCGTAGCGGTGTCTTCCACCAGATCAGTTTCATCTTCGAAGGAGTCGCCCATCGATAGCTTTTGAGCGTTGACAAGAGCCCAATATGCACCATTCTCGTCAGAAAGCAGACTCTCGTGAGTGCCTTGCTCAATTACTCGCCCCTTTTGTAGTACTACAATCTTGTCTGCTCGTTTAATGGTGGATAGACGATGAGCGATTGTGATTGTTGTTCTCCCCATGGAGGCTCTGTCTAGAGCTGCTTGCACGAGTTGTTCTCCTCGAACATCGATACTAGATGTTGCCTCGTCCAGGATAAGTATAGTTGGCTTCTTGACGATACTTCGGGCAATAGCGAGTCGTTGTCGCTGACCTCCTGAGAGTTTCAATCCTGCATCACCAACTTGTGTTTCGTAACCCTAAGAAAACCTGTTAGCAGTGAGAGACTAAAGTAGGATGCATCTGTTGTTTACTAAAGGAAGCCTACTGATGTATTCATCAGCAAATGCCTCTTTGCAAGCCTCAATGACAAGGCGCCGCTTTTCCTCTGGGCTGACATTTTCGAAAGGCGAGCCTATCAATCCATAGGACACATTCTGAAGGATCTACAAGTTCATATGAGTCTTAAGCTTTTTAAATCATGAACCCGCAAAAAGACTCACAGTGTCGTTAAAAATGAATGGTTCCTGTTGGACGAGACCTATCTGGGATCTCCACCATTTTATATCCAATTGGTCGAGGTTATGATCACCAACAGAAATAGAACCTCCAAGTTCGACAGGGGCTGGTGGTTCTTGATCTGACGCTTCCTCTTTCTCTGAAGAATCCTTTTTCTCAGGAAGTGTGATGCCTTCCACAGGTTTCAATTCATACCATCGCTCAATTAACCCGGTGATTGTGCTCTTTCCTGACCCTGAAGCCCCCACAATCGCAGTTACTTTGTTGGCTTCAAAACGAACACTAAGGTCGTCGAGTACTTTGACATGGGCTCGACTAGGATAAGCGAACGTAATATTTTCGCAGATGATGTCCCTATTGGCAGAAACTTCAGGTTCTTTGAGACCATTACTAGGAGGCATAGGTGCGTCGATGATTGCAAAGAAGTTACTTGCAGCAGTGGCAGCTTTGCTTACTGTTTATGAGCAACTCAGGTTAGCTAGCATGTTCTTTCTAAAACGAGAAGTTTACTTCAGCCGCTAGGTTTGAAAGAGGTCATTTTGATTAGAGCAAGTTACTCATATCAAGTGAGTTACTCAAAGTTTGTCGCTTATATCTTAACAGATAGCCATGCAAAATGATCTCGTACAAAGCAATCAATACGAAGTGCTCTATAATGAACTTACTTGCTATTATTGGAGCTGCAGTATTGCCTATAGACATGACGATCATCATAACCTGTTTAGCATTTCCGTTAGCATTGCTTCTTTAAAAGATTTTTGAGAGCCAAGACGGAGTCGTGAGACGTGTGTTGGGTGTGTGGGAATCTCGAGAAATGTTATAGGACCCGCGAAAAGTAAAAAGAGGATAAACGTGGATCGGATATACGAACACTCATTAGAACTCTATTGTTAAACGTTCGTTAGCAATCTATTCCAAGAAGAGGATTTGGCTCAGAAGGTAGAAAATATTGGGAAACTGAATTGTTGGTTTCTTCTCCCCATCCTCCCATACTGATGATGATGATGCTCTGAGATTATTCCAAGAAATCAATGCTTTTGGGATATCCTTATTCCTAGATAGCTATTTGCTCCTGCTGGGGTGATGCCAGTAAATCGAAACCGTCACACTCACATAATCACAGTTCCCACATTGTTGATATCGTTCTGCATATACAGCTTTACACCGAACCAGAATGCCAACGCAAAAGTTCCGTAGGTTGCAAAGAATATGGGTGCATATTGCGCTAATTACGATGACTACGTTAGTATTACCTTCCCAAAATATCTGTAAGTTCCATTGTAGGGTCCGAAATTCCAACTGGCAAAATTACGAGGGTATATTTGAAAGACGTACCTCCTAGTACTGGAGAGAGCTTCAATCCTCGTCGTCTAGCCTCTTCGACCCAGCCAGAGTACCGCTTGCTCATGCGCCCTTCTGCCCCACAGGCAACAATCATTCTTACAGCGCCAAACACCTCGCTCGCTATTGCGGAAGCCTTCTCATCGGCATGATCAACCTCTTTTTGCATTTTAATTGATACTGGCAAAATGGCCGAGTAGACACCAACTATGAACAGAAGCACCGAGCTTGTGACGAGTGTTAAGGCCCAACTATACTTGAACGCAACGATACAAGCAGTAATCATAAGTGTTGAAAACTGAATAAAGATGCCTAGCTTTTCAGAAATACCAATTTGTAAGGTATTTGCTGTCGCAGTTATTGTAGTTGCCGTCTGACCTGGGTTTCTCATCAGATCAATTTTATTCCTGGGAATGGATAGGATGATTACCAGGCGGGAGTGAGTCCAGAACACTGATTGGTTGAGCAAATAGAGCTTTGAGATATGCCAGTCGAACGGCGGCTGACATACGAATGCCAATCATCCTGAAGGAGAGAATTGAGATATAGCTTAGGACAAATCTTGCTATGAACAAATATACGATGTATAAGCTAAAGTAGTAATTAGCCAAAGGAAGACCTGATAGTAGACAGTAGGATTCTAACGCATTTTTATTCAAGGTGTGAAGAAAGTCTCCCGAAGAGCCAGCCGAGGGAGAAAATGTTGCAAAGTTGCCTGATATCCGTCCGAAGACTACATTCATAAGTGGTAGAGTCTACACTGAGATTAGCAAAACACAACCCGAGCCACTCGAAGACGTACCACTCCAGTTCCTATCGAAGCAATGGCAGCTGCAACCATTAAGATTCTGTCGAATCGACCACTGTACGAAAAGACCCTCTGAGCATCTTGTCAGTCAATTGGCTAGAAATCCAAGGATACTGCACAAATTGGTTTATATGAGATCATTTTCATAAGGGCAGCAAAGTTACCTAGATCAAATGAGTTGTCCAAATCATCTGAATAGGCATGCCATTCAAGGTAATCTCTTATAAACCAATTAGAACGTTAGTCGAGTGGAAACTAACCCAATAATCGCTGAAGCTTGTCTTGTTCTCGGCTTTGCTTGCATATTGATCTTTGTTGACCTGGCTCTCGCCCGCCGTCTTCTCAACAGCCTCAGTAGCTTCCTTCGAGTCGGCCATCTTTTCGCAGGGTGCTATCAACGCTCACTTAAGCCATGCGCAGCTAGTGTAGAAATGAGAAATACAGAAGGAGAAGGACAAAAGTTTGCACAAAGTACAGGGCAAGGGAAGGTAGGGCAGGAAGGAAATATATTGTACAGTAGTTACAGGACAGTAGGTAGCTTCGTGCGAAACGTACGAGGGGATACGGTATACCTCGTATGTCGTTTAGGTAGCCATTTGACAGGTTGCTAAAGTGGCTTCTCCATGCGATAAGACGGGGGAACTGGGGTGCCGCGTGCTACGCTGATGACTAGTCCCTTAACTCGACCTAAGGTCTGACTCTTGCGCTCACCGAAACCAATAATAAGCATAAATTTCCGAGCAGAAGGCTCCTGCTGCTGCTGCTGCTCTCTGCTAAGTCATTAGCAGTTTAACCACAATTCCAAGCCGGGAAATTCTCATATCCGTTCCGACAGAGAAGACAGGGGGAGGTTCTCAGATCGCCGTCGTCGAAGTAGACCAATTACATTGTTGGCAATAGTATGCTGACCTTGCCTCTCATTACATGATATCTTCGGATCTGGCTGGCCTTTTCGTATTCGTGACTTGGAGGACATACTACGTACGGAAGTACACTAAAGTCTGTGTCGTTATTTGCCGAACTGTCCAATGGCAATGCAGCATATCAGCTTGCTCATACTCGCTTACTAAGCTCCATTGGATCTCAGCACAGCACCGCATCATAGATCATGATTCAACCTACCTACCTTACTTGATTTGAGAAGCTTTAAGTGTATCATTCCACCTCTCCCCTTTCCCTCACCCCTCCAGAAAAGCAAAATAAGCCAATTGTGTTTATTAAATACTTGTGTTCACCTTAAAGATCTTGTCTTGGAACTTTTTGAGTCCTGTTCCACAGTCTCTTTTCAGATCCCAAGATGCAAAGAAAGACAACGTCTACATCTAGGTACTGAAACAGCGAATAAGCTTGCCTGTCTATCGAGGATTCAACCAGGAGGTGTATAGTTCCCAGTACAATGTAATGGATTAGGGTATTGATTGTTTCGGTCATGGATTTGGTTGGAATAACCTAAAGCATAAATCGACAAGTGCACACCATCAGTAACGAGGAGAACATTCGCACAACTATGACTGGATACTGTATCCATTACCCGAAGTATATGCACGAATAACCGCGAGGCTAACCTTGGTATCCCCGCACAACAACGTTGTTATATAAGTAGTACTTCCCAAATGAGAACATATAAAATTTCCAATTTGTTAAAATAGTAGAGTATGGGATTATTTTCTGTAAACAAGACTGAATCCATGTCTCTTAAAATTGCGATCCTCGTCAATCATCCTCCGAATACCCATTTCTCACCAGAGATACAGCAAGCCTTCGTCGATTCTTTTGCAATTGTTGCGCCTCGTGCTCAACTCGACTTCTATGATCCCATTGACAAGAGGGAATATCCAGAACCATCAAAGTATGATCTAATCATTTTGAGTGGAGGCAAGTCAGATGCTTCTGCATCAGATCCGTGGATTCTGCAGATGCTGGAGTTTATTAGGACAACGGCGGTTGAAACCCCACAGACGAAGATCTTGGGCATTTGCTGGGGACACCAAGCCTTGATCAGAGCATTTGGCGGACAAGTATCTGCTGTTCCAAGTGGTCCAATTGCTGGACTAGTCCGAATTGGTTTGACGCCAGAGGGCAAGAAATTCTTCCCTTTTGCTGCTGAAAAGGGATCATTTGTAATACTCACCTCCTGACGAAACGTCACAATTTCACTGATATGTTGGCAGCTTGCCTCCCAGTTCCATGTTCGGGAGGTTTCAAAACCAGCGGAAGGTTTCATACCACTGGCAGAAAACAATGAATGTTTTTTGTCATGCTCAAACAAGATGCTTTCGTTCCAAGCTCATCCAGAGATTGACGGGAAATTCTCGAAGGCAATACTTCTGGATGATGATCCGACATATACCCATGAAAGAACATTAGAAGAGATGAAAGAGATTATAGAAAGGGCAGGAGATGACCAGGATGGCTTGGATTTGCTTAGGCGTGTCGTCCAATGGGTTGGTGAATAAGTTTCGCATCGACAGTTCGACTTATTCAAGTCGGTTTGAAGATTATATAGGGGGGACAAAACTGAAAGAGCAATACACTCAATTATACCTCTTATCTATCGAATAAGCTTTGGTAAGCCAAGCGAGGACAGACCATGTTCACCATGCTTGGTGCATTGTGGCATCCTTACTGCTATTGATGACAGTCGATACTACGATTATTGCTTGGGATATAAGAGATAGGCTTTGATTAAACTCACACAACATACATCCCTAGGTAACTAAAATAATATCTTACAAAGCAATTTCGCAGGTATTCAAAACAAGCCATATATATCGTCAACCTCATACTCTCTATCGAGAAATTCTCGGAATTCAGCGTCAATTGTGTAAAAGTCGTCTGTCGTGTTGCCAAGATTCCGTAAGAAGGCCCAGTCCTCTACGAATCCTTGCTCTGGGTTTGGGGGCTGGGGTGGGACTAAAGTGTTGGAAGCAGTTGGTAATGATAATGGTATATCTTCAACATAGCCTGTCCCTATCGTTGAATCTTTCATAGAAGAAGCTGACTGGTATGATTCTCTGGGCTCCTCGCTATGTTGGTGTTCATTGTTCCTTCTCAGGCCCAGATCTGAATGAAGACTATCGTCAGTGTACGTAATAATATGCAAGTAATAGTTGTTTCTCACTTTGGGTAAGGACTTTTTTGCGATCTTCAGCACTTTTCCAACTCTTCCCAAGTATCAAAAGCCACCGTATGCATAGATCTATACGTCTTTGTGTTTCGATTCCTTCCGATCCGATTCTCTTTGAATAATGTGCTAATATGCTAGCACTAGTAAAAATCGGGAATATTAGATCACAGGACATGGCTGCCAGGTTCTCTGCATATCTCTCAAGGATCAAACATGTGTTATTTGCCGCCATGACACAAACCTCAAGAGGATCCGAAGAAGCATGAGTCTCGTGGACTTGAGATATTCTAGGCGCTTCCGAATATGTGACAAAGGGGCGATTGCTTAGGATCACTGTACACCACATCCACTTCGTCTATTATTAGTCACAATATCTATCAGTGACTTAAACAGCTAAACTCACCACCATGTTAGTAATAGTAACGGGTGCAGCAATTGTGCTATTTTTCATATCCAGCCTCAAAGACGAAGCGTCTAGCATTTGATGATACTCGTGAAGCTCACGCCATAATCTCTGCCGTGTCTCTTCGCCGGACTTCGGGTTGTTGCGTATTGCTTCGCGAGCAGACATGGAGTATATCTGCCGAGAGACCATTTCCATGATGACTGATATCCGTATGCTCGTATGAAAGCCAGAAAGCGTCTGTGTCTTGATTGAAGTAGCACGATGTGTCCCGGTAGACTTCACGGGCAACAATTGATATTCATCGCTCTCTGTGACAGATGGAAATGGCGTGTTCGTTTCCTCTGATCTCAGCACCACTGGGCGTCCCATTTCACACGCCATCATCTTGTCCAAAACAAATATATTCCACCACAGGCGAGAGCTTACCTGTACCTGTGTTGGATCACTGTCAGGACTCATGGCCTTATGCAGACTATTTAAGACTGGATCAGTATGTTTTGATGCGACGTGCTTTCGAAGTAGAGGGTACTAAAACTCAGCATCTCGGGTATATCAGGGAATAAATGGAATGCATAAAGGCAAACGTAGTCAAATTGAAGGGGAGAAGACAAATGACTGAACACTTACTGCATTTCGATAGCCATCGCCGATGCCATTCCACACAAAAGAGCAGCACTTGCCGCCTCAGCCACTCCATCTATAGCCAGAAACCCAGAGTTAGTTTACTTATTCTAGATTTTGTTGGGAGTAACTTGAACGTTTTCAGGAGCATTGAGTGATTAAATATGGACGGGGGAAAGTTATTTTGACAACCTAGGACTTACGTTGCTGAAGGGCTAATATAGTAAGCGCTTGACATGTCTCTATTGTCGGTTTCAAGACATTTAACGGATGATATCCACTCTCGCCACGATCAAAACGTTGGAGAGCCGAAAGAGCAGTTTCAAATAGAACCTCGGGGCTAGGTAATGGAGGAAGGTTTTCGGTGTCGGAGGGTTTCTGGTTATTATGATCAGGTTGAAGCTGAACGCAAGCAGCAATTGCATAAATAGCGTATAACAAAGGGGTTGGCAACGTTTCTGCTAGATTTTCGTAGTCGACTAGGTCATATACTGGTTTATAGAGTATAGGCCACATAGGATGCACGATAGTAAAGTAATTTTTGAAGAGCCGGGCCGAGACAGTGGGAGTAACTACTGCTGCATTCGGTATTGGTAAAAGAGGACCGGACTGTTGATCATCTCGTCTATGAGAAGCCTTGGATTCATCTTTCAGCGGGGAAGGTGCAGGTTGGAGAAATGCAGGCGGCACCGTGATTTTCTGTCTTCAAGGAAAGAGAGTTTAGACTGAGGAAGTTGTTTGCCATCTGGTATAGCAAAATAAGTTCTGGCGGCATTCACAATTACCTTTTGTTCCGCTTTGAGATACCATAGGTGCACTCACTATCACCTCTCTTAATGCACTGTCCGCATGAAGGCAAGGCTGCGTCGCACTGAGAAGGTAGGTTGTCAGCGACAATTGTTCGACTTGTGCTTCCATTATGGGGTTACCCGCTTTAATCCTCTTGATACCACAAGGCACACACAGGCCTGAGACACTCGTTTTCGAGGCTGCTTTTCAGCCATAGAAGTAAAAGTGATTACACCTTTTAGGCCTTGGCTCCGATACTGAACAAATCCAGCGTTTCTGTATACAGAACGGGTATCGCGACAGCATACAAGGGCTTCATGAGTGAAGGGCTGGAGGAAGAAAAATTGGAGGTCCCCCGGCTATGAAGGCGAATAACCGGAATCCGGGTAAAGCTACGGAGACCATATCCGAGAACGTTAAAGGTTGTTGTGTAGGTTAACAACCACCTATAGAAGATTATAGCGAACAAAGTAGGCGAGTCTCATTGTAGTACTGTAAGTACAATTTTGCAATTATAGTCATTTCACTAGTCATTGTGCGGGCCTTTTATTAAACGTCATCATAGGAATTAAGCTATGGTGGGTGCTTTAGTAAAGTAGGTATAGGTCAGTTACCGCTAACATAAAGTACGAAAGCAGATACCTTTTACACGCTGAATCAAGTGATTAATCAAGGAGTTGCCCAAATCAAGTCAAGTATTCAACCAAGTGGATGACCCAAATTGAGTTAGCTACTCGAATACGGATTACTTAGCTACACACCGCTTACAAAGCGGTCATCTTTGGTGTAGACGGGAGTTTCGCCTACAATAGCTGTGATTAAGATTTAGCAAATTTTCATAGCCACTAGAAATATCCAAATCTCATTTCTACTTCCTTGCGATAAAAGTAAAATGCTTCATACGCAGTAGTCTAGAGTCCGACTCAGTACATTGAAGCTGCTTTTCAGTAGTACACCACTTTTCAGTATTAGCCGAGGTGCCGAGCCCTGCCTTTATACAGTTTAAGAGAACCACTTTTGCCAATTTCATCCTTATGTTCACTGTTGAAGCATCTTGGTTACCTCACTCTCATAAATGTCTCATCATCTAATACATTCGTTTCGCGGCATACCTACTCGCGTCAGCGTCATTGCTGGTTCGACACTAATTTCGACACTGGCCGTTATCCTTATCTCAAGACTCAGCCATGTAACGCCACACATAATTCCAAGTCCAAGAGCTACACTGCTTCCTAATCTATCGGAAGACGACCAAGAGGAATTGGTATGTTATATCTGCTGCTGCTCCGTCCTGTTATTCTTTTCTGGAGTTTAACATGGTTCTCGGGACCAATATCTTTCGATCGGAGCCATTCTTGCTCCGCTCTCGTTTCTTGTTTAGAAGTATGTAGACTAACTTTGGATCCTTGTCTTTCTTTTAAAGGAATACCCGCCAGATATATTCCCTGGCCGGCGTGATGTGAATAGTCCCTATGGAACGATGAGAGTCTATGAGTGGGGTCCTGAAAAAGGACCTAAAGTGCTTCTCGTTCATGGTATCAGCACTCCATGCCTTGCTCTCGGAGGACTTGCCAACGGTCTCGTAAAAAGAGGCTGTAGAGTGATGTTGATAGATCTATTTGGCAGGGGGTATAGCGACGGCGTTGCCGATTTACCTCACGATTCTCGTTTGTATACCAGCCAACTGCTGGTGGCTATTTGTTCGTCGCCTCTTTGCTGGACTGGTACTGGAAATGGGTTCAACCTAATAGGCTACGTAAGTGAAAAAAAAAAAACTGCTGTCAAATACTTGTTCTGGGAATTTCAGAAGTAACCTTAAGACAGAGTCTGGGAGGTGGAATCTCTGCAGATTTTGCGAGCTTCTTTCCTGAGATGGTTTTGTCTTTGACCTTGCTTGCCCCAGCAGGGTTAATTCGCCCTCACCATTTTGGTTACCAAAGCAAGATTTTGTACTCTCCTTGGATGCCGGAACGATTAGCACAATGGATAGTCCGGCGACGGCTACAGGGTCCTGTCCCAAATGCTACACGTAACAAGCCCGAGGTTGAGAACGCTATCAGTGAGGAGATTAAAGGCGCGCGAGACCCTGCCTTCGAAAGCGCTCCTCTTTCAGAATCTAAACCTTGGCTAACGGTTGGAGGCGCTGTGCAATGGCAGTTAGAGCACCATGCCGGGTTCATCAATTCGTTTGTGTCCTCGATCAAGCATGCCTCGATATCTGGAAAGCAAGAGACTTGGAGAAAGCTAGGGATGAGACCTGGAAAGGTGTTAATTATGGCTGGGAGTACTGATTCTGTCATCGTTCCTTCCGAGTTACGGGAAGATGCTTTGGCATCAATTGGTTCCGACAAGGTCGAGTGGAGATGTATTGAAGGCGGGCACGACTTCCCAATCAGAAATGCGTCGGACGTGGTTGAGCAGATTAGCAACCATTGGAACCTATAGATAAGAGACAGTGCTAGAAAGATGGTAGAGAGTAGTAGACTAGAATTTCAATTATCACAATTACGATTAAGTACTAAGGTATATAAATTGCTCTGTAAGTAAGATATCATTTTAATCAAGTATTTACATCAAGCGAGTTGCTCAAATCGAGTGAGTTGTTCAGACTAAGTGAATTACTCGGATTAAGTGAGACTTGGATTGTACTGTCTGCCACCTGAAAAGAAATACCGAAGGCTTTCCGAAGAATGTTTATACTGTCAGCGCATTACAATTTTGGTCTGTTGTCGAATATCAATAACCCACGTCCTTTCTCTTCCTCACTTCAATGAAGTAGTGAGATTGGAGGTGAAGCTGTAGGAATGTGCTAAGAAAATGGTACTGCTGGAATAGGCCCTGCGCTATCATTTAGGAGAAGGATGGGACGATTTGACTATTCGTCAATGACAATTGCGTAGTTTAAAGAGATCACCTTTTTAGTTGTAACGAGTTCAATTAAATCGCATGGCAAGACAACACAACATATTGTAATCTTTCAAGTTGGCCAGTAATTTCACAATTGACCTCTCCTCGCAAGAAGGAACAAGGCAAATACCCTAACAGCGGCAGAACGAACTTATAATCAGCAGCTTAATAAAAGGCTAAGTATTGTAAGGAGCGTACTGTACAAAAGCTTAATAAATTACCATTTTGATTAAGGACTATGTATTAAGTGCCTAGGTAACTTGATTAAATCAAGCAAGTTACTTTGGAGTTCCTCAAGTAAAGTCGGTTACACAAATCTATCTCTTAGATATCAATATGTAGCGACCCCAATGGAGGCTTACAATGAGATTATCACAGTGCAATTATAATATATTTCGTGGAGCTGAGATAAGGTTGTGCGCCAGACATCGCTGTAGACAGGGATATATATATTCTGCTTTAGCGAGCCGGTTACTCTGGTGCTCTTTGGAAGCTCACTTCATCCATTATCTCGAAGAAGCTCCTGTCTAAAAGTATGCTAATAGCAGATTATTCAAAGCGCCAGATAACCGCCGTTGGGCAACAATGCATCTTGAAGCTGAAGAAGGTATTCAGAAATTCGACCCACAAGTTTCCTTGCTCGGTCCAGATCGCATACCGAGTACAGATGATCCTTGTGCGTTGGCAACCTTAGCGAAGTGGAGGCGCTCGGAGGCAAACACAGTCCAACAGATCCTTGTAGGGAATCTTTGAATTATCCTCGTTATTATTCTGATAGCTTTCATTGCTTCGCTACCACGATACACCGACTTTCACACAGATTCCCTTCCTCACGGTCCTGCCAAAGTCGCAGTGTGATCTGGTTGGAGTTCAGCTTGTGGCGTTGTTCTGAAGAAGTCACGTTGAGTCGCTGACCCAAAAGTTTTTACCCGCTCCCCAGCCTCTCCAAAGTCAACAAGCTCGAGCTCGTCCCGCTCCGCTTTATTACTGAATGGTCAATAACGTAAACAAATGCGACCGCAACCTGAATCGGACGAGCCACGATGATGGCAGATCGACGTCGCGCGAGCCCTGAAGGCTCTGCCAGGAGGAGAAGGGAACCTGCGAGGTCAGAATACGATGAAGGAACTAGAATGCGCTCTCGCAATGATCGCAATGGTCGCACTGACACGGCCTCACTATCATCTTCGTCTTCGAGTTCCTACTTGGACATCTCGCGGACTTATCCACGAAATCGAATTGGAAATGCTATACGAACCTTTTTCACTGCCCCTTCCGAGCGACGTAAAGCCCGGAGACGAAGAAGCAAGCAATCTTTGGCTTTTAGCAACTCCTCGTCCTCCTCGATAAACAGTGACCTTGCCTATGGCACAGGCTTTATCAGGAAACCAAAACTTCGAAGGGTTAGATCTAGGAATGGGAAGGAGATTGATAGAGAACGAGAGAGATACAGAGAAAGGGAACGCGAAAGGCCCGGTTCAGAACGCCGCGCAACAACAGATGCTGAGATTTTGGCCGTTGGTGTAGGATTGAGGGAGCTTGCTAGAAAGCAAAATCAAATGGACTTGAGGACAAGTAGGGACGGAAAGAAGTCGGAAATATTCTCCTCAAGAGAATCACGCTACGGAAACGATACTGGTACAAGTCGAGGCCTGGCACCCTCCAGGGTCAGTTATGGATCAGATACATTCGATGAGGATGGATGGGAGTCTGCGTCCGATGAAGAGTCTGAATTTAGTGTTGATTCAAAATTGGCCTATGGCTCTGTGCCCCAGAGTGGCGACTTGGACTACGCCGTTCGTCGTCCACAAAGGAGTAGCAGTGTGGTGGATCCTTCACTCTTCGGGCCTCAGAACTCACTGCATGGTTATGTGACTGAGCCTGTTGGGTTTGGAGAAGCTGAATGGGATCAACACAGCGATTTTGGACAGCCTGACAGGTTCTCATCTCCCAGACCTGAGACTAGATCGGAGACGCGACAAGAAAGTATTGTTAGTGGATCGCAGACTTCATTGCAGCATGTCTACCCTATTCCGACTAGCGACCCATCTCGGTTTGATGTATCACAAAACTCCGTTGTTGCCGTCCGACCAGAATCCTATATGTCTTCCAGGCCTGGTCCTATCCCCATTCAACAACCTCAACCCATCACTCCAGTTTCGCAGAGTGTATACGAGTCAACATACGCAACCCGGTCAGACTCTGGAATCCTCAAGAAAAATCCATCTTCTAGTCGTGGTAAGTCACTTGCTGAGGCTGCGTTAGTTGGCGTCGCAGGTGCTGCTGTTGGCGCTGCTATTGCCTCCGAACGTAACGGCAAAAGACGGGAAGAAGATGTTAGCCCACCAAGACGCCGCGATGGTGATAGGAGTGAGACGAAAGAAGAACGTCGCAAAGAGAGACGTGAAAGTCCCGACCGGGAAGAGCGCGCCGGGAAAAGCGGCGAGATCGAGATAGAGAGAAGGAAAAGGAGAAGGAGAAGGATGAGGGTTCACGCAAAGATAAGAAGCGAGACAAGCGCAGAGATGAGCCACGTGAAGAGACTAGAGAAGAACGACACGCGCGCGGAGAAAGGAAGAAAGGCGCAAGGATCGCTCCGACGATCGAAGTGCAAAGAGCGAGGTCTCATCAACAGTTTCCAAGGCTGTAGATCCTTTCAAATACCAAGTACCGGACGATGCATTTCCCACCCCTGATTTCGCTTCACCGGTTGGGTCTTCAACTCATCGAAGGAAAGAGTCGGCACCCACTGTTGTAACTGTAGAAAGAGAGCCAGACTTTTCTCGCAAACGCAGTTCGTCCATAAAAGAAGTCTCGAATGCTTCACGATCAGAACCGGGCCGAAGTTATGCAGACAAAGATGACAGAGACCAATGGTACCGCGGGAGTGATGTCCATGACGAGCGTAGAGCAATGCACGATGCTGAGTTGATTTATGAAGAAACAAGTCACTCAATGGCTCCGATAGCTGCTGGTGCCATTGGTGCTGCTGTTGCAGCGGTCGCGGTTGAAGGCTATCGGGAGTCAAGGTCCGAGAGGAGAAGAGGTGAGCGACGAGGTGATTATGATGATCGTGAGTGGAGGCACGATGCCGACAGGGAGCCGAAGCAGGATCCAATACAAGAAGAAGCCGACCGTGCTTACCGTGAAATAGTCATGGCTCGTAAAATCGCATCTAATGTAATTCGTTCGCGCACGCCATCTCCGGATCGCTCTGTCGTCGACAAATACAATGACAAGGAAGAGGAAGAAGAGGTCATTAGAATTGTTACTCCACCTGGGATGGAAGACCACAAGAAAAAGGGTCCGTATGATGCCCCTAACGCCGATGTCCAAATAGACTATGTGCTGGATCCCAGAGACTTGGATTCCTTTAGAAGTCCTACATCCGCACGAGCAAATTCGGATCCCTACTTTTCCAGAGGCGTTCAATTACCTAAGGAGCGACCTTTGCTGAACCTGGTTCGGCCAACGCCAGCACCGACTCCAACACCAGAGAAGCAAATTGTGCAACCTGAGCCTCCAGAGCCAAAGCAATCTAAAAAGGATAAGAAGATTTCCCGCTCAGAAGCAGGTCAGTCCAAGCAATCTGAATCTGATAACTATGAGTCCCGGAGTGAAGTACGCCAGTCCACGCAACCAAAAAACGAGAGATTTGTTTCCCAGTCCGAAGTTGGGCAGTCGACACAGTCGAAACCCGAAAAATATGTTTCGCGGTCAGAAGTAGGCCAATCATCTTCCTCTAGAGGTCGTGGTAGACCAGAAACTGCCTACGAACCTGAATTTACCATTGGGCCAAAGGGTACTGTCATGCAATCCCCCACTGCGTCGACAGTATCTAAGGGCGTCACTTGGGGCCAGAATGAGACCAAACACTACGAAGTCGAAAGCCCTTCAACAAGTCCAATTCGAAATAGAGAGAGACCTGACGAGGAGAGGCCAACTTCCAGCAGTAAAGGCTGGGGTGCAATCGCCGCAGGTATCTTGGGAGCTGGAGCAGGTGCAGCGATGGCGGATAGTGGCGAGAACAACACTAGTTCCAAAGCGAAAGATAATGGCCACAAGCTTGCTGGCCCGTACGAGTATCGTGGTGTTGTTGTGGAACCGGACAGCCCACCAAGAAGCAAAGGTCGCCGAAGCCCTCCCGCGACTGGTCCAAAGCCTGTGTCTGAACAAAGGTCACATATCCCTGGTGCGTTTGAAGATGATATCGATTTCACTGCTACACTTGCGGCAGGCTTACAAGACACTGGGTTTGACCCAAACATTGTGATCGATGATCCTACCTATCGAAGGCGTAGCTCTCCGCCTGGTTCAAATGACACGGGAATCTACCAAGCCCCATTTGTTGAGACTGTAACCGACCTTGGAACAACGGCTGAATCTCCCGGCCATGAAGGTGCTCCCCCTGTCCAAGGCTTTGTAGTTGGCGAGGTACCGGACACTCCGAAGGGAGAACGAAGTACTTTGATCGACGACGGCTTTACAAAGCTAAGTAAGAAAGAGCAGAAAAAGCTTGAGAAGGCTGCAAGGAGACAGAGTGGAGATATGACTACCCTCGAAGAAAATAACACTGTAAAACAGACAGCCGAGGAGGCAGAGACGTATTTTGAAGTCCCCAAGCTGAGCAAAAAGGAGCAGAAAAAACGAGATAAGGCAGCCCAGCAACAAAACAACGCTTCTGAGGATATGACTCCTGTGGAAGAACCTAGTGCCGCTACATCAATTGTCGAAGAGCCGGAATCTTATTTTGAAACGCCCAAGAAATCCAAGAAGAAATCCAAGAAGGGTTCATCTGGGTTTGAAGATGATTTTGAACCATCACGAGATGTAACACCTCTGGAAGATTCCACGACCGGCAAAGTGATTGTAGAGGAGCCAGAGTCGTATTTCGAGACCCCAAAGAAGTCGAAGAAAAAATCCAAGAAAAGCTCATCTGCCTTTGGTGACGATGTCGAACCATCACGAGACACGACGCCTTTGGATGAATCCGTTGTCAGTAGATCAGTTTCTGAGGAGCAAGATTCATATTTTGATACTCCAAAGAAATCCAAAAAGAAGTCGAAGAAGAGCTCAAATACCTTCGATGATGTCGTAGAAGAACCGCAAGACAGTCAATCAACCGTAGCTGTTCCCGTTGATGCTTATGAGGATATCCAGGCTGGCGAGAACTCTGTAGCTACCCCGGCGACTGATGAATGGGACATTCCAAAAAAATCCAAGAAAAAGTCAAAGAAAGGCTCATCTGGATTTGACGATGATTTGGATCAATCAGGAGATGGCAAGTCTACTGTGTCAGTTCCTGTTGGCGCTTACGATGATGTCCAAGATGCTGAATACTCAGTCGCTGCTCCTGCGGTTGATGAATGGGACACACCGAAGAAGTCAAAGAAAAAATCAAAGCGTGATAGTGATCGGTTTGACTCCCCATCGCGCTCAGTTCCGCCGTCCGAGGTTGGTTCTGAAGTAGGGAGGTCTTCAAGTAAGAAGAGCAAAGATAAGTCACGAAGAAAGAGTGACCAGTATGATTTCGATGTCGACCCAACAGAGATCCCTCTTCCACTGGTCACACCGTCAGAGACAGGCCGAGATGAGTACGACGAGCCGAGAAAATCAAGAAGATCATCAACTAGGGATAGTGGCATTTTCGATAGTACACATCGCGGGGTTTCAGTCTCTCAATCTGTGGTCTCAGCAGGTGCTTCAAGATATGATGATGACGAGCCTCGGAAATCAAAAAAGAAACACCGGAGTGGAAGGTATGATGACGATGATACAAAGTCTGTAGCTTCCGCACCTGCAGGTGATGATTGGGACGATCCCAAGAAAACCAAAAAGAAAGAAAAGAAAAGTGGTGGCTTCTTCGGTCTTTTTGGATCCAAGTCTGAACCTGAAGCAAAGGAGGTCATTAAGGATGAGTTCGAAGAGCCCAAAAAGAGGAGCAAAAAGTCTAAACGAAGCTCAACCACCGATTTGACTTCTGAATCATACAATGGAAACGGCCATTCGAATGGCAACGGGTCCCATTACTACGACGATGACGGCGAGGGCAATGGCTCTCGAAGTGATGGTGAAATGACAACAAAGAAAGACAAAAAGGAGTCTTTTTTAGTTAAAGCCGGCACCCTTGGCGCGGGTGTCGGTCTTGCAGGTGCTGCAGTTGCAATTGCGACACAGCATCAGCAATCAAAAGCCGCCAATGCTGATCTCAAGGAGACTCCAGAGCAGCATTCGAGTCATTCTGACCTGCTAGTACAGCAAGATATAGGGGAGTCCGCCACTTCAAGCCCGGCTGACAACATTCTGGATCCTGAAATTACGCAGCGACAGTTTCGACCTTCCATAGATCCTCAATATGGTGACCTCCTCCCACTGCCTCCTAGTGGGCCACCATCTCCTGACGTAGTAGCAATCGACGACCTTCCTGAATTACCAGAAAGTCGGCCACCTACGCCAGAGGCCGAGCGTCGCTCAGCTAGGGACAGGAATTCTACACGAAGAAGTTGGCAGGACAGTCCTGTTAAATCACCCAGCCGTAGTGCAGTGCCTTTGAAATTTATTATGGGCAATAGATCCACTCCTTCATCACCTGTTCTTGCCAGATCATCTCCGATGACAACCGCAGCGACGGACAACTCTGATAATTTAGCATCCCCGAGAACTCGGCCCCGGCCGACGTCTTGGGATAGCACAAAAGAATACAAACCACTATATCTTGTGGAAAGCAATCGTCGATCATCATTTGTTCAGCAACCCGACTTCGAAGAGCCGTTGCCTGCTCTACCACCAAGTCGGCAGACATCTAGAAGTTCTTCCCAGCCTGAAACAGAAGACTTTGGAAGACAAGAGGAGCTAGTTGATCGCTCTATCAGAGAAGAGGGGCCACCCCTTTCTATCGATACATCTCTTCCAGGCTTTCTGGATTCAGCACAATCAACGCCAAAGGCTACGAGATCTCTTGAACAAACCAGCCGTGAAACTTCCGATGTTGTTGATCTGCCATCAACTAGAATACCATCAGCTCTGCCGAAAGATCGCGAGCAGGCACTTGAAGATACTACCCCCACTGCGCTTCGTGATGCTGCCTTGGTGTCTTCGATTGGCTATTTTGCTTCTGTCGATTCTCCAAAGCCAACAGATAAAGCTTGGCTGGGTGAATTACCATCCCCAACTCCAGCAAGTCACCAGGATCCGTCTTCCGTGGACCCCATGACCAAAGATCGAAGTTCGTACCTGTTGCATTCAACATCACCTCCAGCGCAGTCCAGAAGTATCGATGCAATGGTTGATGAAGGCGACGTGTTCCGTGAGAGTAGTAAGCAATCATCAGATGACCTGCAATTCTCAGGAAGTCAAGAGCACCAAGACAGCAATGTCATCGGAACTTTAGAAACTACAGCTACGCGCGGTGCACATGAGATAACTCCTGAAGATGCGCCTAAAACGCTCGAAGCAAAGGGCGATGCATCAATCGTCCAAGATTCAAATACTGGGCTCGCCTCAAGTGGACTAGATGAAGATCATACTGTCGTGGCTTCCCCAATTGCTGAGACGAAAAAGAGCAAGAAAAATAAGAAAGGTAAATCTGTCATTGATTGGGAGCCAGAATCTGAAGTAGGAAGACAATCCGAACCATCGAACCAGAACGATGCGCCGCTGCCAGATGTCACTGGTGATATCCCTGAGGTAGACTTTGTCGCCGATGATCTTGCTTCTGCTGCGAGTAAAAAAGGCAAGAAAAACAAAAAGGGCAAATCAGAATTCTTTTTCGAGCCAGAGCTAGAACCTGAGCAAGCTTCTGAGCAATTAACAGCAGAAGCGGAGAGTAGTCAAGTCACGGCGCAAGAGGACCCTATTACTAGTGATTTAACCCCTGCCGAGAAGAAAAAGGGCAAGAAGAAGAAAAAAGGGCAAATCATCTACCATCTGGGAGCCTGAATTTGATCTCCAGAAAGAATCTGAACCGCAAACGCCCGAAGCATCCGAAGAATTCTTAACTTCTACGTCAAAGAAGAGCAAGAAAAAGAAGGGCAAGTCAACACTGGACTGGGAACCAACGTCCGAGTTAGAGAAATCGTCAGAGTCACAGAGTCTATCCGAACAGCCTGAATCAGAATTGGTCATTGCTCCGGACCCCGAGAAAGCACCGGAGTCTGTAGTCCTATCTAAGCAGCCACAAGATGAAGTAGTACTCATTTCTAAGCCAGAGAAAGGCCTTGAGCGACAAGATGTGTCCGAGGAAATTGAGCAATCTTCAGTCCTCGATTCTAAGAGTGGCATGATGGAGAAGGAGAAGTTAGACTTGGAAGGATCCGAGCCTAAGCTTGAGCAAGCAACTGATCTTCAAGATCTGCCTGAAGAAGTCCTGGCAGACTCTACGTCCAAGTTGGTAAAAGAGCCCGAGGCCTCAACTGCTTCTGACGTAATCAGCGATTCTCCAATGCGCGGGTCAAAAAAGAGCAAAAAGAATAAGAAAAGCAATTCGACACTAGGCTGGGAGCCTGAACCGATATTGGAACAAGTACCCGATGAAGGCGCTGCAGCTCTCGTGCCAGAAGAGCCCGAAGAGTTCTCAATGCCAGGGAAGAAGAAGGGAAAGAAGAACAAAAAAGGCAAATCAACGTTGGACATGGAATCTGAATCGAAATCCCAATCTGTTTCTGACTCCTTAATTGAGGCTAGTTCTGGATCCCAACTTGAAGAATCGCTGGCTTCTACAGCCGCAGAAGAATTAGATGAGTTCTCTGCGCCGGCGCCAAAGAAGGGCAAGAAGAAGTCTAAGAAAGCTTTTTCCTTGGAAGATGAAACTGTCTCTGCTGCTACTGTAGAATCAACGGATGTTACTCCCCTGGAGAATGTGGCATCTCATCCAATCAATACTTTGGATAAATCTAGCGACTATGTCATGCCTCCGTCAGAGGAAGGAAAAAGTACTCCGGAAGAAGCTCAAACTCAGGAACGAGGCGGAGTTGTATCCGAGCTCGCACCCGAATCTTTGGGCCCTACGACAATTGACAGAGTAGAGGACGAATTTATCCCCGAATCCCTAAATGCTCTAGATGATCCTGGTGACTTCTTGATGTCTGGGTCAAAGAAAAACAAAAAGAAGTCCAAGAAAACTCAATCTGCTAGTCTAACAAGTCTTTTAGCTTCAGAGCATGCCTCGGATGTCGCAGAATCTTTACCAGCTGGACAATTGACAGATGGGCCAACATCGCAACCTGAGGAAAGTGTTAAAACCACAACATCTGGTTCCAAAAAGGACAAAAAGAAGTCTAAAAAAGCACCGACGTGGGAGCCCGAAGAGGAGGTATCTGAGCCCATTGCACCAGCCTCTACTACGGAGACTATTTCAGAACCAGTACTTGAACCTCAACAACCTGAACCTTCTGATGATTTTGTGATGCCTGGGTCAAAGAAAGGAAAGAAAAAGTCGAAGAAATCTCTACAAGAGGAGCCAGAATGCGAGAGCTCGGACACCATCTTAGCATCCGATACAAACCTTACTTCAGAGCCAATTTCAGAACCCATTCCGCAAGATCTGGTGGAGATACCCCAGGAGAGCCGTTCAGATACTGCTAAAGAGATCATTTCGGAGACTCCCGCTAAAGATCCTATAGACTCAGTTGTAGATGACCGTCTGGAAACGACGCAGCTGTCCACTTCTGAAGCTGATCAACATGTTGTCTCTGAAAGCGCTGTAGATCCTATCGCACGTCCTACTACAGAGCAAGCGGCAGAGACAATTATTTCCCAGACGTCAAATCAAGCCGAAGCATCTGAGCCTCAAGTTGGTAACGAGCCTGACGTATTTGTCTTGCCGGATTCCCAAAATGAAATGAAATCCAAGTCCCCAGGCGATGAGCCGACTCCAATTGTCAGTCCAGAGATAGCTTCAGACAATAGTGCAACGTCAACACAAGGGGTTGACAATTTAGTAGAGGAAGGCGACAATGTGAAATCAGCGGACTTAAAAGGGCTTGACAACAACGACTTTGTGGTATCTGGTTCGAAGAAGAGCAAGAAAAAATCAAAGAAAACTCAAGCTTGGGTTCCAGACGAAGAAGTTATTGCCAATGCCACTTCAGAATCTGTGTCTTCTTCGAAACAGGGCGAATCTGCATCTCTATCAGAATCCCGCGAAGTCGAGCC